>CM053026.1:587114160-587830410 GCA_028564925.1 Lithobates sylvaticus | reverse complement strand
ATACAGAATAGCCCTAGTCTAGAAATTATTCTGTAAAGTTATTGGCACTTTCATTGAAATGCACATTCATATTAAAAGGCTAGACGCAGCATAGATTCAAAACAAACTGTAAATAAAAAACAATTCTTTTTGCACTTGGTGTATAAATAAACTAGCAGAATGCAGCACAGTTGGCCTGAATACACAACCACAATCAAAAGCTATAAAAAATAGGTTCTCAGTCTGTGAAAAGGATTTTAAACCAACATCCTTCAAATAAAACTGACCTAAAATACTGAATGCATTCCTTGCATTTTAAATGAGATGCACTTTTAAACAGTGTTGCGCTATGGAGTTTGCCTCTGTCCTTTTTAATGCACCCTGAGGGTATTTATGATCCCACTGGTATAAGGATGAGTTGGGTGATGCTGTTGCCACACTGAGAGTTACTGATTAAGCACTTGTTGATCCCTTATAGTTTGGAGATCTTAAAGTCTAGGTTCACCTTTTTTTTTCCCACTAAATTCCAGCTTCCCTATATACCATATACCATATACCATTAATGTACTGCTGTTGCAGTAAAGAAAAATATTTCTTTATGTTCTAAGACAAGCCTTACCTCCAGTGTCTCCTATAGAAAACTCCTCCATTACTTCTTGCTACCCATCCTGGTTTTTGGGACTTGAAAACTGTTCACAGGGGCACTTTCTGCTTTGATAGGTAGGGGATTTGTCTGCTGATCAGAGCAGAGCGGATGACAGGTCTCTGCTCAGTTTATTCAGAGTGGACACAGATGGCCTGCACTGCTCTGTGGGCAGCCAGGTGTAAATGAACTCCGCTGTCCGTTTACACCCAACTGCCCCTGATACAATCTGCTTAAACAGAGAAGGAAGGAACCCCTTCTGTTTGTTTTCAGTGGACTGGAGGTACGCGGGTGTAAACGGACACAAATCCCTTTACAATCATCTGCCCATAGGGGTAAATGGACCATCCTATCAGGTCAACCTGAAAAAACTGTGTGTGAAAGGGGAAATAGTCAACTAAGGAAGTAGTTCAACAACTGACCTAATTAACACACACCATGCTCCTGCCCTCCCCCTCCAGTAGATTGCTCCTGCCCACCTCTAGCTTTATGCTTTTCCAATGCAGGCATTTTTTTTATAAGGTATAATAATAATAATATATATATATAAGGTATAATTTTTTTTTTTTTTTTACATACATACAAACAAACATATACACAAATGCATATGTAACGTCAATGGAGCAAACAGTGCCCAATCAGCAATGAAATAAAGTTGCATGGTATCCAGTTAGTGAGTACAGAATAATAGAGGAGTCACATTGTTACCTTCTAAATTCCAGCATTGACAAGAAGTCAACTAACATTTTCAGATAACTCAAAGAGCAGGTGGTATAGTGCAATCTGAGCTAACCCAGGAATTCCAGATCTTATGAATTTATTTTGGGCATCCTCTGGCCCCATACGTTAAGTTGTATAAAGGTATAGTCTGATTGACTATAGTGAGCCAGAAGGCTGTGGTAAGGTGGGGATTGGAATTTCCAATGCATAGTTATCGTTTTTTTGCATTAAACAGGATAATTCTTAGAAAAGTTTGCATGTTCTTAGATGTACCTTCATCATCCATATATCCTAGCAGGCATCTCAGGGGATTACAGATGTTAGGTAACTGAGTGAGGGACAATGCAGTGAGCACGGTTCACCTTCTATACACAGCTAGTGATTGTTTTGTATCTTCTTCTTGCATAGATCATTCATTTGACAGAGTGTGCAGGAGCTGAGTGATCACATTTCATGTGGAGCAGAGCAGTAGTATTGAAAACAGAAATGTGTCCCTGAAACTCTGTAAAGCTCACCATACACTATCTGACTTTACAATATCCTTTAGATCTACTATCATCATGTAATGCATAAGTCTGCCTGATTGGATACAGAGTGATTGGATAGATAAATGTGTCTTCCTATTATAAAGTTTTGGTAGATCTTAAGATGATTGTACAATCATAGTGTATGGCTACCTTTTTATACACCTAAAATGAAGTAGTTGCGCTTGTCGAGTGCAAAACTTGTGCAAACTGCAACACGCCAAAATGCTCCATGAGCTACTTTTGTGCATTTGTTGCTGATGCTTGTTAGGGCAGCATATTGAAATCAATGGGCCACCCTACTTATGTCGCAGGAAAAACAAACCAAAAACCATGCACTTCCATTACGCTGTGTGAATGGGGCCTGAAAGTGATATTGGAACAGGAGAACCCACCTGAACAGTCCATTCATTTGTATCAAATCAGGCAGGCCCTTGCACAACTTATATAGAAAAGAGGTAACACCGCGCTAAAACTTTAAAAATTAATAAACGTGTATCATCCAAACAAAGTAGACAAAAAATAAAAGTGAATGGAATAAAGCAGCAGCTAAAAAAATGTGAGATATACACATTACCAGAACAATAATAAACAAAAAAGCCGCGCTATGTAAATTGATGTGACTAAAATAAACGTGAGTTGAAAAATCATACAATTGACTGTACCAAAATGTCATAAACCACAAAAAGTAATATTGGTGCAACCAGCATCAGCATGGAATCCTCTCCTCATGTGTTCAGACTGAACACATGAGGAGAGGATTCCATGCTGATGCTGGTGGTTTTTTGGTCTACATCCCTGGAGGAGTCCGGTATACAGATCTGGCCCGATAGGAAAATTTTACCCCGAGTTTGCATCTCGAGGCGATCCACACCTGGTGAAGTCCGGATCTTGTGGTGAGGTTCTACGGTCCAGGGTACATCCAGTACCATCTTCATACAGGGTTGGTTTAAGCTTGCCTCTGGTAAGCTTAATGGTAGAGTGGTGGTGGATCACACGTATTGGTGATATTCATTCCAAGTTTGGTGGCACTAGTTGGACATCACACTGTCATATTACCTTCATCTTTTTGAACACTCACTATGGACTTCTTTATTGCCTAAGGACTTTATGGCTCATTGCACTAATATAGTTCAATTATTTATGTGTCACGTATAGTTGCACCAATATTACTTTTTGTGGTTTATGAAATTTTGGTACAGTCAATTGTATGATTTTTCAACTCACGTTTATTTTAGTCACATCAATTTACATAGCGCAGCTTTTTTGTTTATTCTTGCACAACTTAGCTGATGATAGATCCAAAAGAGATTGTACAATGAAACTATATAATGTATGGCGACCTTAAAGATGAGTTCAAACCGTTTCTGTGTTTATTAAGTCAGCAGCTACAAAAAGTGTAGCTGCTGACTTTTAATAAGCACACACTCACCTGTCCCACGAACCTGCGATACGGCCGCCTGAAGCCTTGGTTCTCTCCCTCTCCGCCGGCATTGGAAGTGTGGGCACCCGACTTTGACAGTCGCGCTGCACGTCGTGAATGGCCGGGCAATCTTCTGGGACCTGTGACGTGCCCAGAAGATAGCAGGGAGGGAGCGGTAGTGGGAGCTGGGTACCTGTCAAAACTACGTACCTGCTTACCCCCCCAAAAAAAATTACATGCCAAATGTGGCATGTCAGGGGGTCAGTAGTGCCTAAAGCGGAAGTTCCAATTTTGGGTGGAACTCCGCTTTTAAGGTTGTTGGAAAGTCAGTGGAGATAAAAAAGAGGTGCTATAGTAATGAGAGAGGTGTGGTCCACAGAAGTAAACACATCCTATTATGCAGTAAGGCAGTGCATGATGGGAAGTCAGGATACAGGAAGTCAGGTCTCAGAAAGCATTTTTTTACATTTGGAATTTTGAGAGGTGAAAATTTAGAGCTTCTGTGGACTAGATATGAGTGATGGGATTGCTTGGCCTATATATCAAAGGCTTTTATTTATTATAAAAAGTGAACTTGGCCTATATCATCCGCCAAGATGCCTGGACACGGAGGGAAGCACCGGATTGCACAGTTTTCTTATAGTCTCTTTGCGGAATTTGGGAACTGTTGTGCACTAAGACAATACACTTTCTTACTGTATTTGCTTACATTTTTTTTTTTTAATTATCTTCCTATTTTATGTCACTTTCATTTGAAGAATGTTGGTTTAAATCTTTTTCACAGATTGCGCACCTATTTCTTATAACGCAGCACAGATTGCTTATCACTTTTATTTTCTCCACACACCAGCTCTTAATCCTGTGATCTTTAATTAGCAGTTCCAATTTACAATGTAATTGACTTCTTTCAACCAATTTAATAGACTTTAAATTCAGTAAATTCATAAAACGGGCAGAGGACACACACAGCAGCAGGTCCTGTGCAAAACAGAATGTATATGTTACAGGAAGCAAGTGACATTTATTATTGTAGTAGCAACTGATCTATTTCTTACACCTTCTGGAAAAAATGAAGTGCATTATAATAAGTAAAGGTGTGTCCTAATCCAAGTGTAAGGGTAAAAAACTATGCTGGTATTGTACTCTCATGTGTGAGTGACTCACTTGTTGCCAGTCATTACTTTTACAGCACATTGATTTTGGAATGGTAAAATTTAACTGCCAAAAAGAGGTTGCATTATTCTAGCAAGATATTGAAATTTCTCTGTGAACGGCTTGTATTTTGTTTTATTAGCAGTACTGGGGGGTTGATTTCCTCAAGCTCCAATGCCAAATAACTGAATATGGCAATGTCATTGCTGTCAAGTTACTGAACTGGAAATGTCAAATTTTAGGTCATACCCATTATCACCATACCACACACATCATTTTTGAACTACGTATCTAAATTTCAGTGCTGAGCTATTTTTGTGCATGGTGTTGAGAAAGTAGTCAGAATAATTTAATCAGTTATAATGATCTTTCTACCTTTTTTGTACAGCAATTTTTATTGTCAGTGTTTCCAGGACTCTGTTTTCTTATGCGTAAGGATAAAGGGTCTTGAAAATCTAGATTTCACGGACTTATCCTAATTTACAAAGGCATATTATAAAGAATAGTACTGGGCACGATGGGAGCTCTCCTCCTGTGCATATGCTGAACGTATGTCAGCAAATGCTAAACGCAAGACTTTTTTTTTTTACTCAGCAAAAATATTTTGAACATGGAAATCAAACTAGCCACTTGCTTGCCCATATGGCGAAACAACAATCTGGCAGTCTGTTAGTGACCAGATTAAAACATACGAATGGTAACTTTGTTAGCGATGCAGAGGAAATATTGTCTTGCTTCCATGACTTTTATACCAACATGTATGCTACTTCACTTACATACAATGAGCAAGAAATAGACATGTAATTACATGACTTGCAGTTTCCCACTTTAACGGCAGAGCAGATCGCAGTGTTAGAGAAGGATTTCACAGACGATGATGTCTGGGAAGCCAGAGCTTCAATGGCTGCCAGTAAAGCATTTGGTCCAGATGGCCTCCCACTAGGAGTTTATAGTCGCTATATGGATGTTATGGCCCCAATCTTGGTCCAAGTGTATTCAAATGCAGGGGAGATTGCCGTTGTCAATGTATTCTGCTACTGTAGTGCTCATACCTAAACCAGATAAGGATCTCACTGACTGTGCCTCCTATCGCCCCATATCATTATTGAACATACTTACAAATTGATGGCCAAGCGTTTAAACTCAGTGATTCCTAAAGTGGTTGTAAACCCTAGAAAAAAAAAAAAAAACTGCAAGACAAAGGCATAATGAGCTAGTATGCATACTAGCTCATTATGAATTACTTACTTAAGATCGAAGCCCCTGCAGCCGTCCTCGTACTCTGCTCCGGCAGCAGACATCGCTCCCGGAGTTACTTCTGGGTATCACAGGCTCCGTCGTTGTAATTGGCCGGAGCTGCAACAACGTTACTCCAGTCTGTAACGGCACAGCCTAACTGAAGCAACAGCATGTACTGCCATTGATTCAGTGCGCATGTGCCGATGACACCGGCACATGCAAATACAGGGAAAATCTCCTAAATCGTGCAGGTTTAAGAGATGTCCAGTGTAGCTACAGGTAAGCCTAATTATAGGTGTATATTACCTAGGACTGCCCATAAGCGTAGCCAAGTCTTTTTTCTGCCTAGTTTCCTACTCCTGTAGGGGGCGATATAACCGCAAGGTTCTGAATAATGGAGCGCTGTGTCTGTCAATGAACTCAGAGAAACGGGTTTTACAGTAAGGGAAAGGGACAGTGTGTTCAGCTGGATTCTCAATTTCACCTGCTACTAAGGATGCACCAGCCGAAAATAGGGTTATCAGCATTTTTCTGATAGAAAAAAAGGTGGCGTGATCTGAAAAGCGTATGCTATTTTGCCGTGTTTAGGTTGCATTTTTTAGGTCATGTGACTCAAAAAACACATCAAAAAGACAAAGGTGCATTTTTGATGCATTTTTTGTCATGTTTTCAATGCATTTCAGTGCATTTTTGTAACTGACCAAATATGCACCTAAAATTCAGCAAGCAGGATTTTTAACAAACAGAAGCGCAATCGACCAGTGTGAAGACACATAATTTAAAGGGATGCGTTTTTCTAGAGCTTTTCTTGCACTTTTTTTTATTGCAAAATTGCTTCAAAGACTATTAAAAAGTCAAATAAAATACAGTATATAAAAAAAATATATATTTTTAAAAAAACTGTCCATTTCAGTTTTCGGCCAAGTGCATCCTGAATTTTCCGTTTTAGGCCAGAATTTTCATTTTGGTGCACCACTACCTGCTACGGCAACTATGATAGTACTAAGCTTGAACAACACAACACAATATTACTTTGGGTATAAAGCAAGAATCGATGTAATCATGCATATCTTTTATTTGGTAATAACTTCTGTCTTCAATTAGCTACCCATTTGTGTGTATACATCCTCAGCATATAGGGGTTTTAAAATTTAAGAGCATTAACAATAATTGGCAGTATTCCAGACTAAATTTTATTTAATTTTAAAGGTGAAAAACATTGCATTGTAGATGATTATAGTGCTCCTGTCCCTGGGATATTATATCATGGATATAAAATAATTACAGTTTAATAATAATATGCTGTGCATCAATATTTGCAGCATAGTGGGTTTAGTATAATGTAGTGGGGTCTTAAACACCGTTCATTGTAATGTCCTTTAAAATCACCCAAAGTTACCTTGGCAACTGATGAATTGGGAGCACTGGGGCTATGTGGTTGACTGATGCATAAGACGTTTGTCTTTAGAGATCATCATATTTGAGATGACAAGATTTATTGTAATTTATTTTTTTTACATAGCAATGACTTTTATTAAAAAAAAGAAAAAAAAAGTAAGATATGTACTTCTTCTTCTTCTTGTCCTTGCCATATTAAAACTGTGCATGACCAGTATTTAACACTTACCGTGTCTCATTAGTTGAATGATAAAACCCACTCATAATATAAAAAGGATTGGTTGGTGAAGCTGGTACCTTTTGATACGAACTCTCATATCTAGATTTTAGGAGGAATCTAAAAGGCTAATTTAGGCTAGGTTCACACTAGTGCAGCTTCGACTTTCATTTCGAATTTGTAATGCATTTTTGATGTATTTTTCATGTGAATGTGTTTTTTTTTTTTAGTAGGAGAAGAGGACTTTACAAAACTCCCAAAAAGCCCAAAATGCACAAAAACGCATTTATATGTGTTTTTAGTGCCTTTCCATTGTAGTCTTTCAATGCCTTTCCACACTAAAGTAGCACCTGTACCTTTCCCAAAGTCGCATTGCAGTTGCATTGCATTGATGTGAACAGGCACTATTCAAATCAATGCGATTTCTATTGTGATGCAATTTCTGTGCGACCCAAGTCTCATCTGAAATCTTACTAGTGTGAACTAGGCTTTTCATCATTCTGACTAACAATACTAAAATATCACATGGAAATGTAACCTGTAAAACCTTGTGTTTGTATTTAACCTATTTGAATTGGTTTGTGCATTACTGAAAGGCTTGCTGTCATTATTCATTAATCCCACATTTTTTATTGTATCTATTTAGATAGGTGTTGTTTGCTGTGTAAAAAACAAAAAAAAAAAAAAGCAATGTTTCATTTTGTACTATCATAGTACTGAGATTTGTTTTTTATTGTTTGCCTTTTAAGATGGTACCAGACGAGAAGAGGTTGAAGGGGAAGTCAGTGAAGAAGAAACCTGGTTTGGAACAAATTCAGAAACGCCATCTGAAGATTCATACGGTGATGTAGCTGATAACTTTAAATTGTCTCCTGCTGATCGAGGTCGAGAATCAGCCACATCTCCTGATACCTCTTTAGGAAGTGCAACTCCAAGTTTGGGCACTGATCTGATATTAGAAAATGAAATTTTCAAAGAGGCCTCTCATTGTAAAGAACAGTTGTCAACTTCAGCATCTTCAGTGGATGAGGATGACCAAGCAGGTCTGAACAAGCCATTAAGCAGTAATCTTCGACGGCTGCTAGAAGCTGGCTCTGTGCAGCTAGGAACTGAGGTCTCTCAGAATGGTAGGGATGACTCGTCAGGTCTGCAGTTTTCTCCCACATCCCACCATGCAAAACAACTCAGTGTTCTTGCCAGGAAGCTAGCAGAAAAGCAGGATCATGGTGACCAATATGGAAATGTACCAACTAATCGGTTTATTTGGAGCCAGGATAGATGGCTGCAAAATTCAAATAACACATGTGGCCTGTCGCCAGATTCTGCCATTCTCAAACTGAAAGCTGCTGCTAATGCTGTTCTTCAAGACCAATCGCAGTTAAGGACTGAAGAAACCCTGAGGTTTGAGTCCTTTACTTCACCATTTAGTTCTCAGTCAGCTAGTTCCACTTTGGCAGCTTTGTCCAAGAAAGTCAGTGAGCGAGGTATGACATCAGGACAAGAGCGTCATTCTCCAGCTGGCCCATTCCTTTCTCTAGCATCCATGACCTCATCCGCAGCACTGCTTAAGGAAGTTGCTGCACGAGCTGCTGGTAGCATGCTAGCTGAGAAGAAAAAGCCCCACATTTCAGAGGACCCATTGCCACTGCCCGAAGACAAGCAAGAAAAGGGTACTTCAGTGCAATCCTTGGAACTGTTACTGCTGCCTTCACCAAAAGGACGGTCTTCAAAATCTGGAAGCCAAGGTATGAAGCCAATAAGATATACTTTCACTTGTGTATGTTGGGATTATGCCAAAGGTTTTTTTTTTTTTTTTTCTCTGATCATCTTTTAAATGATGTAGGACTTGAAGTGGTTGTAAACCCCATTTATGAAATCTGACCTGGGCACATATATCTGTAGTGTTTTCTTATCTCTTTCTAAAGCTCCATGTGCCGTGCCTTTCTGCTGCTCCGTTCCTCTGTTATTATCACTTCTAACAAGTTCTCTGACACATTAGATAACAGCAGCTGGAATTTTGTTTCGGGGAGGGAGATTAGAGACAGATAAGCAGAGAGCTTGTCTATTCACAGTACAGCTCTGCAAGTTCCTTAATTCCTCTGCCTATGTGGAAGGGGGGGGGGGGGGTGTCTTTTCACCAATTAGCTCACACAGTGTATGCCAAGACTCCACACCCACTGCTGGAAGAAGAAACAAGATTTCTAACATGATGTGCACTTTCTAAAGAGTGTAGAAAGGGAAAGGCAGCATATAAACAAGTAAAACTTAGATGGGAAGATCTCTGTGTATTATCTGAGGCTGTTCACTTCACTGGGTATATGACAGAGTTTACAACCACTTTAAAATTGGCAACTAATCAAATGTTTAGAAACAATATTTATGTTTAACAAGCTATTTTACACATCCAGTAAAGCTTTGTGTGAAGTACAAATACCAATCCCAAAATGCGATCATCTGAATATTATCAAGATTTTGCACAATGAAGGAGTATATATTTTTGCACATAGAGGTAGACCAGTGTGTCATCTTTATAACTGCATTGGGTATTTAGAGACCGAGTAGTATGAAGTGTGTATAGTAGGTCTATGGATAGACTAGAAGCAGATTACCTTGAATTTTTGTCATACTAACAACTCGCCTGTGACAGGATCACTATGCAGAGCAAATACTCGTTGCTATGTATCCCTCCTTTTCTGTCTAGGTGAGTGAGCAGTTGCTGTCGAGCGACATTTTGCAGCATTTTTGTCAATGACGGAGTGGTGACTCCTCATCTTGTCAGTGAGAGAGAAATGCTTGAAACCAGGCAAGTCTTTGCTTTGCATAGCAATCCTGTCCGATGGTGAGTTATTGCAATTGGTGTTACATGGCCCTAAGAATAAGTTGTATAAAGTGAGTGACGTTCAGGATAATTAGGAAAGCATCTGATGGGTGACTAGGTTATTTTACACTATAACTAAAGAATATTGTGATCCAGGGGTACAGGAACATTCTTGTTAATTTTAATTTACCTTCAGGAACAGCCATGAATGCATTCTTAGCACAAATCTTATAGCTAAATGTACTGAAGTGAGGAAGAATAAATTTGTGTTTAATTAATTCTGACTTAGAATCAGATATTTTTATTTCAACCTATTTCAATTGTTTTTTTGTTTTTTTGTTTTAAATGATTTCCAACAGCAAACACAATGTGACTATTTTCTATACCAACTGTATACATTTTTTTTATTTTTTGTTAACATTACTTAACATAAATTTACTCTTTAAAGTCATCAGACAGATTTTGCAAAGTGAATAAAATTAACTGCAATAATTTTTTTTTTTTTTAAAACGACTGCATAAAAGAATACTCCAATTTAATGGGACTTACCTAAACCATCATTGGAGCAAGAAAATAAGAGGTTTAAAGCTCTGTGCAACATATAAAAGGCAGAAATTATTTAGTATAATTATAATTTGGGATCCACAGAAGCTGGGATTCTCCATCTATGCTTCTGTTTATAATCCAGGCCCAATACTAGGCTTAAAGTGATTTTTTTTTTTTTTTAACAAACAGTTTTATATTTAGCTGCTTTAACCACTTGCCTACCAGGCACGAACACCCCCTTCCTGCCCAAGCCATTTTTCAGCTTTCAGTGCTGTCGCATTTTGAATGACAATTGCGCGGTCATGCAACGCTGTACCCAAATAACATTTTTCTAATAGTTTTTCCCCACAAATAGAGCTTTCTTTTGGTGGTATTTGATTACCTCTGCGGTTTTTATTTTGTGCGCTATAAACAAAAGAAGAGGGACAAGTATGAAAAAACGCAATATTTTTTACTTTTTGCTATTATAAATATCCAATTTTTTATTTATTTTTAAAACAATTTTTTCCTCAGTTTATGCTGATACGTATTCTTCTACATTTTTTTGGTAAAAAAAAAAAAATGCAATAAGTGTATATTGATTGGTTTGCGCAAATGTTATAGCGTCAACAAAATAGGGGATAGATTTATAGCATTTTTATTATTTTTTTTTTTTTTTTTACTAGTAATGACGGCGATCTGGGATTTTTTTTTTATTGTGACTGCGATATTGCGGCAGACATATCGGACAATTTTGACACATTTTTGGGGCCATTCACATTTATACAGCGATCCGTGCTATAAAAATGCATTGATTACTGTATAAATGTGACTGGCAGGGAAGGGGTTAACACTAGGGGGTGATCAAGGGGTTAATATGTTCCCTATGGGAGTGATTCTAACTGTGGGGGGAGGGGACTGACTGGGGGAGTTGACCGATCGGTGTCCCTATGTACAAGGGACACACCATCGGTCTCCTCTCCTCTGACAGCACGTGGATCTGTGTGTTTACACACACAGATCCACGTCCTGCTCAGTTACTGGGCAATTGCGGGGGCCCGGCGGACATCGCGGCCACCGGGCACGCGCATCGGGTCCCCAGCAACGCGCCGAGCGCGCACCCTAGTGGCCGCAAAGGAAATCACGTCATATGGCGGCGGCCCGGAACAACAGATGCTTCTTGCCGCCGTCATATGACAGTGGGCGGGTGGGAAGAGGTTAAACCTCCTTTTCGCGGGTCCCCCACTGGCGCTCCTTGCTCCCCCTCACTGGAGTGCCCGCATAGGAAGCTGCTTTCTTTGGGGGCACTTGTGTGGGCTCGCTCCCATGTTACTGGCTTTGATTGACAGCAAAGCCAATGAGACCAGGAAGTGAGGGGAGGAAAGAGCTGCCATAGGGCACAGCATTGGAACGAAAGAGGGCTCAGGTAAAAAAAAAAGGGGGTGGGTGACTGGGGATACGGATGCCGAAAACGTTTTTTACCTTAATAGAAGGAATTAATTAAGGTAAAAAATGTTAAGGCTTTATAACCACTTTAAGAGAGAACAATATGACTATTCATAAAAAGCAAAAGATAAAAAGAGGGGGGGGGGGGTGTGGGACAGGTTGGGTGGAAGAAAAGGCTAGTAAGATCACCCCCACACCATTTCCCCCCATACTAGGTAAATGCTAGATGGCCCATATAGAATCAAAGTCGCCTGGGAAATAGTAATACAAGGGGACCAAACCTTTCTAATCTATCCCAGTCTTCTAATGGAGTACAGCTGCCAGTTTTTTGTTCACTAACTACTATGCCATTTTTTTTTTTTTGCCTTTTGTGACTGTTGGGTGCTGGACCGCCAGGCTTTAACCAGGGTTTGTTTGGGTGAAAAAGAACAATTTATGTAAGATATATTTTTCATGTTTATTGCATGCATTTTAAGCGTGTAATACTTTCAGGTACAGTGCCTACGTATATAAAAACAAAACACTACCTTATATTTCAGGGCTCATTCACATCACTGCACAGATCAACACAGGATCAACTTCAGGGCACAATTGTTTTCTATGTGCCCGGTTCATGCCAAAATGCTCATTTGAAGTGAGTTGCAGTGCATTGTGTAAAAATTCAGATGATGCATTTTTTCACAGCACATCACATCTAATCTCACTGCTGGTCACCATGTTGCAGCTCAGCTGTGCTGCATAAAAATGAATAAAAAGGTAATTTGCTGACATTTTAATGAAGTAAAAAAAAAAAAAAAAAGATGAACGGCGCCTTGTGTTGTAACAATGCAAAGCACTGCCCCTCACCTCTGCTACACAATTTTAGCATACAGGCTGGTGTGAAAGAGGTCCTATTGTCATCGTACATGGAATCACGGAGGATTTAAAGCTGAAGATTACAAATCCTTTGCAAATAATCTATATTGGATTGAGATCCAGACTCTGACCTGATCATTGTGGGGTGTTGACAGTTGTTTTTGATCCATTCTTCTGTTGTGTCAGTGTTATTGACTTGCTTTTTCTTTTTAAAAACTGTCAGCCATTGATGCTTGTAAGAGTTACCACATATCCTCACTATTGTCCTCCCCACACAATCATGTTTCACGGATTTAAAGCCCTACCTTATAGTTTTAATTTCCTAATACTTGGTTTTCCTATTACAAGGGATTGTCAGTGACTTGGAATTGCATTTATCCATTTGTCACCTTTTCACAAAGCTGCTTAAGTGTTGCATGTCTTCATGGTGTAGGTTATGCCATGATACTGACTCACCAAAAGGAAGGGGGATGGGTGTCTGTGCTGGGAGAGGTAAGACAGTCCTGTCCAGGATGGCGATTTGATGGTGCACTCTGCACTCTGCATCCTGTACCTACCTGCACTCTGCACCCTGTATCTACCTGTACCTACCTGCACCCACCTGCACTCACCTGAATTGCTCCACTCACCTGAATTCTCCACTCACCTGAATTCTCCACTCTGCACCCACCTGAACTCTGCACCCTGTATGTAGCACCCTCATGGTATTTAGGGACCCTCCCACACCCAGTTGCTGTGGCATGCTCAACCCCCCACCCCTCTACTTTGGGAAAAGGTGTGGAGCATTGGAGCATGGTTGAGTTCCTACACCCGTTCTCTGAGAAGAATGTCCTGGGTGACACTATTAATTAGCACTGCGGCAGGCTGGGGGGGGGTCATGAGAGGCGCATGATGCTCTAACCTGCTCAGTGCCCTACTGCCTGTCCTGCTGGGGGGGGGGGGGTGACAACATGTTTTACCGCACCCAGTGACACCAACCCTAGTGACGCCGCCACCAGTCCCTGCTGCAGAGAAACACCAACCCATACCAGGATATTCCCACCTCCATGGTAGGAATGGTGTTATTTGGATGGTGCACTCTATTGGATTTCTGCCTAACATATAGTTTGGTGTTGAGGCCAAATAATTAACCACTTCAATACAGGGCACTTAGACACCTTCCTGCCCAGACCAATTTTGAGCTTTCAGCGCTGTCGCACTTTGAATGACAATTGCGCGGTCATACAACACTGTACCCAAATGAGCTTTCTTTTGGTGGTATTTGATCACCTCTGCGGTTTTTATTTTTTGCTAAACAAATAAAAAAAAGACCGAAAATTTTGAAAAAAAATGTTTTTTTTTGTTTCAGTTTCAAAGCTTTGTAAATAAGTACGTTTTCTCCTTCACTGATGGGCACTGATAGGTCTGCACTGATGGGCACTGATAAGGCGGCACTGATGGGCACCGATGAGGTGGCACCAATGAAGTGGCACTGAGGTGGCATTGATGGGCACTGATAGGCGGCACTGATGGGCGACACGGATGGGCACTGATGGGTGGCACAAATTGGCACTGATAGCTGGCACGGATTGGCATGGATAGGCGTCACAGATGGGCACTGATAGGCGGCACGGATGGGCACTGATAGGTGGCACGGATAGGCACTGATAGGCAGCATTGTTTTTTACTGATGGATGCCAATCAGTGCCAAACAATAATGCATGCCAATCAGTGATGCCCATTGTGGGCACTGATTGGCATCCATTGTGGGCACTGGCATCCATTGTGGGCACTGTGTGTCATCCCTGGTGGTCTAGGGTGGCATACCTTTTGATGGGCATCCCTGGTGGTCTGGTGGCATCCCTGGTGGTCCAGTGTGGGCATCCTCGGGGGGGCTGCGCTGATAATCGATCAGCACAGACCCCCCCGTCAGAGGAGCAGCCCATCGGCTCTCCTCTACTCGCGTCTGACAGACGCGAGTGAGGAAAAGCCGATTACCTGCTTTTCCTATATACACTGTGATCAGCCGTGATTGGACACGGCTGATCATGTGGTAAAGAGTCCCCCGGGGGCGCGCATCGGCTCAAAATCTTGAGGACGTCATATTACGTCCTGTCAGGATTTTACAACCACTTTGCCGCCGTCATTTGACAATAGGCGGGCGGCAACATTTTAGTCTCATCTCATCACCTTAATTGCACTTTGTATATTTGAGGCCACATGGAAAAAGGTGTTCTGGTCAGAGGAGACTAAAATTTTATTATTTGGCCTAACAGGAAGAGGAAGTGATGGAATCTGAAAATCCTTTTAACCACTTCCTGCCCAAGGTACGTCATATGACGTCCTTGACTTTCAGTGGGGATATCATCTTTTAGAGTTAGCGATTCTCTGCACCATAAGAATGTACATCCCGCCCTCCTGTGCTTCTTCGGGCTCTCCTGTGCCATCGGGGACCCAGAGAAGAATCTGCCGCCGTATGACGAGCATAGAGATTTCCGGTGACCAGATGGGCACCAGTCACCTCCTCTATGAGCTTAGGCCCGGGCGCAACGTTATGATGTCACGTCTGGGACGCAGTTGTAAACAAAGCCATGATCGCGGCTGTAAAGCATAGGATCATTCATTTTTAATTTTTTTTGATCTCATGCATTCTAGCCTGAAGGAGAGATGTGGGGTCTTATAGACCCCATATCTCTCCATAAAGAGGACCTGTCATGCACCATTCATTTTACAAGGGATGTTTACATTCCTTGTAATAGGAATAAAAGTGATCAAAAAAATAAAGAGAAAGTGTAAAAATAAAAAAATCATATAAACAATAAAAAAAAAAAAAAGTAAAGCGCCCTCGTGCCCGCATTCTTGCGCACAGAAGCGAATGCACATGTAAGTCTCGCCCAAATATGTAAACGCCGCTCAAACCACACAATTTTAGCACTAGACCTCCTCTGTAACTCTAAACTGGTAACCTGTAAAAAAAAAATGTAGGCGTCACCTATGGAGATTTTTAAGTACCGAAGTTTGGCGCCGTTCCATGAGTGTACGCAATTTTAGAGTGTGTCGGGTATCTATTTACTCAGCGTAACATCATCTTTCACATTATAGAAAAAAATTAGGCTAACTTTACTGTTTTGTTATTTTTTAATTTGTGAAACAGTTTTTTTTTTCAAAATAAACGCGTTTGAAAAATTGTTGCGCAAATACCGCGTGACATAAACAACATTGCAATGACCACCATTGTATTCCCTATGGTGTCTGCTAAAAAAACCATATATAATGTTTGGGGGTTCTGAGTAATTTTCTAGCAAAAAAATAATTATGTTTACATGTAGGAGAGGAATGCCAAAATAGGCCCGGATGGAAAGTGGTAAACATTCAAATAAACTGACAAGATTTTAAACCTCCCGTGGATAAGATAAGTGATAGAAAAGTACATTGGGATGGCTGGGCTAGAAATGGAAAAAATTGGAAAACGCTTCTATTTATAATGAAAACTGAAAGTCTGCCCAAAAAGGTGAACTTATCCTTTAAATGGTTTGTCATAACACTCTAACTGCTGCTTTTGCTGAACAGATAGGTCTGTTAAAGAAAATTGAAAAATAACAGGCTTACTAGTCAGATCAACAGGTAAAAATAAAGGGAAAAAATAAAAAAATATATAAAAAACAAATTCAGTCACCATGTCACATTTTTTGCTTTGGAGTTAACTGCCGCTTTGTTAACTTCAAATGTACTTGCACTGAAAGGAACTAAACTGACTACAGCAATTAAATAAAAATCTCTTGTATACCTTGACTTCTCTTCTTAAAGGAGTTGCAAAGGCAGAAGGTTGTTTATCTTAATGCATTCTATGCATTAAGATAAAAAGCCTTCTGTGTGCAGCAGCCCCCCTAACACTTGAGGGTCCCTATCTATCCAGCGATATCCACGAGTGTGTCATCCATCTGAGATTCTCCCTCCTAATTGGATGAGACACAGATATGCGGCACCATTGGCTCCCACTGCTGTCAATCAAAGTCAGCTAGCCAATCAGGAGTGAGAGGGGCGGGGCTCCGTGTCTGAATGTCACGGGGGGAGCTGTGACTCAGCTCAGGTGCCCTCATAGCAAGCTGTTTGCTGTGGTGGCATTGAACAGGATGCAGGGTCCAGGATCACAGAAGAGGGACCCAAGAAGAGGAGGATTCGGGCTGCTCTGTGCAAAACCACTGCAACAGAGCAGGTACGTATGTTTGTTATTTTTATAGGAAAAAAAAACAAGACCTTACGATCACTTTAACACCCAGGAAACCCTATAATCTAGGTTGCTCTGTTTTACAAATCGGTTGGACCCATGTCATAAGCCTTGGTATTGGCCAGTGGGCTGTCTATCACATTGTGAGGCCATAATCAAAGGCATGATAGGAAATGGAACACTGAGAAATGGAAAGATAGGAAACTAGGTATGCAGATGAATGATGAAGTCAGGTGAGGATTAGGTTTGAAAATTGTGATGATAGCTGAACAAGTCAGACAGGTACTCTTCAAGAGAAATGATGATATTGTTTAGGATGAATTCACCTGGGCACCATGTGAGGACAGGTATGTCTCTCTTTCTTTGAAAAACAGCTTGTTGAGATATTCTTATGTGTGGCTCTAGTTCTTCTTTTTTATAGAATATCAGCATATAAAGACTTGTAGATATCCTCCACATCATACTTTGCTTAGATCTCTGGTGTACAGAGTAGTGGTAATGTAAAATGGCCTTGACTGTCAATATCAGTGAAGATTTAGTACCATGTTTGCCATCTCTGCAATGGGAACTGTGAGTAGAGCTCTCATGTACACATAGAGCCAGCTAGATATTTTTCAATCAACTCTTCACCTGTAATGTACAGTGGGGAAAATAATTATTTGACCCCCTGCAGATTTTGTAAATTTGCCCACTTACAAAGAAATGAGGGGTCTATAATTTGTATCACATGTGTATTTTAAACGATAGAGACAGAATATCAACCAGAAATCCAGAAAAAAAAAACATATAAAGAAAATGCTATAAATTAAGTTGCAGTTCAGTGAGTAAAATGAGTATTTGATCCCCAAGCAAAACATGACTTGGTACTTGGAGAAACCCTTGTTGGCAAGCATAGAGGTAAGACGTTTCTTGTAGTTCGTGACCAGGTTTGTACACATCTCACGAGGGATTTTGGTCCACTCTTCTTTACAGATTTTATCTAAATTCCTAAAGTAATTGAAAAAGTCTATTTTTTTCCCAATAAAAATAACAAACATGTTACACTTATTTCCTCTGTGCCGTAGATTTGCACAGGGCAGCCTGGATCCTCCTCTTCTCGGGTCCCTCTTCTGTGCTCTTGGCCCCTCCCTCCAGTTGAGTGCCCCCACAGCAAGCAGCTTGCTATGGGGGGCACCCGAGTTGAGTCACAGCTCCCTGTGTCCATTCAGACACAGAACTGCGGCCTGGCCCCACTCCCTCTCTCTGCTGATTGGCTGACTAACTTTGACAGCAGCAGGAGCCAATGGCGCAGTGAGTCGAGTTAATGCCAAAGAGCTCAATTTTGGTCTCATCTGGCCACAGCACTTTTTCCCAATCCTTTTCTGTAGCATTTAGATGTTTATTGGCATGACTGTACACCTGCCCTTTTGAGGAGGGGAATTTGCTGTGTTTGGAGGAAGAAAAATGCTGACTATGACCCCAAGAGCACAATCCCTACAGCCAAGTATGAAGGTGGAAACATTATGCTTTGGGGCTGTTTCTCTGCTAAAGGTACAGACCGACTTTGGCCACATTGAGGAGCCAATTGACCATGTATAGTAAAATCTTGGATGAGATCCTTCTTTCCTCAGCCAGAACACTGAAGATGGGTCATGGGTCTTTCAGCAATGAACCAAAACATACCGCCAAGCCAACAAAGGAGTGGCTCAAGAAGAAGCACATTAAGGTCATGGAGTGGCGCAGCCAGTCTCCAGACTTTAATCCTATAAAAAATTTATGGAGGAAGCTGACACTTTGAGTAGACGATCGACAGCCAAGAAACCTTAAAGATTTAGAGAAGATCTGTAAATAAGAGTGGACCAAAATCCCTCCTGAGATGTGTGCAAACCTGGTAACCAACTACAAGAAACCTCTTAACTCTGTGCTTACCAACAAGGGTTTCTCCACCAATTACTAAGTCATGTTTTGCTTGGGGATCAAATACTCATTTTACTCACTGAACTGCAACTCAATTTATAACATTTGTGTCATGTGTTTTTTCTGGATTTTTGGTTGATATTCTGTCTCTATCCTTTAAAATACACCTATGATAAAAATTATAGACCCCTCATTTCTTTGTAAGTGGGCAAACTTACAAAATCTGCAGGGCATCAAATCATTATTTTCCCCACTGTATGCCTAAAGTCTGTGGGATTTATAGAAAAAAAAAAAAAAGATAGATTGGTGGAACATTTAATGTTCTTGTCTCTAAGGGTAGGCTTTTGTGAAAATTAAGTTTCTGAAAACGTAAGTGCTTTAAGCATTTGTGATCCAGAAAACGTATTTGTTAAGACTTGGGCTACGTTTCCACTATTGCGTCCCCAAAGTCGCACAATTGTTTGCTGCGATTTACCGCAATTTTTTGCCGCGACTTGACCTATTCTTGAGGTCTATGTACCTCAAGTCGCGTCAAAGTGGGACCAAAGTAGTGCAGGGACTACTTTTGAAGTTGCTGCTTCTTGAAGTCGCACAGATATGAACGGTACTCATTGGAAATCATGGCGTACGACTTGTCATGCGACTTTCTCATTCCCAAATCGCATGAAAAGTCGCACTAGTGGAAACATAGCCTCAAGCAAAAGTGGAGCTGTTTGTTTTTTTTTTGTATCTCTTATGCTCTCAAGGAGTCTTATTGGGTTCAATAGGCAAATAACCATATACGTCTACAGGAAGTCCTTTATGCTGGATCCAGGAGCTGCACGGTCAATGTTCTTGTAGGTCCACCAGTGACTCAACAGATATAATAGGATTATATAAAAAGAAGATTGACAACAGTCAGTCCTTGCAGTGCACCACGGCACACAATATTCTACTGCACAAAAATAAGAAGTATAATAAAGGTCTTAGGTTCCAAAAGTTGTTTTTTTACTTTTACCTAAACCTTTAAACTTGCTTTTAAAGTGCTTCAGAGTAACTTATCTTTGAAGCTTTTCTAAATTAATTTATAGTCCCATTCAGCCAGTGTTAATTTTGTAGACGAACATATTTTCATTGATGAAATTAACACTATTATAGTCAACTAAAATACGGCTATGACTAAAAAAAATTTTTAGTCAAAAGACTATGACTAAAACTAAATAGAAATTTGACATTAAAATTAACACTGATTATATATCACAACTGCTAAATTTGTCTATGTAATGCATGTTCAAACCTTAATACCATGAATAAAATGTCATTCGATTTTTACTCCAGGAGTATATGATGAGTTTGGAAATTCTAGAGAAATGCTTGAATAATACATTACAGTTTAACTAAACACTTTGAATTTTAGTCGACTAAAATGCACTGGAGATTTTAGTGGACTAAAATACGACTAAAACAATTCAGATGACTAAAATACGACTAAAACAATTCAGATGACTAAAATACAACTAAAACTAAAATGACATTTTAGTCAAAAGACTATGACTAAAATCAAAATTTGACATCAAACCTAACACTAAATGTAGCTTGACCCTTAAAGACCCTTTTTTTTAAAAAGTCAGCAGCTACAAATACTGCAGCTGCTGACTTTTAATAAATAGACACTTACCTGTTCCAGGTTCCAGCGATGTCGGCAGAAGATGACGAGCGATCGCTCGTCTCTCGGCTGCCCCCGCCGCCATCCTCTGTCAGGGAATCGGGAAGTGAAGCTTACGGCTTCACTGCCCGGTTCCCTACTGCGCATGCGTGAGTCGCGCTGTGCTTCTTTATTGGTCCCCGTTGTGTCCTGGGAACTGTGTTTCCCAAGACACAACGGGGCATCTTCAGATATGGGCGGGCCAGCTTCGGCTATCTAGTCCCGGAAGTGGGTGCAGATACCTGTATTATACAGGTATCTGCACCCCCCCCCCCTCCCCCCCCCCCTGAAAGGTGCCAATTGTGGCACCGGAGGGGGGGGGGAATCCGATAAGCGGAAGTTCCACTTTAGGGTGGAGCTCCACACCCTTTACACTGTGCCGTTTCATTGCAATGGATTGCCATATTCTAATTTACGTGTGGTGTTTTGCTCATTTAACATATACAGGGGGTCCCCGACTTACGAACGCCCGACCTACGAACAACCCCTACTTACGAACGGGGTGCTACGGGGACCCTCCGCCATTTTTCACTGGTTTTCGACGTCTTTCGGCCGTTCTGCGCATGCGCGACCATATGGAGCTTCGGAAAATGCCGGAAATGTCCGTAATTTGCCGCGCATGCGCAGAGCGGAATTAGACGGAACCTCGGAAATGTCCGGAAATCTCCGTATTTGTCGGTCTGCGCATGCGCGGCCGACTTATGAACATTTCCGACTTCCGTACAGGCGGGCAGTCCCTAACGAGTTCGTAACTCGGGGACCCCCTGTATTGCATTAAAGCAGTCTATTTATTTAGAATGGGCTGCCAACCCACGGCAAAAAAAAAAAAGGCAATTGGCTGAGGGTGCTGACCGGGAGCCGATCGACAGACCCTCTGTCGGACCGGCTGCAGTACACACAGACTGAACCGTATTATTTATTTATTATAGGTACTTATATAGCACCGTCAATTTAGGCGGCGCTTTACATATTCATTTTACATTCACATTAGTCCCTGCCCTCAAGGAGCTCCCATCTAAGATCCCTAACTCACATTTATATATATATATATATATATATATATATATATATATATATATATATATATATATATATACACACACTAGGGCCAATATAGACAGGAGACATTTAACCTAGCAGCATGTCTTTGGAGTATGTCTGAGGCCAAGTAAAATATCCCCTTTCCTTGCATGTGCCCCTGTGTCTTTTTATTTTGTTGCATAGCGTACAGTACGTTCATGTTCCCTGTGAAGTGTTTGTTGAGATTAGATGTGTCCGTAACAAGGGTGCCTTGCTAAATATGATCACTAGACACATTGTAAGATAAATGGTCCTCATGCCACAGTGCATTCGCTTGTCTGATGAGAAGTTTATTCATTCTTTATGGCTCTCCATTCTAAGCGTTAGCAGGATTTTACGCATAATGACCAATAATAATCATAATAAAACGTCTTCTGATTACCAGGCAGATTATTTGCCAGTTGACTTGCATAACACCTGACTAGATGTTCAAATCATTTGTGCTATGAGAAATTCAGCTAGTGAATCATATTGTATAGCAGAACTGTTTCCTAAAACAGTTACCTTGAAGGCATGCCATGAATGATAACCGTCACAGTTGCTTGTGCTCTTAACTGAACATCAAATGGCTGGTGTCATAACTGATCACATGTGCAGCACTATAGCAACTGTAGATCAAATAAAGACTAAGATGACAGCTGTAAAGGATAAGGAGGGTTTAGTTCCTCTCTAAAGAAGAAATTAAATTACGACCTTCATTTTTAGAAGAGATTTGAAAGGGCATGTGCCGTTCAATATACTGTTCAACAACATTATATACTTTCATGCATTGTTGGTTGAAAATAAGAATATTATTAATAATATGTTTGTATAAATATGGAAATATATCGAAAAATATTACTGGTATGCATATCATTTGGCAACCTTCCTATTGTATTAAAAAAGAATCAAGAAGGGTGCACCAGCTGTCTATTATCTTATTGGACCATATATTAATGGAAAAAGTACCGGTAGATAAAATATACTCACAAACAATAAATAGTCGCAAGCCTATAAAATCATTGAAGTATCAACCTGAAGCTCAGTATAAAGACCTGGACGGCCCTCAACAACAGAAACAAGAGTTAACGCATTTTAAGGAGTATGCCCTCTTTAGCTCTGATGAAGAGGGCGCATCCTTCAAAACATGTTGATTCTTGTTCCTGTTGTGGAGTGTCTTCAGCTCCGAAGAAGAGGGTATGCCCCTTAAAATGTATTAAAGGTGAAGTCCAGCCAAAGCTTGTTTGGCTGTATTTTTCCTGTGGATCACAGGAGTGCAGTTTGTTTTGCACTCCTGTGACCCGTTTTCACCAGAGAGCGGGGTGAAGTCCTTTCTCGGGGTCCCCGATGGTGCTCTCAGCTCCTCCTCTTCTTTGTGTGCCCCCCAAAGAAAGCCACTTCCTGTTGTCCCGACCCGGGCTGTGTTCGTCTATATAGACGCACAGTGCGGCTCAGCTCTACACCCTGCTCCCTCCCATCGGCTCTTGCTTCTCCCCTTATGTCTCTGTGATGAGCACAGCGCTGGATCGATATAGGACTCAAGTAAGTTTATAGCAAGGTGACGGGGCAGTGCACTTAATGAGGCATGTTTTACCTTAAAGAGGAAGTAAACCCTGATTGGTTTTACTCCTCTTTTTTTTTCCCCTGTAAAGTAAAAGCATAATGGGCTAGTATGCATCGCATCGCATGTGCCACTTACCTGCAATCAAAGCCTGCACTGTCGCTGCTGGTGGCTGCATCCATCTTCGCACCTCTGCCGCCCGGGGGCCTCGGACTCCGGGTTCTGTGACTGTCCGGGGTCGGGTGACATCACTCCATACGGGAGCCGTTAGTCACAGCACGTGCTAGTGAAGAAAAAGCATGTCGGCGGAAGCGTATATGGTAAATATCTCCTAAACCATGCAGGTTTAGGAGATATTTACAGTACCTACAGGTAAGCCTTATTATAGGCTTACCTGTAGGTACAAGTGGTGTAACTAGGTTTACAACCACTTTAATGGCATTGCTTCAGTGCGCATGTGCCGATGACGTCGGCACATGCAGATACAGGGGATATCGCCTAAACCGTGTAGGTTTAGGAGATAACCGGGGTAGCTACAGGTAAGCCAAAGGTAAACAAAAAGTGGATTGTAAGGGTTTACACTTTAAATGCAGTCCATATTCTAGTTGTAAGTATAATTTTAATAAAGCTTTTCACATGCATTGCGGGCTTCACTATGTTTTGCTTCATTTTATCATGGTGACACCGTACTTGTGAACTGTACCCATTGGAGTTCATTGTGGTGAAAGAGGATTGCGGCAAGTTTTTCCAATCTCGGTGTTATCAGCGTAGAGCTGTCCACCTGTTGATGGAAGCTGGTGCTATTTAGATTCCTGTTGATGCCTGCTTTTTTCCTTCTGGTAAGGAGATTGGATTGTCACTGTGGTGTGGTGGGTGTGCTTCAAACTCACACTCAAGCTGGTGCGGGGTCTCATCATCTTTTTTTCATCATAGAATATGGACTGCATTTAACCCCTTGTAGCACTGCATACAGACTTTTATATCTTAGCACTGATGTGATGTCTACTCATTGAACCCTATCATTGTGTTTCAGCATTGAGCAGAGAAAATGTGGCACAATTGCGAATGCAACGATTGTGATTTTTGGAAAATGTCCCCCCAGGGACAATTCACTACCGTTCTAGAAGTGGTCATGTCAGAGAAGTGCTGTGCCCTTCCATGTATTTCCCCCCAGGTGGTTAGGTTCCATATGACAGCAGTGGTAAAACATGCTAGACAACTGGAATTTGACATGTCAGTAGGATGACACACTTCACTGACGATTGTTTCTGGTAATGGAAGATCAGTGGCAGGAGTCCCCCATACTTCTTCGCAGAGAAGTAACAAACACATGATTGACTACAATTATATAGAAGTAAATGATATTCTTAATTTTGGTATATTTTTCCTATACGACTCAAGGTGTAATACAGTATTTAAATATTGTAAATGAAATGCCATTGTATATGAATTATTCAGTAGACTGTTTAAAGACTTGGGGGAAAAAAACTCGCTGTGTTGTGAGGTTACCTGAGGACACACTGACCTGTCAGAGACAGTATGCAATCATCTTCAAAGCTGACAAGTAATATTTTATTTTGTGGCAAAATGGATATTTGGGCATTCCTTTCTGAGCTGTCAAGATAAAATGTGCAGAACACGCATACCACACAGAACATCTCTTTGTGGATTTTTTACCCTCTTTTTTCTTCACAGTCTTCTAGTTCAGTCTATCCTTTGCAATTGCAATCTTTTTTTTACATTCAGTGAATAGAAGCAAAGCATTTGGGGTATCCGGATTTTTTTTAAGCATTATTGTTCAGGTATTTCATCTGGAGTGCGCCAGTCTACCCAACGCCATTTTTAATAATGATCCAAGAACCACTGTTCGTGATGCAGTAGAGTCATTCTAAAACAGGCTCACTGTGGCCTCTTTGCTGACTGTTAAACAATTGTCAGAAGTAGTAAGACATTTCTTCCAGTCCCCAGTCAAACTGAATCCTGCTTTGAAAGTTTAAATATTACTGGCAGTACAGGAGGCAGAAAGCTTGGAAGTTACATTTGCTAACTAACTGCATTGCTATTACTTAGTGCAGAAAATGACACTGACCTCCTCCATAAAGTAGATGGCAAGCCCCCCAATTTATGCAGCCCTAGTCAGACTGAAAGACACTTTTGTGTTACAAGAGACTGCAGACTTTTTAAAATTCTGCTCCCCTTCCCTGCAGTGACTCTGCAGCCCGACAGCCTTTGAAACTCCTATAAGCACAGAGCCGGTGCACTTTGCTTTAAAGAGTTTAAGCAGAGTGCCTAGACCTGATATAAAGGACTTTACTATATTAATGAGGATGAATTGAATGTTGGAGCACCTGGAATTCAATGTCCATAGCCTTGCAAAATTTGTATTTCAAAAAAGTATCTGTTTAGATAAAATGGACAGGTTGATATTGAAATGTTACAATGTCACCTAGTAACGCTAAAGAGCTGAGAACAGTTGGGTTTTTCAGTGAAACAGTGTAAACTATAGAACCCATTCCAATCATTAATAATCCTTCTCATACTGGTTACGCTTAACAAACACAATTCCAATTGGTTGTTATGAGTTTTGGACTTCTATTTGCCCCATGTGCTTAAATTGAATAACTCCTTTGCCTTTCATTCTTGTCATATCAACTCGGATATATTTGTTGGGCCCAACTCTGAGCTGTGTGCCCCGCACCCCCCTCAGAGGAGCCCATTTTTTCCAGTAATATCTTCTGCTTTTCTTGAACATTTCTGATGTCTTCTGACTGGTCCCTTCCATGCATGGTACTCTTCATTAGTCTTTTCTGGCAGTGGGCAGTCCTGGATGATGCAGAAAGTAATGCTGATATGGTGATGTCAGCACCACTCTCTGCATCAATACACTGTGAGTGCATGATGCTATGCTCAGGGGCAGGACCACTCACACTCTTTCAGGTTGAATAAAGACCAGTGACTCAACCCTTAAAGTGATACTAAACATACAATTACCTTATTTAATCATTGTTGTCCAGAGGTCACATGATGTTTCCCAGGTATTTCCTGTACTCAGGGAGAGTTCTGAGGGAGGAGTTTCTAGTACTTTGCTTATGTATGAATCTGTGTCTGCCACTCACATGACATAACAAAAAGCCTTTCCAAATAAAGAATGAAAATAAATATTGAATAGCAACAAAATGATTTAAAGCTTCATACAAACCTATATTTCAAAGCAAATGTTTATCATTTCTTTGCAATAGCATGATATAGGTGGAGTTTTAGGTTGACTAACAATAGCTTACACTTTATTCACACTGTAAAGAGATCTGAAGGTGTTTCTTCCAATCACAGGCTGTGTCATGCTCCTCCAGCCTGTGTCTATGGTGTGTATTTGCTGGAATAAACAGGGAGGTGAAGCCTCTATCAGTCACCATCTTCTATCCTGCCTGCGTAGTGTTTAAAAATATAAGGGCATGAGAAGGGAGGGAGTGTCATTTACCACTGTGTATATGCCCACATGTGTGACTCTATAGTCACGTGGGTGCACAGATAAGAAAAAGAAGCAAATGAACAACTTGGAAGGGAACTGAAATTGGAGCATGCTCAGTAGAGCTCAATAGCAGGTCTGCACAATCTCAGGCTGCTGCGTGGACACAGCTAAGGAGGCAGGACAGTAAACAGGATCAACCAGGATTTTTGCAGCCTACAGTAAACAAATGCTCTAGTGGATGAATGAGTATGAATACAATGTAATATAGCATGTATTGACAATCTTTGATGATTTTGGTTTGATACAACTTTAAGACTGAGGACATCTACTTGTCGATGGTTACTATTTGCGAAAGCTTTTTATTGAAGGTAGGTTTTGCAGCCAGAGATGCTTTTTTTTTCTCCAGAAAGAACCTCCAGTGGGGAAAATACAAATTCAGTTGAGCTTTACATAGAAAATCCTGTACATGCAATATCATGGTTTATTATATGGTTTTTGATGTCTTGCACTTTTGTTTTTCTTTTCTTTCACGCTTCTTTGTAAAAGCTCCAGAAGAAGAAGGAGGAAAGCCTTTCCAATGCCCTATCTGTGGACTAGTAATAAAACGGAAAAGTTATTGGAAAAGGCACATGGTGATTCACACAGGTTTAAAAAGCCATCAGTGTCCACTGTGTCCATTTCGTTGTGCCCGCAAGGATAATCTGAAATCACACATGAAGGTGAGATTACAATTACATAGAAAGCTAAAGATTGCATTGTGTTCACAATATAAAATTACTTGAGAAGACGACGCCAGTAGGCAATGATCGCCTTATGTCTGTAAGCCTTTTTTAAATGGGTACTTCGGTATTGCTAGAAGTTGATTCACTTTGTATGCTTTATTAAGTACTATGGAGTTATAATGATTACTTGTATGTAAAGTAGGTTAAAAAGGATAAAGAAAATGATAAAAATGTGCAGTTGTATTAGAAAAAGCTTTGTTGGTGGTTTTTCTTTTTTTTTTTTATATATTCACCAAATAGCAGAAACATATTTAACATTCTCTGTGAATGTAGTGTCTAATTCTTAATACTCCTCCTGTTTTTATTTCTATAAATATATTAAGAAGTTATATGCAGACTTATTATTTACACTTTGGACCACCTAAATCCAAAAGCTCATATGCAGTTTGTCCAAAAAACTCTCATTATTTCCCAGGCGTTGTTACTCTATGGAGTTATTAGCTTCCCATAGCTGCTTCTAATTTATTCTGTATGTTAGCAAAACCCATAGAAAAATGGATGCTTCAAATAAAAAGTCTGTTATATGTAGACAGGGGAAGGAAAGTTACCTGAAATTCCATCCTCAAACATGCAGTATTCCAGCAAACGTATAGTCAAAAAACTGAGTAGCTTTGAAAACCTTTCAATTACGAAGAAACATCAAAGTATCCCTGTAGAATCAGAGTTCACAAAAGCGTTTTCCAGGTAGTTTTTTTTTTTTTTTTTTCTTAGTTGATGCTTTATAGCTGGGTGCTCGATAAGTGCTGTTGTATTTTTACCTCTAAATTTGTAGCTGCTTTAACAAGCTGTATATGGACTACAGATAGATAGATAGTGCTTTCTGCACTCATAATCTCTCCTCTCCGATACAACAGGACTTTGCACTGTATACTAATTCCGCTGCCAGCTTATTTGGTTAGCCCAGTGATGCTGGAGGTAGAATTAAAAAACAAATTAAACAAATCCTATGAACCTATATATTTGCACCTGTTTTTTTTCTGATGTAGAGAAATATAGCATACGTTGATTAGCCAACTTGAATCATATATTGATTAGACAACTTGCATCAAAGCCATATTCTGCTCAAATGTACTGTATTCTTGATTATTTCATTTCTGCTTTGCTGTATGGATTATTTCTACCAAATATAAACAGAGGGACTAATTAATTCTACAGCTGCCTACTTTATGTTGAATTGCTCATAAGTAAACACTGGAATTTAACATTGATTACATCTGCATGTCTTATTATACTAAAAGAAGATGTATGGGCCTCACAGTGAACTCTAGCTTCCCGGTACATGCAGCTCTGTAGTTGGAGATATGAAAGAGGTTGGACAGTGTAGTTAAAGGGTAACTCCACTTTTGTGGGGGAAAAAAATAGCAAATTCATATTGTGAATAATCATATTGTAATTGAATGTTATTAAAAATGACCTTTCCTTTTCAATCTGCAGCCGCTGTAATTTTCGGTAAAATGCAAAGCAATATAGCTTACCTGGAGGTGTTCTGTACACATAATGTGTACTGAACACACCCCAGAAACATCATTTCCTGCTTGTATGATTGGCTCACTGATTTTCCCATAAGTCTGCACTAAGATACAGGTCAGATTTCAGGCATCCTCTGCAACAAAAATTTAATTTTTGTGGAGATAATTCTAATAGGAAATCACAGCTAAAGGGATGCAGACCCAGCAACTTTCCTCATTAGTGCCCTGTAGCTGCCACAGCTGATTGATAATTATGAAACCACTCCCATTAGACTCCCTTTCCCACATGGACACAGACAAACACACAGGGATTTCTTCAGAATAACAAAAGGTAGGAATCTGCAACAAAGTTTAAGATCCTTGTAATGTACATAGATCACCCAGAGAGGAATGTTTTTTGTGGAGGTGCGATTTAACCACTTCAGCCCCGGACCAATTGGCAGCCAAAGGACCAGGCCCCTTTTTGCGATTCGGCACTGCGTTGCTTTAACTGACAATTGCGCAGTCGTGCGACATGTCTCCAAAACAAAATTGGCGTCCTTTTTTTCCCACAAATAGACCTTTCTTTTGGTGATATTTGATCGCCCCTGCGGCTTTTATTTTTTGCGCTATAAACAAAAATAGAGCGACAATTTTGAAAAAAAAATGAAATATTTTTTGCTTTTTGCTATAATAAATATCCCCAAAAAATACATAAAAAATAATTTTTTTTCCTCAGTTTCGGCCGATACGTATTCTTCTACATATTCTTGGTAAAAAAAAATCGCAATTAGCGATTATTGATTGGTTTGCGCAAAAGTTATAGCGTTTACAAAATAGGGGATAGTTTTATAGCATTTTTATTAATATTTTTTTTTTTCTAGTAATGGCGGCGATCAGCAATTTTTATTGTGACTGCGACATTATGGCGGACACATCGGACATTTTTGACACATTTTTGGGACCATTGTCATCTATACAGCAATCAATGCTATTTAAATGCATTGATTCCTGTATAAATGACAGTTGTAGTGAAGGGGTTAACCACTAGGGGGAGGGGAGGGGTTATGGGCTGTGACGTGTGTTGTGTTTTTTACATTAGGGGCGGGGCTGACATCATTGATCGTCATTGATCGGGAACAGCCAATCAATGACAGGCAGAGTAGGAAGCGCGGGGAGAGGTTTGTTTACACATACCTCTCCCCGTTCTTCAGCTCCGTGACCCGATTGCGGGACACCAGCGGCGATCTGGTCCCGCGGCCGGGGTCACGGAGCTCCTGACCGGTCGCGAGCGCGCCGCTGGCATTTAAAGGATCACGTATAGGTACGTGATTTTGCCTGCCTGTGCCATTCAGCACACGTATATGTGCATGAGGCGGTCAGGAAGCGGTTAAAGTGGTGTTAAACCCAAAAACAAAAATGTATTATGTTGCAGCTCCCTAAATGTGATAGCTGCAGTCGTTTCCTTTTTTTAAGTTTTTTTTTCACCTAGTGATCTGGCCAGTAGCAAGCTTCCTGTCTTAGGAGATGTCCAATTGAGACGCCTTATACAGCCATGTCTGGGGAGATGGAAGTCTAATATGGACTTGACTAAATTTGGCCATAGATGGTTGCAGGAAAGAAAATTGCTTGATTCCCCCATCAACACAGTCAGTGTTGAAGGGGGAATCCCTCCCCGGAGCTATTGTGTTCTCCCAGCTTGGGTACGTTCAGCCTGCCCATACATGGTTGGAATCCCGCTGATCTGGCGAAATGTCAATGGCTGGCTTCATGAATTCAAGTCTAACGCCAGATTTAATTTCACTTTAAATAGTAGTAAGCTGTAACGAGCAGGGCCCTCTGTATCCTCCTTTATTGAATTGTATTGTAACTTTACTGTCTGCCCTCATGTTGTAAAGTGCTGCGCAAACTGTTGGCGTTGTATAAATCCTGTATAATAATAATAATAAATATGCCCAAGCTGGCCCAAACAAACTATTTCCATAACGAAGAAATGCGACCGCTGTCAGCACTGTATACTGTAAACCACATACAATATACAACATTGTGTTATGGCAGCATTATAGGGACTTCCCGTCCCGTTTCTGGAACAAAATTGAGTTGAACTTAGCTCTGCTCAGCCATTCACTAGAAACTCTGCATTTTGTATAAATTAATAGGTAGCGATTGTGACATCTGCCTGTCTCTCCACCTCCAATATTAGCGGAAGCCTTGTATCCATTCATAAATACAAATCTTTTATGTTAACGCCTGAGCAGTGCTGAGCCCACACCAAATTTTTTTTCTGGAAACCAGGCGAGAAGTCCCTATACCGCTAGTGCAATACAACGCTGACAGTGGGCACATTTTTAGTAAAGGAAATCGTTCATATGGGCCAGCTTGGCCTAACTAACCTATTTGAATTGAAAGAAAACCTGGAGATAAGTTTTAAAGTTAATCTCTTAATCTCAGCTAACACTTTTTAAACAGTTAGAGCAACGAGATTTTTTCCTTTTTGGGATAAAGATTTTACATAAAAAAGTAAAAGCTGGTCATTGTATGCAACCCTGTCAGTGTTAAATTGTTTTTCTCAACCTTCTAACTGCTACTTTTGCCAGCCCGCTTACATCTAGTTCCAACCATTTCTTTACATAGAACAGTTTTACTTACAACAGATGATAGTTTTATTGATAATTGTTACCTTTTTTTGGAGGAGGGAGCAGCATAGATTCAACTTCGCCTTCTAATGGTTGTTTTATTATGTTTTTTGCTTATGCATGTGAGAAGATTTAGAAGTTATACTTGGGATGAAGTATATGTATATATATATAATATATATATAGTTAAATGAATATTTATTCATTCATTTGGCACATCTTTATCATTTTGGTTGAGGAGTTTGCCCAGTCATGATGCTGTAGCTGGCAAACACAACTCGGCTTCCTCTTTCCTGTGCACTGTGAATGCAAAACCACTTCTTTAAACTGTCATCTGGCAAGCGGGAGTTCTAAAGCTGCAGGATATTACTATTCCCTGAATGAAGCAAAACAGCACCACAAGTTTAGCCATGAAATAGATCAAATCAGCATGTAATGGTCTCCATGCATACTTATTGAAGTTTTGGTAAAGCTTTCCAGAGAAAGAATTGCAAAACTAGTTTTATTGGATAGAAAGACCAATAAAGAGTAGAAATAGATTTATACAGATTAAAACATGTGGAGAGGGGAGTTGCTTGAAAACTAGGCAGTGCTGTAAGGTAACGTTAGTCATGCACAGAAGATTATTATTTTTTTTTTAATTGAACAGCTCCACAGATTTGTCAAGGATATAATTGTTGGGACAGTGCTAAAAAAACAAAAACAAAAAAAAACAGATGATCCGATCCATATATTACATGGTTGTTGGTAAAAGTATTGAATGGCCAGAATAAAATGCTGTGTATGGCCATTAAGTATAACTAAAGGCAAAACATTTTTTTTTTTTAGTTTTGAATGGCGTGGAGAGGATTAGGATACATGCCAGGTTATAGTCCAATAGGAACACTAGTACTGGTGACCCTGGGGGCAACCAAGGATTGTTTTGACTATGGGGCAGGAAATCTCTCCAATCGGACATGGATGGCAGAAAGGTTGTCAGGGGTTATAACCTTGCTCCCTTGCTCTAGCCAAAATAAAAATAAAAGTTTTGCCTTTAGTTCTACATTAAATGTAAAGTTTTTGGACATTGTGCTGTACAGCAATTTATTAACTGGGGGGTCATAATATAAAGTTGTTTAGGTGACATTATTTTATGTGATGTTGACCAAAATAGCTGAAGTGTTGTAATTATTGAACCCTCTATCAGGTCCATCAGCACCAGGACAGAGGAGAGACTTTCCAATGTCAGCTCTGCCCTTTCACCTCCTCACGTCATTTCAGCTTAAAGCTCCACATGCGATGCCATCAGCACTTCCTACGGGCAGAGGCCAAAGTGAAGGAAGAGCCAAATGATGTCGACATAAAAGGATCTCCTTTTAATAACTCCTTGGGAAGCCATGATGAGGGAAGTACCTCACCTGGTCAGAACTCTCTTCTTCCTGAAACTTTAAGCCAGATCAGTTCTTTACCTGCCAGTTCACTACCTATCAAAGAGGAGCCAAAAGACAGTGACTGCCCCTCTGTGGTGCCCTTCATTGAAAGACCCAACAGCAACAGCAGCATGAAGCTGAAAGATTCTTTGGACTTTGTTACATGTCCCTCATCTCTTTTCAGCCAAGATATCTCTGTCAAGATGGCTTCTGATTTTCTGATGAAATTGTCAGGTATGTAACCCGTAGTAATATACAAATAGTTTATTTATATATTGATGTGTTTAAACGTATCTATTATGTTAAGGTAAAGGTACTATTAAACTGCCAGTTCAGTTACCTGCCATGATATTCTTCTTTGATGGCAGGCCCTAGTTCTAGAAGCCTAGGGATATCTTCTAGGATTTCGGAATGCAAGAGTGGAAGATGTTATTGCCTAAGGTGGTTCACACTAGTGAGATTTCTGATGCGACTTGAGTCACACAGAATCTCAGAACATGACAATGGTAATCAAATTATTTTCAATGGTGCTCGCTCACGTCAATGCAACTCGGCATGGAGCGATTTTGGAAAAGGTTCCTGTACTACTTTGTTGCATTTCCTGTTCGATTTTCGCCTTAAAGTGGAAGTAAACCCCCCTATCGTTTTCAGCCAAGGAAGCTGCCATCTTTGCCTGTTTAATCTTCAACTGCCACAGTGCTGCACATGTGATCCATTATGACACCAGCCATTGGATGGTTTGACTGTTTGGTTGAGAGCACAGCCAATGTGCAGTTAGCATTCACGGCATGCCTTTTTTTTTTAGACTGTTAAATCGAGGGGTTACTTCCGCTTTAAGAAATGTGATTCTGATGCAATTTTGAAAGTGATTTAATTTTTAACCCTCAATTCACTTCCCAGGTAAGTCCTTGGTCCCTCAAAAAAAGTAGTAGTAGTAGTCAATAGTAGTAGCAGTCTGCAACACCCAAGGCATAAAATTGCATAGCAAAATGCACAGAAGTAAAATTGCATCAAAATTTCAAACAACTTGCACTAATCACACCTCAAATCACAGTGCTCTAGTGTGAACCAGGCCTAAATAAATTTGGTAATTTAGGGATGGATGAGGAGAAAAACAACAAAATGTTCATATAAAAAATTCAAACAATAAAATGGCATAGAAGAAAAAAAAACCTTCCCAAATTCAAGTTAAGAGAATAATGTGCTAGTATGCATACTAGCACATTTTGAACAGCTTACCTCAAAACGTAGCCCCCCCCCCATCTGTATGCTGTCACCGCTGCCAGGGCTTTCATCTTCGCCCAGTTTTCCTTCCAGGTTTGTGGGCTCCAGCCATTTGAATGGCTGAGCCGTGATCACGTCACTCCCGCACAAGTGCACGGGAACCACGGCTGTGGCATACTACATATGCTGTCCTTTCAGAGCTCAGTGTGCATGTGCTGGTGGTGTCACCAGCTGCAGAAATAGTGAATACCTCCTAAACCGTGCACGGTTTGGAGATATTCTTTGTACCTACAGTTAACACTTGTTGTTTACATGTTATAATCAGTATTTTTTGCTAGAAAATTACTTAGAACCCCCAAACATTATATATAATTTTTTAGCAAAGACCCTAGAGAATAACATGGCGGGCGTTGCAATATTTTAGGTCGCACAGTATTTGCGCAGCTGTCTTTCAAATGCAATTTTTTTTAATTAAAAAAATACACTTCACTGAATTATAAAAAAAACTAAACAGTTGAGTTAGCCCATTTTTTTTTGCATATTGTGAAAGATGAAGTTACACTGAGTAAATTGATACCTAATGTGTTATGCTTTAAAATTGCACGCACTCGTGGAATGGCGACAAACTACGGTACTTAAAAATCTCCATAGACGACGTTTAAAATTTAACGGTTACCAGTTTAGAGTTAGAGAAGGTCTTTGCTAGAATTATTGCTCTCGCTCTAACGTTCGCCGTGATACCTCACATGTGTGATTTGAACACTGTTTACATTTCCAGGCGCGACTTACATTTGCGTTTTCTTTGTTGGGCGGGCACACAGGGTGCTTTTAATTTCTTTCTTATTTATTTCGTCTTTTATTCTTTTTACCTTGCTCCTTTAAAAAAAAATTCTGATCACTTTTATTGCTGTCACAAGGAATGTAAACATCCCTTGTGACAGTAATAGGCAGTGACCAGTACTTTTTATGGGGGGATCTGAGGTTTAAAAGACCCCAAACTTCACCTCTCTACAAAGTATTCAAAATGCCAAAATCTGCGTTTTTGAATACCTTAAATTTTTTTTGAATAGCCGCTGTTTGCAGCCAAGTACACCGGAAGTGATGTGATGTTGCTTCCAGGTTACTATATCAGAGACCCGATCGAAGCCTATTCCGGCTTTGTTCGGGTTTTCGGCCAGCCAGTGGACATGCCAGCTGGTTGCTCGGGCAGAAGGCGGAGGAAGGGGGGGGGGGGGCACATCCTCTCCCGCTGCTTGTGATAACTCACAGCCGCATCGGTTGTTGTTACCTAAAAGCCAGCCGCCAGCGCTAAAAAAACGGTACCAGGGTGATGCCTCTGGCTGCAGGCATCACCCCAGTACAACCACTTTACAAAATGATGTACAGGTATGTGATTTTGCATAAAGTGGTTAATGCAGGGCTGAAGAATAACAGAATCTAGGTAGCATGTCCTTTTTAACCAGTTCAGCTCCAGAGCAATTTTTTTATTTTTCCCATACATGAAAAATCTAAATTTTAATTCAATCTTTATTTTTTGCAAATTTTTAGGTCACATGATATTTGTGCAACTGTTAATTAAATGCAATTTTTCAGGAAAAAATATAATAAAATGCATTTTAGTGCAAAAACACCCAATATAATACCCATTTTTGGTTAAAATATAAAAGACAAGGTTGCATCAAATAAGAAGACACCAAACATTCCATGTCTTAAAATTGCGTGCGCCCGCAATATCGGCAAAAACTTTGGTGACCAAAAATCTCAGTAGGCGACGCTTTAAAATCCTTTACAGCTCATCATTTTAAAGTTAATCAGGAGCTCTTTTGCTACAATTATTATTCTCACTCTGAGGTTCACAGCAATATGTTACACGTGTGGTGCGACCACGGTGTGTACGCACTCTGGGCTTGCATTTGCACTTGCGCAGGTGTACGAGGCAGTGGGGGTTACAGCAATTTTTTATTTTGATTTTAATATATTTTGTTTTTTCAAAAAAATTTCTTACCTTTTTTTAATGTATTTTTACTTGATTTCTATTACAAAGGGTTAAAAAAAAAACTCTGCAATAGCATTGGGCAGGTGACAGGTAGTCTTTATGGAGATATTAGGGGTCTAATCTAACCAAGCACAGATGTTGCAAGCTTGTTTAGATGTGTCCTCTGGCTGTACTGGCCAGTAAATGGTGCATCTGAACCCGGAAGTGGCATCACTTCCGGTTTCATTGTTTGCATGTGAGATTGAGGCATGGATATGCCTCAGTCTCACAGTGCTTTCCCTCCCCCACTTGGCGGTTGTGTTCCCGGCTCTGGTGAGAGTGTGGGAGCCCCGGTACGGGGGTGGGCTCTATGAAAGTGGTCGAATCACTTTCACTTTGAAGCCGGGGTCGGCTAAACAAAACCCGGACAATCTGATAGCTGCTACTGCCAGAGAGCTTAACTGGTTAACCACTTAATCTCCGGAAGGTTTACCCCCTTCATGACCAGGCAATTTTGTGCGATACGGCATTGCGTTATTTTAACTGACAATTCCGCGGTCGTGCGATGCTGTACCCAAATAAAATTTATATCCTTTTTTTCACACAAATAGAGCTTTCTTTTGGTGGTATTTGATCACCTCTGCGGTTTTTATTGTTTTGTGCTATAAACAAAAAAGACTGGCAATTTTGAAAAGAAATACAATATTTTTTACTTTCTGCGTTAAAACACACCCAATAATTTAAAAAAAAAAAATCTAAATTCTAAATCAATTTAGGCCAATATGTATTCTGCTACATGTTTTTGGTAAAAAAAAAATTTTTTGGGGGACCAGTGACACCAGTACAGTGATCAGTGCTAAAAAAATGCACTGTCACTGTACTAATGACACTGGCAGGGAAGGGGTTAACATCAGGGGCGCTCAAAGGGCGATCAAAGGGTTAAATGTGCTCCTAGGGAGTGCTTTCTAACTGTGTTAGAACTGGGTGCTTTGGCTATGAGAAAACAGAGATCCTTGTTCCTGCTTCAGAATCACAGGATCTCGGTCTCCCCTACTAGCAGAAATGGCAATCTGCCTTGTTTACAGACCGCCGTTCTGCCTCTCTCATGAATGATCGGTACATTCTAGCAGACATCGGGTCCGCGGGTCCGGCGGACCCAGCGAAATCACGTACCTGTACACAGGAGAGCCACCACCCTGCAGTAAAGGTACGCGGGTTGGTCGGGCAAGTGGTTAAACATACAATGGGACCTACAGTTGTGAGACTTTCTGTAAAGAGTATATAGACCCCAAAAAAATAAAAATGAATGTAATATATTGTAGCTTACAAATATCTAGATGTTGTGGCTGCTAATTTTTTTCAGTTTTTAGTTTTTTTCTTTATTTTTATTAATAATCCATTCAGTAACACACTTCCTGTCTTGGGGTGGTTCTGCTATATACAGTATCTCACAAAAGTGAGTACACCCCTCACATTTTTGTAAATATTTTATTCTATATTTTCATGTGACAACACTGAAGAAATGACACTTGTAAAGTAGTGAGCGTACATTGTCTGTCCCCCCGAAGTGTCAATATTTTGCGCGGCCACAAAAAGATATAATAAAATATTTATAAAAATACTGCATGGAGCAGCAACAGAGACACCCTTGGACAGCACCACTGTCTAGAGAGGGTAGTGTTAGAAGATTTAAATGGAGTGGCAGAATCAGATGTGCAGGGGGTTACAGTGGTGGGACAGAAGAGCCGGGCGGTACAGAGGTGGGGCAGATGTGCAGGGGGTTACAGTGGTGGGGCAGATGAGCAGGGCTTACAGTGGTGGGGTAGATGAGTAGGGGGTTACAATGGTGGGACAGTAGAGCAGGGTGGTACAGTGGTGGGGCAGATGTGCGGGGGGGACAGTGATCTGGGGTGTGAAGGTGCATGAATTGGGGCGTATCTGACGTGTGGAGTTGCAGGACTTGGGGCTGATCTGAGGCGTGAGAGTGCAGGATGTTAATTTCTCACTACGAAAGTAGTTTGCAGCGTTTACTTTCTAAAAATCTTTTTTTGTGATTGAGAGTGTGAACGTTTTTTGTTATAAAATCGTCACGCTCAATTTCTTCGAAAGCATTTTTCGGCACACTCTGCTCAAAAGGTTGCCTACTCCTGCAGTAAGCACACTAGTAACTGTAACAATTATCATTCAAGCCATGTCTTGAATGTAACTGTTTTGGGAACCAGTTACATTGGTCGATTTAGTTCCTCTTTAATATAATTGACTAATAAATTGAAGTCTAATTCTGGCTAACACAGAGACATTTTCTCCTTTTGGCCCCTTTCACACTGGGGCGGTGCGGGGCGGCGACGGTAAAGCAGCGCTATATTTAGCGCTGCTTTACCATCGTTTTACCCGCGGTATGCGGCCGCTAGCGGGGTGGTTTTAACCCCCGCTAGCGGCCGCAAAAGGGTTAAAAACCTCCGCAAAGCGCCGCTGCAGCGGCGGTTTGCGGGCAGTATCCCTGCGGTTTCCCATTGATTTCAATGGGAAGGAGCGGTAAATACACCGCTCCTTCACCGCTCCAAAGATGCTGCTAGCAGGACTTTTGTTGCGGTCCTGCTAGCGCACCGCTCCAGTGTGAAAGCCCGCCGGCTTTCACACTGGAGTGAATGGGGCCGGTTTTTTCAGGCGGTATACAGGCGCTATTTTTAGCGCTGTACCGCCTGAAAACCGCCCCAGTGTGAAAGGGGCCTTTGGGATAAAGGTTTTAATGAAATAAATTAATGTTGACCATTCTAACCACCCCTGTCAACCTTAAACATTGTATCTCAACCCTCTAACTGCCACTTTTCCTGCACAGCTTAGTCTGTTAAAGGTAGTTAAAAAAAAATAATAATAACAACAACAAGATTGAGTTAAAAAAAACTATCTTACATGAGGGACTCAGAAAATACTGCTTTGTTAATGCTAGCAACAGACTGCATCATATAAGTTATTTTTTTGTTGTCTTTAGTTCCACTTTAAATGGTAGCTCCACTTTTGTGGGCAAAAAAATGCAAATAAAAAAATAATAATATAGTGTATACAATTGCTACACTCCTATTGTATTTGAATGTTATTAAAAGTTGCCTTTTTTTTCAATCTGCAGCAATGTAATTTTCTGTAAAATGCAATATGGCTACGTGGAGGCATTCTGTACACACACATGCCACCCCCCCCCCCCCACCCCAAGAAATGTAATATCTTGCTTTTGTGATTGGCTTACCGATTTTCCCAGAAGTCTGCTGTAAAATACAATTCAGATTTTGGGCATCTTCTGCAACAAATTGTAATTTTTGGTGAGATACTTTCAAAGGTAAATCAGGAATTCAGACCCTCCCACTTTCCTCATTAGAACACTGCAAGTGGAACAGCTGATTGATAATTATAAAGTTACCCCCATTCACATGGACACAAACAGCCCTTTCTTCAGAATAACAAAAGGTTGGACTTTACAACAAAGTTTGTTTGCAATGTACATGGATCACCCAGAGGGGAATGTCTTTTTGCTCAACAAAAGTAGAGTTACTCTTTAACCGCTTCCCGACCGCCTCATGTAGATATACGTCTACAGAATGGCACGGTCAGGCCTTTAATTGCCTGGCCGTGGGTCGCGCGCCACCTGCGGCGCGCTCACGACCCGGTCGGGAGCTCCGTGACCCCGGCCGCGGGACCAGCGGACCCGATCGCCGCTGGTGTCCCACGATCGGGTCACAGAGCTGAAGAACGGGGAGAGGTCTGTGTAAACAAACCTCTCCCCACACTTCCTACTCTGCCTGTCATTGATCGGCTGTTCCCGGTCATCGGGAAAGCCGATCAATGACGTCAGATGTCAGCCCCGCCCCCTAATGTAAAAAAACACACACACGTCACAGCCCATAACCCCTCCCCTCCCCCTAGTGGTTAACTCTTTCACTGCCAGTGTCATTTATACAGGAATCAATGCATTTAAATAGCATTGATTGCTGTATAAATGACAATGGTCCCAAAAATGTGTCAAAAATGTCCGATGTGTCCGCCATAATGTCGCAGTCACAATAAAAATCGCTGATCGCCACCATTGCTAGTAAAAAAAAAAATATTAATAAAAATGCTATAAAACTATCCCCTATTTTGTAAACGCTATAACTTTTGCGCAAACCAATCAATAATCGCTAATTGCGATTTTTTTTTTTTACCAAAAATATGTAGAAGAATACGTATCGGCCTAAACTGAGGAAAAAAAATGTTTTTTTTATATATTTTTTGGGGATATTTATTATAGCAAAAAGCAAAAAATATTGCATTTATTTCAAAATTGTCGCTCTATTTTTGTTTATAGCGCAAAAAATAAAAACCGCAGGGGCGATCAAATACCACTAAAAGAAAGCTCTATTTGTGGGAAAAAAAGGACGCCAATTTTGTTTGGGAGCCACGTCGCACGATTGCGCAATTGTCAGTTAAATCGACGCAGTGCCGAATCGCAAAAAGGGGCCTGGTCCTTTGGCTGCCAATTGGTCCGGGGCTGAAGTGGTTAAGCACAAATTTTGGACATTCTCGTAACCTCCTGGCATTCCTAGCATAAAATCATTGCTGAAAAGGCAAACTCCACCAAAATGGATATGCTAGTTTTGTTTAGCTTTTTAAATAATTTGCTCACTTGATTGGTAAGGCGTCCCTTCATTAAATCACATTTCAGATTTAACATGATGATATTGGCACTTTTGCTATGACATAGAATGGAGCAACAATACAAACTATGGCCAGGGAATCTTACCTTTGTAGTCTTCGAGATAATAGAAGTCTTTGATTATGAGATGCCTATCTAGAACTGAAATGTCATTAGACAGACCTTGTTTGGTAGACCTGCAAGCCAAAACTCTGGAGTGTCATTTGGCAGGAAACAGAGCTGGCATATATAGTAAACAATTATGGCAATTACAAACTAATATGTAGAAACAAGGTTTTTAAAACCTTAACGTGCATTAACATAATGTATTTCTTGCATTAGACCATACTTTTGCCATTGGAGGCCATCTAGACATCCTACTTTACACTTATGACATATATATTTTCTTCACTGTCAGTGGTCAGCATACAGCTTCTGCTTTAAAAGCTTGCTGGGAGACTTGTATGTCACATGATGAGTGTCATAAAAGGGACTGTGCTCTGGATTATTCTTATACAAATCAAGCCAGCATTTGAATCAGATGAATGGTATCCCTAGTGCGTTATTATGTTTGCCGGTCAGTGATACAGATAACTGACCTAGTTTATGCATTATTTTCATCCTCTCAGACCACTGACAATGAAACGGACTTAGATCTTGTGCATTTACGAACAACCTCCGGAATAATATGGAGACAAACCACAGGATAGAAGTGTAAGGATTAAGCATAAATGGCACAGAAAGGTTCTGTCTTTGACTGCTTTATATCAGCCAATCTGTATTTTAGTATTTATTTCAATTATTTTGAATATTCATTCACAATATGGGCACATACAAATCTGTAGTAGGTGCAGTTCTTTCACTGACACTGCAGAATAGGGGACCTCTGAATATAGTGTTGTTATTGAGGAACAATGTGATGACATCATCACCATACTTATAATGAGATTTGCCTATGGAACTGGAACATTTAAGTGATTTTTATAGTAGGATTTCTTATGGCACACCTTGTATCCCAAATACAATCATAATGACTATGGAGATGGTGAAAATCAGTAAAATGTTACACATGTGTAGCAACATTTTTCAATTACATGATCTATCCTTAGAATGAACCAATTGTTTGCTTTGCTATGGCAACTGTCTCTCCTCTTCCTCTTTCTGTTGGGGTTCCTCCAAGGTTCCATCCTTGGACCTCTTCTTTTCTGTTGTGTATGTTTTGTATCTACAACATCTCCCTGGGTCTTCTGATGGCTTTCCACAGCTTTCAATACTATTTCTGTGCTGATGACAAATCTATCTTTCTACCCATTAGCTTACCCCATAGGTCTCATGTAAATTTCAGTAAGGATGTCACAGCATTTCCTCAAACTCTGCATATCCAAAACGGAGCCTCCTGACTTCTCCGTCAAAATCAGTGGCACAACTGACAGTTCTACCCCACATGCCAGGGGTTGTTAGGTGTAATCTTGGCCTCTAAACTCTCCTTTTGACACCCACATCCAACCACTTTCCAAATCTTCTACCCCAACTTCCAGAACGTCCCCAAAATACACCCCTTCATAAAAAACACTGCAAAGCTACTAACTCACTCCTTAGTTTTCTCTTTCCCAAACTATTACAATTCATTCCTCATTGGCCTACTTTTACCTATCTTGTCCTGGAATATCAACCAAACCTTTCTTCTTCGCTCCTCCCAAGACCTACTACTCTCTATCTTCTTGACACCTCCTCCCACGCTTGCCTCCAGGGCTTATCTAGATCCTGTCTCATCCTCTGGAACTCCTTACTCCAAGCTATCCGACTATCTCCTACTCTATCCACCTTTAGGTCATCCATGAAAACTAATTTCTTCATAGAGACCGATCCTGCCTCTAACTAATAAACTGTACTTTTACTTTCTTCATCAGCTCATCCCCCTTTGTATTGCTTGACCCTTCCTTTTTGATTGTAAGCTATAATGAGCAGGGCCTTCTGATTCCTCTTGTATTGAATTGTATTGAATTGTATGGTAATTGTACTGTCTCCCCTCATTTTGTGAAGTGATGGGCAAACTGTTGATGCTATATAAATCCTGTAAAAGAAGAAGAAAAAGAGGAATTCCCCTCCCCAAAACTCCTCCTCCCTACTCCATTCAAAGCTATTAAAAAAAAAGTTTAGGCTATACATAGTTTAATGAGCCATGATTATATAGATTATAAAATGGTTTCACAGCATCATACTATTTTCACATGTCTACCATAGTAGGGATAACACGTGAACCTTTAGATCGAATGGCACCCTATTTATTTATTAGTTACTGAAGAAATAATTTTGCAATACTCTAAAACAAATGTTAGAATTTACCTGACAACTACCATGTTAGCATTATGATGCTAATCAATAATAGATCATTCTCAAAGTACCTTAATGTTTCCTTGGGTTTAGCATGCCAGAAGGCAGCCCAGAGGCTGGCACAGGGTTAGTAATTGCTTTGCGATTGGTGTGTATGATACAAGTATTCTTGCAATCTCCGTAGCTCCCTTTACAGCACTGATTCACTTTTCAGCTCTGTCAGAGGCAGTTAGTAAGTGAACGCAGATTTTAATAGCATTGATTGCTGAAAGAGCAAGCATATGATACAAACACTCAGTGAAATCGATACAGAAAAGCAGCAAGCTTTGGGTAAGGGACATGCTGGAATCTCAAGAAAAGTACCACTGTACAGAATATGATTGAATAATGTCACAATATGCCATGAGATACCAGTGTGTTTTTGCTCTCCGTACACAGCAGTCTCCTAAATGTAAAAAATCTATTTGTTCTGAATGCATTTAAAATAGGTTCAGAACTCATGATCTACATATTAAAATGTTTGGCACAAAGTTTCTTTCCAATTTGTTCACCCAAAACTGATATAGTTATTGGTGTAGTGAGGTGGGCTGATGTCCCACTTCCTTCTTGTATCTCATGTGGATTTCAGTGGTGAAATCTCCCCATCACAGTTTAAGCTCTTGTCCCATGCACCTCAAACTCTCCCCTTTCCTGCTACAGATGCAGTGTCTATCTGTGATATTGTTGTCTGCCACGCATGGTCTGCCCAAAGAAGGACATGAGCTGGATACCATACACCCTTTTCCTATCTCTAACTGGCTGCATCATCGGAAATAGGCCTTTTCACTCTGCTCCTCTATTCCTGCAAGATAACTCCACTCAATCCCTAACATGAAAAATCTACTAGAAGATACCACACAAAGAAAAAGTTTAAAATAAAAATGTGCATTTTTATTGTACAAAAAAGATTAAAATGTAAATGGTAAACATCCAAGTGTTTCAAAACAAATGCCGTTGCATATCATGCAATTAATGATGAATATATCCGAGATTGGTCATAAAGAAGGTCCCATATACATATCTTCATGTCTGATATGCTTCGCAGGACAAAACCCACTTCCTTAGGGAGATCTGGCATATATCTCTGCTATAAAGGTTTACCTTCCTGACACAAAGGGAAAAAGACCCTAAATAAATATATACTATATTCAGGGCTCAAAATTTCAAGTTCTGAGCTACTAGCCAGGCCATAACTGTTACTCGCCACCAGTTGCCCCACCCAACCCCTAGCATGCCCCGTCCCTAATCCTGCCCCTAAACATGCTCTCATAAATTATCTCATGAAATTACACTTAAATGTTTTATGCAGAATTAGGTTACAAAAATAAATATTCACAACTTTATCAGTGCAGCGGACCTGTGCGATGGGCACAGGTCCGCTGCACTGATAAAGTTGTTAATATTTATTTTGCGGGTAACCAGTACCCATTAATGCAGTGTGACCAGTGCCCATCAATGCAGCCTGACCTGTGCCCATCAATGCAGCGGACCTGTGCCCATCAATGCAGTGGGACCAATGCCCATCAATGCAGCGGGACCAATGCCCATCAATGCAGCGGGACCAATGCCCATCAATGCAGCGGGACCAATGCCCATCAATGCAGCGGGACCAATGCCCATCAATGCAGCATAACCTGTGCCCATCAATGCAGCATAACCTGTGCCCATCAATGCGGCATAACCTGTGCCCATCAATGCGGCATAACCTGTGCCCATCAATGCGGCGTAACCAGTGCCTATCAATGCGGCGTGACCAGTGCCTATCAATGCGGCGTGACCAGTGCCTATCAATGCGGCGTGACCAGTGCCTATCAATGCGGCGTGACCTGTGCCCATCAATGCAGCGTGACCTGTGCCCATCAATGCAGCGTGACCTGTGCCCATCAATGCAGCGTGACCTGTGCCCATCAATGCAGCGTGACCTGTGCCCATCAATGCAGCGTGACCTGTGCCCATTAATGCAGCGTGACCTGTGCCCATCAATGTAGCGTGACCTGTGCCCATCAATGTGGCGTGACCAGTGCCCATCAATGTGGCGTGACCAGTGCCCATCAATGTGGCGTGACCAGTGCCCATCAATGTGGCGTGACCAGTGCCCATCAATGTGGCGTGACCAGTGCCCATCAATGCGGCGTGACCAGTGCCCATCAATGTAGCGTGACGAGTGCCCATCAATGTAGCGTGACCTGTGCCCATCAATGTAGCGTGACCTGTGCCCATCAATGAAGCGTAACCTGTGCCCATCAATGCAGCATAACCAGTGCCCATCAATGCAGCGTGACCTGTGCCCATCAATGCAGCGTGACCAGTGCCTATCAATGCGGCGTGACCTGTGCCCATCAATGCGGCGTGACCTGTGCCCATCAATGCGGCGTGACCAGTGCCCATCAATGCGGCGTGACCTGTGCCCATCAATGCGGTGTGACCTGTGCCCATCAATGCGGCGTGACCTGTGCCCATCAATGCGGCGTGACCTGTGCCCATCAATGCGGCGTGACCTGTGCCCATCAATGCGGCGTGACCTGTGCCCATCAATGCGGTGTGACCAGTGCCCATCATTGTAGCGTGACCAGTGCCAATCAAGGCATAGGTATGATTTAGACATCATAGCTATGCCTCCATTTACCCCCCCCCCAATCTAGCACATCTATGCTCCCAATCCCCCCTCCTTACTCCCAGTCCCACAACTTGTTTAATTCTCCATTGTACCAATGCCTCCAGCACACATATTTACCATTTTCCTGCAGCCACAAGGGTGCACACTGAGAGCGGACCGAGAGGGTTTGAGCCTACCTTGAAGAGACATTTACCACCCCACTCCTTAGATGTGCGGCAGGTGGGAGGTGGTGAGGGCCGGTCCCGGGCGGCTCTTTTACTCCTATGGAAGTGCAGTGCACGCTCTGTGTGCCTGTGGGGGGCGGGGATGTGCGGCAGGTGGGAGGTGGTGAGCGGCGGTCCCGGGCGGCTTATTTACTAAGTGCACGCTCTGTGTGCCTGTGGGGGGGGGGGGGCGGGGATGTGCGGCAGGTGGGAGGTGGTGAGGGCCGGTGTTGTATCATTATCCGTCCCCATCACCAAGTGTCCGAGGTGTACTGCGCATGCGCAGTACACAGAACGCCCATATTCCGAAAATTGCCGAGGATGAACGGCGCCTGCGCCTGCGCCGTGAGTCCACTTTCAAGCCCCACCATCCAAGTGGACATAGAGTTAGAATATAAAAGTGCCGAGCGCAGCGAGGCCGTGCCCGATGCGTGGCGAGCGAAGCGAGCCCGCGAGGGGCCCTCTCAATTTGACTAACCCTATGTCCGCTTGGATGGTGGGGGCTTCTCCTCGACTCACGGCGCAGGCGCCGCTCATCTTCCGACAATTTCCGAAAATCTTCTGGATCCGGACTGCGCATGCGCTGCGCATGCGCAGTAGACTTCGGACACCTAGTGACAGCCGGACACTTGGTGATAGAACACCGGTCCCGGGCGGCTCTTTTACTACTATGGAAGTGCACGCTCTGTGTGCCTGTGGGGGGCGGGGATGTGCGGCAGGTGGGAGGTGGTGAGGGCCGGTCCCGGGCGGCTCTTTTACTCCTATGGAAGTGCAGTGCACGCTCTGTGTGCCTGTGGGGGGCGGGGATGTGCGGCAGGTGGGAGGTGGTGAGGGGCGGTCCCGGGCGGCTTATTTACTAAGTGCACGCTCTGTGTGCCTGTGGGGGGGGGCGGGGATGTGCGGCAGGTGGGAGGTAGTGAGGGGCGGTCCCAGGCGGCTCTTTTACTACTATGGAAGTGCACGCTCTGTGTGCCTGTGGGGGGCGGAGATGTGTGGGAGGTGGAGAGGGGCGGTCCTAGGCGGCCAACAGTTTGTATTGAAACGGCCACGCTGAGAGGCTCGCGTCGCGGCGGGGGGCACTGGCTATACATTTCTGGGACAGCACAGCCCTGTCCATACTCGCCCTCCTCATTTTATTACTCGCCAAATGCGAGCAGGCGAGCACAAATTTTGAGGGCTGCTATATTTATCTCTGGTAAAGAGGAGCTGGTATATGTCCCCTTGGGAAAGATGGGGTGGACAGGAGGGGGGGGGGCTGGTAAAAGGTAAAAATACCTCACTGTTGAACATAATATTCCATGGTCCTGCTCCCCAACGTTTACCTGAAAACAGGCCTTCCCTGCAGCTCACCAAGAAGCTAAGCTCAAAAAGTCCCCTTGCCGCCCCCCCCCTCTTTCCCTGGGATATACAGTATATAACCTTTATTGGCATGGTCCCTTTCCCTGTGAGGCGGCTGCCGGCTGCCAGCCTCCAATTCTGGGAACAAGCTACATGCAAGGCAAATCTTTACAGCAGAGATACCAGTTCTCCCTGAGGAAGCGGGCTTTGTCCTGCGAAGCACGTTGGCGATAAAGATATGTATATGAGACCTTCTTTATGACCAACCTGGGATATAGTCCTCATTGATGGCATAATATGTAACTGCACTTGGATGTTTAACATTTACATTTAATCTTTTATTAATGCTTTGTACAATAATAATGCATGTTTTATTTTTAACTTTTTCTTGGTGTGGTACCTTTTAAAGTCCTAGTAGTTTTTTCTGGTACAATTTTGTTTTATTGAGATATATGAAAAGCAAAAATAGCTGCGATGATCCTGCGCAGGGGATATGAGCAGTAATCATAGCATGGCACAACATAAGAATACACATTGAGAACATGTTTCGTCGAATGAACAATAACCCTCCGGCCGGGGGCCAACTTAGGGTGGCTAAGCTTAATTGCTCAGGGGGTTGAGGTGTGAAGCAGTGCACAAAATTTTGAAAACCAAAACTTGGACCAAACTCATACGAACAAAAAAAAAAAAAGGGGGGGGCAGGGGGGTAGGCCAGATGGCAAAGGAGGGAAACGAGATGAAAAGGGGAGATGGAGAAGGAAAAGATGGTGCAGAATAGAAAAGATTTAAAAAAGAAAAGAAAAAGGTTCCCCCAGTCCTAGTAGTTTTTTCATGTTTATGGATTGAGTTTTTTCAGTGTCCTGTAAAAGAGGATGTGGTACCAGTAAAGCCTTTGGAACAAGTTAAGACTCTGGTGTTAAGTCTCCTTCCCAACTTTTCAAATTTACCGTACAGATCCTTTATTCCTACAAAGTAAGTAGGAGAACATTTTTGGTTTAATTTAGTATTCATCTTTTCACAATTTTAGGCTTTCATAAGCAATAAATAGGATTAATAAAATGAAGTGGGGCAGTAAGCCTTCGTCCCTGAAAATGTCACAGCTTGTCTGAGCTTGTATGGATTTTAAACTAATGCAGCCTTGCTTTTGTTGGTTATTGAAAACTATTGCTATTTGCTACGAACAACACTTGTTTCTGTCACGCCAAGGTTTTCCTTTTACTGAAAACAATACCTGATTTTCTTGTTGATGATAATGTTCTTAATAGGCTGAAAAGAATAACATTTTTTACAGAATGTAAAATCATCCAAAATTTAAACAGAGGGCCCAACTGGACATACTGTAAGCCATTACAGTTCAGCCTGACTCTTTATTAGCAGTGTTGACAAAGCCCAGAGGTGCCAGAAGTAATGGCTGGTGTCTTAGGCCTCGTGCGCACTGGATGTTTAGGTGCTGGTGGAAGAAACAGGCACACAGTCTTATCCTATTGATGGTAGTCTGACAGTTGCAGTAGCAGTACTAAGATTTAGGACATTAAGCTCCTGAAGACAAATTCCCAGAACTAAGACTTCTTGCATTCCTGTCATACACCCTGGGGCCAAAATGCCCATAATGATACTACTGCTCAGTGCATCGTCCTGCCCTGCCCCAGCCTCAGTAGCTGTCAGCCTCTCATAGACTTTCAAAGGCTGCTGGCAGCAGGGCTGGGTGATGCACCTTTGCCTTCTACCCGTGCCTAAACATATATAAATAGAGTCTCATGCACCAGGGCTAAACACTAGGGTGCAAAGTGGAAAAAAATCTTTGATGCAGCGTCATTAAAATGTGTGTTACATAGAGTTCAATGGTAATGCATTCTGATAGATTTTTAATGTCACTTTATCATTAGATACACATTTTAGGTTTATTTATTGTGTTAACTTATTTGCACATTCTAGTTAGTGCCACATACTTCTTATTATTAATGCACATAAAAGCACCTCAAACTTCAAAGGTTGGAACCAGCCCGAGCTCTGCCACATATGCAGGGGAAGTATTCTTGTGCCATTTGAGTCAGGATGGGCCACTGTAATGTGAATTTTTAGATGCACACTCTTGGTTTATATTCTTGGGAGTAGAGGAGTCACTCCACCAATTGCATCATATTCTAATATGTTTGTTAATTTGTTGTGATTATGCATTCCACTGAAGATTATGTCCTTTGCAGGTAATTGGGAGTATTGTGGTGTGTGTGTTGAATGTAAAATCAAAAAACAAAAACAGGTTATGAACAAAAGCGAACATCCAGTAATGTAATGCTGATTTTAGGAGACAAAGGATACCTAATGGGAATGGTTCACTAAACATTTTCCGAAATGACCAACATAGCAGTTAAATAATGCTGTTCATCTGCGAAGAATAAACTTTCTCTGCTCAGTTTTCATTGTGCGCCTTTATAATGTTTTTATCTTTATCATGTTGACCAATTGTATTCTTGTATATTACAAAAATTACGAGTCAGCCATGCAAGTCAGGGAAGCAATCTCACGGTAACAAATTTGTATTTAGGGATTTCAAATGAAGCAGTTTGGGGGTTTGCTGAAATTGAGCTTTTTTGTTCCTTTGATGATTACAAATACCATTAGAAGCCTCGAGAGATTGACAGTAGTCTTAAAAGGATGGTAATTGGCTACTGGAAAATACAAGCTGCATTTCACTAAATGTCATAGCTAAATGACTTGTCGCTGGAAATATTACAGTATATTGTTCTCTGAAATTTTCTTTAATGCTTTGTGCTGTGTTCCTGGAAGAGCTTAGCGTTCTTATGTCCCTTGCTCCTTAGAGAGTGTAGCTCCTTTGACCTTTGAATGCAGGCGGGAGAGAGGATTCAACGGTTATAAAGATCACATTTTAGACAAAAAATATATATAAAAGTCAAAAAATAGGAAGGGGACTACCTGGATGATGAACAATGATTAGATATTGCCCTTAATCAGTTTCTGCTTTGCCAAGCCTTTCAGCGTGTAAACATATCCTTATTATCCTTTATCCTAATATTTTATAGGTACATTTTTTAAGTTTTAATTAACCATGTTTATTAAATATCCCATATTTTTTAATCTGACCTCATATCTCTTGTATGCGTAGATCCATAAAACAAGCTGTCTATAACAAAACAGCAATGATTCGTTGTCTAATATTCAATATTTGTAGTTACTTTTACTCCAGGTTCCCATGAGGCTTTTGATATGGATTGTCTTGAAAATGCCAAACTGGTGGGAGGGCAATAGGGATGCTTAAATGTCAGCTACCTGTGACATATAAGTACCAACTTAACTACACTTTGCGGCCAGTTTCAAATAGAAAAATGTATTAATAATGTAAAGTCACATTTAAAAAGTGATGATGGGCCTCAGGCATTAAAAGGTCTAAATGAGCAAATATTATAACAGCTAGGGTTGCCGGTATCGGTGCCGATGCTAAGCATTTGCATGAGTACTCATACTCGTGCAAATGCTCGGGTACCTGAAACGTATACCTTTGTAGTTCGATTTGAGCCTCTACAAAATGAATAGACTCAAATCGCACTGCAAAGAATCACACGTGATTTGAACAGGGATGCAGTGCGATACCTGTCCGAATCACATGCAGTTTCCCCCATCGCTCCTGTGTGAACCCAGGCTTGTCATAGTGACTTCAGCCTAGGTTCACACAGGAGTGGTGTGGGAAACTACATGCGATTTGGACATGAATCGCACCGCATTTCTGTTCAAATCGCATGTGATTCTTTGAGCGCTATTTGAGCCCATCTTATTTAGTATGGGCTCAAATCGCACTGCAAAGGTATCGGCGAGTACTTGAACACAAATATCGGTACTCATACTCGCCAAATACAAAATCGGTATCGGTGCAACCCTGATAGTAGCCACTGGTCAGATTACTTTGATGATTTTGACTTGTTACTCTGGGCTTCTGTACTATACACTTCACCATTGCGCTTTGCGCTGCCTTATAAACAGTCTAAATGATGCTATGTTTAACATGCATTTGCTTTGCAATTGCATACATCGTTGCGGACATGACTGTAGATTTCCACAACCATCATCCCACACAATCAAAGTATCGTCAATTGTTAGCTTAGCATTTCTTAGAATGAGTTTAATTAATTAGATTCCTAAGCAAAAGCTTTGTTTTTATGATCATTTGAATAGCTCCTGTAATACAACTATTTGGTTAGTGGAGCTACATGTGTAGAACAGTTATTGTTGCCACAAATCGGAGATACTGTAATCCACAAGTAAGAAAATGAAATCACACTGGTCTTTAAATTCTCTACAATGGTAGAATACAAAAGGTCACAGCCAGCTGTCAGAATGAACTCTATACATCAGATTGCACAGTGAGAAATCTATTGAAATACTGATATGCCAGGAGACACATGCAAATGTGTTTCATTTATGCAAAAGGCCCAGCCATTTCATGGTGACTTACTAAAGGTCCCTGCACCTGACCTATAAGCTTTGTTGCCTAGCAACATGATATAAAGTCACAGGGGTTGAAGGATGTATCTGTAATATTTTCCTCACTTGGATGCAGCATTTGGATGGTAATGTAAATGTGTACACTCATCTTGTATGTGAAAAAGGATGTGTTTTTCGATGCTTTTAGTTTTAAGAAACACTTTTTGTTTTTTTCTATATCACAGGGCTACATGACATTGATGGCTCTCCAAAACGTATACTGGATTGTTAAAAATAATGATAGTGCCATGTCACAATGCAAGTTTTGGGTTTGCCAGAGGTTGTTACTAGGTTTAAAGTGGTTGTAAACCCTTACATATACTCAGTGAAGTGACTTGCCTTAGGTGAAACAAATCCTCCTACATAAGAGCCCTTTCACACTGAGGCGCTTGAAAACTGCCCATGAAACGCTGAGTGCTTTTGCTGCACTTTTGAGGCGTTGGCAGTGCCCTTTTTTGAAGGTCACGTGACTCAAATCTGCTTCAAGAACCATTTTGAGGCACTCTTGAAGCTCTTTTCATGCGCTCATTTCAATGTGGAGGGGTGCCATTGAGGGGCTTTTTTGTAGGACTACAAACATGCTCCAAAGATGCTGCTTGCTTGAGTGTGAAATAATGTAGTTCATATTCCCATGTGAATGAGGAACAGGGTTGAGTTTTAGCTGTCCATCAAAGACTAGCGAAGTTTGGGCTCATTAAAAAATAGACATACACTCTGCTGTCCAACGCCAGCTCTAGGACAAAGAGATGAGCAATCATGTGAACGCTGATCAGACAGCATCCAGTCTCTGATTCCAGTGGAGACTGGAGTGACAGGCAATGGAGGGGGTGGTCAATGCTGGCTCTGGATCTCGGCATGGGAGGTGAAACCAGCTCTCAGTCCCCTTTCACACTGGAGCGGTTTTCAGGTGCTTTAGCGCTGGAAACCGCTTCTGCTAAGCACCTGAAAACCGCCTCCCATTCATTCAAATGTGACTTTTCACACTGGGGCGGTGCGCTTGTGGGACGTTCCGAAAAGTCCTGCAAGCAGCATCTTTGGGGTGGTTTGGGAGTGCTCCCAAAATGTCCTGCCCATTGGAATGACTAAGAAGCGCTTCGGAAGCGCCGCAACACAGGAGTTTTTAATCCCTTCTTTGTGGTTAAAAGCACCCCGCTAGCGGCCAAAAAGCGCCTAGCTAGAGTCCGAAAAGCGCAGCCTAAACATCGCTAAAGCAACGCAAAACGAGCGGCGCTTTAGCGCTAGTGCAGGCATGGCCCCAGTGTGAAAGGGGTCTTAATCAGAGAGATTTTTGACCGTGGCTCAGCTCTGCTCTGTCAGCTGCTAGGGGGCAATAACCCACTATCCACTGATTTTAGATCACAGCAGTAATTAAGTAAATGTACTCCTGTGACCAAAAAAAAAATGTCTGGCTTTACTTATCTTTTAATTCTGAAACACCAGCTACAGAAAATACACAAATTAAATGCATGCATGTGATCTGTTTTACCTGCCAAAGGGCTATTTTTGTCCATCCCATTCTGTGATTTAGACAGCTTTGCCATACAGCACAGCCCTGTCTGGGAGGGCAGGAGACCTGATTTTTCTCTGCTGCAGTTAAGTAACACTTATGCCGCGTACACACGAGCAGAATTTCCGTCGGAAAAATCTTGGATGTTTATCCGACGGAATTCCGCTCAAGCTTGGCTTGCATACACACAGTCACACAAAAGTTTGCTGAACTTTCGACCGCCAAGAACGCAGTGACGTACAACACTACGACGAGCTGAGAAAATGAAGTTCAATGCATGCTCGCATGCATTGAATTGTTTCTGAGCATGCGTAGGAATTTTGCGCATCGGTATTGGTACAGACGACCCGAATTTCCGATCTGAACTTTTTCCCCGATCCAAAAATTGAGAACATGCTCTCAATCTTTTGCTGGCTGGAATTCCGCCAGCAAAAGTCAGATGGAGCATACATACGGTCGCATTTTCAGACCAAAAGCTCTCATCAGACTTTTGCTGGCGGAATTTCCGATTGTGTGTACAGGGCATTACAGGTCTTGTCTCTCCCCTAGCTGACTGCTATTCAAAGAAATGCAAGACCAAGTCAAGATCAGGTGCTTACACTGTTTGCATTCAAAAATACATGTATTTATGAATTAAATTTATTCTAAAGTCTTGGGGGGGGGGGTTTGTTAAAAATAACAAACATGTTATACTTACCTGCTCTGTGCAGTGTTTTTGCACAGAACAGCCCAGATCCTCCTCTTCTCGGGTCCCTCTTCGATGCTCCTGGCCTCTCCCTCCTGTTGAGTGCCCCCGCAGCAAGCAGCTTGCTATGGGGGCACCCAAGCCAAGCCACAGATCCCTGTGTCCGTTCAGACACAGAGCCAAGGGCCATTCCTGCCCCTCTCCTCATTTTCTCACTGACTTTGATTGACAGCAGCGGGAGCCAATGGTGCCACATTGCCATCTTAGCCAATGAGGAAGGAAAATCCCAAGCAGCCAAGACAGTCCTTCAATATTGCTGGATCGAGATGGGCTCAGGTAAGTTTGAGGGGGGCTGCATGAAGATAAAAAAAAAAAACCTTATGACGTTACAGCCACTTTAATTAATATAAAGCTGCATTCATTTCTGTCTTTTATATCGGCCTATCCAGCTTTAAGAGCAGGATTTTTTTGTTTGCATATCCATTCAGTCACATATAATGGTGCTAATCGGGGGTGCTGTTTGTGTGAGCAAAAAAAAACTTTAAAAATGTACTTTCTTTTCTGTACTTCTACTAAGGAGACACTTGTGTATCACTATTAGTGCATTAGTATTTGTTGATGGATATTGTAAGCCGTGGTCATTTTACATACTGGTCAGTCTCTGCTTTATAGGTCAAACAAGTAGAGTGAAATATGATAATATGCATGCAATATGCATAAGTATGCCAAGGTGGACTGAAAGAAGCATTTGTGCTGCCAGCTCGGTCAAGCTATCACTGTATCAATCTGGATGAATCCTGATTTACTGCTGAACCATTTATAGGTTCTAATGCGTGTATTGACCAAGCCTAAACAGCAAGGTCACACGCTCTAAGGTGAGCGGCCACTACCTGGGGGGAACACCTGAGTGCACACACAGCACCTTAATATTGGACTGATGTCACAACAACCACTGAATCGCATGGATTATATTGGAGCACCTATGGACTGATTTTTGATTGCACAGCACATTGCAGCACCTTTTTGCACATGTACACATATATTTTATATATATATATATATATATATATATATATATATATATATATAGATAGATAGATAGATAGATAGATAGATAATTTTATCAAGGATTTTGATCGTTTTTATTTCACTATTACATTTTATCAAGGATTTTTTGATTGCCTTTTTTTCTTAACTAATATGGACGTTATATCATATCCCGCATGAAAGCACTTTCTTTGCAATATTGCATGTATATTTAAAGAGTAAGTAAAGCCTCCTTTTTTAATTTTTTTAAACGGAACCTGCAGGGCAAAGGCATAATGAGCTAGTATGCAAAGCATACTAGCTCATTATGAATAACTTACCTGAGAACGAAGCCCCCAAAGCGACCCTCGTCTGTGTCCTCCTCCGCTGCCATCAATCCCGGAGTGACTTCCGGGTCTCGCTGCTCCGGCGCTGTCATTCGCTGGAGTCACGATGACGTCACTCCCGCGCATGCGCACGGGAGCCGCCAAGAGCGGCATATCGGCGTGATCTCCGGCTTGCTCAGTGCGCCTGCGCGTCGCTGTCTTTTTTTTTTTGTAAATATCTCCTATTTTATTAGGTCCTACAGGTAAGCCTTAATCTAGGCCTACCTGTAGGCCAAAATGGTTTGTAAGGGTTTACAACCACTTTAAGCACGAGTATCACTTTATTGCTGTTGGTATATAGCACTTTTCATATTTTACATTTCACCATTTGGATTTTATTTTGAACGTGCAGCGTACTATAGTATATTTGATCTTTGCATGAGTTATGAGACGTGCAACGCTAGCAGCTAATTCAAATTATTTGGGCTCAAAGTTAGTGGTGGCTCGCAGGACATCATATTGTTAACTGTATCAATCTGTTTGGTTGTAAAGGCGATAATCGCATGTCATTTCTCTGATGGCATCATATTCTGAAAAGATTCCAGGAGCTTGGTTTGACATCTGTAGTCCAGAGCTAAGAGAGAAGTGAACCTCCTGGAAAGCAGAACAATGGCATATCATCACTTGGGGTCTCATATTATGTGAAATTTGAACATGATAGGACCCTAAGCATCAGCTTCCCATTGTTCCAGGGAACAAAAAAGTTCTCCTATAAAACGCACAATGAATGTAAAATATTGTAAGCTGGGAACCCCAATATAACCTGTTATAGCTCTCACATACCTTCTATGAGAGACATCCAGTTTTCTGCTTATCCTGCCAGTCCTCACTTTGTGGCATCCTCCCTCTTGGGCCAGGTGCTAATGCAAGGTCTTGGGATCAAGCCTGCATGAGTTCCCCATAGCAAGCGGCTTGCTAGGGGTATCAATTATAAAAGAACAGGAGCTGAGAGTCCCGTCGGGGGACCCCAGAAGAGGGGGTTTCGGGACTTCTCTGTGCAAAACCATTGCACAGAGCAGGTAAGTATAACAAGTTTGTTATTTTGGAGGAGGGAAGAAGCTTTACAACCACTTCAGGATATTTAAATTAGTTAAGAAATAAACAAATTGTTTTTCTACCAATTCTTTCTATAGTGCATGTCTCTTCAGCGGGAATGCAGTCTTTCTTTTATCCTTGACATTTTTTCTTAACATTTTCATTCAGTATCATCGGTATTACACATACGTTTTTCGTCTTTTATCAGCTAAGAACGTCTTTCTCTTAATCGATCCACATAGCACTCCTTTTCTTATGATCTCAGTGCACTGCCTTGCTGTGAATGGAAAACAAAGGCATTTGTAAAGGATAAAATTCAAGTTGGCTTTTATGAATCACATTTATAATTGTACTTGTTTCAGGAGATAAACAGATTTCTATAAAAGGAAACTGGACATATAGGAGCAGTTTCAAACATTTTTCAAGGTGTGAGCTCTAGGGTGCTCATTCTTTATCCTTTCTTCTTTTAGTGATGAGACACTGAGTCAGGAAATGTATAGCAGGTGTTCATGCCCGTTCTAAGTCGGTAAAAAAGTGATACTAAAGTCAAATTTGTATTTGTTTAAAAATAACAAATATGTCATACTTACCTGCTCTGTGCAGTGTTTTTGGGCAGCCCAGATCCTCCTCTTCTCCGGTCCCCCGCCAGCGCTCCTGGCCTCTCCCTTCTGCCGATTGGCCCCACAGCAAGCAGCTTGCTATTAGGGCACCCGAGCCAAGCCACTGCTCTGTGTCCATTCAGGCACAGAGCTACGGCTATGCCACACCCCCTCTCTCTGCTCATTTTCTCACAGACTTTGAGTGACAGCAGTGGGAGCCAATGGCACCCCACTGCTGTCTCAGCCAATGAGGAAGGAACAGCCGAGACTCTCATGCAACATTGCTGGATCGAGATGGGGCTCATGTAAGTATTAGGTGGGCTGCTGCACACAGAATGTATTTTGACTTTATTAAGTAACGATAAACACAACACCGTCAAACAATGCTGAGTGCCATATCTTTATCTCAACAGGCTTCCTTTAACTGCTTCCCGTCCACTGTATGAATATATACCTCCTCAGATGGGAGTGCTTATCACAATTTGCAGCCAGCAATGGGCTTTCATGTAGAAGTTCCAATCTCACGCTCTACATATTTTGCGGAGTGCACTTTACAAAACATGTAGAGCGTGAGATTGGAATTATAGGAATTGAGGTTCCTTATGACCGGGTTGATACCCAGCCCATTTCAAGTCCATATTAGAGGAATTTTTTAATAGTACTTTTTGTCCTTATGGGATATACAGCTAGGTCCATATACAGTCAGGTCATAAATATTGGGACATCGACACAATTCGCCTGTAAGGGAAACCAGCGGCTTCACAGCCAGTTCCCTATTGCTCATGGGCCAGATGATAGAAATAAAACTCCGGGACCCCGGGATCGCTGACAGGAGAGGCAGAACCGGTGGTCTGCCTATGTAAACAAGGCAGACCACCGTTTCAACAGAGAGGAAGATGGAGATCTTGTGTTCCTAAGCAGGAACACAGATCTCATTCTTCCTCCAGTTGAGCCATCCCTAGCACACTTAACGCTTTGATCGCCACATTGTTAACCCACTTCCTTGCCAGTGCCATTTATACAGCGACTGTTCATTTTTATTTATTTTTTATTGGGTGTCTTTTATAACCAGTAAGTAAAAAATATTGTTTTTTTTTTTTTTTTTTTTTTAAATTGTCTGTCTTTTTTTGGTTATAGCGCAAAAAATAAAAACCGCAGAGGTGATCAAATACCACCAAAAGAATTTGGGTACAGCATCGCACTTCCGTGCCATTGTCAGTTAAAGTAACGCAGTGCCGTATCACAAAAAATGGCCTGGTCAGGAAGGAGGTGAAACCTTCCGGGGCTGAAGTGGTTAACCACTTGCCGACCGGCACATGTACATTTACATCGGCAGAATGGCACGGCTGGGCAAATGGGCGTACAGGTACGCCCCTTTGAACTTGCCACCATGTGGTCGCATGCATGGCACCGGCGGCGCGCGCGACACTGCCGCGTGCTCTGTGAGTAGGATCATGGGTCCCGCAGACTCGATGCCCGCGATCGTCTCACAGAGGAAGAATGGGGAGATTCTAATGTAAAAAAGCATTTCTCCGTTCTGCCTAGTGACACTTTCACTGATCATAGCTCCCTGTGATCAGGAGCTATGATCAGTGATGTGTCACAAGTAGCCACGCCCCCTAACAGTTAGAATCACTCCCTAGGACACACTTAACCTCTTCCTAGCCAGCTAGTGGTTAACCCCTTCACTGCCAGTGTCATTTTTACAGTAATCAGTGCAATTTTATAGCACTGATCGCTGTAAAAATTACAATGGTCCCAAAAATGTGTCAAAATTGTCCGATGTGTCCACCATAATATCGCAGTCACAATAGAAAATCGCAGATCGCCGCCATTACTGGTAAAAAAAAAAATATTAATAAAAATGCCATAAAACTAACCCCTATTTATGTAGACGCTATAACTTTTGCGCAAACCAATCAGTAAACGCTTTTTTTTAACCAAAAATATGTAGAAAAATACATAAACTGAGGAAAACATATTTTTTATATATATTTTTTAGGGATATTTATTATAGCAAAAAGTAAAAAAGAATGCATTTTTTTTTAAAAATGTCGCTCTATTTTTGTTTATAGCGCAAAAAATACCACCAAAAGTAAGCTCTATTTGTGGGTAAAAAAGGACGTCAATTTTGTTTGGAAGCCACGTCGCACGACCGCTCAATTGTCGGTTAAAGCGACGCAGTGCCGAATCGCAAAATGTGCTCTGGTCTTTGGCCAGCCAAATGGTCCGGGGCTTAAGTGGTTAAAGAAGCGCAGTGCTGACTAGCAAAAAATGGCCTGGTCATGAAGAGGGTGAAGTGGTTAATGATATATAGATATAGGTGTGTATATATGTATGTGTGTGTATATATTACTAAAACCATGTTTGTTCAAGCCAATTATCATATCAGATTATATATGGTTAACTTTATCATTACTAGATAACGAGTGCAATTCAAATACATCCAGTACGGTTAGTAAAAGAAATGACAACTTGGTGGAGTTTCATAGCATCTTGTTTTACAGGCTTGCATTTATATTACTTTTAACCCTGGAGTGACAGGGTCACTTTAAACATCGAAAATGAAAACTGCTGCAAGCTTTGACAGCCTGTTACGTGTTGCTTAATGTCTGATGCCTAGCTATTGTTTATACTACCCACATAGCTTAGAAGCTCTCAGTTCAGAAATATGGTGGTTTCAGCCAAATTCTAGCTGTCTAGTCTGAGCAGAGATCGTTTTAATGTTATATGATTGTATTGAGGGAGCTGCTGGTTTCCTGGGTCAATACTTATTTGGTTTGCAGGAAATGCAGCAGTCCTACATCATGGTCATACTGTCACCCTGGCTTAGTTTGCTGACTTTTTCATGAGATTAAATTAAACAACTGGATATTTTTTTCCATTTACTCTTTGACCTAAGCGATGACCTGATGCTTTTTCTACTAATTGTTATATCCTTCCTCTGTTTGTTCCCTTAATCTATTTTTATAGCCTCAGTCAATATCCAGCAATCTTGTGAAATTCCTTTTCAGGATGATATGCATCAGTTATGACAACAGCAAGTTATGATATTGTGTCTATTTGCACATTGGTTTTGTTAAAGAATTTGGTTTTGCTTTAAAAATGCAATATGCAAAATTGCAAAAATATGTCTTGGTTTGCAATTACGGTATATATCTTGCTACTACATACATTTAATTAGAATTCTTAGATGGCTGGATTCACCAGAAGTTACATTGCAGCCTCATTTGCAGGGACAGCATTTGGTGTTTGTTATTTGTGACTAGAAATATGTCATTTACATTTTAAACCAGGACTTAAGAAATCAAAATAATTTCCAATAAACATCGGAAGAGCCATTGATCTCCAATCTGAGGCCTGAATTAAAACTAGTTTTGTAAGCTGAATATTGGAGACCCTTTTTTTTTTTCCAATATTCTCAGCATAAGAGTTGTCAAGGTCCTTCTTATGCCCTGTACACACGGTCGGAAATTCCGACCACAAAATCCGTCGGATTTTTTCCGACGGATTTTGTCCGGCACTGGTGTTGCATACACACGGTCGGACTAAGTTGTCGGAAAATACGATCATTCTGAACGTGGTGACGTTCGTTGCGTACGACGGGACTACGTAGAGGCTAGTAGTCAATAGCTTTGGTCTTGTAATGTGATCTGAGCATGCGTGGCACTTTGTCCGTCGGAATTCGCTACACACGATCAGAAAAAGTCCGATAGGACTTTGTCGTCGGAAAATTTGAGAGCAGGATCTCAAACTTTTTCCGTCGGAAATTCTGACGGAAAAAGTCCGATGGAGCGCACACACGGTTGGAATTTCCGACAACATGGTCCGATAGGACATTTTCCATCGGAAAATCCGACCGTATGTACGGGGCATTAGACTTTAGGTTTACCTAAGGATAATTTCAAGGAATATTGTAGCATTTCTGAATGATTTCTAACAGCCATGTCAAACAGTGTGCCCAACTGAAAGGCCGACTCTTTGGGAGGGGGGGGGGGCACATTGTCTCTGCTGTGGGTCACACCATTCAAGGAAAATATTTTGGTACCTTGGAATTTAAAGTACATTAAAGTAATTTTTTTTTTTTTTTGTGGCATGAAGGAGGGCTAAGAGGGCTGTCATATATTTTTGTTTTTTGCCATCTGTGGCTCATTAGCCAGAGTATATATTTTCAGTGTGAAGGATACCCACTTTGGGATAGTTCTAATGGGAACAATTGTCCCCATTGGATTTTTTTCCATCTACCCCTGTTCTGGTGGCAACTCAAAATGTTGATGTTGAATTTTCCTTACTTCCAATTAAAGTAACATTGATAATCGGGGACAATTAGACAGAGCGAATCTACCTAAAGCGGACATAGACCGCAATAAAAACCTGACAATATTTTGAAACACTCACCACTCTATCCAATCCTAAGAACAAAAGTTTATAAGTAAATTGTGGTGGCTACAATTGGTTCTCTTTTTTAGAGCCGGTTCACACTGAGGCAGCACGACTTGCAGCGCGACTGCCTCAGGCGACCTTCACACGACAGCAGCGGCGACTTGCAAAATGACTTCTGTATAGAAGTCAATGCAAGTCGCCTCAAGTCGCCCCCAAAGTAGTACAGGAACCTTTTTCTAAGTCGAAGCGACTTAAGTCGCTCCTATTAGAACAGTTCCATAGTACAAAACGAGACGTGACTTGTCAGGCGGCTAAGTCACCTGACGAGTCACCCCTGTGTGTACCGGCTCTTAGGCTTAGAACATTTTTAGCAAGTACTTTATTTAGAAAATACTGTACCTTGCCAGAAACACAGTCTGTGTCACTTTCTGTGAATTCAACTGGAGGTAAAAAACAATCTTCCTCTGTCTTCTGTAAACTACTAATCCCATCATACTATATATAATATAGATGAACAAACATGTTTTAAGTCCATTAATAAACACAAGATATTGTAATTGTGCCCAGAATGTAATGGATAATTGGTCAACAGCTCTAAATAGGATTCAGCCTGTTCTACATTGTTTACCTTATGTTTGGAGTCCAGCCTGGATAGGTGCCCCAGCTTCTTTTATAGATTCACTGGAGGAGTGGGCATAGCCAACCAGGAATAGGAAGTGTGTTATGCACTGGATTACCACAAGAAAATAAAGGGAAAAAATCCTGAAAAAAAGAAAAGTAGACACCTAATCTAAGGAATGGTAAACTGTAATATATGACATTTTAGTTTTTGGTTTAGATATGCGTTGACATTATAATAAGAATTGTAAATGTCATAGTTAATCCCAGAGAAAGGGGTCTTTAAATATTTCCTGAATTATTTTGCAAAATATATCTAAGGAAGAATATTTAATCAACTAGAAAAAAAGCAGAAGGGGGATTTTTTTTCTTCTTCTTCTTTTTAGTTTTTATCCCTAAAGCAGTATTAACCCCACAAGCAGACATTTATTATATTGCAGTTTACCAATTCTTAGATGTGATGGCTGCATTCGTTTTCTTGTTTAGCTTTCTTCATTTTCATCTGGCGATCCAGCCAGTAAATACCTTTTTCCCAAAAAGAACAAGCTCTCCTGCAAATGTACCCATTAAGAGTATTGAAACAAACCATTTACTACTGACAGGGGTGCGTACAATGGTCAGCTTTATTGTCAAAAGGGTCAGATAGATACAGGCAATGGTAAGCATTGCCTGTATCTGTCTGACCCTTTTGACAATAAAGATGACATCGAGATAATTTGGAGTTCCAGTGTGCGACCAATTCCTTGATTTGTACTGCTTATGAAGTGCCAGCTGGAGTTTGACTTCCATTTGTTAGTGTATCTAAATCTAAGTTCAGCTAATGCTCCCCTCCTTCCAGATTAACAATGCTGCTGTCTGCTGTGCTCCACCATCTAGAGTGGACACATTGTAATACAGAAAGTGTGTTTAGTGGCCAGATCACCAGGTGAAAACAGGGGAAAACGCTTAAAAAAAGAACAATAATGCAGCCACCACATCTATTGATTGGTAAACTGCAATATAATAAAAACATAAAAAAAGCTTAGATTCCTCCTTCCACTCAAATAGGGTGGATGGTGGAATCCCCTCACCTCCGCACGTTGATCGAAATTCAGCCGATTCCTGCTGAACCAGACAAATTTTGATCCATCTGGTGCTAACTTTAGTGCACAGGATCAAATTGTGACATGTTTAATAAATTGTATGGTTGCTAGCTAGTTCTATCCAAAGATATTTCACTTTATGGATGGACACAGGTTTGTTGAATTTTACACTGCTTCTTCCATCGCTTGGGGGTGGATGGGGGGCCTTTTGTAAAGATTAAACCTGCAGTAGTTTTTGTTTTGTTTCTCCCCTGAAGCTAAAAGGAAGGTGACACTTTCCCCGCTGTTGGATGACCCATTTATTTGTGTTTTCTACATTTGGCTTTGTAACAGCCATGGGAGCTGGGTGGAGTTAGGAATTCTGGTGGAATATCGTACCACATGCAACTCCCCGAGAAATAAAGGAAACCAGCATGGGACAAAGAGAGCATCATATATAAGAACGATGGAAATCAGCAAATAGGAAAGAGAGGCTTTTCCAAGTAAAACATTTCCACAGGCAGAGCTTCAAAACTAGGGTTTAGGACAGGTTATTAGGTTAGGAGCAGTTGTCAACTATGTAGCTATGAACACATATACGTAGATATAACTGATATATTCCATTAGCAGTTTTTGCTCTTTTATATGTACACTTTTTCAGCTTATGTGTTCAAAGCCTACATTTCTAAATTTATAATTTAGATTTCAACATAATTGTCTAATTATAACGGTGGATCCTATGTATTACCAACAATAAACATAGGATCCCATCAAGGTACAAAATCTAAGGAGCTCCTTCTTCACCATTGCTCCCAACAAAGAGGGTTGAAATGTATCTGCTCTGCCAAAAAAGGTTGATTGTCGGTAACTGCTGTAGGCAGTGGTGTAGTATGGGTTGACAGCCCTCAGGGCAGGGCAAGTATTGTGCCCCCTAACCAGTGAACTGTTGTCCCAAGTACAAATCCTCTCCCCTCCAACTTTCCCTTCTAGAACAAATCCTCCCCCCTTCAGCTATTCCTCTCCTTCTAGCACAAACTCTCCCCCTTCAAATTGTCCCCAAGCACAAATCCTCTTACCAACCACCCCCGCCCCCAATCACTCCTAGCATAAATTCACCCCCAGTGCAAATCTTTTAACTGCGCGTCTCACTCCTTTCAGGTCATATGGCCCCCCCAGAGAACCTTTCCCTACCTGAAACAGACCTCAAATCAGCGTGGCTTACTACAGGAGGATCCTCCTCCTCCTGTGTATGATACTAATCAGAGTCGAGGAGGAGCGTAGCTTCTTTCGGCTCTGAAGTGTATTGTTACAGGCAGCCAATGGGAAGAAATGCTGGCTGCCGCAGAGAGGATTACAATGCCAGGGACCCGGGGCACTCCGCAGGGCATGCAGTGCAGGTGCTCTGGGTGCCTGGTGCTAGCGCTCCCCTGCCAGGTGAATTTGTGGAGCCAAGTAACAGAACTAGTTCTGGCAATGGTCTCTGGGACTCAGCCCCCATTCTCAGGATGCTGGGATTTTGATGAATTTTGTATTTGTTTTGAAAGGTTTAACGTTCATATGTGCAGGTGTGGGAATGCTTGTAAATGGCACGCATGTTTGTAAATTTTGTGCGGATGCAATTTTAAAAAGGTGCAGCAACCTTTTTCCTGCATTTCCTGCAGGTACATTTGAATAGGCTGCTGTTCAGCAATCTCATCTAGGTGTGAACCTAGCCTAATACTCCCCTTCCTCACACCAGTGCAGTAACAAAAAAATGACTACAAGAACTGAATTCTGTGATCAGAGGAAGCTGCACTACATATACACTTTCTATATTCTATATAAGTTTTACCAGAAGTGTTGCATCAAAATAAATTAAAGACACATAAACATCTCTAGCATTACAGCTTTACTGAATAAATGCTCCTCTAAAATCAGCTGTAATCCACATGTCCTGCCTTGATGCTAGGATGCAAAAACCATTGTTTTTCACTCTTACGATGCTGGAAATGAGCATCCAGTGTTTCCCGTCCAGTGGCTATTTCTAACAGGATTTTTTTTTCTCCAGGCTTCCAGGGGGGTTCAAATGACCTACAGTTTTGCAGTAACCTAATGAACATTTAGGAAAGCTGCACAATTTTTTAATACCTACTTGGACCCCTTAACTGCATATGCTATTTTTCTGAAAAAGGCCTTCAAAGTTTGAAAGTGTCTGGAGGAAGAACTGGGTTCTCCATAGCAACCATTCTAAGTCATCCTCTTGTTTATTAATCGGTACTAGAAACCGACAAATAATTCTATAGGCAACACAGACAGCATTTTCAGACAATTTTATATATGCCCCCTTGTGTGAAAGCAGTTGAAACCCATTTATAATGTAAAATATGGACAAATGCTGAGAATGTCTAGGTTTGGTAAGCAATTTCGCTAATTGTTTTATCTTGATAATCACTGTGCATCTGCAATATTAATTTTATTTCGAAAACAGCTCTGTTAAACCGGTAAAATCTGCATAGTATAATTTTATTATATTGCGTGCCCCTGTTTAAAAGTAAACCTACTGTAACAGTTATAATTAAAGTGCTGATCGAAGAGGCTGAATTTGATTAAATACTGACAATGGTCCAAACGTGATTATAAGCCATAGGCTCAAATAGTTCAGGGAGACTTTTATTACAATTTAGTGTTTCAACCCTTGGCTTCTCTTGCAAATTGAATATACACACTGTGTGACATATTACTTTGGACAAAGCCCAAGGAGATCATATTAGCCTTTACATTTTGCCTTATCTACACTGTCCAAGTCACAATGACTTTTCATTTCAACAGGATCGACCATTCTTTCCAAGCCTGCTGATGCTGTACTATTACTATTGTTGTTCGGGATGCGGCCTGCTGCTTGCCCATATCCAGTACAGCCAGGGAATGCAAAACACAAAACCTGCTAGCTATTGCTATGCCAATAGCTTATTACCTAATGTATAAGAAGTTGGAATGCATGCCAGTACTTCTTTTACGGTTTCTTTTTATGTTAAAGAATTGTGAGCTATATTTGTTTTCAATGAAACAACTGAGAATGCCAACATTGTTACGCGTGAAGACTGGCATGCAGCTGTAACAGTAAAGGGTCACACCTGACTTCTTTGTTTATATGCAATCTACTGTATAGGGCTCACTACTATGGGATCAGGGCAATTAAGCCTTGCTCACCCAAAGGTTCTGCCCCACACACATACAAATAATAAATACATTGCCAGCAGCTGAAATTAGTTGGGTTTCTTTATCAAGTATCAGCAAGAGGAGCAGATTTCCCACTGCGCACTAAAAATGGTACACATCTTACTGGGTATATTGTAGAGGCCAATAGGGTGGCCCCTATGTTGTATTGGCTATCACAGTAAGGTTTGGATTTTACCCTGGGGAGCTGATGGCATGTTTGTCTGAAGTCTCTCACACAGCAGTGACTAAGATATTTAGATTTTTTTTTTTATCAAAGCAAATAGCCAACTGCCTTTCAATGCAGTCCAGATTTGCCAACTGCTAGCCAATATGAAAAAACTATCTCAATTACAAATATATTGGAGCTGGTGTGACCATATAACCAGTCTGAGGCAGGCATGTAGTAAAATATAGAAATATGCATTTCTCTAACATTGTAATCCTATTATGCAAGAGAAGCCCATAAGAGAAAGAAAGTGTATCCTATCTCTAATATACAAGTGTACTCTTGTATGGGTTTACCTACCTCCCTGCGATCTAGTATGCCCTCTCACAGACCTCAGAGGCCATGTGGGCCATATCCTTACTGCCTAGTTCTCTGCCATGCTAGGCAGAGCTAACAGATGACATTATAGAAAAGTTCAACTGCAAATTCAATCATCACTAAAAATTATTGTCAACCTGCTACGTAAAGTGCTACAATGAGCTGGATTGCCTACCTTGAAACAATACTTCTTATTGAGTGAGATAAATTAAATGTAGAACATTGCATTGCCTACTTCTCATACGCAATATATTTTCTTCATTCTTAGCTGCAAATCAAAAGGAGACTCTGACCCTGACCGTTAAAGTAAAAGAAGAACCTAAAGATGAAGAGCTTAGCAGTTCTTTGTCTCCACATTCTGGTTATACCTACAGCCATGAATCTGAGGCACGCCTTTCCAGCACACCAGATGAAGCCAAGACCCAGGAAACACAGCCAAACCTAATGTCACAGGATATCTCTGTCAAAGCAGCATCTGAGCTCCTCATGAAGCTTTCAGGTAATTAAAGCTTAATTTTAATCTGCTTTTATTTTGCCTTCTCTGGTTCTTCCTTTCTCTCCTCATCAATATGCTAAATCATTTTTTAAATAACACTCTTCTATTTGTATTACATACTTAATTTTTTAGATTCAGTGATGTCATCACTGGATCTCTGTGCTTCTTTAAGCAATGCGGGCAGATCAATGCTGGTGGGAGACGCCAACAGGGTGCTGTACATGGCTTCCTGAAAGCATCATAGCACCCTGACTTAATAGGTGGGTGTCAGTCTGGAAGATCAGGTTTTCCTAGGAAGGCTTCTTTTACATGCATACTGTCCTAGGTATTGCCCACATGTGAGGCTGAACTTCCATGATTAAAAGAACTAAAATCCAGTGAATGAAAGGGGTGGGCCAGGTCGCTGGAGAGGAAAGAAGAGGAGCCTGTGTAACTGTACAAGACTTGAAGGTAAGGCTGGAGTTCAGCTTTAATACAGCAATGCTGCTTCATCAGCTCTCTAGCGGATGCTCTGTAGAAATTCACCTTGCCCAGTGTCATTACAAGCTTGGCTAAAAAGTCATACCGGCTGTACAGAACATTTAAAGACTCACTGGAGAATCAAAACCTGTCCTTCCATCTTTAAAAAAAAAAAAGTTTACATTTTCGTTTTATAGGTGGAAATTATATGAAGCAAAATTTCTTTAAATACATATATGCCTTTGATTAGCTTTTGAAAATGACTAGTAAACTCTCTATACGGTAAGTTGTGTAAAAATGACTGCTCTCTGTATTGTGTGGTCAGGAGACAGATGTTTTCAATATGTATGCCCTGGTAGTTTTGTTATTATAGAGGATTTATATAGTGCCAACAGTTTGCACAGCGCTTTACAACATAGGGGTAGACAGTACAATTACAATGCAATTCAATACAGGAGGAATCAGGGGGCCCTGCTCCTTAGAGCTTACAATCTAGAAGGGAGGGTCAAGAGATACAAAGGTAATAACTTTGGGGGATGAGCTGATGGAGAAAATAAAATTACAGTTGTTAGGTAGGGGCAGGATAGGCATCTCTGAAGAGAAGGGTTTTCAGGGATTCTCTAAAATTGGACAGAGTAGGAGATAGTTGGACAGATTGGGGTAGGGAGTTTCAGAGGATGGGAGAGGCTTGGAAAAAGTCCTGGAGGCGAGCATGGGATGAGGTGACAAGAGAACTAGAGAGCGGGGGGTCTTGGGAGGAACAAATAGAATGATTTGGTTGGTATTTTGAGACTAGGTTAGTGATGTAGCTAAGAGCTACTTTGAATTTTTTTCAATTTAATTCATTATTTTTTTGTATTTTGAATTTTTTTCATTTGGTGAGCGGAAGTATGACAGCATTCATTGTCGGTTTATAATTGCAGTCTAGACGATCAAGAGTGTCTTTAAATGCTTTTTTCTAAGGCTTATGATCTGGAATGCCTCCCATCATCCATGTATTTCAGTCCCCTTTGTTGCTGATAGCCGTACTCCAAAACATGTAGGGACGCACGTTAGCGTTTTTTTTTTGTTTGTTTGTTTTGGTTTTAATAACTGCATTTATGCATTGGTATATTTCAGCAAAATCTAGCACAGGCTTTCATGCTGATCCACTTGCTTTAATACTTTTTAAGCTACTGACCCTCATCAAGTACATACACCAGTAAAGCTGGAAACAAGTCAGAGACTTGTGGTAACACGATTCAAAGGACTGAAGCAAGATAGTCTGCATGATGGCCAGGAAAAGAACTTTAACCCACAAGCTATGTATCTTAATGGATTCTTTGCATTTTTTATTTGTATTTGTGTATTTGTATTTTAATCATGTGTTTTTAATGTAATTTATAGTTAGTTGCTTTGCCCTACTTTGTACTTTTTTTTTGTGTGTCTTGGGATCCCTCAGGTCAAATATTCTCAATCAGAAATGTGTTTATAGCTCCTCAATTCAAAGCAATACAATGTTTTTGTTAAATTGATTTTGTTAGTTTTAAAGTGTGCTACAGCAATCAATCTGCGGTAGCCCATATTAGTATAAATTGTAACACAGGGCAGCCAATATAAACACATGTGAGTAGAATAATTGAACATAATTAGGCAAATTCAATAAAGATCAATCCTGCGCCATTTTTCTGGCGTTAATCCTTCTTGTTAATGTATTGTGACAAATTCATTAAGCCTATGTGACACACTTCTGATAGCCACTTGTCCACTAAATTCAGGTAATTATAAAATGTGCCACTTTTACATTGTGTCACATTGAATGTACTACTTTACATTGTGGCCCATCGAATGCGCCAAATGTAAAAGTGGAGCTAATTAAGACCAACTCTCTTTTGGTGTACAGAGAAAAACTGATTCTGCTAAAGCGTCTCACGTGCATTCTAGTACATTCAAGTACAAGTTCTAGACATATATATGATTTTGGAGCATTCGTTACCACCTTTTAGAATGCATGAAAGACACTTTCGCAAAATCTGCCTCCGCCAGTTTTTATGAACTTCAGGGAATGTGTAGTAATATTCCTAATCATATTTAATTTGATTTAATTTTGTATTCTTCCATTCTAGCACGGTTAAGTGTGGATTTAGTAAAATAATTCCTCCTTCAAAAGTAAAAAATACAATTTATAGGGATTTACAAAATAATTTTTTTCCCTTTTGGACTTTTCCACATATTGTAGTTTTACAAACTGAAAAGGAAAAGTAGAAAATTAGTATTTGCACTATTTGATTTACACAATATACCGGGCACATTTTAAAGGTGAAAATATATTGTCAAACAAAAGTTAACTAAACAAAAATGTACAAATTCACAAATGGAGTCACAAATTGGAGTAGATCACTTTAATTAAAATAGCCTTATGATTCAGCACTATAGCATAAAACACAAGTTTTTTTTGTATTGTAAGGTGCTTATATGAATAAAGTCTAATTTGTGGATGCTATCTGTACATTTGTATCAATGTACTGTACTTCTGGTGAGCCGGAAGCAAGTAAGGAGTGTGGATGCAAGCTAATCCTATGATGCCAGCAGTGTTTGTGTACAAAACAGGAAGAGTAGACATCAGTTGCATATGTATTTCCAGTGCTGGGCAGAACCGCATTTGGGTTGCAGTTACGGTACATGTAATTTTGGCTACATTTCAACCAGCTTTAAACATCAGTTTCTAGAAAATGTTGCCCTTTTTGTTTTTTCAAATCCGATCTAGCACTGCTGGACTGGAGCTGCTGGTGAACTGCAATTGCCATAGATTCTCAATTGGGATCTGGACTCTGGTTGAGCCATTTTAACATATTTAGGTTTTTGGTTTTAAACCTAAACCTAGACTGAAACAGGTTTACCTTCTGCATTTGGCTTCATCCATCTTGCCCTCAGCCTTATCTGGTATTGAAGTTTCTGCAAATTAAAATTCCACAACCTGATGCTACCGTCACCATGGTTGGCTATGTTTCTCACATAGCTGACTAGATAAGCTCCCCCCCCCCCCCCCCCCAATGTGTGGCATATCTCCCTTGCCTTTTGGCAAACATTATATGGAAGTTGATATAGTTTTTCAGCAATGAGTTCTGGTAATCGTTTCATAAAAACAAGCTTTAATAGTGAAGGGGTTTCTTACAAATTAGCTGTGGATTCATGTAGCTAATGAAGAAATACCATTTATATCTTGGTTTCTTCTGGGAATAAAGTATATGTGAGCTCCTTATCTTACACTGGGACAGCAGGATATACTTTTTACCATAGTCTTGTGTTAAATATGTACCATTTATATATTTTAATATATAGAATAAAGATATTTTTTTTTAATGCAGTTGGGAGCTGTCATGTGTGTGTGTATGTGTATATATATATATATATATATATATATATAGAGGCTGAAACAACTAATCAATTAAACGATTATGAAATTAATCGATGACTATGTTCAAAATCGATTAATCGGCCAGTAACATAATAGGGTTAAAAAAAATGAGCCCTTTATACAGTACAAAAAGTGCAAATAATTGCTACTGTAAATATTACTTTCACAGTTCTACAGTAAAAAAAAATGAACCCCTTACAGTAGTGATTATCTGCTTTTTTTTTTTTTTTTTTTTTTTTGTACTATAAAGGGCTCATTTTAGTTTTTTTAACCCCATTGTGTTACTAAGCGTCTTAGACCTGGTTCACATCTATGTGTTTTTTGGTGCTTTTTGCAGAAACGCACTACAGTTAATTTACATGGTTTCCTATGGGACACTTAAACATCTATGCTTTTTTCAGCCGCTGTATATTGAAAAGGGTCGGGGACTTTTTTTTAATGCAAAACAATGCTTTTTTCGTTCAATATACTTCAATGGAGAAGCTGCAGAAAAGCAGCTTTAATCTGCCCAACAACAAATTGGCCAAAAAAAACGCAAATCGCAGCAAAATCGTGTGCGCAAAAATCAAAATGTACAGCAAAAAGCACAGCAGAAACAGATAAAAAACAAACTGCATAGGTGTGTACCGAGCCTTATGCTGGCCACATGGATCAATTTTCAGACAAGAATATTCAGACAAAAAATCTTTGTACATTTGCTGAATGAAAGAATTGAAATTTTCACTTGTTTTTAACATTCAGTTTTTAAAATGAATGTAATTTCTGAACGAAAACCACATACTGTCTGAAAATTCTTTTGAAGAAAGGCATTGTTTTTGAAATAAAAAAAAATTTGATCTGAGTCTGATGATATTTACCAGATTCAGCCTTTAATTGTATATACAGTATATATTCTCTAATAGTATATACAGTATATCTCTCCTCTAATAGTATATACAGTATATCTCTTCTGTCTGTTATTCTCCGAGTGGATTCGATATTTTGCTCCCTAATCATATAGTTAGTTATTTATATTTACCATCGTTAGTTGCAGCCCAAATATATATATATATATATATATATATATATATATATATACTTTTTCAATATTTGAACAAGCCTAATCTTCTCCATAGTATATAATTACAGGTGCAGCTCATAAAATTAGAATATCATCAAAAAGTTAATTTATTTCAGTAATTCAATTCAAAAGGTGAAAGTCAAATATTTTATATAGATGCGTTACACACAGAGTGATATATTTCAAGCATTTCTTTCTTTAAATTTTGATGATTATGGCTTACGGCTAGTAAAAACCCAAAATTCAGTATCTCAGAAAATTTGAATATTACATAAGACCAATAAAAAAAGTTTTAATACAGAAATGTTGGCTTACTGAAAGTATGTCCATGTACAGTATAGTATGCTGAGTGTATACTATACTGTACATAGACATACTTGGTCGGGGCTCCTTTTGCATAACTGCGGGAGCTAGCGTCGGAAGGAGGTCGGAGAAAGAAGAAGAACCAAAGGCAGCAGAAGAGCCAGAGTAAGAAGACAGCAGAAGACAGTGGAGAGAGAAGAACTGGAGAGGGGAGAATATATCACCGGAGAAGAGAGAAGAACCGAAGAGGGGAGAAGGCATCGCTGTTGAGGGGAGAAGACCGGAGGGAGAAGAGATGCTGGAGCTGCTTTTATTTCTTTGACACTTTTTTGGGTAAATAGGTAGGGGTACAATGTACCCCATACTCATTCACATTGGGCGGGGGGGTCGAGATCTGGGGGCCCCCTTGTTAAAGGGAGGTTCCAGATTTTGATTAGCTCCCCTGCCTGCAGACCCCAACAACCACCACCCAGGGTTGTCAGGAAGAGGCCCTTGTCCCCATCAACATGAGAACAAGGTGCTTTGGGGTGGAGGGGGGCTCTGCGGCCCCCCCTGCCCCAAAGCACCCACCCCCCTATGTTGAGGGCGTGCGGCCTGGTATGGTCCAGGAGAGGGGGTGCTTGCTCGTTCCCCCCCCCCCCTTTTCCTAACCTGCCGGGCTGCATGCTCGGATAAGGGTCTGGTATGGATTTTGGGACCCCATGACGTTTTTTTTTTTTTTTCTTCTTTTGATTTTGGTAAGGGGTTCCCCTTCAAGATCCTCAGCGCACAAGTCGCACCACAAGTTGGTTCATCATGATCCGACTTGGATTTGACTTCTATTCAAATCAATGGGCTCTCATAGTGAACCACTGATTTTGAATAGAGGCAGAGAAACGCTGCTAAACACGCATTAACCCCAATGCTAAAAATTAACAAAAAGCGCGTTTTTACAGATGCTTTTTCCTGGCGTGGTAGTGGCTTTGCATCTAGTTTTTTCTAAAGCCATGTATGCATGAGGCCTTATAGTTTTCACAGCAGAATGTGTGAAAATTAATGCAATCAATACTTTTTCTAGTTTATATATTGTCATTTAGTTAGAAGAGGCTGTAGATTCTTTCCCACTTCAACATATAGACTACTGTGTCTAGACAAACCTTTTAATTTCTGTTTGTAAAACTACAAAAGGTGTAAAAGTTCCTGCAGTGAATATTTAGCTATAGCACTATAAATGTTATTTCTTTTCACATATTGTTGAACAGTATTGCGATCTACATGTGAAAATAAAGCATGATGGGCAGGGCTGTAGCTAAAATGTTCTCCATGTAAAGTGTGATACTCGTAATTAATAATAAAAAAAAAATCTTGTAGAACCTTGGCAGAAATTGGCATGATTCCATCCAGCAGTGCACAGATAAGGAGTTTGGGGATATGAAACATAACAGAGTGAAACTACCATCTGTGACTGTCTGATCAAGCCCATCTCACTGCTCTGCTGATTGTTGTATTAGCGGCTGCTATTACATCACCGGGGTCAGGCTGGTGCACGGATCATACAGCTCAGTGAACACAACACCTACTGACAGACAGTTGTTGAATGTCATGTGGTTTAAATATGCACAAATAAAATAATCATAAATGATATGAGCCCTGCCATCAGGATAATTTTTCATCTGCCTCTTGAGTTTTATACTGTAGCATACTGTATATATAAATCTGAAATGTTGGTGATCTGTTTGAATAATATTAAAAAAAAAATCTTGCTTTTAAGTGCCTGATTTCTACACCGCGATAGTGATTCTGTAGGGTCACTCAGCTGACCCTGGTTGGGACTGTCTTGTCTTTTTTATGACATAGGCTACTTTCACACTGGGGCAGTGCCGGTGTTAGCGGTAAAGCACTGCTAGTTTTAGTGGCACTTTACCGCTGTTATAGCGGCGCTTTTCGGCCACTAGCGGGACGCTTTTAACCCCTGCTAGCGGCCCAAAAAAAGTTTAAAAGCACCCGTGTCGCGATGCTACCGAAGAGCTTTAATGGGCGGGGCGTTTTGGAAGCTGTGTATACACCGCTCCTGCACCGCCCCAAAGGTGCTGCTTGCAGGACTTTTTTTCCCATCCTGCAAGCGCACTGGGGAGACATGAGAGGTGCTTTACAGGTGCTATTTTTAGCGATTAAAAATCCTGAAAAGCACCCCAGTGTGAAAGAGGTCTTAGTGTTTTTCCACTTTTGTAGACACATTTGGATAACACCTGCTTTATATTTGTTACATGTCCCATTAGAAATTGTAGCCTACTTTTTTTTAGATGCTCTATTCTGGACCCTCCAGCTAAGAAAATTGTAGGTGGTTTCATTGTTTATTTATTAGGGGGCTGAGCAGTGGTTTTGCCAAAATTAACCCTGTCTGTACTGTGCAGGTAGATCTTAATTATCAATTGCCTATCCTAATAAACAGTTAAAGGTTTAAAATGGGGAGGCAACCCATCAAACTCTATCTTCAAGTTGACCGCAGTTAGAGGACTAATAGGTCGTACCCTCAGCTTGCTGATCCACCCTCTGCAGAACCTCAAACACAGTGAAACCCATATATGAAGCAGAGGGACTATTTTTTACAATTCGGAGCACGCCTACCAGGATTCCGCTGTCCCTCTTTAAGCAACTGGATTCACGTATCTCTTCCTTCCTATGGAATAATCTGCCCCCTCGACTCAGTCTGTCTATGTTAAGATGCTCCTTAGCCTCTGGTTGGTTTTCACTCCTGAATTTTTTTTTAATACTTCTTGGCTGGGTAGCTTGTTCATGCCGACAACTGGCTTATTGTCAACCGGATAATGCTGCTGTTGTAGTGGAAGCTGCTGTCTTTGGATCATATGAGTTATTGCAGTCTCTCTTTTACAGAGGCTGTGGAGCCCCTTATCTCCTCACCTGCAAAATGAGAACAACTATCAGGCCTCATGCACACTGGAAGTTTTTGGACGTTTTTACTGCTGCTGTTTTTGGCTTCAGACGTTTTTTTTTTTTTCTACAGTCAATAAACTCCCCATTATGTTATCCTATGTGTCCATGCACACATAGGCTGTTATCAGCTGTTTGTTTTTGGCTGGGGCTATTTTGGCTATAAAAAAAAAGATATAGTGGGTTCTGAGAGGAGTTTTTCAGCTATAAAAATGCTTGGACGTCAAGCGCCAATAACTGCTCAAAAACACGGCTCAACTGCGTTTCTTAACGTTTTTATCCTTTACTAATAGCAGAGAGGTGGTTTCTGTCTAAAAGAAAAAAAACTCACTACAAAGCTACTGGCATTTTTAGAAAGTTTTTAGAACGTCCAGTTCGCATGAGGCCTTAAGGCTTGAAATAGGGTTGGCATATGTCATACAGATATGGCTAGTCAGTGGTCACCATACTTACCTTTGTGTAACAACCAAAATCTTTACCATCTTTTTCTGTTACCAATGCCAGCCATTTTGGGCATCGAGGGGAGTTAAAGTGGTTTTTGCACAGAGCAGCCTCGATCCTCCTTTTTTTTTTTCTCAAATTTGCGAAAGTAGAAATATACTTTAATGCATTTTGCCAAATATATGAGATCTGGATTTTCACAAGCATGTTATGGAATTTCCTTGAAAATAAAGTCTCAAACTTTTAGTTAACAATACAATAGAAATCCCATATCTGCCTTTGACATCTGTATACCTCCCTATATTTGCTGGGACTAGAAGATAAGCTTTAGATGTCTAACCTTACTTGATGTTATTTGTGTGCCTGTCAGTTCTGCACCATCAACTATATATATATATATATATATATATATATATATATATATATATATATATATATATATATATACATACAGTTTTTTCTGTGAGTTTTATTGTATCAGTGGTGATCCAGCAATCTGGATCAAGAGCTTGATAGGGCTCTATTACTGCTTATAAGAGGGAATTTGGAAGAAGTACCTTTCTGTAGTAGTCAAGTTCCCACATCTTGTGTAGCTCTTTACAGTAGAGGAGATAGGAAAGTTTGTTTTTTCATTCTACTTTTACTATCATCCTCCCATTTTAAAACTCAAACCTATTTCCTTTAAGCATTATATTACATTTTTTTTGTTTTATGCTTTTGTTTTTTGGATCTAGCTAAAAGCTGGCAGTGTAGAGACAATGAAGAGTTTGCCTTATGGCAGTGTTTCTTCACTTCATTAAACTATGCTAACTATTTATAAAAGCCCATATTTAGCAAGACCTCACTGATTTCTCATCTTGTCTGTTATACGTACCATGTACTGCAATGCCTAGTGTCTGTAGGATGTTTTATAAAGCTTTGGACTTCAGTTGGGTTTAGGGTACCTTTGTTAATGCAAAGATCTGCTGTTGCGGTTGGCTTGCAAAATGCTGGGTGGTGTTGCAGTAGGATTTTCTGGCATTCAATAGCAATATTTCAAACTGTAGCTTACAAATACCCACTGAACCACCCAGGTGTACGTATACTTATAACAAGTGCACTTTATGACATACGTCTCATATTTACATTATGTTTATACAAAAAAAAAAAACTTCACTTTTTTTTTTTTTTATGCATGTTCCTTCCATAGTACTGAAAACTGTTCACATAATTCGCTGCAAAAATTAGATACATTCTAGTAACTCTTCTCTCTTTCAAGTATTTTATTAGTTATTTCAAAGTACAATAAAAGTTTCATAACAATAACTTTTGTAGTAAAACAATGGTTATAAGCACAGGTAACAAGGCTTCTCTCTTCTCATGTTCACACTAACCTCTAAGTAGGCCGGCGGCTGAGGCGTACAGTAACGCTACCATTCTGTATGTTCTCCGGTGCTTTTAACATCTTCGAGCACAAATAGTACATTTCAGCGTGGGGACCCTGAGGCTAGTGTGAACATAAGAAGAGGCGCAAGGCACAAAAGTTTGTCGGTGAGATCTGTGGTTTGCATCCATTACATCAGAGAACATGTGAGTAAATTGATTTTATTATATATTTGTATTAATAAAGGATTTATTGCACTAGGGGGCACATGCTCTTTGTTTTTTCTCTTTTGCTCATATAGTGTTTTCACCACGTGGTGAATGAAGTGTGAGCTGCAGCTGTTCCTGTGGATATAAGGAGAAGCTTTAAGAGACAGTTTTTTAGCAATTGGACTGTGGAGGTGCTCATTCACATTGTGCTTTGTTTTATTACTTAGGGCTTGTTCACACCTGACTAAATTTCTAACGCTCGACAAACGCTCCTATAGCGTTTGTATGGCATTAGTACGGGCGTCAGACAGGCATCAATGAGCTTTAGTATGGGCATTAGACAGGTGTTTTACAAGCATTAACGAGGAGTTAAATATGCTCTCCATACGACCTATGAGCAGTTTTGAAGCGTTTGAGAGACGTTAAAACTGCTCTACAAATGCCTATTGCATTACAGCAAATGAACGAATCTTAACGCCAAAAAAACACCCCACAACTGCCTGCCAGAGCATTTGCAAGGTGTTACCATAGACTTGAATAGGAGGCGTTGAAAGTCTTCAAACGCCTCCTGACTCAACATGAGGCTTCAATTTTAAAGCAACGTGACACTAACACTTAGTGTGAACAGCACTACGTGCTGTCTATTAGCCTTTGAGGGGCCTTTTTAACTCCTCTTAAATGCCTGCTCTTAATGCCAGTGTGAACTCAGCCTTAATCTGGCTTTTGCTCGCAGCACTCCACAGAAACTGCCCTACTAAAGCTCACTAACGATTTACTAACTGCTAAAACCAATAGCCACTACTCCATACTCTTACAACTAGACCTCTCTGTGGCTGTTGATGCTGTTCACCACCAACTCCTTTTCAATAAACTCCACTCCCTTGGTCTCCAAGATTGTGCTCTGTCCTGGTTTTCCTCCTAACTATCACAGTGCTCCTTCAGTGTTACCTACAACCAGTGGCGGCTGGTGTTTTTTTTTGGGGGGGGGGGGGGGGGGGCAAAAAAATTACCCCCCGGCACTTCCCCCATCCAGGTTGCAGGCGGCGTGCAGCGGCCGGGTTGCGGGCTCCTACAAGTGGCGTGCAGTGGCTCCTGTATCCTCTAATGTTTCACGGCGACTTCCGCATTGTGGCTCCTCCCTCCTCCTCCTAGAAGTTGAATAGGACCGCCTGTCCTTACAGCCAATCGGTTGACCGGTCTCAGGACCCGCTTCCTGATTGGCCGGGAGGAGGATCAGTGTGGCGATAGCGAATATTTATTCAGAGCACTGTGCCCCAAGCCCACCCTTTTTTTTAAGTCAATCACGGCTCCAATCACGTGCTTCAAAAAAAAAATTTTAGTGGACATTTTGCATTTATCGATTTGTTTGCACAATAACACAGTGCCGCTTTTTTAGTTTGTTTTAACACAGAGTTAGACATTATATGCAATTGTATTAAAACTGCCACTAGGAGAAGAAGGTATTCTAAGTAAAGCTTTAAAAACATCTCTCCGTTCCTGTTGGTGCACGAGATGCCTATGATCCCACTGTCGACAGCAGAGATTATAAGCTAACGGCACAGAGCCATTCAAAGTAATTGTTTACATTGGAGAGCCCTTCCCTCCATCTCACAATGAATGGAAGAGGATTGGTATTGTCTGTGATTGAGAGGAGAGTAAGGCTGCAGTACAGAAAGGATTCAAAGTGAAAGGGTTTCAAAGTGCCACTGATCATCAATCTTGTGGGAAAGTGGACACCCCCTAAAAAAGAGATCATCTTGGGGTATTCATTTTCTAAAAAAGGGAATTTTGGTGGTGTTTGTAACATCCTAGAAATGTAGTTAATGTTTTTAATAACCAAAAGTACAGGAAACTGTTTTTATTAAAAAAAAAAAATGTTGTGTGTGTGTGTGTGTGTGTGTGTGTGTGTGTGTGTGTGTATGTGTGTGTGTGTATATATATATATATATATATATATATATATATATATATATATATATATATATATATATATATATATATATTACACTGTATATTACCATAACCACTTCAAATCCAAAAGATTTTATCCCCTTCATGACCAGGCCATTTTCTGCTATGCGGCACTGTGCTACTTGAATTAGTAGATGTGCAGTCATACAACGCTGTACCAAAATTACATTTATATAATTTTTTTTACACAAATGGAGCCCTATTTTACTGGTATTTTTTTACCTCTGGTGTTTTTTCTTTTTACTTTCTGGTATAAAACATATCCCATAAAAAAAATAAAAAATAAAACATCTCTTATAAATTTTGGCCAAAATGTATTCTGCTACATGTCTTTGGAAAAAAAAAAAAAAAAAAAATATATATATATATATATATATATATATATACTGCCACGAGCAATCTGACACTTTGTGGGAACTAACTGCCACTGACCTCACCAGTGAGATTATTACAGTGATCAGCGCTAATAATATGCACTGTCACTGTACTAACGACACTGGGCAGAAAGGGGGTAACATCTCGGGTGATCTAGGGGGTAAATATGTGCCTAACAAATGTTTGGGTGTACTGTGCGCTGTTTTACTGGGGATCTAGTTGTTTTCATCCCCTGCCTGAACATAGCTCTGTGTTGTTTACATTCACAGAGCTGTAGTCTGTGAAGCTCAGAGCTGGGTTCTGGCCAATGATTGACCGCTGGCACCTGGTAATCAGCATGTGCTGTGACGTATCTATTGACACAGACTGGGCGACTCAGCCCCACCACCTGCTCCCTCGTCACAGCATTTGATTGACAGCAGAAGGAGCCAATGACCACCGCCGCTATCACTCTGCCCAGGGAGGAGGGAGACGTTGCTGAATCAGATCAGGTTCAGGTAAGAAATATGCCCCATACACACGGTCGGATTTTCCGATGGATTCTGTCCTATCGGACAATGTTGTCGGAAATTCCGACCGTGTGTAGGCACCATCGGATTGTCCGACGGACAAAGTTCTATCTCCTGCTGGATAAATTTTCCGACAACAAAGTCCGATCACACCAATTCCGATCGTGTGTATCGAATTCCGACGGACAAAGTGCCACGCATGCTCAGATCACATTACAAGACCAAAGCTATTGGCTACTAGCCTCTACGTAGTCCCGTCGTAGGCAACAAACGTCACCACGTTCAGAATGATCGGATTTTCCGACAACTTTGTCCGACCGTGTGTATGCAACACCAGTGTCGGACTAAATCCGTCGGACCAAATCCGATGGATTTGGTGGTCGGATTTTCCGACCGTGTGTATGGGGCTTAAGAGTGGGGGCTTGGGGGCTCCTGCAGCACAGAAAGTTTTTATACCCTAATGCATAGACTGCATTAAGGTAAAAAAAAACTAGAGGCTTCTGGTATGGAGGTGATTAAACTGCATGGTGAGATTCAAGTGTTGGAGGAGCTGTGTCAGCCCCTGGATTTTATTATTTACATATTGGAGCACCCTGGTTTTTGAAGCTTCTGAGGCACTAAAAGGTTTATTTTCATTAATGTAGCCACTTTGTCTTTTTGTAAGGAAAGGTTGCCTTTTTCTGAGAATATGTTATGGTTTAGTCTGCTCTTATTTTATATCCTGCCATGCCCTGGCAGATGTACGAGAAGTCATTTATCCTACAGTTATTGTTAAAAAGACTGCCACTTTGTGTTGCCACAGAAACAAGAAATTAGTATCCAATGATAATATTTTCCAGTTCATTCTGCCCACAGAACCTGTTTAAAGTAAATCTAAATCAAAATGTAATTTATTTACTAATCACATGGTGTTCATTTATGTTCATATTTGCTATGATTTGTAAACTATTTTTTTTACCTGAGAAGTACAGAACAGAGAAGTTCTTTCTTTCCTTTTCCTTTTCAGGATTAGGGTTCCAGATAAAAGCTCTTCATAATGGCATATGACACCTGAGGTTAACAAAGACAAATGACTATGTAAAATGATGGTTGTATGGACAGGGGGAGTGCTGTACTAAAGTGTGACTATTTTTCATTTTACATATTAGCTGGTTATTATATCCGCATTCATCTCCTTCACTGGAGAATTTCTAAATGGAAACAAAAGGCCCGGGGAGAACACCAGAAAAAGGGACTTGCATATCCATTTATCCATTTAATATGTTGCATTTATTCCTAACCTTGGCAACAGTAACATCAGGTAAAAGCTCTTTGGTTGTAGAATATGGGAAACCTAAAGCACAGCTAGATTTTTTTTTTTTTCCTGAGAAGTTACAGTGCCTCGAAAAAGTATTCATACCCCTTGAAATTTTCCACATTTTGGCATGTTACAACCAAAAACGTAAATGTATTTTATTGGGATTTTATGTGATAGACAACACAAAGTGGAACATAATTGTGAAGTGGAAGGAAAATGGTAAATGGGTTTCAAATTTTGTTTTACAAATAAATATCTGAAAAGTGTGTGCATTTGTATTCAGCCACCCAGTCAATAATTTGTAGAACCACCTTTTGCTCCAGGTCTTTTTAGGTATGTCTCTACCAGCTTTGTACATCTAGAGTGACATTTTTGCTCATTCTTCTTTGCAAAATAGCTCAAGCTCTGTCAGATTGGATGGAGAGCATCTGTGAATAGCAAATTTCAAGTCTTGCCACAGATTTTCAATGGATTTAGGTCTGGGCGTTGACTGGGCCATTCTAACACATGAATATGCTTTGATCTAAACCATTCCATTGTAGCTCTGGCTGTATGTTTAGGGTCGTTCTCCTGCTGGAAGTCTTTTGCAGATTTAAACAGTTTCTTCTAAGATTGACCTGCATTTGGCTCCATCCATCTTCCCATCAACTCTGACCACCTTTCCTGTCCCTTCTGAGATAAAGCATTCCCACAACATGATGCTGCCACCACCATTTTTCACGGTGGGGATGGTGTGTTCAGGGAGATGTGCAGTGTTCGTTTTCCACCACACATAGTGTTTTGCTTTTAGGCCAAAAAGTTCAATTTTTTTTTTTTTTTTGACCAGAGCACCTTCTTCCACATGTTTGCTGTGTCCCCCATATGGCTTCTTGCAAACTGCAAATTGGACTTCTTATGGCTTTCTTTCAACAATGGCTTTCTTATTGTCACTCAACCCTAAAGGCCAGATTTGTGGAGTGCACGACTAATAGTTGTCCTGTGGACAGATTCTCCCACCTGAGCTGTGGATCTCTGCCGCTCCTCCAGATTTACCATGGGACTCTTGGCTGCTTCTCTGATTAATGCCGTCCTTGCCCGGCCTGTCAGTTTAGGTGGACGGCCATGTCTTGGTATGTTTGCAGCTGTGTCATACTCTTTCCATTTTTGGTTGATGAAATCAACAGTGCTCCATGAGATGTTCAGAGCTTGGGATATTTTTTTTTATAACCTAACCCTGCTTTAAACTCCTCCACAACTTTATCTCCGACCTGTCCGGTGTGTCCCTGGCCTTCATGATGCTGTTTGTTCACTGAGGTTCTCTAACAAACTTATGAGGGCTTCACAAAACAGCTGTATTTATACTAAGATTAAGTTACACACAGGTGGAGTCTATTTACTAAGTAGGTGACTTATAAAGGCAATTGGTTCCACTAGGTTTTAGTTAGGGGTATCAGAGTAAAGGGGGCTGAATAGAAATGCATACCACACTCTTCAGATATTTATTTGTAAAAAAATTGAAAACCATTTAGCATTTTCCTTCCCCTTCACAATTATGTGCCATTTTATGTTGGTCTATCACATAAAATACATTTACGTTTTTGATTTGTAAAATGAAAAATGTGGAAAATTTCAAGGGGTATGAATACTTTTTCAAGGCACTGTAATTGATTTCCCAGTTCAAACTCCACTGCCTACTATTGTATTGAATACACAAACCGTGACTGCACTATTTGCCACACACATCTCAAATTGTGGTGATCCAGCACAAATTGGTCTAAATTCAAGCTGGCCAAATTCTATGGCTAGCTTAAATTGAGACAAAAAAATTTCCTTATTCTCCAAAAACAATCCATACACATCCATTTCTTAATGATCCTGTAATGTATTTTTCATTAAATCATTTCTTACTGTGTTTTTCTGACTCCTTGTAATGTCGTTTGTGAGCTCTTAAATCTCTCCTTTTCCCTTTGTTTGGAATGAGTGGTGCATGTTAGTTGCGATCATGTACATTGCTCCATGCACACCACATATCCCATAGACCCTAGTCCATTTCAGGAGTGAGCAAGAAAGGGTGGCTATGTTCCTTTATACAGTGGGACCATGGAGAACGGACATTGCCACCCTCTAACAGAAATTTGTATCACTGAAGAATAAAAAAAAAAAATGTTTGATTTGGAGGAATCTGAGAGCAATATAAATGATTTGGGGGTTTAAGAATACATACTTTAATTTTTTTAAACCAGTGTTTAGTGTTACTTTAAATCCAGCATTGGGCTTTTTATCATAAAGAGGATATCCAGGAAAAATGGAAATATGCCTTTTTTTTGAGGACTTTGAGTAGAAAATGGTGAATTTTTCACCTCCTATAACCCCAAATAACCACCGTGAATATTTGTGACATTGGAGTCTAGACAGTAAACAAAGTGGTAATGATAGAGTACTGTCATATGTTATGGTTAAAATGTAATATCAGACTTCTCCACTGGGTGACGCTGCAAGCGATAGATACAAATTTAGTTCTTTATCATAAGAAAACCAGGGAAATATTTGATAGGGACACGACTTGATTATATACAGTGGGGATCTAAACACAAGGAATTTCTAGAATCATTGATCACCATGGGTCCCCCACCTTATTATGGATGTAAGGCATACCTGGGGGCCTTCCTTAGCTTGATACTTGCTTTTACTTAAATATAACCATATACTGGCCTATGTTTCTGCTACAAAATATTTTCTTGTTAGTATTTTTTTATTGCTTTTGAATAGCTGTCTTGATATATTATGCAACCTTTTTGTGCTTCATATTTTTTTGATCGTTCATATGTTTAATATGACTGAATCTATTTTTCATCATCAGTAAAGTATTCTTTGTGGCACAATATCTACAAATTTTATTGGTAACATCCCTGTTTCATAGGTCCGAAATATATAGTTACTGTTATATGCGTCTTAGGCCTCTTGCACACTGCAGCTTTTTTTACTGAGCTAAAATACAGCACATTGTGCACAATATGTAATGGGCATTTGCACACATTTTTGCATGCATGAGGCAGAAATTACTGACCAAAAAAGCTGATTTTTCAATTTTTCTATTTTTACAGAAGAATGCACAGCCATGCATTCTTCAGTAAAAATAGAAAAATCTGCATTTTTGGTCAGTAATTTACACCTCATGCGCGCAAAAATGTGTGCAAATGCCCATTACATATTGTGCAGAACAAAACACGAGAATAAATTTGCACGCACAAACACACATGCGTGAAATGCTCGAAAATGCATGCAAATGCATACAAAAAAAAAAGTTTTGAAAAAGTAGATGCTCAAAGAGGAGTTTCGTGTGCAAGAGGCATATTGAGAGATGATGGAAAATTGGTTAGGGCTGGATTAAGTTAGTGTCCCTTTTATCGTGCCAGACTTTACAGCCACATATCCTTGTATCAGGCCAGATCTTTGTACCTTCTGTAAAATAAATGAGCGTATTGTAGATTTATCATGAAATTTAGTACAATCATTTTCAAATAATTTTTATTAGGTTTTTCAAATTTAACACACAAATATAAGAAAAGTCAGGTTGCAATATATGTGCCTTCATATCATGGGTAAAAAGCAACAAGTGGAGAAATTCATGCATATAATCTTGATAGACATCCACAATATTTTTCCTCAAGTATAAAGGTACCAACAGTTCAAAGAAAAGAATTACAGCCCACATACAAATTTTAGTGCCGCTCTAAATTTTTCATGTAGAGGACTTAAGTGGCTACTCTGTGCCACACACTTCCTACAAAACAAGACAAGGCAGAACAAATGTTTGCTTTCAACACCTAGCAGCCTAGTAACTGGGATCATATGTTCTAGAGTGTATAGTTCTGGATCCAGGCCTCCTTGTAAACTAACAAGGGGTTCCTGATCTATGGATGCTTGATATACCTTGTTTATAGTATTTACAATCATCTCCCAATAACTGAATAATTAAGGACACTTCCACAGCATGTGTAGAAGGTCATCCAGTCCCCCCTGACATCTCAGACAGCATGGGCTATTCCTTCAGTGCCATTGAATAAATGTATGGGGTATAATATACCCTGTGTAGTATAAACAATTGTGTCAACCGTTGGGTAGGCGACAATGACCTGTTCCAGAAGTGTTGTCCAGATGTCTTCCAAAATATTCCCAACATCTCTCTCCCGCCCTCTCCTGCAGGTTAACATTAAGTTATCACTTACACTCAAATGTAAATCGGTATATAGGTCAGAAATGTATCCTTTCCTTGTATCTGTGCAGACTAGTTTAATAATTAATGGGGTAGTACTCAGAGATAGAGGTATGCCTAGTTTGAGCAGACAATGCAGAGCTATTGGAGATATTGGTCAAATCTGCCGTTTGGCAATTGGTATTCCAGTTGTAATGTTTGGAACAATTTCAGGGTATCACCACCAATTAATTGGGGGGCATAACGGATCCCAGCCTGGTACCAGTAGTCAGAACCTTCTAGCTGCACAATTTCCCTCAACTGGGCATTATCCCACAACAGAATGCAAATAATATAGCCATCGTATTGCATTATACAAAATAATAAAAAATAATCAGCACTATCAACCTAATAAAATAAAATATCAAACACGCATATGAATACGTAAAGTTGCCAGCTATAACACTCAACACTGATTCACACACCACATATAACCATATAAGAAGTAAAATAGTGAAGCGCAACAACAAATGTATACAACATAAAGTGCAATATAATATGAATCCCATAGTTCATTTAAACATAAAGTGTAAAATAGTCAATTATGACTCTGCAAACTTTCTGAACACTAAAAACACGCGGGTGTCTTCAAATCAATTCATGTTTCAGTGATCATCCTCCACCAGGTGAATAACTTGCCCACCTTAAACACAAATAAACCACATGGTGTCTAATGCTCCAGGCTCGTGTATGCAGAGACCTGCTCCTTAAACCTCCTTCCTGCACTCCGGATGGCTGTCTCCTCCAGCTCCACCAACACAGCACACAGCTCCTCCGCAGGTTTATGGAAGAAACAAAGGCACAAACATAGTGTACTACTAAAAGCTGTCTATTCCCGTAGACCAGTGGTTCTCAACCTTTCTATGCCGTGACTCCTTGATAAAATTTCCCAAGTTGTGGGGACCCCTAACAGTAAAATTATTTTCGTAGCATGACAAGGCAAGAGAGGTACATTTGCGCCCCTAACCCACGGACATTTAGCGATCCCTGAGTCCCTTCCACTCGTGCAGTATTAAAGTGGTTGTGAACCCTCAGAGACAACTTAATCTGTTCAGATAGTAGATAACACAGGCAGCTAATCACTGCCTGTGATAGTGTACTTACTGCTGTATTTTCAATGAAAATCGTCTTTTTCTTTTTGACGTCATGCGCGATAGCACAGTATGATCTTTCATTAACGGCATGTAAAGTGTGCCGTTTGTGTATTCCCTGCATGTTGGGAAATTACTGTGAACGAGCTTCCCCTCTGAACGGCACAGAGGAGAAGTCTTGCGATGCTGCACTGATTCTCTTCTTAATACTCCTGGCGCTACGGCGCATGCACGAAATTTCAGAGTTAGGGCGGAAGTGACTACATAACAAATTCAGTAAACAGCTCTAAAAATGGCGCGGCCAATACCCGGAAATGAAGAGAAGACAAACACCCTAAATAAGGTATTTACAGACCTCGTTTAGGGCCGATTTCAATAGATTAGCCCTTGTAATGAGCTACTGAATTTTAAAGTTTAAATTGAAAAAAAAAAGAAAAATCGGACAGGGTTTACTTCCTCTTTAAAACCCCTTATGGTACCTTTTAGAATGCACCACTCTTTCTCTTTGTTCTCCTTTCTTTCCCTTTTAGCTCTCTCTATACTAATTTATTGTTTTTTTCTCCCCAGCCCTCTCTCTAGACGTATTTCTTGTTCTTTCTCTTATTCTTTCTCTCCCCTTTTTCTTTGTTCCGCCCCCTCTTTTCCTCTCCCTTCCATGTATTCTCTATTTTTATTCCTTCTCTTACTCCTTGGTGGGGGGGAATGGGGTGCATGACAGTGCTGGGTGGAGTTCTGATCATCCAACTTAGGTGCTCTTGATCAAGGTCACCTAATCTGAGAACTGTAGTGGGGACTTTTAATGGCAACTATAATCGCAGGTAGTGTACTCACTGTGTCTCCAGCTTCACTGTGTCTCCCACTTTGTGGCATCTCGTAGCAGTGACACCTATGCCAAAATCAGGAGATAGGGTCTCCTCCAGCCCCTCCCACCTCACATTCCTCACCAGTCAGCTGACCTCTAGTCTCTGCCCCCCCCCACCATGCCGTGAACTGAATGGGCGGCTGCGAAGAGGCTGAGTGGGTGGCCACGGGCTCCAGGAACAGCCCAGCTGGGTGGCCGCAGGCTCCAGGGACAGCCCTGCTGGGCGGCTGCAAAAAGTCTGGGAGAGCGGTGCGGGCTTCAGGAACAGCCCAGGATTTGGTGACCTCTGGCAAATTGAGTTGAGAACCACTGCCGTAGACAGACATACACAAATTGTCTCACAGCGTTATAATACTCCAGTCAAATGCCGAATCAGCTCCCGGGTAAGAGCATGACGTGACGCCACTGGCTCTGCTCCTCACTAGGTGACTTCGCTGTACTGGTTACAGCAATAAAAAGCAGTTACGACCTTTAGTAAATATCTTGTGTTACCAGAAGCTAAATACTAGCAAGGGGAATTTTTATTTAAAAAATTCAAGATTTTCTCCAGTGTTGAAAGCTGGTCACACCCCTCCCAACTACTGCACCTTAGTTGCCCACACTCACTATGGTGTACATCCTGTCTAGATAAAAGGAAGGTGTTGAAGTGGGTTAGACAGCACTGCAAATTTTCGAATTAGAGGTGATTGGTATGATTGAAGGTATGAACGGAAGCCAAATACTGGTAAGGGGAATCATTATGCAATAAATGTAAAAATCCCTCCAGTGTTGAAGCACAAATAGCCTCCCACCTACTTCACCTTAGTTGCCCATCTCTATGGTGGACATCGTGTCTGGATAATAGGAATGCATGGAAGTGGATTTGCCAGCACTACAACAAAGGTCCAAAGTTTGCACGTTAGAGGTGATCGGTATGATTGAAGGTATGTACTGGGAGTCAAATACAGTAAGGGGGATCCTTCTATAGAAAAATCAAAAATCCCCTTTAGTGCTGAAGACTAGCCACCCACTCCCACCTACTGCATCTTAGTGGCCCATCACTATGGTGTGCATGCTGTCTGGATAATAGGAAGGTGTGGAAGTAGGTTAGCCAGCACTACAAGGCAGGATCAGGGCTGGTTCACAGAATCACAAAGGAAAGTGGTCTGCGTTCCTGTGTGTTCATCTGCAGTGCGATATGGCTGTCTATTCTATGACATTTATAGGTAAAGTTGATCCAGGGAAAATCTGATTGCCTCTAGGAGGTTAGAAATTGTTTCCCCTGCTGTAGCAAATTGGATTATGCGTTGCTGGGGTTTTTCGCCTTCCTCTTGATCAACTGTGGGTAAAGGATTGGGTATATGGGATTGTTTGATATTTATTTATTTTCCTGTTTGAACTGGATGGACTTGTGTCTCTTTGTCAAGCTGACTATGTAACTATATTCATTTGAATGGGCTGCAAATTGCATCAAACTGCACAAAAAGTAGTGCGTGCACTACTTTTGAAAAATGCTCCTCACCAAATAACATGGTACTATGGTGCCATGGTACCATGTGAACTGGTGTCCACAGATGCACTACATCTGTGATCTGCATTTGGGGTGGCAAAGGCAGTGCATTTTGAAAGCAGTGTGGGAAAAACGCACAGAACACACTTTTCCCACACCATGTTCTGATGGGAACTGGCCCTCAAAGTTTGCATATTAGAGTTGGTTGAGGTACATCATTTGTTATTATTACTTAATTTTTTTTTTTTGCTTTCATTCACCATGGAATTATTTTTGTAATTGGTTTATTATCACAGACACTTTTGTGGTCTTTGATGCACATGGGTCATCCATTTTTATGGTGTTGTACCCTTACATTTTTCGTAATTGGTTTAATATCACAGACCCTTTTGTGGTCTTTGATGTACATGGGTCATCCATTTTTATGGTGTTGTACCCTTTCATTTTTCATGCAGCAGGTCTTTTAGGTTTTACCTTCTGTGATAAGATTTTCATCTGATATTCATTTCTTTTAATTACATGGCAACTGATGCATTTATTCTCCCCCTCTGCATGGAATAAACATCCCACAACTAAGCTCCGGGGGCGGAGCAAAATGTATTGATTGGGGGCGTGGCTTGGCTGGAGCCCGGGCTGAGGCTGTTATATTCTCCTATGCAGGATTTGCAGCGATGTTTGGATTACATGGACACCACCTTCCCCTATACAAACTGTGGAGGCACCCAACATTTTTGTTATCAACCCATGATGTCACCAGTTGTTAGGATGCCAGAGGCTTGTCAGTGCAACAAAACCTGTGGGTTTGTGTGACGAGAAGGCAGGCTTGATAAACTTGTTGGCTTGTTGACAATTTTTGGGCAATTTGGAGCAATTTTTAGACATTTTGCAAAGACATCCCTGAAGAACCCAGAAGGTACCTAGGGTGACATGGAACCCAAGTTGAAAAAAAGGCTGATCTAAGCTATAACAAAGGTATTGGAGCACAAATAGCCAGTCTAGCGTTCTGAATTGATAGGACGGTAAAATCTGTAACACTGCACAAATACAAATTATATATTTTACTCACTAGTCTGTGGGAACAATGAATAAACCAGAAAGGTCATTCCCACAAAATGATCAACTGATTGTTAAAGGTGACTCATTAAATTACTGTAGTGGTGTCTAGTTACAAGCACCTCTTTAAAGACATACACATTCCTCCAAGTGACTTATAATTGTTAGCTACTGAACATGAAAGAATTGACGGCCCCTATGAACTGATGCTGAACTTTCTATTTAAAGATGTTTAAAGCAAATTCCTCTATCAGAGTGTCTGGCAGCAATTCGACATTTTGCACAGACTAGAGAGCAGTGTTCACCTTTTGAAACAAAGCATAAAGGCCTTGTGTTTTTCTTTTCTTATTTTGTTTTCACAGTGCTTCATTCTTAGCCTCCTCCTTGTAAAATTTATCCTACTGACATTCACAGAATTTGTACAAGTTTTTGTCATGCAGTTAAACATACTGCAAAGACATGTATGAAGATTACATGTCAGCTGGAAGAATAATAATCACAAACACATATATAAAACATTTTCAGGAGGTTAGCAGAGGTAATTGTTGGTGATAGTGTGATATTTTATTCTCATATTTGTATAATATGTATAATCGTTATATAGTTTATAAGCTTGGAAGAAAAAGACAGGTCCTTCTAGTTCAGCCTACATGTGTATGAAAAGTGGATATAAAAAGTCTTCACACCCCTGTTAAAATGTCAGGTTACTGTGATGTAAAAAAAATATAAATAATTTCAGAACTTTTTCCAACTTTTTAATGTGACCTATAAACTGTACAATTTAATTGAGAAACAAACTGAAATATTTTTTTTTGGGGGGGGGGGGGGTAAAACTAAAATAATGTGGTTGCATAAGTGTGCACACCCTCTTATAACTGAGGTTGTAGCTGTGTTCACAATTAAGCAATCACATTCACACTCATGTTAAATAGGAGTCAATACACACCTGCCATCATTTAAAGTGCCTCTGATTAACCCCCAAATAAAGTTCAGCTGTTTTAGTAGGTCTTTCCTGAGACGCATCCTACAGAAAAAGCCATGGATCTCATTGTTAAAAGGTATCAATCAGGAGAAGGGTACAAAATAATTTCCAAGGCATTAGATATACCATGGAACACAGTGAAGACAGTCATCTTCAAGTGTATGAAAATATAGCAAAACCAAAATATCAATATATCAAAACCAAGAACTGGACGTCCCTCCAAAGTTGATGAAAAGACAAGAAGAAAACTAGTCAGGGAGGCTGCCAAGAGACCCACAGCAACATTAAAGGAGCTGTAGGGATATCTGGTAATGTGACAACAATCTTCTAAGCTAAATTTTGCAAAAACACATTGGAAGTCTCCCAAAAGCATGTGAGAATATGTGTTATGGTCTGATGAAACCAAGGTTGAACATTTTGGCCATAATTCCAAAAGATATGTTGGCGCAAAAACAACACTGCACATCACCAAAAGAACACCATACCCACAGTGAAGCATGGTGGTGGCAGCATCATGTTTTGGGACTGTTTTTCTTCAGCTGGAACAGGGGTCTTAGTCAAGGTAGAGGGAATTGTGGACAGTTCCAAATACCAGTCAATATTGGCACTAATCCTTCAGCTTTCTGCTAGAAAGCTAAACATAAAGAGGAACTTTATCTTTCAGCATGACAACGACCCAAAGCATACATCCAAATCAACAAAGGAATGGCTTCATTAGAAGAAGATTAAAGTTTTGGAATGGCCCAGCCAGAGCCCAGACCTGAATCCAATTGAAAAATCTGTGGGCTGATCTGAAGAGGGCTGTGCACGGGAAATGCCCTCACAATCTGACAGATTTGGAGTGTTTTTGCAAAGAAGAGTGGGTAAATTTTGCCAAGTAAATATGTGCCATGCTGATAGACTCATACCTCAAAAAGACTGAGTGCTGTAATAAAATTAAAAGGTGCTTCACCAAAGTATTAGTTTAAGGGTGTGCACACTTATGCAACCATATTTTTATTTTTTTATTTTTACTTCCCTCCACCTAAAAGATTTCAGTTTGTTGTTCAATTGAGTTGTACAGTTTATAGGTCTCACTAAAGGTGGAAAAAGTGTTTTGTATGTCGAGTATGTTTTAACAGGGGTGTGTAGACTTTTTATATCCACTGTATGTGTAATTCTTATTCTCTATCAATTCCCGTAGCCCTGTATATTCTGCTTCCTGAGGAAGACCTCTAAAAGTTTTTTTTTAAGTTGTCAACACTCTCAGCTAGTTCCACTTCCTGGAGGAGGATGTTTTTTACTGCTCTAACCATTAAGAACCCCTTCCTTAATCTAAGGTTAAATACCATTTCTTCTAACCTCAGAATCATGGCCGCATGTCCTCTTCCTCTTCGTCCTCTTATTCACTCCATAGGGAATAATTGTAATATATGTAATTGATCCTCATAGCTGAGGTCCTCCCTACCCCCTTTCTAATTTTGTTGCCCTTTGCGGAACTCATTCTAATTCAGCAATATTCCTGAGCATTGGTGACCAAAACTGAACTGTTTAGTCAAGAAGAGGCCAAACCAGTGTTTTGAAAATTGGTAGAATTATTGAATTTATCTCTTCAATATGTGTGCTATTTTTAATGCATGACAGTATTTTGCTAGCTTTGTTAGTCGTGGCTTGGCATTGCATGCTATTTGCTAATTCTGTCATCTGCAAGCACCCCCAGATCCCTTTTCAACACCAATTTTCCCAAGAAAGCTCTTCCTAATGTGTAGTTTGCTAGTGTATCTTTGGCACTGAAGAACTATAGCTAAAATGTTTCTATTTTCATTTTGGATAGAGTAAGGGAGGGTTATAAAATCCGGTAAGTAGGGTTGCACCGATACCGTTTTTCTTACTGGCGATTACAAGTACCGATACTTTTAGTCTAGTACTCACCAATACCGAGTACTGATACCTTTGCGGTAGGATTTGAGCCCATACAAAATGTAAAATTAATTATATGCGATTTGAACAGGAATACAGTGTGATTCCTGTCCAAATCGCCTGAAATTTCCTACACCGCTCCTGTGTGAACCCAGGCTGAAGGCACTATCACTAGAGGTGAGGGGGAACCGCATGCGATTTAGACAGGAATCACACTGCATTCCTGTTCAAAACACATGCGATTCTTTGCAGTGCGATTTGATATCATTCATTTTGTATGGGCTTAAATCGCACCGCAAAGGTATCGGAGCATAGGTATCGTGCAAATTCTCAGTATCCGCACCGATATCGGTATCAGAGCAACCCTACCTGTCAGTTTTTGTCACATTGGTAGAGATTTCCCTTAACTTCCTGTCCCATAGCCAGTAAGTGAGAGGAAGACCCTGCAAATTAAATATTCTGGGGACCCCCAGGTCACCAGAGCTATTGTGCCCATTGGAAGATTTCCCTTACATTTTTTTGGGGGGACAAATATAAACGGGGGGCACGGACAGCATTAAAAACTGACAGGTGTTTTAATCCATCTACCCTCTAGCCAAAACTAAAAAAAAAAAAAAAATGTTGCCTTTAGTTATACTTTAACATTTCTTAGTGCTCAACCCCTGCTTTTGTGAAGGTTTTCCTGTAATGTTATATAGATATAGTATATATTATGCCAAATGTATCTCCCTGCATAATTTGGCATCATCCACTGAAATTGAGCCCTTGATTCCAACTTCTAAATCAATAATAAACACATTGAACAGCATTGTCCCCAACACAGAACCTTGTGGCACACCATTCACAACTTTAGACCATTCTGAGTAATTTATCATTACTCTCTGAACCTGTTCACGTGACCAGTTTTATGCAATATCATGCATACAAACAATACATATGATGCATACAATTTCAGAAAGAAAGAAGCGATGAATGCTTCTAAATGCTCCTAACTGCTTCTAAAAGCTTCTAAAATGCTACTAACAGCTTTATTTGAGATTTTTATTTCTTCATACTGCAAAAACGCTAATAAAATGCTAATGCTCCTAACTGCTCCTAAAAGCTATTAGAAGCTGGCACAAAAATGCTATTATCATGGAGCCTAAAACAATCCCACTTGCCTTGTTTGCACTTTGTTGCAAATATTTGGCCCATTGTGCTGTGTACTAAGGATCAAAACTTATTGAAGTTGGCATTTTTGACATTTAGCATTCTTGTCATAGCAACATAATCGTATACTATATTACAATGCAGTCATTTCAAAGAAGTATGCTGCTAATTGCAACTTGTACATTTGACCATAGACACAAGACAGGTAGTCTCATTTACCTGTTGTGACAGACGGTTATTTTGACACCTGTGGGTTCAGGCAGATGGATAGATTGACAGATATTGAGGCTGATTTACTAAAGGAGTTTCACTTTAAAGTTAAACTCCAGGAATTATCTGTATTGTATACTTACACTGGTCCAGCTTTTTGGTGTGAAACAAAATGTGTACACAAAGACAAGGAAATACAAACTATGGTTCAGGCAATGGGGCTTACATATCCTCTCTTGGCCAGCAAATGTTACACAATACTTTGCATGCATGCACAATACATAAAAAAAGTACTTAAAGGAGAAGTCCAGCCAAAGCTCTTTTGGCTGTACTACTCCTATTGATCACAGGAGTGCCATTCGTTTGGCACTCCTGTGACCCGTTTTCAGCAGAGAGTGAACTGAACTCTCCGCTGATGTCTCAGATTTCAGTCCAGGCGCTGGGTTATCTCGACAATAAAGTCTGGATCGACCAGGTGCCTGGGCTGACACCCGTCTCAGCCTCTCAGCGAGCCTCTGAGAGCCTGAGATGGCCCGCTATGCCCCCTCCACAGCTCAGCGCTCCAATAAGCGAGAAGGGAGAGAGCTCTGAAAACCGAGTGCCTGGAGGTGTTCGATCGCTCGGTTTTCAGTGCAGAGGCGTCGGGGGACAGATGCAGCATCGGACCATTGCTGCATCCACCTAGGAAAGTATGAATCTCAAATAAAAAAGAAACCCATACTTCTTATTTATTGATAGGGTCCATTTAATTAGTAGTGACAGAAGACTGCTAGCCTATCGGTTACAAAATGTAAAGCTTAATTCAGGCAAACCACAAAAAAAAAAAAATAGAATGAATGTATGTGACCTGTATAACTTCTGAAATTATTTGTAATTTTATTTATCCAAGCCTGTGAGCCTTGCATCCCTGCCAGACAGCATACCTGTGTTTGTGACGTATGTTTTTTCTGCTGCAGTTAGAAAATAAATTGGGGTCACTTTTCCACCAGACTGATTGGACAATGAAAGAGGAGAAGCAGACTGATGAGCTGTGCTCCCCCTCCCAGCCATAGAAATCGCTTAATTCCCCCATCAACATAGAATCCCTCCCACAGCGCTATTGTGTTCTGCTGGTGGGGAGCCTTCCCTGCAGGCAGAACACAATGATTACTGCCAGTGGCTATAGCTCCAGCAGTAATTACATGAAAAAAATCTGTCCCTGCTGATCCGGCCAAAAATCAATTAATTTATGGCCAGCTTTAGACTGATAGCTCAATGCAGTTTAATTGGCTTGAAAAATAACCCCTTGGGTTTTTTCATAAATTACTTTGTGTGAAGGTTTGTCCTTCTGCATCACTCTGTTTTGCCTGGTCCAGGACCTTTTTAAGCAGTTATATCTACTATATGTAAGACACTGTACCCAATTGTGGAACTCACTGTTGCATATCAGGGTAGTATGGGATGGTGGACCCATGTGTACTGTGTACCACAAAATTCCATCAATGGAAATCAGACCTCATAAATAGACACCAGTGTCAAATGTTAAGGAACATTTTATTGGTGTAATTTGCAAGATGTATGCGGTAGTACGTATCTCATGCCAGTAGACTCCACCTATAATTGAAATAGCCTTATTAGGTGGGTAGTTCCTTTTAAGTTTCTGTATGGTAACTTATAAAAAAAGGAACAATACAGTATAGCAGGCAGCAGTATTTTGCCCAGCTTGGTAGCCATGATGGTGGCACATCCCGGTAAGTAGATACAGAAATAAGGTTTATGAAAGGGACTTTTGGAAAGGCACCACTATGACAAATGCATATCTATTTTTTTTATATACCGTATTTATCGGCATATAGCACGCACCTTTTTCCTATTAAAACAGAGGGTAAACAGTGCCTGCGTGTTATACACCGATACTATATTTTACCAAAAGGGGGCAGGGATTGGGCGGTCCGCCCCCGGGAGCCACCCATTGGGGGGGTGTCAGGCTAGCCACCCTGCCTCTTCTGGCCCTGGGACAGCACTGCCTGCATAGTCTAAAGCTGATAAAAAAAATCACTTGCCAGCCATTTCTCCTACACCGCTCCTCCTGTGTCAGTGTCATTATAAATCAAAGCTTGTAAATATCTAAATAGAGCTGTCAAAGGACCATATATGTAACATCGGAGAGAGCAGTCATGTGACCAGGTAAGTGGAAAAAACTGAGCTATTGAGGTATATGGAAGCTAAATTTTACAATATGAGTGGCACAGGAGGAGCAGTGTGGAAGGGGCTGGCAGTTATTTTTTTCTTAACTGTAGAGAATGCTGGCAGCGCTTTCCCAGGAGACTGGGGGTCTCCTGGGAGTGCAGGGGGAGGGGGGCTGTGCACTGGGGAGGGGGGCTGTGTACTGGATGGGGGGCTGTGTACTGGATGCGGGGCTGTGTGTTGGGGAGGGGGGCTGTATACTCGATGGGGGGCTGTGTACTGGGAAGGGGGGGACTGTGTACTGTAAAGGGAGCTGTGAAATCATTTTTTCCCTAAACTACCCTCTTAAAATTGGGGTGCGTGTTATACCCCGATAAATACGGTAGTTGTCATAGTGCTGCCTTTCCAAAATTCCCTTCCATAAACCTTCTTTCTGTATTGTGGTGATATCTGGTATTTGAAAAAAACATTTTCATAAAAGTATTGTCAGAAACACATATTAAATAACACAACTATCCTAAATTTAGAGATTGGAAATCTCAGCATATCTTTTTGGCCTCTGCTAAGGTCAAGAGAAATGGAATTGCCATCTTAATTGGAACAGAGGTCACCTTTCAAGTTATTTCAAGCACAGCTGACAAAGGAGGCAAGCCTTACAGTGCTAGGTACATTAGGGCTGACCCCAGCCACCCTGCTTAACATTTCTGCACCGGATTCACGACAAGAACATCACTTTTAAAAGCTCCTTTGGATCTTGGCTTCCATGAGCGATTTATTTTTGGAGTTGGTGATTTTAATTTAATCTTAATCATTTTGCCTTCCTTCTGCTCGAATGTTTGAAAGCAAATGAACATATCTTGATCCACTCACATTTACATGAAATATAGCATTAGCTGCATAACAGCTGAAATAAAAAAAGACGTTTTATTTTTTTTTTCTGTGTGCCTGCCCCTTCTAGAATGATTTAGCAGAACGTTTCAGTAGAGCTCTGGCCAGTTTTATTTTGTTTTATTTTATTTCTGGGACAAGAAGGGCTAGCACAGCATACGTGCATATTATGGCACATTTACCTTCTAGAGTGTCCTCCAGCGATGCATCATCTGATTTCCCCTTTGTTGCTATGTTGCCACTGCTGCCTACTTTCCTGGTCTTCCTCTGGATTGAAAGTCTTTGTCTTATGCATTGGCAAGCCATGGATAACGTAACTCCTGTGCATGCTCATGGGAGTTACTTTGACTACAGATGGTACATGGAGCTGTCAGTGTACCAACAGGAAAAAAATGTTACCGTTAGGGAGATTCACCCTTTCTATTTGTGAATGAGAGAATATCCAAAATTTTAAGTTGTCACCAGAACAGCAACTGTCTAAAAGGTGATTTCATTCACTTTGGAGAGATACCTTCTCACTTCCTGTTGAGTCTATTGGACTGAAACTGAAAAAACTGAAACACAGATGTCTGAAAAAGACAAGTAGGGGAATTTACCATGTCTGGAGCAGCCAGTAATTGGCGCAGCTGTGAATGGCAACCAATCAGCTTCTAGTTTTTGTTTTGAAAGCTTGACTGAAGCTGAATCTAGAAGCTGATTGGTTAGTGTACACAGCAGCTCCAGGTTCTGTCTTTTCCAGCTCTAGTATATTCCCCCCCAAGGTTCACTAATCTATCTAAAGGGAAAATAAAACTTTTTACACATGCATACTTGCAAATCTGTACAACATTTTGCATTATCCATACTTTCACGTTATCCATATGCCATCTTATGTAGTTTGCTCATCAGCATTAGTGGGAAATTATGACCACTTAGCCAGCAGAGTTGACGCCAACAGGTCATAGAGGATTCTAGGTTCTCCACAGCAGCTGGTAGACCTTCTGGGAAGATGCATAGTTTTGCAAGTGTGTATGCATGCACTATTTTTAAAGTGTATCTATGGCCAAAATAATCCCAGACATCGCTTTGTTATACATAGCTTCATTGGTCCAGCTTGGACCAACATAGCTATTTATATATCATACCTAATAAAATGCCTCATGAAACTTGAAATCATGTAAGTAGATGCAGCTACTCCAGTGATCTTCACTTGCTTCTGAGTCAAATAAAAAAAAAAAAAAAAAATATAATAATAATAATTAAAGGTTTAGAGCCTGGGTGTCCAACCTTTTGACCTTCCTGGGCCACATTGGAAGAAGATTGAATGTCTTGGGCCACACATAAAATACACTAACAATTAGGATAGCTGATGAGCAGTAAAGATCAGGCAGATCACAAAGTTAACGATCACTGATATAGATAATGTACCTATATGAGTGATAGTTTTCCTTGAACAATCTTCCTTAATCTACAACTTTCCTTTTTTTGGGTTATGTTATCTTTTGTGATGTGGAAGCCATGTGAGAATAAAAAAAAATAATAGATAAGGGGATTGGTTTTCAACTGTATTTGTGCTGTGAGGAGAGGTAGAGAGGAGGTTGTGGGCAGGGGGCGCAACTGAAATCCCACCCCAGCACCCCCCCCAGCACCCCCTAGATACAGCCATGCAGCATTTACTTGCCTGAAGCTATCAGAAGTTGACACGCTCGCTGCTTTAGTTTATGACTGCCTATCTCATTTCTTGAGGTGCTAAAATGGCAGGGGGGCAGTACAAACCCCCCCCCCCCCCCCAAATGACCCCATTTTGTAAAGTAGACACCCCAAGGCAATTGCTGAGAGGCATGTTGAGCCCATTGAATATAAAAAAAGAGAAATGAGGATACCACATAGAAAAAGAGTATGAGGATACCACATGCGTGGGACTTTTTGGGAGCCTAGCCACATACGGGGCCCCGAAAACCAAGCACTGCCTTCAGGATTTCTAAAGGCGTAAATTTTTGATTTCAGTCCTAACTACCTATCACAGGCCATAAAATGCCAGGTGGCCCACCCCCCCCCTCAAATGACCCCATTTTGGAAAGTAGACACCCCAGGGGGCATGGCGACCGAGCTCTGAGATGGCCGCTTAATCTGAGAGCTCCGCTCGACCACCGGAGATAATCACCACCACCGGACAACAACGAAATCCGACGAACCGACTCACGGCCCTGCTACCCTGCCGATCATCCCAGGCATGACACGGAGCAGGAAAAAATCCGCCGCAACCAAGTAACATGCCGGATTTCTTTACTCAGAAATCCCGCGGGGCTCCGCAAAATGGCGGAGGCAGCCACACACAAAGGCCTGATGACAGAGCCGCTCGCCTCACAAGCAGGCACAGTGACTCCGTCGCTGGAGTCCCGCGATCCCACTCACTCAGCGGTTCTTCATCTGGTACCTCAAGTCCGTCCACAAGGAGTCCAGCAAAATCCAAGCCGAGGCTATCATCTCCAGGAGGGCCACCTGACACGCCTGATATGGAGGTAAGCAGACCACAGCACAGCCTCTCTGCAGCACCACTGACTGACCCCATAGCTGACTATCCCACTGCAGACAGGCCCATCTCTGATACCATGCTAAAAGAGATGCTTCTCTCACTCAGATCCTCTTTACAATCTGACATGGTGAAGGAGATAACAAAGTGCCATAAGGAAGTACAGGCCTTAGGGGTCAGAGTGGATCATACAGAAAGACAGATGGACACCTTTTGCCTCCACATATAACACTATGGTGGATGCCCATGTAGCACAGGGAGAGGACATAGCTTGGCTAAAAGACAAGGTCGCTGACCTCGAGGACAGAAGCAGGAGGAACAACATCAAACTGAGAGGAGTCCCAGAATCAGTACCAGCCACGCAGCTCCTGCCCACGCCTTATTCTCCACTCTAGTCCCTGAACTGACGGTACAGGACCTCATAATAGACAGGATCCCCAAACCGTCCTTCATCCCAGAAAGCACGCCAAGAGATATCCTTATGAGGGTCCATTTTTTTCATGTAAAAGAAAGAATTCTTCAGGCAACCCGTAGGCAAGATACCATTCCTCCACAATATGCAGACATCCTCTTGCTGCCAGACCTCTCCAGACACACTATGCAGAGACGCCGCAACTTGGCGACAATCACCAATGCACTGCGCAACCACAAGATTTTACATAAATGGAAATATCCCGCGACATTGACAGTCACCCACAATGGCTCCACGAAATCCATCACCTCGATGGAAGAGGGCCTCTCAACCCTACGTCAATGGGGAATACTTCCTGACCAAAATGCACCTTCTGCTACCTCATCCCAACCGATGATGCTTCATTTTGAATGGCAGGTGGTGTCGCACAAACGTGGCAACAAAAAATATCCCGGTGGTACCTAACCAACTAAAGCTCAGTTTACACATTACCGAATGTTCTCCGGATGAAGGGGTCTAATGTTTAGTTTAGCCTTCTTTCGATCTACCCATTTACGCAGCAATGTCTGCACGTGGATCGGTTTTCAGATCCTTTTTTTATGAACCTTCCATTCTACCTGTTCATGTTTTGTTTCCTATGTTTCTTTTATTTTTTATTTTCTGTACACGGCTGCTTCGCTCAATTGACATCATCATCTGGTGCTGAAATTGCTATTCCAGAACACTCTAGTCACCATCGCCTGGCTAAGGACTCCAAAAACACCCTGCTGGAACACAGTGAGTACCCACTATTCACCACCAAATGTCACTCCCACCAACACTATAAATGACTATCACATGCTTATCCATTAATGCTCGAGGGTTGAACCACCCGGCCAATCGTTTCTCTCTATGGAAAGAAGCCCTCAAGCACAACACAGACATACTCTGTGTCCAAGAGACTCATTTCCAATCACAAAAAACACCATCATGCTCCCACAGATAATACCCCCATGTATTCTTAGCATGCACACCTGACCGCAAAAGAGGAGACGTGATGGTAGCAATCAGGAGTTCCTTATCATTCCAACTCAAACACTCATATATTGATGAAAACGAAAGACACCAACTCCAAACCGTTCACGATTGCTACAGTTTACACCCCTAACAAACACCAGATATGCTTTCTACAAAAAGTTTTTCTAAAGATCGATTCCTTACGGTACGGCAACATCATTCTGGGAGGTGACCTCAACCTTATAGTGGACCCGGATGTAGATACCACCACTAATGCTAATAGAGCAGGGAAATACCTAGCAAGTAGAATCAGAACAGCCCGTATCAAATCCAGAATCGCATATCTACATCATGAGTCCCTACACCACAAAGTCACCAATCCACAATACATAGCGAATCAGTTTGCTGACTTCTATAGTGCACTCTACAATCTCAATAAAGATATTTCCACACCACAACCAACTACACAAACAATAAAACAATTCCTATAAACCTCACCACACTGACAGAAGATCATCTAGAGATACTGAATACCATTTACTGTTCCAGAGATAGTAACAATCACAAATACACTACCTAACGGTAAATCACCAGGTCCAAACTGTTTTGTCAACGATTATTACAAAATATTCAGAGAAACTCTAGCCCCTCATATGCAAAAGATCTTTACACAAGCGAAAGAAAGATCCTCTTTTCCCCAGGAGATGCTGAGAGCCCACATTGTTACCCTACCCAAACCAGGGAAAGATCCCACTACCCCAGCCAACTTTAGGCCGATATCTCTCATCAATTCTGATATTAAAATTTACGCTAAATTATTGGCCAAAAGACTTGCAGATATTATTCCACTTCTAATTAAACGAGACCAGATGGGGTTCGTGAGGGGGAGGCAGACTTTGGACGCAACTAGACGTATTGTAAATATTATTCACCATGCTGTTAAATATAGAACGTCTTCTCTGCTTCTATCCATAGATGCAGAGAAGGCATTCGATCAAGTCCACTGGACTTATATGGAACTGGTACTAGACAAGTTTGGGTTTAAGGGCTCCATACTAGCAGCCATAATGGCACTGTACTCATGTCCTTCAGCTCAGGTGCACACCTCAGGGTTCTTATCCAGACCCTTCGTTATCTCTAACGGTACCCGACAGGGTTGCCCCCTTTCTCCCATAATCTTTAACCTTATGATAGAACCTCTTGCTGAATCCATTAGATCAGATCCCAATATCTCAGGCTTCACCATTGGTTCTAACAAACATGTCATCAACCTTTTTGCTGACGATGTGATATTGCTATTGTCCAAACCACAATCTTCCCTTCCAAGAGCCCACACAATTCTTAAGGATTTTGGAAAAATATCCTATTACAAAGTCAACTTCACTAAATCTACAATACTGAATGTAGGAGTTCCCCCCTCTATCAAAAAAAAAAGCTACAGAAGGATTTTCCATACTTATGGGCAACTAAAGGAATATCCTATCTGGGTATTACCTTAACTAACTCTACCTCATCCATTATTGAAGCCAACCTCAAACCATTCATATATAAAATTGAACAAAAACTGGCAAATATTTCCAAAGTAGAAATGTCATGGTTGGGCAAGATAGCAGCGTATAAAATGTCTATTCTACCGCAGATCTTATACTTTTTTAGATCCCTCCCTCTCCACATACCACGCACCTACGTTCGCACCTTGTCTACAATGTCCTGGAAATTTACCTGGGGTGGTAAGAAAGCTAGGTCAGCCATCAGGAAATGGGAAAAGGAATTAAACAATACATACACAACAGAGGAATGGACGCATGCCTTTGCAGCTATACACAAACATTCCCATTGCATTAACCATTGGGAAATGACGCTCAAACTCACAAACAGGTTGCACTATACTCCTTTCAGGCTATCCATTTTCTTTCCAGGCACATCCCCCTCTTGTTGGAGACAGTGCGGACAAATAGGCAACCTTCTCCATGTATTATGGGAATGCCCAAACATTACCAGCTTTTGGAATGCAACTTTTAAACTGATCTCGTCAGCCACTGGGATTCTAACAAAACCAACCCCTCCCCTAGCAATACTAAACATTGGAATAGAGAAATTCCCACCAGAATGTAGAGCAATCGCCACACACACGTCTATGTTAAGTAACACTTTAAACTTGTGAATAAGGTTCAGGGTGGCCGTATTTTCAATAAGACACTAAAATCAAGAACAAGGGGCATGATGTCAAAATAGTAAGATGAATACATTATTTTACCGAAAGTGTAGTAGATTTCCAGCAGCGGTAGTCGTCAGTAAACCATAAGTGACGTTAAACATGCTGGTTACAAACCTAGATCTATACGCTGACAAGAAGGTTAAAATAAAAAAGGGGCAGGCTTGATGGACTAATTTCTGCTGTCGCTTTTCTTTTTTTGTTGTTCAGCGTACAGGCTGAACAAAAATTAGAACCAATTCCTACATCCACGCTGACCGAATCTCCCACTGTGGGTGTGGCTATGGTATTTTGACATCCGTCCCTGCCAGCTGTCAAAATACCTGTACAGCAGCTGCTGTCCAGTCAAAAAAAAATTCAGCAGACTCCTTTATGAAATTCACACAATCTATAGCCAGCTTTACATTTCTTGGAGACTTTCGCCTTGTTGAATTTTCAGTTGGTTTTACACTGTAGAGAATGCAAAAGATACAACAGTGGATGTGAACATGCAGGCCTTCAAGGTGGGCAGGAACAGAGCAAGGACTTCTGGCAGATATCGTTTCAAAAAGTTTTCAAAAGATATGAGAATGACTCTTGAATGGACATACCTAGGTAACCAGATTGGAAAAGATACATGTACATCACAAAACCTCCAAAAAACTAAAATATTTAGATTGTTTTTAGAGCTTGCAATGAACAGGGCTTCTTTCTCCCAATTTGGTGGCCCTGTAGGGATAGTTAGGACTATATGAAGTCAAACAAGTAGATATGCTTCTCAGAAACCAATTAGGGTATTTGAATACAGTCCACAGACTGATTGTAGCCAGTCTGCAGATATGGGTACTTGCAGATCAGTGTGTTTAGGTGCTTTCCGATGTGTTTTTGATGCATTTTACAGCATTTAGTGCATAGAAAAATTCAGCATCTTTTACTGTTTTTTTTTTCTGGAACTGACTGCACTGGTGTGAATTATGCCCTTGGAAACCATATAACCTGGTGGTATTGTGGCCCCAGTTTCTTTGGTTTTTGGTTAGTTCTGGTTTCCGGCCTTTTTTGGCCTCTGGAACGTAAATGACGGTGCAGCATTTCCTTTTCCGCCCGCCGGCTATATATTGCGTGATGACCACTGTCGGCCATGCCCCTGGTGACATCTTATGATGAAACTCATTGGGTTGAGCTACGACGTGTGACGTCATGAAGCACCCTGGAACGGACGGCAGCCATCTTGTTGGTTTGAAAAATTTATATATCAATATACTGGGCTATTTTTTATTTCTATGTAAGTGCAATACTTTAAATTATGTTTTTTTTTTGGAGTTACATGTACCCTCCCAAGAAAAAAAAAAACGTTCTAGTAATACACGCCAAACTAAGCATGTGCAGAGTGACTCCAAATGCTCTGTGCTATCAGGAGTTGGGGACAGTGGAAGAAGGGGTGATCAGAGAAGATGGGGTCAAACAGCCTTTTTAGACAATGTGGATTAACCTCTTAGGTTCCTTGGGGAATATAACAATCATGCTTTACTGCATATACAGACTGATTTTACTGTTGTGGTTTTAGTAACACTTTAACGTGGAAATTTGCTCTCTTAATCAACATTGACTTTTTGTATTCCTTATGCTGCTTGCATTAGTAAATAGATAGGAAATGATATCACATTGTAAACTTTTTTTTTTTTCCCTGTCTGCATGCTTGAGCTTAGGGTAGATGGATTCCTGGAAGTAATTGCTACTAAAATCATCTTTCCTTACTCAAAATAGCTATGACCAGGAATGCTGGGGGGTGTTTTTCAAAGTGATTTCAAACAAAATAAAGCTTTGAGACATGGATGGATGGGCGAGTTTGCTTTAACTATTTAAAATTAAGTAGGGGTTTTGGTTTGTGGTGCTCAGATACAATGCAGTTTTGCTTTAAAAGGACTAATGTTTGTATAACTACAGTTTTACTTCAAGTTCTGCCAAGTATGGAAAGAGAAAAGTCCAAGGACTCCTCTTTATACATCTGCAGAACTCTACATTACTGTATAGATTATAAATAATTTTTCAAGCATGTATGATAATGTTGGTTTGTATATCCATAGTGTTCCTATTTCTTTTTTGTAGGTTCATACAGTTCTAAATTGCTGCCAATGCTCACATTGCTCACATCTCCAGAGAAAATTGGATAGTGTATAGAGAGTCAGAGGATAGATTTATGGCAACCTAATTCAGATAGCCAAATTAATTTGATATTTTGGTGCGCTGCTTTCGCCACACTCCTCTTCTTACTCAGGACAAGGCAGCTGATCAATCTTAACTATTTCAGTCTTTGCCCTGCTTTACTTAGGTGCAGCTTGTAATCAAATTTCCTTATTTTACCCTGTACAGCTGAAAGTTGTAAGGACATGCAGACTGTGAAGATTAAAGAAGAACCCATGGAGGTTGACATCCCTGACTCTTCCGCCTCCCCCAGACAAAACATTGGTTACAGCACTTTATTAAGGCAAGAAAAAACCGAGCACTTGCAGAAGATGCCAGAGTGCAGAGTTATTCCCGAGGGGAACCTCTTCAGCCAAGACATCTCTGTGAAGATGGCTTCAGAACTTCTCTTTAAATTGTCAGGTAATACGCCAATTTATAGCACGGCCTTTTAAATGTCAGCCTCCGAAAAGACAGATGTATAATATTCCCAGTGACGCCTGGCAGCATGCCAGATCAGAATTTACCTCTTTGACGCATAGCAGGTTCTGTGAAGTCATCCACAGCGTTTGCCCCTCTGGCAGTGAGAGTTAATAAAAGTCTTTACATTCAACATTTTGTTAAGGTTAACATTCAAAGCTCTTGATGTAGGAAGCAATTTTAGTGTACGAACACACAGATAAATTCATTTACAGCTGATGATCCAATATCGATTTGAAGCTTTAAAGTTTTTTTTTTTCCTAAAGATGTGGGAATCTGTGAAATGTTATATATTTACATGAATATTGGTGTAGGGTAATGAAGTGTAAATGAATAGGTCCACTTAAATTGTACTGACCACAGCAGCACAAACCCACCTTTCCTTTGTTGTGCAATATTGAACCCTACGGACTAAGACTGGGATGCCATCAAAGTTCATGTGCGTGTAAAGGCATGCGGTTCTTGAATTTCCGGGACCGGGATGAGCTGCTCAGGGCTGCCAGGGCGGCGGGGGAGCTGACCTTCCGAAACAACCGCCTGATGCTATTCCCGGACTTTTCAATTGAGACCCAGAAGCTCCGCCGTTCGTTCGACGCTGTGAAGGCGGGCCTCCGAGCGAAGGGCATAAAATACAGTATTCTTTTCCCTGCCAAGCTTCGGGTAATTGATGGAGAAACAACCAGGTTCTTTACATCCCCCAAAGAGGCTGCAAAATGGCTGGAAACCATCCCCCCACTTGGATGAAAGAAGGGATATGAAAAGGCGCACAACCCCTGATTTGTTTTTCCCCTGCTGAGGTACGTGATCCCCGGACGATACTTTGTTGACCTGTGCATGCACACTTGCTCCACCGCATCTTAACAGGAGAGAGACCAGAAGACCTAATCCGAAGGAGGTGACTTGCCCGGATGGGTAGGGAGCAATGAGCTGCACAAGATCTCGGCCCATTGCAGCATACTTGTATACAACCAGGAGGTCAGATCTGTGCCCCTGAAGGGGAAAGGGAAAAGACCTTGCACCCTTACTTTTTGTTTTTGTACACCCGTTTACATTTTCCTTTTGATCACTTTCCTTCTCACCTCAAGCCGGAAGGCTGCAGTGGGCAACACACTGCCTACCGACCTCTGCCGGATCTGATTGTGGTTGACCACATTGCTGCAATATTACCCAGGTACCTCCTCCCTTTTGCAGCACCATGTGAAATGAACATTTAAGCTAGTGCCCCTGGTATAGACCAGGAGAACTTCCAAAGACCCGGTTTTATTGTTATTGTAGCATCTCTTTTTCCCCTATGGATGCTTACTGGTACACAAGTACTCAGGAATGTTTTGATCACCTCCTCTGCTGAGGGTGGTCGGGAGATGTGAACTACCATCTTGATCACTACACACGCTCCCAGGACTGTTAGTTGCCTACGGGCGGTTTATTGGGTATGAGGCAGTCTTACATTGGGTGGGACATGCGGGGTGGGGGGGGGGGGGGGTTTCGGCCGTTGCCGACAAAGGTTTGACCAATGAGTTGGTCGGGAGTTATAAAGTTTTGAATAAGAGTCTAATGTTATTCCTTTTATTTTTGCATATGCAACTGACCTGCATGGTTGATGGTCCTGAATGCGGTGTGGGGAGGGGGTGCAGGGGGGGCAGGCTGGCCATCTGGAGAGGAGGAGCTGTTGCATGTCTAACCCCTATTTTGATCCTACTTAATTTACCCATATCACCATGGCTCAGGTGACAGCGATTTCTTGGAATGTGCGTGGCCTCAACTCTGCAGACAAAAGATCTTTAGTCTTTAATTTTCTCAAAAAATACTCGCCACATATCTGTGTGCTCCAGGAGACCCATCTGGTGGGGTCCCGGATACTGAGCCTAAAAAGGGCGTGGGTGGGGTCCCACTACCATGCAACGTACTCCACGTACTCCAGAGGGGTCAGTATCCTTATACATAAACAACTGCCGTTCCAGCTTCTGGATATTAAGATAGATACAGGGGGCAGGTACATTATCCTTCATGCACTTATTGCAAACAACCCCTGTGTACTTGTGGGCCTGTACCTCCCCCCACCAGCTGATGTAACGCTGCTCCACAAAATTATGCAGTTAGTCATTGACTATGGGGTGGAGGATGTTCTGATTTTGGGGGACTTTAATCTGACCCCGACGTCGGATTTGGACAGACTCCACTCAGCATCTAGATGGACACCCGGCCTGGCGGAATGGGCAAATAGTTTTGCCCTGACAGATGTTTGGCGCAGCCTCAACCCGTCTGGCAGACAGTTCACCTGTCACTCCGCCACATTTAAGACCCTGTCTCGCATAGACTTGATGTATGCGTCGGGCTCTCTGCTCAGGAGGTCCACGGACAGCCGCATTTTATCACGGGGGATATCAGACCATACCCCTCTGCTGCTTAAACTGTCATTTGGGCCCCCTGGGGATAGGATGTGGAGGCTGTCCAGATTCTGGATAGAGGAGGAAAGTACTCAAGAGGCGGTGCAGGAGGGGGTATGCCATTACTGGTTAGAGAATGCTGTTGGCACTAATCCTCTAATTGCATGGGACGCCTTTAAAGCATGGACCAGGGGGGAGTACATAGCCCGTATTGCGGCAGCCCGCAGGAAGGCGACGCGCTCTCTGGAGGAACTCGAGGATAGGGCTGCGAGGAAGGAAGAATTATATGTTGCTAATCCAAACGGGGAGGCTTATGGAGAGTGGCAGTTTGCCCTACACCAACTCTCTCTCTGCAGAGTGGACGGGATGCATAAGTCACTACTTCATACAGCTCACAAAATATTTGAATATGGGAACAAGAGCGGCCGCCTGATGGCCTGGCTGGCGAAGGGTCAGTTCACTGCCACACATATTGCTGTAGTCAAGGACATAGACGGGACCCTGCTAAGGACCCCACAGGATATAAACCGTAGATTTGCCCAATATTATGAACAGCTGTATTCCACCAAGGTGAGCTACTCCCCCCTAGAACTGACTGACTATTTGGACGGGATCCCCTTACCGACTATTAGTGACCGGACATGCGAAGCTCTCGAAGCGGCCATAACACTGGAGGAGGTACAGTTGGCGATTGGCCAACTCAAGGCGGGTAAGACTCCTGGGGCGGACGGGTTGCCCAGGGAATTCTACGCACAACACCTTGAACTGCTGGCACCAAGGTTAGTGTCCCTGTTTGCTCAATTTTTCCAGCTGGGGGCCCTCCCCGAGTCAATGTCTGAAGCGGTGGTGGTATTGATACCCAAGCCCGGGAAAGATCCGGAGGAATGCTCCTCATACCGGCCAATATCTCTCCTAAACGTGGACGCCAAGATACTGGCCAAAATTCTGGCCAACAGGCTATCCACAGCCCTTGAGGAGGTTGTTCATCCGGATCAGACCGGGTTCATGCCGGGTAAGGGTACCGATATCAACCTCCGCCGGCTCTTCCTCAATATGTCTATTACTCATGACAACAGTGGTGGAAGAGTCATTGCCTCACTTGACGCTGAAAAGGCATTTGACTCGGTGGAGTGGACGTTCCTCTGGGAGACTTTGGGGAGATATGGGATCGGGCCCCGATTTCTTCAGTGGCTCCGTATGCTCTACCGGGCACCTAGGGCCCGCATCCGCACCAGTAATAGGCTCTCTGCCTCGTTCCCGTTACAAAGGGGGACACGGCAGGGGTGTCCTTTGTCCCCGGCCCTATTCGCACTGGCTCTCGAGCCCCTTGCTACCCGAATTAGACACTCAGACAGGGTGATGGGTCTTAAGATAGGCACTCTGGTAGAAAAGATCTCGCTGTACGCGGACGATGCCCTCCTGTATCTGCAAGACGCAGGGGACTCGCTGGCTGCAGCTCTCGAGATATTCAACATCTTTGGTAGGTTCTCCGGAGTGCGCATCAATTGGACTAAATCCAACATTTTCCCCCTGGACCCCCGGGCGCGTGTAGTCAGTCCTAACATACCACTTATTTGGGTTGATCAATTTAAATATTTGGGTATCCAGGTCAGAAGACAAGTGGCAGAATATAGGGAACTAAATGTACGCCCGGTTGTGGCACAGTTGCGAACCAAATGTGCATCATGGAATACATTACCCTTGAATCTCATGGGCCGTATAAACCTGTTAAAAATGATATTCCTCCCTAAAAAAAATTTTATATGTTTTTCGCAACAGTCCCATCTGGATACCCAAATCAATGTTTGCAGAAGTGGATAAATGTGTAGGCTCCTTCGTATGGGGGGGGAAAGCCCCGAGACTGGCCAAATCCACGTTAACCCTCCCTGTTCAATGTGGGGGCCTGGCTGCGCCAGACTACCAGACATATTTCTGGGCGGCTGTCTTAGTGACAGCTAGGTGGTGGTTCGTCCTCTCTAGGGGAAATGCGGCAGTATGCCTTGAAGCAGCAATCATAGGGTCACTGCAGGAACTGGGGAACCTGGTTTACAGGGGACGCAGGGCGTATACAGAGCTCCCGGCGCCCACTCAGACTACCCTCAGGGTCTGGATGGCGGCCAGGAGAGGGAAAATAGACCCCCGGAACTGGTCCCCTCGATGCCCACTGTGGGGAAACCCCAACCTCCCCCACATCAGGACGGTCCCGGACCCGGTGGTTTGGGCGGGGTTTGGTATAAAGACTCTTACTGACGTTCTAACGAATGGCGCCGTGAAGCCATTCCCAGTACTACAGGCAACCCTTCAGTTGCCGGACTGGATGCTATTTCGGTATTTCCAACTGCGTCACGCCATCAGGGCCGAATTTCCTACTCCCATTAGACTGACTGTGGACCCTGTCGAACAGGTGCTATCACAAGTGCAACTGGATAGGCCCCTCTCGACCCTATATCTCGAGCTCCTTAGGACTGACTCTGCCAAAGTAGACAGACTTTTTGACCATTGGAAAACTGACATCCCTGGGCTGGACAAGGAAGCCTGGAATGACTGCCTCGCAGACAGTGCCTCCCTGCTGATTTCCTCCAGAGAGCGCCTCATACAGGTGAAGTTTCTCCACAGGGTCTACTTTACCCCCCAGAGGCTCCACAAGGTGTTCCCACAGCGATCCCCCGACTGTCCCCGTTGCCGAGACAATGTGGGAACATTCTTTCATATGTTCTGGAACTGTCCCAAAGTAGCTAAATACTGGGATGCGGTATTGGAGTCCGTCAATGGTCGCCTACAACTAAATCTCCCTAAGTCACCAGAGCTGATATTGTTAGGCATTCAAGATGACGATCAAAGGCCTAGATATACCAAACTATTACTGACCTACCTCTTCTTCTACGCCAAAAGGGAGATTGTTCTTCATTGGAGCTCCCCCTCCCCCCCCACGATCACTGCATGGGAAAAGTCCATTAATGATGTCCTGCCCCTGTACAAGTTGACATATATTAATAGGAACTGCCCGAATAAATTTAACAAAGTGTGGCAACCCTGGTCGGGTTAGCAGGTATCTGCTCGGTAGAGTTCTGAGAAGTTATGTGGCGTTGGGTGGGTGGGAGATTGTTTAACTCCATCAAAGTTCATGTGCGTGTAAAGGCAGGTATCCCAATACTTTTGACAATATAGTGTATGTTACAGTGCTGGTGCTTTGGTGTTTGCTTTCACATGGGTGTTGCTAGAATCTTTAGCCCTGTAAACGCACATGGGCACCCTTTCTTACCTCCCATTGGCAGAACGTAACTGGCACCAGGAGGGGTTTATACACATGCCAAGGCAAACATTTTTTAGGCAGGTCAGTTTTGACAAGCTGCATTGGCTGCCAGACTTGCGGATTGAAGTCAATTAAAAATGTTTGGCTCTCAGTTTGTGTGGTACTCCAATGTAAAATCTCCCTTCAGCTGAAAAAATAAACACGGAGTGCTGAATGCCTGCAAAACACCAAAATCTGATCCACTGTTGATCGCTTCTCAGAGGGGTGGCAGAGACTGCCTCTAATTTGAAATAGGCCTAACTTTGTAGCAAGGCTGGATTCAGTCTTTGAAATACATGTTTATTGAATGTACACTAATTTTTCATCCGAGAGGCAATGGCTTCACCTTAGCTTACTCATTTGCACCTTTATGGACAACATACACATGCTATAAGTTCCAGTCTACCCTACTGGCTGATATTACTCTAAGAAAGATTATTAAGGAGTGGATTCCAGCGTACTGATTCTTTTACATGTACTCCTGAAGGAGGAGTCCTGGCCGTTCACATGTCAACTGTAATGGGAATCTTTGCATGTTGTGTACCCCTATGTGGAGTGTAATTTGTAATGCTGTGTGATAGATTTTTTTTTTTAACAAGAAAGTGTGATAGATTTTGGTATATAATAAAGTTGTTTTTATGGTACTTGGTTCTTCTTTTTCATGTCCACACAAAGTCCATGACTACGTATTCTGTTCATAGTTGTACATGCCTTTTTAGAAAGCCACAAGGCCAGAGGTAGCGGCTAGAATTTCCTGTTTTCTTATGTCTGCAGCAGGCTGATTACACCATTCTCCCAAATGTCATCTCTCAGTCAATGTAAAGTCACTTGACTGGAGATCTTTTTGTAAACCCATACTTTTTGCCATATCTTGTAACATGTCAGGAATAATTGTACATTTTTTAAATTAATGAAATGTTTATTTTACAGTTTAAAAAAAAATAACAAAAAATAAAAATAACAGTGCTAGTTTCTGATATAATTACTGTATTTATTGGCGTATAACACGCACTTTTTCACCCTGAAAATCGGGTGCAAATAGCGCGTGCGTGTTATACGCTGATACTTAAATTTTAGCTGCCTCAGAGGGGACAGGGAGGGGAGGCGGTACGAGCGCCCTCAAATTACATACAGTGAGAATCTCCTGTTTACTTGACGGCCTCTGTAATAGGAAGTCCCGTCTCCTGGGCCGTCATTGGACCACTGTTATAGGAGATTCTCACTGTAGGTAATCTGCCTGCGCTCGTCCCGCCCCCCTCCCTGTCCCCTCTGAGGCTGCAGATGGGCATCGATCAGGCTGCATTGAAGGCAATGGTGAGGCTGCTGCATTGAAGGCAATGGTGAGGCTGCTGCATTGAGGCAATGGTGAGGCTGCTGCATTGATGGCAATGGTGAGGCTGCTGCATTGATGGCAATGGTGAGGCTGCTGCATTGAAGGCAATGGTGAGGCTGATGCATTGAAGGCAATGATGAGGCTGCTGCATTGATGGCACTTTTGAGGCTGCATTGATGGCACTTGTGAGGCTGCATTGATGGCACTTGTGAGGCTGCAGATGGGGATTAATCAGGCTGCATTGATGGCAATGGTGAGGCTGCAGATGGGCACTGACCCATATTTTGCTAAATGTTTTGGTTATATTGGTTATATCATAGTAGGCAGAAGATGTTGCCTTTTCCATTGCTCTGCCTACTCACCTGGCCTCCACTACATGCTGTATGGAGACTTTTTCAGTGATTAGTTATGCCATCCTTTTCCAGCTTTTCTTCTTAAGGTTCCTACTTGGTCTGATCACGTGAGAAAGAACTGTTCACTCAACTTCTTTCTTGTGATGCTGCTCTTTTACTTATTTAGATTGCAAAAGAGAGTTGAGCAAGTTGCAGACAGCAACATCTATGTGCATGTGTGTGGCAAAGGGTTCTAAGGATCGGGCAGTAAGGTTTAAAAGAAAAAAAAAAAAAACCCTTGCAGACATCTTCATTTCTGAAAGACAAAAAAAAACAAGAACAGCATGCTTTGTCTTTCCCGTACATTCTGCTGTCTGATTCTGTACACAGTTTTCACATTTTTTGCATAAATGTTATGCTTCAAATGATGCCTATAAAATGTTAATGTATTTGTTTTGTGTATGCCCTGCTCTGTTAGTAACGGTTCATTTTTTAGCCCAGCTTTGCCCTCTGTGTTAAATTTTTTTGTCATATAGTGTGAACTGAAAAAAACACTTTATAACGTGTTTGGTGAAAATCTAGAAAAATAAAAGAAAAATTAGGCAAAAGAATAACTGCCTTTAGAAAATTACAAAGACACACTTCTACAAGATAAATGGACACCAGATAATGAAAGCGACTTGCACGTACAGGTTCCTACCTTCCATGTAAACATTGCTATGTGTATTTAGTAATAGTAGCTTTGTATATTTACTCTGCTGCTTCACCTTCACAAGTGCACAAGCAATGAACAGCCTAATAAACCCAAAATGCATTTTGCGTAGTGTACCAGTTTAAGCATCCACTCTATGATATTATGTTAAAAATACTCCATAAACCCAGTTTACAGGCAGTTTTATCCCCTAACTTTTAACCACTTGCCTACAGGGCACTTAAACCTCCCTCCTGCCCAGACCAATTTTCAGCTTTCGGTGCTCTCACACTTTGAATGACAATTACTCAGTCATGCAACACTGTACCCAAATTAATTTTTTGTCCTTTTTTTCCCCACAAATAGAGCTTTCTTTTAGTGGTATTTGATCACCTCCTGGGTTTTTTTTTTTTTGCGCTATAAATGAAAAAAGACCAAAATTTAGGAAAAAAAATAATTTTTCTTTGTTTCTGTGATAAAATGATGCAAATTATTAATTTTTCTTCATTCATTTTGGCCACAATTTATACTGCTACATATCTTTGGTAAAAATAACCCAAATTAGTGGATATTATTTGTTCTTTGTGAAAGTAAGAGAGTCTACAAGTTGTGGTGCGAATCATACAAAATTGATCACACCTGATGTACTGGTGGCCGATCTTATTTCTTGAGACCCGAACAAGCCAGGAAAGTACAAATACCCCCCAAATGACCCCTTTTTTGTAAGTAGACATTCCAAGGTATTTAGTAAGAGGCATGGTGAGGTTTTTGATGTTGTCATTTTTTCCCACAATTCTTTGCAATATGAAGATTTATTTTATTTTTATTTTTTTCCCCACAAAATTTTCATTGTAATAGGTTATTTCTCTCACCTGGCATATGTATACCACAAATGACACCCTAAAATAAATTCTGCTACTCCTCCTGAGTATTACGATACCACATATGTGGGACTTTTCCACAGCCAGGCCACTTAGAGAGGCCCAACATGCAGGGAGCACCATCACGTGTTCTAGGAGCATAAATTACACATCTAAATTGTTGACTACCTATTACACTTTTGAAGGGCCTGGAGCACCAGGACAATGACTTGTGGCACTGATGACAGATGGCACTGATACGTGGCACTGATGACACGTGACACTGATGTGGCACTGATGACAGATGCCACTAATACGGGGCACTGATGACATGTGACACTGATGACAGATGGCACTAATATGTGGTACTGATGACAGATGGCACTAATATGTGGTACTGATGACAGATGGCACTAATACGTGGCACTGATGACAGATGGCACTAATACGTGGCACTGATGACAGATGGCACTAATACGTGGCACTGATGACACGTGACACTGATGACAGATGGCACTGATACGTGGCATTGATGACATGTGATACTGATAACAGATGGCACGTGACACTGACAGGTGGCACTGATGACAGATGGCACTGATACGTGGCACTGATGACAGATGGCACTAATATGTGGCACTGATGACAGATGGCACTAATATGTGGCACTGAGGACACATGGCACTGATGACACATGGCACTATGTGGCACTGATGACGTGGCACTGATGACAGATGGCACTGGGGATAGGTGGTAGTGGGGACAGGTGGCAGTGGGGACAGATGGCAGTTTATTTTACCTTTTTTTTTTTTTTTGGAACTTACGGCCGCTGCAGCCGTTCATCTCTCCCTCCTCACACGCTGTCTCTGTGTGAGGAGGGAGAGCGGCGCTGAAAGATGATCTCATATGTTTACATATGAGATCATCTCTCATTGGACACGCCGATCGCGCTGTAAACGGCCGCTGCGATTGGCCGTTTACAGCGATCTGTGACTGGCTGTGTCCAAGGGACACGGCCAGCACAGAACTTCCCTGATGCGTGCTCTCAGGAGCGCGCATTGCGGAAGTAAACAGGAGGACGTCCAGGGACGCCCTCCCGGCAGGTAGCTTCTGCGCTGTGGCCGTCTTTCGGCTATAGCGCGGGCGCGACGTGGTTAAAGGATATCCTACCTACGCTACTGGTCTAAAGCTGGCCATACATTATACAATTTTCCATTTAGATTTACCAAAGCCATATAATACGAGGTCAAACCTTAACATTTTCAATTTTTATGCAATCAGGCAGGCCCTTGCACTACATAGTTGATGGTAAATCTAAAGGAAATTGAACAAGAAAATTGTATAATGTATGGCCAGCTTTAGGGGGACTACACTTATCCACCCATTGTATCTGTGGAGGGAACCATGGCTGTCACCCAGTCTGGGCTACAGATGCCTTCCCCTTTTTATTTTTATTACAGGGTTGTTGATGGAACTAATAGTTTACAGAAGATAACATTGTTTTGCTTCCAGTTCAAGAGTTGACAGGGACACTGGTAAGCTGCAATATATTAGATTTTCCTAATTTGCTCAATTGTATGGGATGTGATGCTGTACTTCTATGGCGATTCATCCACACTCACTCCTATATTAGATTTTTGTTTTTCAATTTAGCTATTCTTTGACTTTACTCCTACTTTAGTTAAAGACAAACTTCCCCATTCATTGCCCTTGATGTACATCTTGGGAGTTGTACCCAAACCAATTTTTCTCTTGCTTTATCCAGTCTTCTAGATAATGTTATAGTGTTTACCTACTTGAATTTGGTCATCTTTACTTCCACCTCACTACCAGAAGTTTCTCTCTGGCTAGTGGCATAGTGTTCATAAGACTCCTAACTGCACACTTCTGGCCACCATTTTCTGCTGACAATGCAAACTGATGATTTGCTGTCTCACCTGTTTCCTGATACCTGAGAGACACACCCACAGAAACTTGCTCAGTGCCTTGTTACTGTGATCTCCTTCATACTTGAACACTGCACCCCCTCAGTCTACATTCATCCCTTGAGTACCTTGCAGGGGAGGATTCTCCCTTAGTAATGATCATTTATAGGTACTTGAGAGCAGGGGTACATGGGATAGAGAGAATTCTGCCGCAGGCTTGAGGAAACTTCAAGTTTCTCTCAAGTTGTAATCAGTTCCCTGGTTCTGGGGTATGATATTACACTGACACCACTCCATCACCCTGATTCAGGCTTCCTCACAGATGTGCAACATGCAGCCTGTTTAATAGAAGCTGAATTTTCTGCCATCATGATCTACACCAGAGGCTTTCGTCACTTCTGGAAATGGCAGAAAGCAAAGGTGACATAGACATCTTAGCAGAGGCAGCTGAAGATTTTCACTACCAGAATTTTGCAAAGTTCATTTTACACCTTCTCAACACATGCTGGCTACGGTAGACTCATTGATTGAGGCGGTGCATATTAGTCTTGGCTATACACAGCTAGCTTTGTACATGCTCCAATAGGCAGAAGGCAAATGGTAAAAACCCTTTTACAATTCCTGATCAAGCAGACATATAGAATGTTCCCACTGTGAATGAATGATTTGTATAGCGCTACACTGCGAACTGAATCTCCTCAAGGCACTGTATTCGTGCTTTGTTGTCAAGCATCTTAGAAGATGTAGGTCTTGAGTTTTTCCTGAAGGCCTGATGGTTTTCTTCCATGCGGATGTAGGTCGGTGGAGCGTTCCATAGCCGTGGTCCTTGGACAGCGAATCTCTGTTCCCCCTTTGATTTGTAGCGGGATTTGGGAATGAGGAGGAGGTTTTGCTTAGATGATCGAAGACTGCGATTGGGTGTATAGTGTTTTATTTTCTCGAGTAGGTATTGAGGAGGGTCTCCATGTGTGCATTTGTGGGTGAGGCACCTGTGGCACTGAGGCACTGTGGACCTAGCTGATCTTGCACTAAATAATCAATCTATGGTTTCTATTAAAGGCATTACCTTCTTTAAAAAATCAGTTGATAGGTGTTTGTAGACTCCTTCAAAGTCCTCCTTTATACTCTGGCAAGTCAAGCCTTGCAGCTGGCTATTGCCCCTATATCAGCTGCCCATACTATGGCAAACTGGGCTGGAGCGCTCAATAGTGATCTGACTCCTGCTATAGTTAATCCTATTTATTCTGCAAGATTACAGCGCTTGTTCTCAACCCTAATTTTCTGCACAGACGCCATGGAGAATGTAACTAGCCAAATCTCCAGAATGTCCTTACTTTCTGTGCATATGTGCAGAATTTTTAGGACTTGGAGTTTGATCAGCTGAACCTGCTAAAGAAAAGTGCCTTGCCCATGCCCTTTTTTTAAAATTGAGATGCTCTTTGCCAAATCTCTTGAGAATTACTTTTAGGCAGTTATGGAGGGAAGGGGGGTTTTAACCCACTTTCCAGAATTACAGCTCCCTATTAATGTGGCCACTTCTGCTTTAATATGGCCATGCATGTCAATTTTCAAAATCAATATAATTTTCATGCCAATAGACCAATTCTCTAATTCATTTTCTCAACAAAAAAAACTGACCCAATTCCCCTATCCACACATTCGAAGTGAATGCAAGAATCCTCTCCCTTTCTCATTGTATTCTGACAGTTTGGAGACTCCCCTTCCATCAAAATACACAGGTCAGCGCTGCAGCCTATTGCCAGCAGCGCTGATTGAACAGGGGTATACCTGCAGGGTGGTTGAACACTGGGCCTTTCTTAGGTGGTGTTGCCTATGGCAGAGCACTCCCTTTGTGCTCAAAGGGGTTACTCCCTTTAAAATGGCCTCTGTAAGAATTGAACCTTTTTCTCTCTTTGAGAAAAGTGACAAATAGGGCCGCTAGAGTACCATTAATTACTGAATATAATAGTGATATTTTGTTGCCTATACCACAAAAATAACAATACTTAACAAAATATTAATAATTAAATATAGAGTTGTGCGTACCCCACAACCAGTGAACAAATTGTTAAATACTACAGAAAATAGTCAAACATCCATAGATACATGTGCAAGCAGTGACATAATAAACACTTGCTGAGCCAATGATCATATATCAAAGAAAGTCCTTTTAGATGATAGTCCACCAAATACCAACTGGGATGCAAACTAGTTGTGATGAATTTTAGCCACTTGACTTCAGTCATACAATGGTGTCTTCTAAAGATTTTTAGATATTCCTTCACCACAGATTTTAGCACACACCACCCAAAAGTGATTGTGAATGCAGTTTGCTTACCAGATCTTGTGTGACTAATTTAATAAAAAAAAATAGTCAGACAGCGCTTTTGCAGGTTTGTGCCTGCTCACATACAAGATTGCATGGACCAAATCCAACAAGATCTCCTCTTTATAGACTCGGATGGGGCATAGAGAAAGAGCAAAGAAACATCTCCATAGTGTAAACTTGTTAATTAAATGGAAATAAAAAGATGAAAGGCCAAATGGCTCCTTACTTTAAAAAGTGCCCGACCCGGCACTGGGACTGTTCGCTTGGTAGTTATCCGTTAACATAGTTACATAGTTAGCTAGGCCGAAAAAAGACACAAGTCCATCCAGTTCAACCATAAAAAAAAAAAAGAAATAACAAATAAAAATAAAATATATCGTACAATCCAATAAACCCCATATTATACCCACAGTTGATCCAGAGGAAGGTAAAAAAAAAAACCCAAAAGAGCATGCTCCAATCTGCTACAGCAGGGGAAAAAAAATCCCTTCCTGATCTCCCGAGAGGCAATCGGATTATCCCTGGATCAACTTTACCTATAAATGTCAGTACCCAGTTATATTATGTACTTTTAGTAAAGTATCAAGGCCTTTCTTAAAGCAATCTACTGAGTTGGCGAGAACCACCTCTGCAGGGAGTCTATTCCACATTTTCATAGCTCTTACTGTGAAGAAACCTTTCCGTATTTGGAGATGAAATCTCTTTTCCTCTAGACGTAAAGAGTGCCCCCTTGTCCTCTGTGTTGACCGTAAAGTGAATAACTTAACACCAAGTTCACTATATGGACCCCTTATATATTTGTACATGTTGATCATATCCCCCCTTATTCTCCTCTTCTCAAGAGTGAATAAATTCAGTTCCTCTAATCTTTCCTCATAGCTGAGCTCCTCCATGCCTCTTATCAGTTTGGTTGCCCTTCTCTGCACTTTCTCCCGTTCCCCAATATCCTTTTTGAGAACTGGTGCCCAAAACTGAACTGCATATTCCAGATGAGGTCTTACTAATGATTTGAACAGGGGCAAAATGATATCTCTCTCTCTGGAGTCCATACCTCTCTTAATACAAGAAAGGACTTTGCTTGCTTTGGAAACCGCAGCTTAACATTGCATGCTATTATTGAGCTTATGATCTACCAAAACCCCCAGATCCTTCTCCGCTACGGATTCCCCCAGTTGTACTCCCCCTAGCTTGTATGATGCATGCATATTCTTAGCCCCCAAGTGCATAACTTTACATTTATCAACATTAAACCTCATCTGCCACATAGTCGCCCAATTAGACAGAGCATTGATGTCGGCCTGTAAATTGAAGACCTCCTGTAAGGACGTTATTCCACTGCATAGCTTGGTGTCATCTGCAAAGACAGAAATGTTACTTTTGATCCCAGACCCAATATCATTTATAAAGATATTAAAAAGTAAGGGTCCCAGCACTGAACCTTGGGGTACACCACTGATAACCTTAGAATCTCTCGTTGTGCTCCGCTGTTGCGGCGTGCGTTCCACTCCGTGGCACCTACAACCAAGGAGACCGGATGTTGTTTGTATAAACGTGACCAGGTACCGCACAACTCTAATTATTAATCTTTTGTTAAGTATTGTTATTTTTGTGGTATAGGCAACAAAATATCACTATTCAGTAATTAATGATACACTAGCGCCCCTATTTGTCACTTTTCTCATGCTATTAAGAATCTTATGATTCTGATTTAAGGGAGCAGCTTATATTTACTTATATATTTTTCTATCAATTTTTCTGGCGCAGAGTTTTTCTGTCAATTGTTTTCAATTAATATTTTCACTTTTTCTCTCTTTGCCCCTGGCAACCTCAGTTCTGCCCTGACTCCCCCTGTTTTCTTCCTGTGGCCCCCTCCTTTTCTTACTCTGCATGGCAACGAATCCATTCCTTCTAGCTCCCCTGGGGTTCTTTTTTTTTTTTCCTGAGGATGTCATTCTTCCTCCCCATTTCCTGCCTTAAAGGCTGATGATTCACCTTATGGGTGGGGTCAGGACTGTTATCAATGGCTGACTGCCACAAATTCCCTTGTATACGTGTAACGGCAGGACAGGAAATGGCTTGCTACTTATGATTGGTGGTCCACAGTGACATAGCTCAGGTGGGTTTGGGTAGAGTATCCAAACATGCCTGAGCTCCTTCCTAGTTGCAAGTAACCTATTGGAGATGCTTAACTTTCTGATTGGCATCATTTTTTATTATGACACCCATGTTTGCATAGGCTGGTACACTAATTGCTACTATTATCATCCACATTCATCTTAAAGCTTTACAACAAAGCTAATATATAAAGCCTAGAAGATAGGAAAGTGAAGCCAGCTGCACACGTGTACTCATTAATTTAACTCAAGTGTGCTGATAGTATTCTAATAGTTGAACTACCTCACCTCAGGGTTGAGATCTCAGTGCATTAGATCTTAGCACAGAAAATTCAAGGACTGTGCATGGAATACTTTTTAGTGCCGATAGGGTAAATCTGGTTTTAGAGCATGTTAGGAGTTAATTTAATATTGGCTTCAAGGTTAAGGTTAGTGTTAAGAGTTATATTTTATGTTTGGGATACAGCAGACTTGTCAAACTCAAATGAAACGGTGTGCTGAATTGGAATTTAGAATGAAACACCAAGGTGCCTCATTATGTCTACGAGGGCCACACCTGCCTAAACCCAGAAAAGGATTACCATATATCAATTTAGTTACATAAAGTCTAATTACATTTGTAACTTACATTTTATCTAAAAAAATAAATAGGGCCATAAGACTTTCCCTAACATTTTCAGTTGTAAAATGAAGTTCAGAAGTATAGCCTTTTTCAACTGGAGAACAGCTGGGTCCTTGTTAAGTTGAAATTCTTAAAGTGGAATTCCAGTATAAAATTATCTAATCTTAAAACTGCTTCCATATACCTTCTTACATCTTTACTAACTACCCTGTCGATGAAAGATGCGTATAATTACCTGTTGTCCTGCTGCGGTTTTAAGATTAGATAGTTGTATCCCAGAATTCCAATTTAAGACACGGAGAGTGCAAAATTACTAGTTTAAATTATCTGTGTTCGGGTTAAAATGCACCTTTTATCAAAGTTATATACAGTGCTCAGCATTAATGAGTACACCCCAACAGATTTGTCAGAAAACGTTTCCTTTCCTTTCAGAATCAACATTTTCTAATGGGCACTATACTACATAATACTCCCACAAATGTGGCCCATTGATTGCAACCAAGAATTGTTAATTTGCACACAAAAAAAATATTTTTCTTAAAAAATTCACTCAAGACCATGTTGTGAAAATGAATGCACCTCAATGAAAGTCTTAGGAGCAAAGCTAAATTTTAGATAAAAAAATCCTAATTAACAAGAATTCAACTACAGGCGAGTCTAATTATTTATTAAAGAGGTGTCCAGCAACAAGTTTTTACACAGAATTTACCTCGCCCTGCTAGATTGTCTAGGATCTTTCCCACTCAGTCATCCAGCTGCTGGTGGTGCACTTCTTCTAAGGCGGATTTCATCCATATATTCTGGGAGTGCACAGGTACACAAAGATTTTGGAAGGATGTTACGACGCTTTTTATAAGGCCGTTTATTGAAATATGTCTTTTGGGATTGGTAGACTCCCTGGCCTCCAAAAAGGTGGTCAGGACTCTGCTAACGTTAGTACTCTATTATGCCGGGAAACATATAATTATATCTTGGAAAAAATCCGCAGCTCCTACTGTTTCAGGCTGGAAAGCACTCATCAACAAGGCTCTACTGTTTTATAGGGCAACTTATATTAGCAGAGGGGTTCCTAATAAATTTGATAAGGCGTGGGGAGGATGGACTAACAATATGTCTACTGTATCTGAATAGATGGTTTTATTTTCTCGCCACTAGAATTTACAGTTTGCCCAATGTATAGTGTTGTGGAATAGTGATATGGAGTTCTCTACTCGGATGCTTTATGTGTGGGAAAATCTATGCATTACTCATGTGCTTTGTGGGGATCTATTGCCTTATGTATGTAATTCAAGGGTATGGGAGATGACAAAAATGTAATATTATAAAAGACTGTTCTGTTTAGAAAGACGTATTCTGAAAATATTGCCATGTTGGATGGGATTTACCTTAGCCTGGAGCTGTGCTGATGGTTTTGCGCTGCTGTCTACTGGTGTTGTTTTTTATGTAAGCCTGAGTATCAGGCTGTTGTATAATCAACTTTATGCAAAAATAAAAATAAATTTACACAAAAAAAAAAAAACAGGTGTCCAGCAGACAGATGGTTATAAAAAGGGCGTTACTTAACAAAGAAAACCCATGCCCATTTCATGCTGTCAGCAATGGCTCCACATGGAAGAGAAATGTCACAAGGCCTGAGAAAATAATTTATTTACACAAGAAAGGTGAAGGCTACAAGAAGATCAACAAAGCTTTACTTATCAGTCAGAATACTGTAGCAGAAGTGATACAAACATTAAACAAAGATGGAACTGCAACCATCTCACAGACGTTTAGGCCGTCCATGGAGGTTAACACCTCAACAGAAGCATCTTCTGATAAGAAGGGTTGAAGAAAATCACCATGCAAGTTCATCACTGCAGTTAGCTAGAGAAGTAAAAAGCCAAACTGGGGTAATTGTTTCCCGTGACACAATGCGGCATACACTGCAGAGGAATGGCATTCATGGGTGTCGTCCACAAAAGGAAGCCTCTCCTAAATCCAACGCACAAAAATGCCTGCCTAGACTACTGGGACTCTGTACTCTGGAGTGATGAGACCAAGATAAATGTTTTTGGAACTGATGGCTTTAAAACTGTATGGCATTGCAAAAGTGAGAAGTACAAAGAAAAATGCATGGTGCCTACAGTAAAACATGGTGGTGGCAGCAGTGTCCTCCTGTGGACTAAGTGCTGCTGGTGTTGGGGAACTGCATTTCATTGATGGTTCCATGAATTGACAGATGCACAGCTATATTGAAAGAGAAGATGCTACCATCACTCCTTGCTCCTGGTTGTCGTGCATGTTTCCAACATGATAATGCTCCAAAACGCAACAAAAACATCTAAGGCCACTGTTGCATTTCTAAAGAAGAACAGGGTGAAAGTGATTCAGTGGTCAAGTATGTCTCCTTATCTGAACCCAATCAAACACCTATGGGGAATTCTGAATAGACGAGCATCACTCTCCATCTAGAATCCAGGCTGTAAAAGAGGTCATTCTTGAAGAATGTAAAAAGATAGATGTTGCAATATGTCGCCAACTTGTTCATTCCATGCCTAGACGACTTGGTGCTGTCCTTACAAATCATGGAGGTCATACAAAATACTAGATGTAGTAGTTTTTCTTGTGGGTGTATTCATATTTCCATTAACTAATTTGAGTAAGACTGAGGATTTTGTAATCTAAGTTATACTATTAACCTTTTCTTGTTAAAAAAAAGTTATACTATTAACCTTACTTTTATGTAATGGAGCTAAATAAATGTTCTATAAACTCAGTTTTGTTCAAATTTTGGAAATTGTTCTTGTGTTCATTGAGATATTGATTAAAATCTTACTTTTTAAAAGGTGTGTACTTATTTATGCTGAGCACTGTAGGAGCCATGCAGACCTTGTTCTGAAATTGCCAGATACCTGTTTGTTTCTGGCAGCTATGCTAACAAATTGGAGGTCAAGGACAAAAATACATCTAATGGAAATAATGGACAAGTCCGAATTCCTTGTCGCCATAAATTTTCCATATGGGTGACTCAATAATGAAGCCAAGCATGACTTTAATGTAACCTTTTTTAAAAGGGAGAACCTATTTTTCTTGAGTGGGGTAGTTGAAGTATGGGCAAAGCTTTTTTGCAGAGAGTTCAATAATATAAGGCATTCACTATGAATGGCACATGTTTGCACTCTACTAGACTCCTGAAATACAATGAAATTGTCATATAAATCTCTTCCAGTAATGTGGACATCAGAAGTATAAACCTTCTATAAGTAAAGTGTGTCTAAAGCCAGCAACAAAAAATGTTATTGCAACACATCAGTACTGAGATATGGTGGATGTACTAATTTTCTTTTTTCAGAGTGTACTGCTTTATTTCCAGATGCTGATGCTGCCAGTAACACACTTTCTGTCCTAGGGTGACAACACTCCTTGACTATTACTGTATCTACAAAGGATAGGATTGTCACCCTAGGGTAGGAAGTGTGTTGGGACTGCAGATCGCCTCCCTTCTCCTCATCTACATAACATAAGGGTGAGTTGCTCTGTACTTCATAGAATTAACCTGGGCAGGCCTGATAAGACTCTGTTATTTTCAGTGCAACAGAGGTGTTGTGAGCTCCCTACAGAAGGTTAGGAGTTGACTGAAGTTCTGACAGGATTAATATTTATTGTGTGCACTTACAGTATCTAGAAAATATAACAAATTGCAGTATGCGCCCAAAGGCAGGCTACTTGTGTTTTGGTGCCAGTTGCAACTTAATGCTGGAGCCTCATGCACTGTTGGGAAACACGCAATGTGCATAAGGCCAAGGCCAATGTGCAAATTTGCCTCATGTATCTTTCTGGAATGCTGTAAAACTGTATATATTGTAGAAAAGATGTTTGTTAAATGCATCGTTCATTGCTGTTGCTTCATTTTATTACAGAGAAAGTCAGCAAAGAACACAATCATAACAAGTCAAATATCATCAGGACAACCAGGTATTTATATTTTATTATATTTTCTATAAAAGAATGAACTGAATAGCTTGTGTCTTTTTCTTCTAACTTGTACTACAAGGCATATTCACAGCTATGTTTTTCATGTGAAGCAGTTTCAAAGCCGCAAAGTTTAGGTGTTTTAGATCAGTGTTCCCCAACCTCTCCGGCTTCAGGGACTGGCCTCAGTGTCCAAAACCTCTCCAACCTTCCTTCTTCAGGGACCTGCCTCAGCGACCAAAACCCCTCCACGGACCGGAAAGGGGGGTGCTGGGGAGGTTGGATTTGGGGGGCGGAAGCTGGGATTGTGTGTGCGCTGTCACCTCTGGGGTGGTTTAGGGGGGTGTTTAGGGGTGATGTGCTGCTGTCACCTCTGGGGGGGACGGGTTTAGGGGGCTGGGGTGGTGTGTGTGCTGCCTTTCACCTCCCTTGTGTGAGTGCTGCCTGTCACCTTGGGAGGGGATTTTGGTGCAGACTGTCACCTCCTGGTGGTGTGCACCTCTCTTGTATGTGCGTTGCCCCTGTCACCTGGGGAGGGTGTTGCCGCAACTTGTCACCTCTGGGGGGGATGGGGGCATGTGCAGCCTGTCACCTTCGGGCCGGCACGGCTTCTTCTCTTCCGTCCTCTCTGTAGGTAAGGTGACCACAGAGAGGGTAGCGAGTAGTGGTGCTGGGAGAAAGGGAGCGGGCGCCCTCTGGTGGTGGGTGGGTGACAGTGCAGGTTATGCTGGCTCGCTCACCTGCTGCCCACCCACTACCACACGGCCTGGCCCTCAACAAGCCACGGACCGACACCGGTCCGTGGCCCTGGGGGTCGGGGACCCCTGTTTTAGATGTTTGACATATATTTCTGTTCATCCCTTTAGAAGGTGTATTTTACTAGAAACCATATTAAAGTAGTATATTTGTCTTCTATCAATAGCTTTTTTAGAGACAGTTCTAGGCTTTCCATATATAGGTAACCTTATGGTTTGCCCTTTTTTGCATACTGAATAAACAACCAACATAGTATGAAAGTATTAAGAAATCTCTTTTATGCAAAGCGGGCTATTCTAACATGAAGGACCTCCCCTCCCCCAACCATAGAAACAAGGTTAACTTTGGTTGTCCGAATCCTGTATAGAATTACTTATGAAAATAGAGGCTATCCATAACTATTTCATCATTCTTGGGGCCCTTGGTTAGCAACTATTTCCACAGTCCCTTATGTTACTTATTCTTGGTATAATGTGCCTTCTACTAATAAGTCATGAATGTTTTTTTATTACCAAAATATTAGCAAACCTGTGTATGTAAGAAATGCTATATGGATGACCATTTTCTGTAAATGAGGGACAACAACAGTGGGTTCATTAATTGTATTGTATTGTTTTATTGTTGTAATACACTGAAAATGTTAAAACATAATAAAAAAGCATCTTCACAAAAAAAAACAAAAAAAACAACCATATCAAGGATGTAGCAAGCAGATATTTTAATGCAATACCTTTTTTCTTAAGGGAACCTTGTATAAAGAAATATGGGGACTACTGTTGCTGACCTGAAAATGCTAGTTGCCCAGCTGTCTTTGGCAGCCAGGCACAGATCAACTTTAAAGCGTTTGTTAACTCCAAAAACTAAACTAAAGATCCTGTTCCCTAAAAGCATGTTATACAGCACAGTGTTTGTGCTGTGTCACCTGAAATACCTGTCTGGTCCTGCCTGGCTATACCCTCCCCTCTGCAAACAGACCACGACTGCTGTGCCCTGACATCATGGTTCATTTGCGTGATTCCGTCAGCCGCAGCCTGCTATCTGTCGTCTGTGTCCTTCTCCCCCCTCCCCTCTCTGCCTGTTTCTGCTCTACCAGTGCCAGCCCCTCCCCACTCCTGCTGCTCTAATTTCAGCTATTAAATGCACCCATCCTCTCTGCACCATTATAATATATTTCCCTGTGCCTGTGTTCTGTAAAAAAACTGCACGATTGTACCTGTATGAGCTCTGCTCCCGCCGCTCAGCTGATTGTCAGGGGCTCGGCGCTCTGTCAGCAGGAGGGCTCTGCCCCACCCGCTGCAGCTGTGAGCCGGAGAGACGAGGGAGGAGAGAAATCCGCTGAGCGCCTGGAGCGGAGCTCATACAGATACAATCGTGCTGTTTTTTTTACAGAACACAGGGACAATTATTATAATGGTGCAGAGAGAATGGCAGCATTTTATAAAAGTGGGTTAACAACCACTTTCAGTTACAGATCAGGGTTTCTGACTTTTCTGGCTGAAATTCGTTTTTTCTAGGTGAGTGTCTCAAGTTCATGAAGTCAGAGTGCAGGTATTTTCAGAAGCAGGTAAAAGGTTAATCCTCAGAGGCCTTTAGGTGGTATGTTGTCTTGGTGATTCTCTGTGGAATTATTTGCAATTCTGTGTTTCTTGTTCCGGGACATCAGCATGACAATTTTTATATGATGATCTATGTGGACTTTGTATCGTTTGCCTTTCCAATTGTATGATTACTGTAGCTTGTATTTAGTTGAAGAAAAATACTGAAAGTACAATAGTCTTTGTACTAATACATTTTCTTTTTTAGCCCATTTTTCTCAGAAGAAAAGTTTAGACAATCGCCTTTCACCTCAAAAGAGCTCCCAAAAAATGACACTTCTCTCCAAGGACGGCCATCCTTCTCAGGTACCAGATAAATGCAGTAGAATTTTTTCCATGTTTGTTTGTACTGTATGTATTATATGACGCTATTAATGTAAATGTTTGAATTTTTTTTTTTTAAGTTTGTCTTTATAGCACTGTAAGGAAATGGAGGAGGCAAAAAAACACAACATTCATATGTACATAGAAATTAGATCACTGTCTATAACAGTTTACAATTCAAAGGGGTAAAATTATTCCCCTTTGAGCAGCAGTTGTGTTACGGATACTATAGCTTAAAGCAGAGCTCCACCCAAAAGGAGAAGTTTCACTTGTTTGTATACTCCCCCCCTCCACTGCCACATTTGGCTGTTTTTGGGGGAGAGCAGGTACCTGGTTTTGACAGGTACCTGCTCCCACTTCCGGCTCAGATCGCCTCTGCAATCTGAGCCGGAAGTTTGCCCCCCCCTTCTTCCCCCGCAGTCTTCTGGGACACACCACCGGTCCCAGAAGAATACAGGACCATTCACAAGGCGCAGCGCAGCAGTTTGTGCATGAAAAGTAGGAAAGCAGCTAAAGGCTTTCATATGACAGTATAAATACGTACCAAATCCAGTTACTATTTGATCAAGCCTCATATAGTAAACAAAACTTTTCCTTTAAATTATCTAAATTGCATTTGCGTATAGCATTGCATGACCGCACAATCATCCGTAAAAGTAGCGCAGTGCAGAATAGCAAAAAGTGGTTAGATCATGAAGGGGGTAAAATCTACCGGAGCTGAAGTGGTTAAGGTTTTTGTGCAACCAATTATTTTTTTGTTTTGGATAGAGTGGGGAACCCGTCACCCTCTCTATTTTTGTAGTAATTGCACCTCACAACAGAGGCATGGATCACAGCCTCTTTCCCTTTATTTTCTATGGAAGCGGAATCTTGTCAGCTTGTCAACCTTCCAATGTAAACGCACAGCAGGTGTTTGTAAGCTGTTAGAAACCGTATGAAACCCAACTTAAAAATCTCTGTTGTGATTGTGAGGATCTTTTAGGATGAGTTAAATAAGAGTACATGAGAAAGCTAGAGAGGTCAGGGGTGGCTTGTTTTAAGTCTGCTTGTTAAGAATTTGTAAATATTTTATTGTCCATAGTCTGGGCACACTAAACTCTGGTTTCTTTATTGTTTTATTATTTTTATTTATTTTAATATATATATTTTTTTTTTCATTTTAAAGCTAAGTTCATCTTTTTGGGGAAAAAATAAAAAATGCACATATTTTTGAAGAAAAAAGTGCATTTATTATTTTTTTCCCACAGGAGCCTGTAAAGAAATGTACCCATGATCAGTGGGGGAGAAGGTGAGGAGAACATGTGCTGGAGCATGTTTCACATGCTCCACATGCTCCAAAAGGTGAACTCTTCCTTTAACTTCCTTGCTATCACAAGGAGACTAATGAGCACGGGCAGACAGGTGACGGATCACCTTTACAGGGACATCGGGGATCAATTAGACTCCTAAAATCACTTCTGCCCTCCACTGTAGCTAATCAAGCACAGATTGTGCTTAAATAGCTGCTTACCCAGCCACAGCAATCAGGGAATGACAGCTCTGAACCCAGAAGTGGTGAAATGATCGTTGCTTCTGGGTTTATGCCCACAAATGTTCCCAGAGTTCCTCCTGCTCGGTGTCTAGAGACTAGTTCTTGCAGTCCCAAGCTTCTCGGAGGAATTGAAGAGCCCAGAAACCACAGCAGGTTGATCACTTTTACTGAAAAGCTGGGAGTTGGATGAAAAAAACAGTACCAAATTACAGCTGCAGCTGAAGCCATGAGCTTGTTTAAATAACTTGAAATCCAGTGCTGGTGTCATATCTCCACCCCTCTAACTATGCTTGGCCATTCACAAAATGCAGCACGTAAGTATGCTGTGACCAGCCTTGGTGTTCAGTCATCATTCCCATCTACACTGTCTACTCTTAGCCATTCACAAAATGCAGCCTGTAATATCATACCTGTAGTGCTGATTCTTCCTGTCCTGGTGTACCTGATTTCCTTGTTTGTTGCACTGGTGTTACAGGAATGGAAAAGTAAATAAAATCTCCACAATGGAGTCGCAGACTTCATTGCACCACATTGTATAAGTGTTCATGCAGTTTTCAGAACTATTCTACTATATGCAGCGCTTTCATTTTAAAACCATGCTCACGGCTGCTATTGCTGATGCTGCTATTTATTTTCCTTTATGGCCCTGCTGTAGTTATACATATATGAATGTCCAGCTTGGCCACTGCTCTACTTTTTAACAAGTCATCTCTGACCACTGGAGCTGCAACCACTAGGAAATAATTCACCCTCAAGGTTAACAGCAGAACCACTTTTACTTTCAGAAGATTAGGCCATTCCGCTCCTCAATCCCAGCAGTGGATTGGCAACCTCCCAGCCTACTAATATCTAATGTAAATACAGAGACGTTGCACAGGCACACTTCTTTTATTGTGAAACTTGGGGATGAATTGTTCCACAGTATCTACAGCTACATAGGTAAATGAGGGCATGTTTTCAAGCTCATTTACGGCAAAAAAAAAATTGCAAATACTTGAATGTCTATATAGCCTGGCCACAGATTCATTCTAAAGCTATAGAGTTAAGCTCAGTAAAAACAGAAACGCTAGCCAAAAAACTTGTCAGCATAGAATTATGTGTGCTGCAATTGCTGTTTGTTTTTGAAGGTGCAGGCTCCAGGCCATGGTTATCATTGCTTCAATGCAGACAATAAAGTTTTGAGACACCTGACCTGCATATTTGTTTGGGGTCAGTTGCCCATTAGGTAATAAAGAAATATTAATATGGACAGCCTGCAGGTTACACTGTTAAGGACGAGCTGGCAGTAGTAACCTATTTGATATATTGACTTGGCTTTTTAACGTATTTGAATAGAAACAGTAGATCTTCTTTCAAACAGATAAATGTGATATACTTGAATAAAAACACAAGAAAATGCAAGAAAGTAGTGTATTTGACAAACATATCAATAGATGCCAATGGTGTACTGTGGAAAAAGTAAGTATACTCTTGGCCTGAATTGTTAATATGCCCCCTTTAGCAGAAATAACTGCCCACAGTCTCTGACATTGAACAGGTGAAATTTCTGGGCACTCCGCCATGTAAAATTATTTTAGTTGTTGGATGTTTGTGGGTTTCATTAAATGAAATGAAACAGAATAGATAAATGTTCCCCCAAATATCTGTGTGCTACAGAACAACACTGCCCATGCACAGATCAAATTCTTAGTGTTTCCTGCAGAAAAAGCCGTAATTTAAACTGTAGGTAGCCCTGTCGGCTCCACCTGGCTCAGCAAACCTCAATCTAAAATTCAAAGGAGCCTTATGCCCTGTACACTCGATCGGAATTCTTGTTGGAAAAAGCTCTGACGGTTTTCCCGATGAAATTCCGACGGAATTCTGTTCAATCTGTCTTGCCTACACACGGTCACACCAAATTCCGGCTGTCAAGAACGCAGTGACGTCCAACACTACAACGAGCCAAGTTCAATGCTTCCGAGCATGCGTCGAATTGTTTCCAAACATGTGTAGGAATTTTGCGCGTCAGAGTTGCTACAGACGATTGGAATTTCCGATAGAAACCTTTTCCGTCTGAAAAATTGAGAACATGCTCTCAATTCTTTGCTGTCGGAAATTCGGCCAGCAAAATTCCGATGGAGCCTACACACGGTCGCATTTTCCGATGAAAAGCTCTCATCAGTCTTTTTATGGCCGGAATTCAGATCGTGTGTATGCGGCATTACAGAAAATTGTTGGATGAACAGTAACTGCAGCCAAGTGTGGCTTTAGACCCACTAATGCCTCCTTGAAAACAAGTGGGGAGACTACTTCCTCTTTTCAAACAAGGCATTAAAGCATTGGGATCTATCATGAATTCTCACTTGTTGCTGATGAGGTATTCACTGTGCTTTGATCCTTCCCCACTTGTCTGGTCCTACGTTCTGTACAAATTTTGTTAAATGTCAATGCTCTGACTCCCAGTGGTCCTTCATAATCACCCCTTAGAACAAATCCTGGGCAAATTGCGGCCCTAAGGCCATGTTCGGCCCTTTGGCTGTCCCTATCTGGCCCTTGATGCCTCCACTGTCAGAATCCCTCTCTGAGCATGTTTGCATCCTCACTGAGGCGTTCAAAATGAGTGCTTTCTACACGGGAATCTAATGAGCCTCTTCTAAGATAAAATTGTTTAATGTGTGTGTATCTGTGTATTTCAGAGTGGGGGAAATCGTGGATTGCTTGTAGTTGGGGAAAAGTTCTAAAATTTAGGTCCTATTTTAAAGGCTTGGTATGTGGGGACCCCAGCTAAGTGCCAAAGGAGAAACTAGGAGCTATCTTGGAACGCTTGTGGAAAGTCTGGATCTCCTATAAATGAGAGAAGGGGAGAGGGGAGATGACAGTTGAATTTTTTTTCCATATAATGACCAAAGGTATAATGATTGATATACTATAGTGTTGTGAGTGATAAATAGGTTAGGTTTGATAGATTTGGACCATAGTAGTCCTGAGGGGATAAAGGGGAGAATGGCTTGTGACTTGAATTTTAACCATGGGATGTGAGAAGACGGGGCATGCCATTGGGCTGTTTGCGCGAGTCTAGCTGATAAATAGTAGCGCCGTAGATCTGGGAGCCCCAATCCTCCAAGAGGTTGAGGTCTGTATAATATGGATTTGTGAAATCTTGTTTTTTTATGGTGCCAAATAATTTTTTTTTACGTCTCTTTGAATTGAATCGATGTAAGATTTGGAAACTTAAATGGGAAGAGCTCTAAAATAAAAAAGAAGTTTAGGTAAAATTGCCATTTTGATAGCGGTGACTCTACCCAAAAATGAGATGGGGTATTTGTCCCAGATTAGTAAGAGTGATCTGATGTTAGAAACTATGGGGTGATAATTTGTTTGGAAAAGCGTCTGAAAGTCGGGGGTAAGTTGTATCCCCAGATAGCAGAAACTATGGGTGCACCAGGTAAATGAAAAATAGTTCTGTAATGAGGATGCAACATCGTTAGGGATATTTATTGGCATGGCTGAGCATTTGGATAAGTTTACCCCAAGGCCTGAGATTGTATGGAATGATTCTAATAAGGAGATTAGATTGGGTAATGCTATAAGGGGATTTGTTAGAAACAAGAGAACATCATCAGCATAAAGGCTGAGTTTGAACTCTTCGGGGCCTTTGTGATAACCTTTAATGTTGACATTTTCTGAGATGGCACGGGATAAGGGTTCAATAGCAAGGGCGAAAAGGAGGGGGGATAATGGGCAACCTTGCCTGGTGCCTTTTTGGAGAGGAAAGAATTGGGAATTGTTACCTGGGAGTTTAATTCTAGTTTGAGGGTCTTTATATAAGGCATGGAATCCCTGAAGGAATTCACCCGAGATACCATATTTGGGTAGTATGTGGTCCAGGTATGACCAACTGACGCTGTCAAACGCCTTATGAATGTCTAGGCTAAGGAGGAGTGTTTGTTTGGAGTATAAGTTGGCGTCTTGTATTATATTGGTGACTAGGCATATATTGTCAGTGATTTGCCTTCCTGGGATGAACCCAGTTTGGTCTGGGGAGATTAGGGAAGTGATAACTGATGCTAATCTGTTCGCAAGTAATTTGCCGAATATTTTTAAGTCATTGTTGATTACAGAGATAGGGCGAAAATTTTGTGGTAGAGTGTGATCTTTATGGGGTTTGGGGATGAGAGACATGTTGGCTAGTAGCATTTCTGCAGGGAAGTTGTTCCCCTTTAAGATATGATTATAAAGAAGGGCCAGTTTAGGTGATAAAATGTGTGAAATTTTTTTATAATAGGAGGCAGAAAATCCATCAGGGCCTGGGTCTGTGGAGGATTTAAGGGATTTAATAATTGATGTAATTTCAATTACGGTGCAAGGGGCATTTAATTGTTCAGATTGTAACCTAGATAGAGAGGGTAGTGTCAGGTTTGAAAACCAAGGTTGGGAGGTTGGGTCTTTAGTGGGATGGGAATCTGTATAAAGCTTCTTGTAGTAATCAACAAATATATCCATTATATCATTTGGATGTGAGACCAGAGTTCCTGCTGAATTACGGAGTTTATATGAGTGTGTTGGTTTTGTGGCTTGATTGAGTTTTCGTGCAAACATTGTGGATGCTGAATTGCTATACAACATAAATTTGGCTTTTGCCCATCTTAGAGCTTTTTCTGTTTTATCTGAAAGTAGAAGGTCTAAGGCTTGTTTTTTGTCGGTTATTTGTTGTAGGATGTCAGGGGTCGGACATTGATTATATCGGTTATATAACTTATCCAATGTTTTGGTGAGAGAGCGGAGCTCAAGAAGTTCTATTCTTTTTGGACGCTATATTGATAATATGACCTCTCATAACGGCCTTATGGGCTGTCCAAAGTGTGTCGGGTTGAGTGTCTGGGAGCTGGTTTTCAGTAAAGTAATCATTTATATTTGTGGTGAGAGTGTCAATAGTGGAAGGGTCCATTAATAGGGAGTCATTAAGTCTCCAGGTGTAAGTCGTGGGTTTAAGACCTATTCTGGTTAGTGTGGAAGCATTAATATGATGGTCTGACCACGGGCAGACATGTATTTCTGCGTTAATAGAGTTGGCCAGGATTGTAGGGGTACAGAAAATGTAATCTATACGAGCTGAGCTGTCGTGTGGGTTAGAATAGAACGTAAAGGATCTGCATCCAATGTTATGTGCTCGCCATGCGTCAATAAGTTGGAGTGTGTTTAGGTTGCGGGTCAGAGATTTGGGAAAAGCTTTGGAGGAGGGGGTGGTTCTACTTCTGTCTAGAGTGGGGTGAGCTGTAAGGTTAAAATCGCCTCCAGTTATTAAGTGAGGTGATAGATAGCGATCTAAAGTGGTAAAAAATTGTTGGAAAAATGTTGCTTGGGTTACATTTGGAGCATATATAGAGGCAATAGTTGTAGAGCGACCTTGTAGACTACCTTGCAATATAATAAATCTACTATCAGGATCTTTGTAAATATGTTCAACATCGAATATTGTGGAGTTTTTTATGAATATGGCCACTCCGCGAAACTTAAGGCCCGTACACACGATCGGACTTTTTGACAACCAACATGCAAATTAGCTGTTTTGGACCAACATCCGACCGTGTGTACGCTCCATCGGACCAACTTTTTCCAGGTTTCATCGGACTTTTGTTGGCTGTGCGAACGGACCAACTTTCTGCCAACAAAAGTCCGATGGACTAAAGTCCGACTGTGACCGTGTGTACACAAAGCCAACGGACTTTTGTACAAACCAATGCAGAACCAATGCAAAAGATCAGACAACAATACAGAAGTTAACCAAAGGTGGCAGTAAAGAGCAGAAAAACCAAGTGATTTGGTGAAAGTTGGCTGAAAAAGTCCTGCCGTCTGTATGCAATACCAACTTGGGGCCAACGCCCTTTGGACAAAAATCCACAGGAAAGTTGGTCCACGATCCGATCATGTGTATGAGGCTTTAGTGGTATAAGTAGTATAATAGTGTTGTTTGAAAGCTTTGTCAAAGTATTGGGGATGGTTTGCGTCAGAAAAATGGGTCTCTTGTAGTAAGAGGATGTCGGCATTTAAATTTTTGTAATGACAAAACGCTTTCTTTAGTTTCTGTGGAAGGTTAAAGCCTTGAACGTTATGTGAAATTACTTTTAATGTTATTGGGGAATATTTAAATATATAGCTTGGTGCTTGTTATAATGAAAGTGAGCGGAGTAGTGTCGCGGAATGGCCAGACCCACATCATGAGGTATGAGGGAAAATCGAAACATCTTAATAGAAAACAAAATCTTTGTCTGATGCATAACAATACATGTTAATACTTGTGATACACTTATCCTATACAGTATTGAAATAGATTTGTTGAGAAAAATGAAAAGAAAAATTAATAAAACAAAAATAAAAAAAATTAACAGTTTGCTCAGAAATAAGCAATGAACATGGGGGTCAAAAGAAAACCTTCTTAATGACCAATGAAAACATTTCTTTGGACAAACTTGTCCAATACCAACCATAGGGTTCAGGGAATCCTGAGGAGCCAACATGAGTTGGGCCCAATGGTTGGCAGGGGGGGATGACTGCGAACACGGGGAGACTTACCGCCCTAAGGCATCAATATAGTGCAAAAAGTTATTTGGTGCGGCCAAGCCATACGGAAAGTTGCATTGTTCCATTGTTGTAGAATCAGGGGGGGGGGGGGGGGGGGGGGGGGAGAGCCTCACGGGTTCATAGTGAGAACTACAAGATATTGGTAGGTGTGACAGATAGGTCCACCTGAGTTGTGGGAGTTTCATCTTTGTGGTGTGAAAGATGAGGTTGCTATGGTTAAGTACCGAACACTATGAAGATCTGCGAAGATTGGTAGAAAGAGAGAGAAAAAAAAATACTCTCTCTTTTCCCGGGAGGGTAGATTAAGCTGGTTTGTCTCTGAAGGATTGGCGCCAATTGCCTTTGTTCCGACGTGAGGATGGAGTGTTCCAGATTGGGCTGGATCCTGGTGTGGGGGGATGTCGGTTTTGTGGGTCCGGTTCCAGAAGGCCCAATTTAATTAGGATTTCTTTTCCCTCAGATGCATTATATGCAGTATAAGTGGTCCCATTGTGTGGTACTGTGAGCTTGAAGGGGAAGCCCCATCGGTAACGGATATGGGCTGACTGGAGAACTGATGTGACCTCTTTCATTTTGTGCCTGCGATCCAAAGTGGCTTGTGAAATGTCAGGATAGATTTGTATCTTGACTCCTTCGAACTCAATGGCTGCAGAATTTCTTGCGGAACGCAAGATGTCTTCTTTGGTGAGATAATCCTTTAGGCAGAGGACTATATCACGTGGCGGTTTATCTGCGGGAGGTTTGGGGCGGAGAGCCCTATGGATCCTGTCGCAGACAAATGCTGATGGTAGTGCAGAGGGAAGGAGTGTTTGGAATATCTCGTTAGCGGCTGCAGGGAGGTCGGTAACTGTTTCTGGGATGCCACGCAGTCGCAGATTATTCCTGCGATTTCAGTTATCAAGATCTTCAACCTGCGACTGCACCAACTGGAAATTTTCAGCTAGGGATTCATAGTCTTTGCGGAGGTCAGCGTGCGCTAAAGCAAGTTTGTCGTGTTTAGTCTCTAAGAGATCTGTGCGATTTCCTAGGGAAGTGATCTCCAGGGATAAAGTGTTAGTTGCTTTATGCAGTTCTGATTGAAATGTCCCTGCTATCTTCTCATACATCAATGACAAGCTGTCCTCCAGATCAGCTTTAGTTAAATGTGCGGAGCTCTCACCTTCCTCACGGACTGAGGCCGCGATCCCTGGGCTGGTGTCAGTGGGTGGGGAGTCACGCTGGGTTCGGGCGCCTTCTTTAGCCATGCTTCCCTTCTTAGCAGTTCGGAGGAGATAGGTTGTTAAAGACCCTTGCGGCTTGTTTTTTGTGCCGCTTTTCCGTGACGGCATACACCTGGTGTTCCCACAGGGGTGCATCTTAATAGAAAACAAAATCTTTGTCTGATGCATAACAATACATGTTAATACTTGTGATACACTTATCCTATACAGTATTGAAATAGATTTGTTGAGAAAAATGAAAGGAAAAATTAATAAAACAAAAATAAAAAAAATTAACAGTTTGCTCAGAAATAAGCAATGAACATGGGGGTCAAAAGAAAACCTTCTTAATGACCAATGAAAACATTTCTTTGGACAAACTTGTCCAATACCAACCATAGGGTTCAGGGAATCCTGAGGAGCCAACATGAGTTGGGCCCAATGGTTGGCAGGGGGGGATGACTGCGAACACGGGGAGACTTACCGCCCTAAGGCATCAATATAGTGCAAAAAGTTATTTGGTGCGGCCAAGCCATACGGAAAGTTGCATTGTTCCATTGTTGTAGAATCAGGGGGGGGGGGGGGAGAGCCTCACGGGTTCATAGTGAGAACTACAAGATATTGGTAGGTGTGACAGATAGGTCCACCTGAGTTGTGGGAGTTTCATCTTTGTGGTGTGAAAGATGAGGTTGCTATGGTTAAGTACCGAACACTATGAAGATCTGCGAAGATTGGTAGAAAGAGAGAGAAAAAAAAAAAATACTCTCTCTTTTCCCGGGAGGGTAGATTAAGCTGGTTTGTCTCTGAAGGATTGGCGCCAATTGCCTTGGTTCCGACGTGAGGATGGAGTGTTCCAGATTGGGCTGGATCCTGGTGTGGGGGGATGTCGGTTTTGTGGGTCCGGTTCCAGAAGGCCCAATTTAATTAGGATTTCTTTTCCCTCAGATGCATTATATGCAGTATAAGTGGTTCCATTGTGTGGTACTGTGAGCTTGAAGTGGAAGCCCCATCGGTAACGGATATGGGCTGACTGGAGAACTGATGTGACCTCTTTCATTTTGTGCCTGCGATCCAAAGTGGCTTGTGAAATGTCAGGATAGATTTGTATCTTGACTCCTTCGAACTCAATGGCTGCAGAATTTCTTGCGGAACGCAATCCTTTAGGCAGAGGACTATATCACGTGGCGGTTTATCTGCGGGAGGTTTGGGGCGGAGAGCCCTATGGATCCTGTCGCAGACAAATGCTGATGGTAGTGCAGAGGGAAGGAGTGTTTGGAATATCTCGTTAGCGGCTGCAGGGAGGTCGGTAACTGTTTCTGGGATGCCACGCAGTCGCAGATTATTCCTGCGATTTCAGTTATCAAGATCTTCAACCTGCGACTGCACCAACTGGAAATTTTCAGCTAGGGATTCATAGTCTTTGCGGAGGTCAGCGTGCGCTAAAGCAAGTTTGTCGTGTTTAGTCTCTAAGAGATCTGTGCGATTTCCTAGGGAAGTGATCTCCAGGGATAAAGTGTTAGTTGCTTTATGCAGTTCTGATTGAAATGTCCCTGCTATCTTCTCATACATCAATAACAAGCTGTCCTCCAGATCAGCTTTAGTTAAATGTGCGGAGCTCTCACCTTCCTCACGGACTGAGGCCGCGATCCCTGGGCTGGTGTCAGTGGGTGGGGAGTCACGCTGGGTTCGGGCGCCTTCTTTAGCCATGCTTCCCTTCTTAGCAGTTCGGAGGAGATAGGTTGTTAAAGACCCTTGCGGCTTGTTTTTTGTGCCGCTTTTCCGTGACGGCATACACCTGGTGTTCCCACAGGGGTGCAAGTGAATTTTAAGCTTTAGTGAGTAAGATTAGGCCCTGTGGGATGCGATTTGTTTCCGTACAGCCGGAGCCTCAGTCATAGGCGTCCGTACTCCATCGCGCCGCGCATGCACCCCCTTTAGTTCATCTTGTCATTCTTGTCATAGGGTTATTGATTGCATCAGGATCTTTGTTTGGTTGACTATTGCCTGATGGGGTGTATATGGGGCCTTGTTCTGGTAGCAGGGGGGTATCAGTTTACTTGGGCAGCTTTGGGGTCCCCTCATATAGTGGATCTGGACTGTGTGGATGTAATAAGGAGGTCTTTGCAAAAGGGACTGATTCTGGAAGGACCGGGGAGCTGTTGATGAGTTTAGGGTGTCCCAAGATGGCCGTCTCTCACCTCTGACTTTGGAGCTTCTGTTTTGTGCAGGGTATCCACAGCCGCCCCAGGGGTCCACAGGAAGCCTGTTCTGCGGGCACTACCGCCTGTGAGCGTGGAGGTGACTGTAGCTGGATACAGTAATCTGGTCTGGCAGCTCCAGAAAGGCCCCAATGATTTTGCTGTTGGGTGGAGCAAGATGGCCGCTGCACGTGGCTATGGGAGCAGGGCCTCTATGTCCACCTTTGCTAACTCCTTTTTGTAATGTCCAGTGACCGGATCTGCGGATCCCAGTAACCAGGGGGGCTATGTGGAACAGCAACGGTCCGTTTATGAGGAGGGGAACAGGCTGGGAGAGTCTGGAGTATTTAAATACCAGCGCCGGGTGTAGCAAGATGGCCGCTCCCCGGGAGTAGGCCGAAGCTGCGGACTATAGTGTATCTCACTACGTTGGCCCTGTGTCTCCCCTGTCTAGATGGCCAAGGGGGGCATTCCTGGTGACATCAGGGGCAGATGCTTCCAAGGGGGGATTCTATGGTTCTGAGGGCCGATGGCCGGTACTCACTGCGTCCCTGGAGGTAGTGGAGCCTGGGCCTGCAGGCCTGAGAGGTGGCGCCGGGATGCTGACGAGCGGAGCCTGATGGAGGCGGCTTCCAATGTCTGGTCAGGCCCTCAAACACCCTGCGATGCTGCGGATGATGGCCGGCCAAGGTATGGTGATGTGGTGGGTCCGGGATGGGTGTAGCAGAGAGCAGGGTCGTCGGGCCTGTAGGCCGCAAGATGGCGCCGGACGCCTCGTGTGTGGTGCCTGCTATAGGGCAGAGTGCGGTCTCGGGCTGCTGTAAACCCCCAAATAATGAGTCCACAGGGTAGGGTAAGAAGTCCTGCAGATCCCCCGGGGTGTATGGAGCTTGATTGGGGTATTTTAAGCCGGTGATGGCGTTGGATGGTGCTTGTCTGTGCGGAGCTTAGCATCCACACGTCTTCCCTGCTCAACGTCCGGACACGCCTCTCTGTTGCACTATTTTATGTCACACTTTATTTGCGCAGCGGTCTTTCAAAATTATTTTATTTTTATTTTTTTAAATACACTTTAATGAATTAATAAAAAACTAAACAGTAAAGTTAGCCCAATATAGTAAAAGATGATGTTAGGCCTCATGTACACTGCTGCTGGTAAACGGATGTTCAGAGGCAGTTGGCTGCTTTTTTCAGCTGCCCCTGAACTCATCCAATGCTATCTTATCAGTACATATACACAGGTTTGTTTAATGTCATTTTTAGGCAGTTGAGTTTAGAGGCCTTTTTTGGAAAGCAAAAAAATGAGTTCAGACGCTGAGTTTAGGGCATTTCCAGCTCTAAACGCGGTAACTCGCATTTACCCGCATTTCGTTAACAGGTGTTTTTCATTTTTTGATATTTAAAAAATATATATTTTTTCAAACGCTTCTAGGCGCGGACATGGCTAAACGCGGCATGTAAACGTGGGAAAACTGATGTTTTAAACGTGGGTTACTATCTGTCAAGTTAAATAGTTCAGGAGAGGTTGTAAAAACATCCCGTGTACATTAAGCCTTACACCGCGAGAATCGTGAGAGAATTGTAATCTATATTCTGAGCAAAAAAATCATGATTTTAGCCAGAATCGTTCAACTCTATGTAAAGTCAAAATAGGTATGCTAGGTTGTCGCAAACAATCATGTTTAAAGGGGCATAGTATTTACTATTTCCATTCTGAAGTGAATTAGCATTTAAACAATGATACAAATTAATGCTTGGCCTAGAAAAAAAAACAAATGGATATTTTGACCTCTGCTTCGAGTCGCAGCAGCTTAATCACCAAAATATGTACACTCATTTGTTTATGCTTGCCTATTCTATGTCTGCCACGTCTGCGCTGCTTATGGCATTTAGCAAAGACTAATGAGCTTGTATCATGGCAGTTCTAAGCTGTAGCAATAGGCCCATTCCAGTCAGAAGCTGGCTGCTATAAAAGTAGCTTGGTGGGAATTTCACCTTTGCCACAGTTTGCTGTGGTAGGTATACTGACAAGGGAGAGGCACATCTGCACAGTGATTAATCATGGACTGCTCGCCTGCAAGGAGATCTGTAAGGGCCCAAACTTTAATGACTAGCTGGACTTAGAATAGCTTCACAGCAGCTGTACATTAAAAGTAAAAACTTGGTATAAGAAATACAGTGTGAGAGAGGGCAACATCAGACACTGACGGAGGTTACACCGTTTAAAGCAGAGTTCAGAACTCAGCCTGCAGAGCTCTATTACAGTTAAATAATGGAAAGAAAAAAATTTAAGATTAATGAAACCTAGAATCGACTTTCCATTTGTGCTTTGCTGAATTTTTAGCCATAAAATCTTCAATTATAGCCAAGTATTGGGACAAATACCTCCAATAACTATTAATTAAATGTTTTATTTTCCAGGCCCTGCAACAGTTTATTTCAATAACAATCTATAACAAAAATGCAGTTCTCAGTAGAGATACAGGCTTGTTCTTGATGTATTCCTGCGATAAGTTAAGTCTATTAAGGCTGAACTCCAGGCACTTAATGGTAGGAAGACATGCGTAGGAGTATTGTTTTAGCTCAAATGACGATTCCTAGTTAAACATTTCCAGCTTTTTTCCAAGCAAGTCCCCTTAATTCACTGCTTAAAAACCACCTTACATAAAGTGCTTTCTATAAGGCACCTGTCACACTGGAAGCTGGGGGGGTGCTAAAAATAGGTGACCGATCTGCGGTTTTACCATTTGGCAATTTATAAAGAAGTAAAAAAAAGAAAAAGGTATCATTAGACAGCAGTAATGCCTTCTGAACGTCTGCCAGCTGCTGCTATACTGCCTTCTGAAAAGCAAGCCACCATGAATCGCTTTTCAGTGATCATTAAGCATCACCACGTGTCTGAAAGAGCCCTAATTGTGACTGGTCACTCCAGAAGGCTGCACATGGGTCACCCTAATGCCCCTTTTGTTGTTCTCATTAGGCAACACTGGCATAATTACAACCACTGCTTCATGTGGCAAGTACTCTGGCTGCTGAATGCAGCCTATCTTTCTATTCATATCTCACTCCAATACATTGATTGAATAGCCTCAACAGATGGGAATTTTAGTTCCGGACAAGATGAACAGTGCCCAGATGATCCATCCTTCTGCCATTATTATGCTGCAAACGCTTGCTTGCTAATAGTGGAGTCCTTTAAATATCTTGGTTTGATTTGTCGAGTTACCTCTGCAGTCATATATTGCCTACAATATACTTCCTCTGGTGTCCCTCCTGCGGACTAAGGCTGGCCATACATTATACAATTTTCCAGATTTACCAAAACCATAAAATATGAGGTCAAACCTAAACACTTTCAATTTGTATGCAATCAGGCAGGCCCTTGCACTACATAGTTGAAGGTAAATCTAAAGGAAATTGAATAAAAAAAATGGTATAATATATTGCCATCTTAAGACTAGACAATGGATGGATCTTCTGCTTGATCTGATGGGTAGGGTAAATCTACTGAAAAGTATGATTTTTTCCTTCCCAAACTCCTCTACGCAATGGTAAACTCACCATGCAAGATCCCGATGCGGATCTTTAAACAACTGGATTCCATCTGTGGTGGGGTCGAACTCCTCAGGTGGCATTGGGGATCCTTAAATTGCCTTCTCGCTTGGCTGGCCTGGCTTTCCCAGACTTTTGCTTTTACTACTTGGCAGCCCATTTGGTATATATGCATGATTGGCTTATTCCTTCCCTGGAAAATGTTTGTACAGCAGTGGAGGCGGCTATTGTCTCTTATGAGACATAACTTGATTTATAGGAAGGAGGTACCATCTGTGTTGGACACTTCTGCATTGCGTAACTGACTTACATTGTTCTTCCAAGCCCAAAAACATGTGCAAGAATCTACCCGGCAATGCTCTCCAAATACTCCACTCTGGTCTAATCCTACTCTAGCAAAAATGTTTTCCTTTCCAGTTACACAACAATGGTCAGTTAAGAGGGTTAGACATCTACACCAACTGTATGCAGGGCAGGAGTTTAAATCCTTCTCACAACTCAGAGTAAAGAAAAACTCCCAGACATTTATCTATTCTATTACTACCAATTGTGACATGCCATCCAGAAGCAATTTGGCTTCCTTGCCTACCATACAAGTGTGTCTGCCCTATAAAAACTTTTGCGCACCTCGGACCCTAATAGATTGATATTGGATTATTATTCTTCACTTTGTGCGGAGTCTCGGCCTGGATGTTTTTAAGCTCAGTTGAAATGGACCCCGCCAGATCTTCCCTTTTAAAGAGCAGGATTGGTCAGAATTTAAACATACTTATAGTAAATCAGTTATATCCTCTAAGGATAAAATTTTTCATCTAAATTTCTTTCACCATAGTTTATTTCAGATTGGGCCTTCGCCAGATGGCAATTTGTTTCAGGGATAGCGGAGCGACTGCTGATTTTATACACTGTGTGTGGAATTTCCCCTAGATCTCTGTCATCTTGTCCGAAGTGAATTTATCTCTTTCTACTGCTCTAAGGCTGCATTCACACCTGAGTGTCGGGTTTTTTCTGGCTATCTTTCGAGCGTTTGTATACGTATTTGAGTTTTTGTGTACAGCGTTTTTTTAAAACAATTTTAAGTTTGGTGTTTTTTAATTAGCCAATAGAGAAAAAAATCATCTAATTCATCATTTGCTATGTTTTCAGCTTTTTCATTTGCTTTTATTTATTTATTTATTTTTTCATTATTTTATTTTTTTTGTAAGGGGTTAGTTTATTATTTACTTATTATTTATTTTGCTAGGTTAGGGGTTAAGGGTTGGGGTTAGAGTTTTTTATTTATTTTTATTATTTATTTGTTTATTATTTATTTTAATTTAATTATTGCAGTTGAGCAGAAAAACACTCAAAAGCATGCAACAAAACACACTAAAATGCTCAAATCAAGTGTTTTCATGCATCTCTATGGAACAAAAACATCTTCAAGAACTCGCCAATCTGCTTGATTTGAGCTACTAAAAAAGCTGCAGAACTTTTTTGAGCTTCAGGCGTTTGGCTTCAGGCGACTCGTAGTGAAGATGTGAACCAACTCGCTTCAAGCTACAAAACGCTGAGCTGTGAGTGGAGCCTGGAACTGTCAGCGATTTTTGGTGAATTGCAACTCTCTCAAAATGATAAGCACTTACTGCGTATTTTATTTTAGCTTCGGAAGAAACCACCAACCTTTGAGAAAGTATATTAATGGTTGTTACTTGTTGCACCCTCTCTGTGATGCTGCTAATATCGTTTTGTATATCTCTGACGAAATGTGAGTTATATTTTCTGAACTTTTCTTATTTGTTTTTGGTTTTGTCAGGCTTACATCACCATATTTCTTTGCAGGTACATACTGTTTTTGCAATTAAAATTTGTATTCTTTTCTTGAGGGGGTGGGGGGGGGCAGAAAACTTCAAACCATGTAGGTTCAGCCTTATGTGAACCATTGTTTCAGACTGTAGATCCTAGGACTTGTAAAGTGTTTGAACTGCAACTGATAAGCCATGAATGTATCAGTACATGTTGCACTTACTGCATCATACAATAAGAATTTAGAGAAAGAATAAGAAAAAGAATAACTTACTTTTTCTTGACTTTTTTTCTGTCACTGATACAGTAGATGAGCATTCAGTGCTGCATTGGAGACTCTTCTTTCTTACCTTTGTCGAAAATGGCTGGAATTACAGTCAGGGCTAGAATGGTCAGAAGCCATCTAAGGCAAAAAAAGAAAATGGCAAGTGGTCTAATTACCTGTGAGAGCAGGGGACAAATTGGAAGTGCCATTGCTCTCTTTGCTGACCCTCAGCAATTTCCCTGTGTAGCTCTGCTCTGAAGAATGTCACTCTAACCTTTGTATTTGACGCATACTTCATTAAAAGGAAGTGTTGCAGAAGGTGACATCATATGCTTTAAATGTGCTGATATCTCTCAGACAATGTTAGTATCTGGAAGTTATTATTTTAAATGTTGGTAATTATGCAAACACAGTAATCCTGGGGGGCTATTTTCATATTTTGGCCACAATTTACGATCCTTATTCTGAAAAAACATTATTCGAAAAAAAAAAAAACCTTTATGCTCAAAGATCTGTCTAGTCTATGTACAGTGGCAAGTTTGGCGCAAGTCCTTCCTGGCACACAGTATGGGTAGCAACATTTTATTTGTAGTTTCATCTCTGAGACACAGTTTAGTCCTCATTGGTGTGAAGTCTGTGTACAGCATCCATTGCATGCACAGCATCCTTTTTCTTACCCACTTTTTATTTATTTTTTACAAATTTTATGTGCAAAGACAGTATAACTATCACTACAACATATCCAAAGCTGGGGCTCCTAGCACAAAGTGGCCCGAGATACGGGCCCCAAAGTCGGTTCAGAAAATGTCATTCTCTGCAGCAGAAAAGTGCTTGACTCGAGTATAAGCCGAGGGGGGCATTTTCAGCACAAAAAAATGTGCTGAAAAACTCGGCTTATACTCGAGTATATACGGTATACTCTTGGCCTGAATTGTTGATATGCCCCCTTTAGCAGAAATAACTTCTTGTTCTTACTAGTTTGCATAACTGCCCACCAGTCTCTGACATTGAACAGGTGAAATTTGTGGGCACTCCGCCAAGTAAAATTATTTTAGTTGCTGGACGTTTGTGGGTTTCATTGCATGAACTGCAACAGAATAGATAAATGTCCCCCAAAATATCTGTGTTTTACAGAACAACACTGCCCATGCACAGATCCAATTCTTAGTGTTTCCTGCAGAAACAGCCGAAATGTAAGCTGTAGGTAGCCCTCCCGGCTCCACCTGGCTCAGCAAACCTAAATCTAAAATTCAAAGGAGCCTTACAGAAAATTGTTGAATGAACAGTAACTGCAGCCAAGTGTGGCTTTAGACCTACTAATGCCTCTTTGAAAACAAGTGGGAAGATGACTTCCTCTTTTCAAACAAGTTATTAAAGCATTGGGATCTATCATGAATTCTCACTTGTTGCTGATGAGGTATTCACTGTGCTTTGATCCTTCTCCACTTGTCTATAAAAGAGGGCATGACCTGGTCCTACGTTCTATACAAATTTTAAACAAATTGGAAAATCTACCTGGTAATGAGCACCTCTGACTGCCAGAGGTCCTTCATAATCACCCCTTAGAACAAATCCTGAGCAAATTGCGGCCCTAAGGCCACGGTCGGCCCTTTGGCTGTCCCTATCTGGCCCTTGATGCCTCCACTGTCAGAATCCCTCTGAGCCTGTTTGCATCCTCACTGAGGAAGCGGACAGGCTTAGAGAAGGCACTCTTACAGATGTCTGTGGAGAGATGCAAGAACTAGAAGGAGAAAGCCTGTGAGCTGATCAAAAAAAAAGTGTCAGGGGGCAGCAGTAATGCCTTCTGAACGTCTGCCAGCTGCTGCTATACTGCCTTCTGAAAAGCAAGCCACCATGAATCGCTTTTCAGAGAGCATTAAGCATTACCACGTGTCTAAAATAGCATTGATTGTGACTGGTCACTCCAGAAGGCTGCACATGGGTCACCCTAATGCCCCTTTTGTTGTTCTCATTATGCAACATTGACATAATTACAAACACTGCTTCACGTGGCAAGTACCCTGGCTGCTGAATGTAGCCTATCTTTCTATTCAAATCTCACTCCACTACATTGATTGAATAGCCTCAGCAGATGGGAATTTTAGTTCAGGACAAGATGTAAGGTGCTCAGCTGACCCCTCCTTCTGCAGTTATTATGCTGCAAACTCTTGCTTGCAAATAATGGAGTTCTTAAAAAATATCTTGGTTTGATTTGTCCAGTTACCTCAGCAGTCGTATATTGCCCACAATATACTTCCTCTGGTGTTCCTCCTGTGAACTAAGGCTGGCCACTTTCAATTTGTATGCAATCAGGCAGGCCCTTGCACTACATAGTTGAAGGTAAATCTAAAGGAAATTGAATAAAAAAAATAGTATAATGTATTGCCATCTTAAGATTAGACAATGGATGGATCTTCCGCTTGATCTGATGGGTAGGGTAAACCTACTGAAAAGCATGATTTTCCCTCTCAAACTCCTCTACGCAATGTCAAACTCACCATGCAAGATCCCTATGCGGATCTTTAAACAACTGGATTCCATCTGTGGTGGGGTCGAACTTCTCAGGTGGCATTGGGGATCCTTAAATTGCCTACTTGCTTGGCTGGCCTGGCTTTACCAGACTTCTGCTTTTACTACTTGGCAGCCCATTTGGTATATATGCATGATTGGCTTATTCCTTCCTCTGGAAATGTTTGTACAGCAGTGGAGGCGGCTATTGTCTCTTATGAGACATAACTTGATTTATAGGAAGGAGGTACCATCCGTGTTGGACACTTCTGCATTGCATAACTGACTTACATTGTTCTCCCGAGCCCAAAAACATGTGCAAGAATCTACCCGGCAATGCTCTCCAAATACTCCACTCTGGTCTAATCCTACGCTTTTTTCCTTTCAAGATCCACAACAATGGTCAGTTAAGGGGGTTAGACATCTACATCAACTGTATGCAGGGCAGGAGTTTAAATCCTTCTCACAACTCGGAGAAAAGAAAAACTCCCAGACTACCAATTGCGACATGCCATCCAGAAGCAATTTGGCTTCCTTGCCTACCATACAAGTGTGTCTGCCCTAGAAAAGTGTGTCGGGCCCTAATAGATTGATATCGGATTATTATTCTTCACTTTGTGCGGAGTCTCGGCCTGGATATTTTTAAGCTCAGTTGAAATGGACCCCGCCAGATCTTCCCTTTAAAGAGCAGGATTGGTCAGAATTTAAACATACTTATAGTAAATCAGTTATATCCTCTAAGGATAAAATTATTCATCTAAATTTCTATCACCATAGTTTATTTCAGATTGCACAGATTGGGCCTTCGCCAGATGGCACTTTGTTTCAGGGGATGCGGAGCGGCTGCTGATTTTATACACTGTGTGTGGAATTGCCCCTTGATCTCTGTCATCTGGTCAGAAGTGAATTTATCTCTTTCTACTGCTCTTGGATTACCCAACACCCTGCACCCTAAAGCCCCATACACACGGTCGGACTTTTTCATCAATTTGGTCCGATCGGACAAGGTTGTTGAAAAATCAGACCGTGTGTATGCACCATCGGACAGTGTTCGTCGGTTTGTCCGTCGGACAAAGTCTTATCTCCTGCTGGAAAGATTTGCCGTCAACCCGGTCCGATCACACCAAATCCGATCGTGTGTACGGTTGTCCGACCGGACAAAGTGCTACGCATGCTCAGATCACATTACAAGACCAAAGCTATTGGCTACTAGCCTCTACGTAGTCCCGTCGTAGGCAACAAACGTCAGAATGATCGGATTTTCCGACAACTTTGTCCGACCGTGTGTACGCAAAACCAACATCGGACAAAGTATGACGGACATGGTCCGACGGACCTGGTCCGCGGATTGTCCGACCGTGTGTATGGGGCTTTAGGCTGCATTCACACCTGAGTGTCGTTTTTTTTATGGCTATTTTTCGAGCGTTTGTATACGTATTTGAGTTTTCGTGTACAGCATTTTTTTAAAACAATTTTGAGTTTGGTGTTTTTTAATTAGCCAATAAAGAAAAAAATCATCTAATTTATCATTTGCTATGTGTTTCAGCTTTTTCATCCGCTTTTATTTTTTTTATTATTTATTTATTTTTTGTAAGGGGTTAGGGGTTAATTTATTTATTTTTTATTTTGTTAGGTTAGGGGTTAAGGTTAGGGTTAACGGTTGGGGTTAGAGTTTTTTATTTATTTGTTTATTATTTATTTTAATTTATTTATCGCATTTGAGCAGAAAAACACTCAAAAGCACGCAAAACACACTAAGATGCTCAAATCAAGTGTTTTCATGCATCTCTATGGAAAAAAAATGCTTCAAGAACTCGCCAATCTGCTTGATTTGAGCTATTTAAAAAGCTGCAGAACTTTTTTGAGCTTGAGGTGTTTGGCTTCAGGCGACTTGTAGTGAAGATGTGAACCAACTCGCTTCAAGCTACAAAACGCTGAGGTGTGAGTGGAGCCTATGGAACTGTCAGTGATTTTTGGTGAATTGCAACTCTATCAAAATGATAAGCACTTACTGCGCATTTTATTTTAGCTTCGGAAGAAACCCCCAACCTTTGAGAAAGGTATATTGATGGTTGTTACTTGTTGCACCCCCTCTGTGATGCTGCTAATATTGTTTTGTATATCTCTGACGAAATGTGAGTTATATTTTCTGTACTTTTCTTATTTGTTTTTGGTTTTGTCAGGCTGACATCACCATATTTCTTTGCAGGTACATACTGTTTTTGCAATTGAAATTCTTTTTTTGGGGGGGCAAAAAACTTCAAACTATGTAGGTAGGTTCAGCCTTATGTGAACCATTGTTTCAGACTGTAGATCCTAGGACTTGTAAAATGTTTGAACTGCAACTGATAAGACATGAATATATCAGTACACGTTGCACTTATTGCATCATACAATAAGAAATCTACAATATTGTTATAGTAATATAACTTACTTTTTCTTGACTTTTTTCTATCACCGATACAGTGGATGAGCATTCAGTGCTGCATTTGGAGACTCTTCTTTCTTACCTTTGTCCAAAATGGCTGGAATTACAGTCAGGGCTAGAATGGTCAGAAGCCATGTAAGGCAAAAAAAAGAAAATGGCAAGTGGTATAATTTACCTGTGAGAGCAGGGGACAAATTGGAAGTGCCATTGCTCTCTTTGCTGACCCACAGCAATTTCCCTGTGTAGCTCTGCTCTGAAGTATGTCACTCTAACCTTTGTATTTGACGCATACTTCATTAAAAGGAAGTGTTGCAGAAGGTGACATCATATGCTTTAAATGTGCTGATATCTCTCAGACAATGTTAGTATCTAGAAGTTAATTTAAATGTTGGTAATTATGCAAATACAGTAATCCTGGGGGGCAATTTTCATATTTTGGTCACAATTTACGATCCTTATTCTGAAAAAACATTATTCTACAATAAAAATCTTTATGCTCAAAGATCTGTCTAGTCTATGTACAGTGGCAAGTTTGGCGCAAGTCTTTCCTGGCACACAGTATGGTTAGCAACATTTTATTTGTAGTTTCATCTCTGTGACACAGTTTAGTCCTCATTGGTGTGAAGTCTGTGTACAGCATCCATTGCATGCACAGCATCCCTTTTCTTCCTTTTTTTAACAATATTATTTTATTATTATAGAAAGGCAGTATCCACAATAAACTAAGTAAAATGCATCATGTACAAAGGAAGATACTGATCTGCTTACCGAATACAGAGATCATCAAAAAAATAATTGTGCTAAAGGGCTACACAAAGAAAGTGGTACATGACAAAAAGATCAGATAGTTTGAACAATAGGAAGATCAAATGCAGGAGCATCTCTATGTAGTTTGAGGGCTTCCACCCGTGAGTAGCTTTAGCATGACATAAATAGAACATCTTGCACTAAAACTCTGTTAAAAAAGAGGGGTACTGCAAAGTTAAAACAAAGAAGTGTAATTTAGTGGGGGGGGGGGAATAGAAAGAGGGGAGCAGATGAGAGGGGGGAAAAAGGGGGGTAGGGGATGGAATGGGGAAGAATAAAAAAAGGGGGAGGAGGCGTATTGTTGGTCTGGTCCAAGGGAGCGCACAGACTACCTCCTCACTCAGCAGAGCTCAGATCAAAGAGGGCTTTACCCTTCTCAGAGTAGATGAACATATTCCCTTTTTCTTACCCACATCTAACTTTCATCTAAAAAGACGCTTTATAGTTTACATGCAGTGCTCTATGTTTTTGTACAGTTAATCTGAAGAGACTTTCACTGCCTACTTTGGTCTACAGCAGGGGTCTCCCAACTTTTTTAGCCCGAGGGCCACATTGTAGATTTTACAATTATTCATGGACAGAAACAGTTATTTATAAATAAATTAATACAATTTAAACAATCACATCCGTTTCCCCTTGTAACGAGCCCCTGCTCGCTCGGTTCCGCTCTCCCGACACTCCTCTGCGGCTATGGAATCAGATTGCAACATCTGATGGTTCGGTTATGCGATGCTCCGGGATTCGAACTACAGCTATGTGCTGTTCGAATCCAGTTGTGATGGCTCTGAACAAACACCAGGCAGGCTGTATGTAAGTTCAAACAGGAATCTCTTTTTATTGGATCCACAACACTCTTTTATACACATTAGTTTGAACACCCTGCCCCCAACAACCACTTTCCTATTGGTCAATTGTAAAGTAGACTGTAGTTCTCAATTAGGTCCTCTGCCATGCAAATTAGGACTTGAAACAGGGTCAGCAGGGATTGGTCCGATAGCTTGAATAGGAGGACTGATAAGGTGTAATGACACAGAGAAGCCCCAGGAGGTAATTAAAGTACATAAACAAATGGTCAAACACAGAACAATGCATTCCTTCCAGACCACAGAGACGTCTAGGGGGTTAGCCTTAAGACATTGCAGAAGACCCCCCACTGTGTAATAGAATCAAAGGAGAAATACATCAGTGTTTCAAGGTTCATGACAATTCTCCCTCCTGGGAAACAGTCCAACAGCCACAGTGGGACCCTGAACGGGTCAACTCGAGGATGTTGGAAAAGAGAAGTAGTCTTAAGGTTCCAGGTCCGTCTGTCGAGATAACCCATCCGCATTCCCGTTTTGGGGCCCTGGCCGATATTGTATAGTGAAATTGTACGGTTGCAAAGCCAGGCTCCACCTTAGTAATCGGCCGCTCTCTCCCGCCACCCGGTTAAGCCATATCAATGGATTGTGGTCTGTCATGACGGTAAAAGAGCGTCCATACACGTAGGGCTGCAATTTCTTTAAAGCCCAGACTAAGGCCAAACACTCTTTTTCCACAGCAGCATATCCAACTTCACGGGGTAACAACTTACGGCTGAGATACGCCACCGGGTGCTCTTTCCCGTCATCACCAACTTGACTTAGTACGGCTCCCAGTCCGAACATGGAAGCGTCTGTATGAATGACAAAGCGTTTGTTAGGATCGGGTGCCGCCAGTATGGGAGCTTGCGTTAGGGCGGTTTTTAACTGATTAAACGCTGTCTCGCACTCCGGGGACCACAGGACCTGTCTAGGGAGAGTCTTTTTGGTCAGGTCCGTCAGGGGTTTGGCAATGTCACTATAGTGGGGTACAAACTTCCTGTAGTACCCTGCTGTCCCTAAAAATGCAAGTACCTGGGTTTTGGTTCTGGGAACCGGCCAGTTTAGGACGGCCTCGATTTTTGCAGGTTCTGGCCTCTGCTTCCCACATCCCACTCTATGTCCCAGATATTGCACCTCAGACATCCCGATATTACATTTGTCTGGCTTCAGGGTCAGGTCAGCGGCTCGGATCCTATCTAGCACTATTCCCAGGTGTCTAAGAGGTTCCTCCCATGTCTGGCTATAGATTGCAATGTCGTCAAGATATGCGCATGCAAAATCTTGCAGACCATCGAGGAGTTCATCTATCATCCGCTGGAAGGTAGCTGGAGCATTCTTCATCCCGAATGGCATTACCAGAAACTGGTAAAGGCCGAACGGGGTGATAAAGGCCGACTTTGGAATTGCTTCTGCTTCCAAGGGAATCTGCCAGTAGCCCTTACACAAGTCAGTAGTCGTCAGATAATGTCCCTGAGCTATTTTGTCCAGCAATTCGTCCACTCGGGGCATAGGGTAGGCATCTGTCACAGTACAGTCATTCAGTCGCCTATAGTCCACACAAAATCGTGTCGTGCCATCCCGTTTTGGGACTAATACTACAGGGGAAGCCCAGGGGCTTGCTGATGGTTCGATCACCCCTAACTCGAGCATCTCCCTAATCTCTGCTCTCATCCCTTCTTGCACTGCTCCGGGAATCCTATAGGCTGGTTGTCTCAGGGGCTTCTGCCCGGGGGTCTCTACCTTGTGCACAGCTATGCGAGTGTACCCAGGGAGTGCCGAGAACATCTCCTGCCGGTCCTGGAGTAATTCTCTGGCTTGTTCTCGTTCTTTGGATCCTAGTCTATCTCCTAGCCTTATATCTTCCACAGTTACTGATTTCGGGAAGCTCCAGCATCGGTAGATATTCAGAGTCCCCGGTGGCAGGAGCACATATGGCGGCTACTGCCTCAGTCCTCTCATGATAGGCCTTCATCATATTAATGTGGAATGTCCTCTTAATATTTGTGTCTGCACAGCTGGCAACCACGTAGGTGGTATCGCACAGCTGTTTTACCACCTGATAGGGGCCCTGCCAGGAGGCCTGTAATGTATTTTGCTTCAGGGGTTTTAGTACCAGGACTTTCTGTCCAATATAAAAGGTGCGATTTCGCGCAGACCGATCATACCAAACCTTCTGCTGACTCTGGGCCGATTGCATATTCTCATGGACTAGATCGGTAAGTTCCCGCAGTCGCTCCCTGAGTTCCAAGACCTAACTAAGGATGGGGAGGCCTTCCGGATCCTCTACCCCCTCCCACTGGGCCCTCACTAAGTCTAAGGGTCCCCTAACCCTTCGCCCATATAACAGCTCAAATGGGGAAAACCCCGTGGACTCTTGGGGTACCTCTCTATAGGCGAACAGTAGATGGGGAAGATATTTCTCCCAATCCTTCCTACTTTCCACGAAGGCCGAAGCAGCCCGTTAAATCTCTCACACAGCCCGTTAGTCTGAGGGTGGTAGGGGGCGCTCTGGAGGGGTTTAATCCCACAGAGACGCCAAAGCTGCTGCGTCAGCTTGGCTGTGAACTGGGTACCCTGATCGGACAATATCTCCTGGGGGAACCCTACCCTAGTGAATACCCGCAGTAAGGCATCTGCTACTGTATCAGCCTGGATATTGGATAAGGGAATGGCCTCCGGGTAGCGGGTGGCGTAATCCACCACCGTAAGAATATACAGTGGTGTGAAAAAGTGTTTGCCCCCTTCCTCATTTCCTGTTCCTTTGCATGTTTGTCACACTTAAGTGTTTCGGAACATCAAACCAATTTAAACAATAGTCAAGGACAACACAAGTAAACACAAAATGCAATTTGTAAATGAAGGTGTTTATTATTAAAGGTGAAAAAAAATCCAAACCATCATGGCCCTGTGTGAAAAAGTGATTGCCCCCCTTGTTAAAACATACTATAACTGTGGTTTTCCACACCTGAGTTCAATTTCTCTAGCCACACCCAGGCCTGATTATTGCCACACCTGTTCACAATCAAGGCATCACTTAAATAGGAGCTGCTTGACACAGTAAGGTCCACCAGAAGATCCTTAAAAGCTACACATCATGCCGAGACCCAAAGAAATTCAGGAACAATTGAGAAAGAAAGTAATTGAGATCTATCAGTCTGGAAAGGGTTATAAAGCCATTTCCAAAGCTTTGGGAATCCAGCGAACCACAGTGAGAGCCATTATCCACAAATGGCGAAGACATGGAACAGTGGTGAACCTTCCCAGGAGTGGCCGGCCGCCCAAAATTACCCCAAGAGCGCAGCGACGACTCATCCAAGAGGTCACAAAAGACCCCACAAACAACGTCCAAGGAACTGCAGGCCTCACTTGCCTCAGTTAAGGTCAGCGTTCATGCCTCCACCATCAGGAAAAGACTGGGCAAAAATGGCCTGCATGGCAGAGTTCCAAGGAGAAAACCACTGCTGAGCAAAAAGAACATCAAAGCTCGTCTCAATTTCTCCACAACACATCTTGATGATCCCCAAGACTTTTGGGACAACATTCTGTGGACCGATGAGACAAAAGTGGAACTCTTTGGAAGGTGTGTGTCCAAGTATATCTGGCGTAGAAGGAACACTGCATTTCAGAAAAAGAACATTATACCAACAGTAAAATATGGTGGTGGTAGTGTGATGGTCTGGGGCTGTTTTGCTGCTTCAGGACCTGGAAGACTTGCCGTGATAAAAGGAACTATGAATTCTGCTGTCTACCAAGAGATCCTGAAGGAGAATGTCCGACCATCTGTTCGTGTACTCAAGCTGAAACGAACTTGGGTTCTGCAGCAGGACAATGATCCTAAACACACCAGCAAGTCCACCACCGAATGGCTGAAGAAAAACAAAATGAAGACTTTGGAGTGGCCTAGCCAAAGTCCTGACCTGAATCCTATTGAGATGTTGTGGTATGACCTTAAAAGGCCGTTCATGCTCGAAAACCCTCTAATGTAACTGAATTAGGACAATTCTGCAAAGATGAGTGGGCCAAAATTCCTCAGGACGCTGTAAAAGCCTCATTGCACGTTATCGCAAACGCTTGGTTGCAGTTGTTGCTGCTAAGGGTGGCCAAACCAGTTATTAGGTTTAGGGGGCAATCACTTTTTCACACAGGGCCATGATGGTTTGGATTTTTTTTCACCTTTAATAATAAACACCTTCATTTACAAATTGCATTTTGTGTTTACTTGTGTTGTCCTTGACTATTGTTTAAATTGGTTTGATGTTCCGAAACACTTAAGTGTGACAAACATGCAAAGGAACAGGAAATGAGGAAGGGGGCAAACACTTTTTCACACCACTGTACTTCTTCCCAGTGGCACTGGGGCGGGCCAGTGGGCCTATAATATCTACCGCTATGCGGCTAAAGGGTTCTCTAATGATCGGCAGGAGTTGCAGTGAGGCTTTTGGGTGATCCCCTGTCTTCCCTACTTTCTGACAAGTCTCACAGGTCCGGCAGTATTCTCGCACCTCAGCATGTAACCTGGGCCAGAAGAAAGCATGAGACAACCGACTCCAGGTCTTAGCTATCCCTAAATGTCCGGACAAGGGCATGTCGTGAGCCAGCCGCAATAGCTCCCGTCTGTATTTCTGGGGTACAACTAGCTGTTTGTGGGGACCCTGTCGCATCCCAGTGCCCATTCCCTCAGTGTAACGATAAAGAAACCCCCCCTCCCACTCTATTCTGTCTTCCCCCAACCCCCCTGGATCCTTGCCCGCCCTGTCCCGATAACCAGCTAAAGTTCGGTCACTCTAAATCTCTTGTCTAATGTCAGAGGGAGAATCCCAGGACACAGGGTTGTCAAGTTGGGGTAACGTAGGAGGATTTGGTCTTACCTGGGTCCCCATAGGAGTGGAGTTGCCTTGAAGTTGGCTCTGACGTCGGGTGGTCACAGCCATGGCAGCCTCTGGGGCATATGAGGAAGTTAAATGCCCCAAATCGTTCCCCAAAAGTACTTCTGCAGGTAACTCACGTAGTAATCCCACTCGCACTTGTCGCTCCCCTGAGCCCCAATCCAAGAGAACTTGGGCGGTGGATAAACGTAGCACCTTGCCTCCCTGCTACCCTGACTGCAACAGTCTGACCGGTCCGGGCCGACTGGGGAATCATGTGAGGCTGAATGAGGGTAATAGTAGCCCCGGAATCGCGGAGTCCCTGGGCCGGCTGCCCATTAACCCATACTGCCTGACGATGGTGCTGTCGATTATCTCCGGCAGCAGCTTGGACGGGATCAGCCTCGAAAAGTTCACCGCACTCTTCCTGAACATCTCGATGGTTGAGCTCATTCTGGAAGCAATGAACCGCTGGTCTGGATGGATGAGCATTCTCTCGGTACCTCGTGGATCGGGTAGGGCAATATCGCTGCAGATGACCGGTTTGGTTACAGATATAGCACTTAGGTCCGGTAGGAGGGTTAGGTCGGGCTGGGGGTCTAGAGGCAGACCACTGAGGTACTGAAGCTGGGTTAGAGGCTGGTAAACTTGGCCGAGATAGTGGATAGCGCTCGCTTTCACCTGACCTTCGAGAGTCCAGATATTCATCGGCCAAAGTAGCCGCTTGCTGTACAGTTCGTGGTTGCTTATCTCGCACCCAATCCCGTATTACCAGAGGGGTGTGGTTAAAGAATTGTTCTAAGAGTACTAGCTGGGTGATGTCCTCTATGGTATGAGCGTGGCTTCCCTGGAACCAGCCCTTAAGGTTCCGCTGCAGACGATGTGCCCACTCCACGTGTGTTATGTTGGTTTGTTTCCGGGATTCTCTAAACTTAATCCGGCTGGCTTCAGGTGTAATGGCAAATCGGGCTAGCAGAGCTTCTTTTACCCGGTCATAATCTTTAGCGTCCTGGTCCTCCAGGGCCCGATACGCATCCGCCGCTCGGCCAGTTAAATTACTCGCCAGTAAGGCGACCCAATCTTGGGACAGTACTTCATGTATCTGGCATAGTCTCTCAAAGTCCTGCAGGAACACTTCAATTTCCTCCTCTCCTTCCTTAAATAGTTTGAATGCCCGAAAGGGCAACTTACGGAAAGGCGCTGTATCTTTGGGTGTTGTCTCCGATTGCCGTATTTCCGCCATTCTCCGCTCATGTTGCCGCTCTAGTTCTCTCTCTTGTCGCTCATCCTGCTGCTGGATGTCTCTAATGGCATTCTGTATGGCGGTCTCTGATGGGTTAGCACCATATAATGCCAACCGCTCTCGAACTCGTTGCTGAAACAAGTCTTCAACTGACCGGGGTCCCGCATCACCATCCCTCGGATCCATCTTGGCTAGCTCACTGATCAGGGTGGCCTTGTTCTTTGTCCCACCGGTTCCTCCACGGCTCTCAAGTAAGTCTTTCAGCGTGGCTCTCCTGCAGGCTGCATAGCTGGTCATTCACTGTGGTGGTTTGGAGTGTCCCAGTAACTGGAGAGCAAATCCCACCGCTGCCAACCAATGTAACGAGCCCCTGCTCGCTCGGTTCCGCTCTCCCGACACTCCTCTGCGGCTATGGAATCAGATTGCAACATCTGATGGTTCGGTCATGCGATGCTCCGGGATTCGAACTACAGCTATGTGCTGTTCGAATCCAGTTGTGATGGCTCTGAACAAACACCAGGCAGGCTGTATGTAAGTTCAAACAGGAATCTCTTTTTATTGGATCCACAACACTCTTTTATACACATTAGTTTGAACACCCCGCCCCCAACAACCACTTTCCTATTGGTCAATTGTAAAGTAGACTGTAGTTCTCAATTAGGTCCTCTGCCATGCAAATTAGGACTTGAAACAGGGTCAGCAGGGATTGGTCCGATAGCTTGAATAGGAGGACTGATAAGGTGTAATGACACAGAGAAGCCCCAGGAGGTAATTAAAGTACATAAACAAATGGTCAAACACAGAACAATGCATTCCTTCCAGACCACAGAGACGTCTGGAGGGGGTTAGCCTTAAGACATTGCAGAAGACCCCCCACTGTGTAATAGAATCAAAGGAGAAATACATCAGTGTTTCAAGGTTCATGACACCCCTATCAGAGCCTTTACGCTCCCCATCAGTCTCCTACACATCTGTTTCCCCCATCAGAATCTCCTACATGTCTGTGTCCCCCATCAGAGTCTCCTACACATCTGTTTCCCCCATCAGAATCTCCTACATGTCTGTGTCCCCCATCAGAGTCTCCTACATGTCTGTTTCCCCCATCAGAGTCTCCTACACCCCTCCAGATACCTCCAGTCTTATCACACCCCCATATCTCTCCAGTCTGATCACACCCCCCATACCTCTCTCCTAACACACACCCCAGATACCCCCTCCACCATTACACACACCTTGGGTTTACCAATCTCCCAGATTTTACCAGTCCTGCAGACAGTTCATCCCAAGCGGCTCCTCCAGATGATGTCCGTGGAGGAATCTGCAGCACACCAGGGTAGGTTAGCTGTCACTGGGGCAGGCATTACAAGACCTCCATCCAAATCTATGGTGGTTGTGGCCCATTAGGTAATACAGAAATGTTAATATGGACAGAATGCAGGTTGCACTGTTAAGGATGAGCTGGCAGTAGTAACCTATTTGATATATTGACTTGGCTTTTTAACGTATTTGAACAGAAACAGTAGATCTTCTTTCAAACAGATAAAGGTGATATACTTAAATAAAAACACAAGAAAATCCAAGAAAGCAACTTATTTGACAAACATATCAATAGATGGCAATGGTGTACTGTGGAAAAAGTAAGTATACTCTTGGCCTGAATTGTTGATATGCCCCCTTCTTGCCTAACTTCTTGTTCTTACTATTTTGCATAACTGCCCACCAGTCTCTGACATTGATCAGGTGAAATTTCTGGGCACTCCGCCATGTAAAATTATTTTAGTTGCTGGACGTTTATGGGTTTCATTGCATGAACTGCAACAGAATAGATAAATGTCCCCCAAAATATCTGTGAGCTACAGAACAACACTGCCCATGCACAGATCGAATTCTTAGTGTGCATGCACAGCCAGCCCACACCTCTAAACTGCCTGACAGCGGGGCCCTGCCTTCTCCCTGCACACATGGGAATCCGCCAACTGCTCCTTCATCCTCTGCCTAGTTGTATCTGCTCTGACAGTGGTACACACACTTTGCACCGCCTGCCTTCTGCTCTCTCTGGCGGTCCTGGAAAATAATCCACAGCACAAGTGGCATAGCGAGAGGGGAGTGCAGGGGAGCGGCTGTGTCTGATGTTTGTCAGGACTTCCTCCTGAGAACAGCGGAGGGAGGGGGGAGCAAGCAGACCAGCAGTTCTGTGCCTGCAGTATCTAAAGGAGCTGTGGGCCGGACAGAACATACAAGCGGGCCAGATGTGGCCCACGGGCTGTGGTTTAGGGACCCCTGGTCTACAGAGTCCTGTCTGGTACATCGTCCCACTGTAAGGCACCACTTTAATGTGAAGGGTCCTATTTACTGCTTAGTTTACCCTCCAGAGACTTTAATGCACCTTAGTTCTATTCACAATTTACAGTATTTCCAAACGAGTTTTGGGAAGGCTCTTAAGTTGATCTGATGTATCTGAACGGGTCTATAAAAAAAACATTAAACAACAAAATATTTTAAATTGTAATACATTTGCTTAATTTTATTATGTGGTTATTCTTTATCTTAGTCAAATGAGGGCCCAAGATGATTAATAGAATATCATAGTTGGTAGGTCAGAGAAGAAAAGCATGGAATCTACAAAAGTAGAGTGGTATGCAGTATAGAATGTACACCACAGTGTACAGAGTGGAGTGGTGAGGAATCTAGAACATCAGCACAGTGTCTGAGCATGCAGTATAGAACATAGTGCACAGCATAGGGAATAGAGATATGGTCAGATTTCAATTTCTGTGGGCTTCAGTCCTTGAAGGATTTGCCCCCTTAATGACCAAAAATGATTTTTTAAGATACAGAAATGTGTCCCTTTAACTGACAATTGCGCAGTCGTGTGACGCTGTACCCAAACAAAATGTACGTCCTTTTATTCCCACAAATAGAGCTTTCTTTTGGTGGTATTTCATCACCTCTGCGGTTTTTATTTTTTGCGCTTTAAACAAAAAAAGAGTGACAATTTGGAAAAAAAACAATATTTTTTACTTTTTGCTATAATAAATATCCTAAAAATAATGTAAAAAAAAATAAATTGTCTTCATCAGTTTAGGCCAATATATATTCTTCTACATATTTTAGGCAAAAAAAAAATGATTGGTTTGCACAAAAGTTATAGTGTCTACAAAATAGGGCATTTTTTTTTTTTTTTTTTTTAGTAATGGTGGCGTTCTGCGATTTTTAGAGGGACTGCAACATTGCGGTGGACAGATCGGACACTTTTGACATATTTTTGGGACCATTGACATTTATACAGTGATCAATGCTATAAAAATGCAATTGCAGTGTAAATGTCACTGGTAGGGAAGGGGTTAAATGTGTTTTCAAGGGGGCAATCAAGGGGTTAAATGTGTTTCTAACTGGGGGGGGGGGGGTGGGACTGACTAAAGGAGGAGACATATCGCTGTTCCTAACTAGTAGGAACAGACGATCGGAATCTCCTCTCCTGACAGAATGGGGATTTATGTGTTTTGCTTTTTCTCAGTGACTGCAAAGCATCCTCTGATATTATGAGGTTGAGTACATTACATTACCATCTTGCTTCTCCACCTTGCCTAATTAGGAAACGCTTTGCATACATAGAGATAATGTTAAGCAATCTCTGAATGGTACCTGTCCTAGGACCTGGAAGCTAGTGGAAATCACTGTAGTAGTGGTGCCTTCTAAGAGGGATCCCACAAGTATGATATATGCATAGTTACCGTTGGTCCAAGCTGTACAAAAATATACATACCTGTAATTCTGTAAGGGGTGTTCAGAAAGGAAGAGGGTAAGTGCAGGGGCCAGAGGGCTTTTTATTACATAACTGAGAGATCTGAGGAATAAAGCAGATGTGTGGGATGGTAAGACAGGGGCAGCACAGTGCCTAAGTGGTTAGCACTTTCGCCTAGCAGCACTAGCGTCATTGGTTTGAATCCCAACCACAGCACTACCTGCCTGGAGTTTGCATGTTCTCCCCATGCCCGTGGGTTTCCTTCGGGTACTCAGGTTTTTCGTTCCACGCTCCAAAGACATGCTGGTAGGTCAGTTGGCTCCTGTCTAAAATGGCCCTAGTATATCTATGTATGAATTTGAGTTAGGGACCTTAGATTGTAAGCTCCTTGAATGCAGGGACTGCTGTCAATGTAGAATATATATGTAAAGCACTGCATAAATTGACAGTGCTATATAGGTACCTGTAAAAAATAAATAAATGTGAGCCAGAGCAAATCATGAATGAACAGTGAGATTAATAGAGAGAAGACTTAAGAAGCAGATCATAAGCAGCAGAGAGGGGAAAATAAATCATTAGGAGTGAATCGTGGCTAGAGCTGGAGAAAGAGGAAGCAGATTGTGGATGTTGGGGTAGGGAAAAAGTAAAAAGCACCCAACAAAAATTGTAATCCTTTTCATTAAATACCTAAATAGGCTTTATTTTATGTCTGAAATGCTGCTTTAATAAATACATACAAATATACTTGAAGTATTTTAATTTGTTTAGGAATGACTCGCATTGCAGTCTTTCAAATGGTTTATGTAGTATTTAAAATGCCACAAGGTGGCATTAGTGAGTGTCACAATAGCATGTAGAAAACACATACGGAAAATAACTATTGAATGTCTAAAATTAATTTAGAGTCTTCTCCATGCCAGACTCTTCTTTTATGAGAAGGTGACCTCCACAGCAATGGCAAGAAAACATGAGAGAAAAAGACCTTTGGGAGTACAGCAAAAAAATGTTTTATGCTTGGAATTTTTATTAAAACATTGCAGTCTTCTTTTGTGAGAGATAAAAAGCTGAATCTCGTTTCATATCTTTTGCACCCATGTATCATTTTACACTGCAGTATAATCAAACTTTCTTTTTTTTTTTCATTATAAACAAGTGTGCTGTGAGAGTAGTGATTTACATTTAAATAATGTGCTGTATTTTATAGATGATGCAGGAACCAGAATGCAGTCACCCATAGCAGCCAATCAGAATGAACTTTCCTGAGGCCAAACCACTGCACAGTTATATCTGACCGGCACTTTATATTTTGCACTTTGCATAATTTTATTAAATAAACTGTAATAAGTGTAGGAAGGTAGACTGGGGTGAGTATAAGTAATAACACTGCAATGATGTTATGGCTGGCATTGTGGATTGAAAACTGTGTGCTTAAAAAAAACACCCGTAGGCCTCATTCACATTGATACTGTCAAACCAGTGTTTTTATGCATTTGGAGGACATTTCCAAAAGCATTTCAAAGCAAGGATGTTCCAATGGTGACACACCTGCTTTTAGATGCGGGCAGTTTAGCTGCATTTAGAGAAAATAGAATTCTGTGCATCCAGGATCCATGTTAACAGCTTAGTGGAACTAAAGTCCCACTTGTAAAAACCGTGAGCAGGCAGGCTCTTTATTGCAAAGAGACATTCTTCAATAAAAGAAACCTACCTACCTGCTCGCAGTCTTCTTTGGAATGTACACAGAGCTGCACAGCTCAGCTTAATTCCGGCATGGCTCTTGTGTGCCTGGAGAACTGCACCCCTGCGCATGTGCAGGGGAGACTTCAACCTATGCTGGGCAATGACTCGGATAGAAGATGCCAACACCTGCAAGGGACTTAATACCATTGAAGGGAAGTAGTATCTTGGTGTTTAGCTCTGCTTTAGCAAGTCTTAATACTGCTAAACCTGTTTTAAACCAGAAAAAGTGATCTGGGAGGCATAAAATGTGTTCATACTTCTCCTCAGATCACTTCTCCTGTACTTTGAAAAGATAAACATATGAATGCCAGTGTGAATGAGACCTTAATCTTGCAGCTTTACTCTGTTTCCCCTAAAGACTGTCATCGGTACTTGTATTGAATTTTTAGCTAAAATGTATTTTTATTAGAAGTGTCTCATGAAAACAATACTTTGAGAGAGGCCTCAGATTATTTGATCACTGACCTTATTTCACCAAGGGGTCTCATTACTAAAATACAATTTCACCCTTTTAAAGAGGAACTGCAGTCCGCTCACATAATTTGTAATAAAAACATCTTTGCCATTCTGAAGCTTCCCTCCAACCACTTTGCATATTATGTTTAATATACTGTGATTCTGTACTTGCCAAATATGCTGCAGAAATCTCCCTCCACTGAGTCTGGCTGCATCCATTTGAACTGTGGGCAGCTGAAGCCGCTGCCTGTTCACTTCCTGGAGGCACACATCCAGCTCTGCAGCTCTCATTGGCCCTCTTATGACTCATCCCTCCCCCCTCCCTTCTTGGCAAACTCTCAGGAGAGTGAGAGAGATAGAGCTGTGCATAAGAAACATGAAGTGGGCTGTATAAGGTATTTACTGGCAGAAAAAAAAATGTACTACCCAAAGTTAAAACAACAAGGGCAGAAGATTTAATAGATGGAAAGTTGAAAAAATGACTGAAGGTCCGCTTTACGTATTTAAAGAAGGGTTAGAACATCTGTTAGGTTTTTTTTGTTTTTTGTTAGGGTGACAGGTGGTGACTGAGACAGGACATAACAGAAAACTTGTTCTTTTTTTTCCAGTAGATTGGGGGAAGATTTGAAGACCGTCAATTTTATTTATTTTTATTTTTATTGTTTTATTTTTTTTATTATTTTATTTTTATTTCTCGCATTGGATGATTTTCTTTCATGCCCTGTATTCGTGGTGTTTTAGTTGCTTTCATTTTAAGTAGTAAATAAATAATAGTCAATGCAGACTGAAGTGCAGTAAACCACAGAATCCATACTATACTGTCCTAATTTTTTTTTTTTTATTATCATATCTATTTTTTTTAACATACAACAGCACAAACTGTGCTTAATAAACAGCAAACAAAACTACAATCAACGGGTAAGACCATAGCTATAGTCCTTATGAATACTGCAAATGACAACAGCCAAAATCGTTAATTAGTATTCTCAGTGTTACAAGTTTTGCTGACATTGTATAAACATGTTTATAAACGGTAAATGTAAACTAAACATGCACAAGTTGACCTGAATTTATTTCTTCTGTTGATAGCTTGGAAGCTTGCCCCAGTTTATTGATATTGAGACTTTGATTGTATGGTACTAACTCTACACTCATAGGGAGAATAACCTGTCTGAAACTAAATGAAATGAAGCTCATCCGGGTAGCAAACCAGGGGTTCCGTCATTTTCTAATACAATTTCTATTCTGATATACTAGTTTTTCTCAAGAGATGTCAATATTAACGTGATTTTTCCACTCCGTATGCATGGGTGGGCTAGGCCAGGGGACATTCATTTTTGTGCAACAATTTCTATGCTATGTAAAGCAGTCTAGTAATAGGGGCCATCGCCTCAGTAGGCACAAGGAAGTCATAAAACATGTTAGGAAGACATATTTTAGGTTCTGTGGTAAGTTAACCTGAATAGAGGATGTAAGAGAATATCTTGCTAGTATCTGCAGCGTTTCAGGCACTTTCTTTCATATGAAAAAAGTCTGCTGGCCCTCTAGCACATCTAGGAAACAGATCTGTGTCTCTAGGGATTCCATCTATGCAGTTTGGCAGGTGTATGGTAAACTCTGTGGAGAATAAAAAGTTGAGTCTTTGTGGTAATAAAGGCACCAGAGGGAGGGATGTCAGAGCTTGTTCCCAGCTCAAGTCTTCCTCCCATCGTTTCAGTTTAGCTGGGATATGGGTGCGCGCATGTACATCATAGTTACATATAGTTACATAGTAGGTGATGTTAAAAAAAGACACAAGTCCATCAAGTCCAACCTATGTGTGTGATTTTATGTCAGTATTACATTGTATATCCTGTATGTTGTGGTCGTGCCTATCTAATAGTTTTTTGAAACTATTGATGCTCCCCGCTGAGACCTCAGCAATCAAAATCCCATATAATTGGAAAATGTGTCCTTCTTTAGAATCAGTTTGTGCCAGTAGGCATTATACTGTCCTCACTTTACCAGCAGGAATTTTTAGAATTTGTGAGCATTTATTCATTTACCATTATAGTTGGTAATGTCAATGCTTTTTTATCTTGTGAAATTTTATGTAAAAGAAAGGAGCCTTTTAGCTTTGGCTCACCTGATAAATGCCACATAACATAAAACATATGCATGAATACATGCACAATAAATGCCTATACTGGATTTCCCCCTATATGTTAAAATGTGCGTGTATCTAATATACAAAGCATGTAATATCTTACAAATTACATGGTTTGTTCAAATAATGCCGTAGTAGCAGATGTTGACCAGATGTTGCATGTAGCAGCTAATCCTCTTAGTTAAATGGCTATTTGTGTTTTAGAGGTTTAAAAAATACCTGTTACTTCCGCACAATAAGATGTGAATAAGAAAACCTTTGCCACATGTTAAACATAATTAAAGGGGTTGTAAAGGCTGAAGGTTTTTTTTTAACTTCTGTGTGCTGCTCCCCCCTCACTACTTACCTGAGCCCCCTCTCTATCCAGCGATGTGCACGGAAGCCTCGTCTGTTCTGGGTCTCTCTCTCTCTCCTCATTGGCTGAGACACATCTGTGGGAGCCATTGGCACCTACTGCTGTCAATCACAGCCAGTAAGCCAATGAGGAGAGAAAGAGGAGCTCTTAATGGTGATTTTCCCACAGCATAGTTACAAAAATAAGCCTGCTGGAAGTACGCAACCTCTGTTTGGACTGAACATTGAAAAGACTGTTTTCTATAACAGAAATCTATTGTAAGGCTGGCCATAGATGGATTTTTTTTTTCTTATGCCAATGGGCTAAAAGAAAAAACAAACAGATTTCTCCATCCACACAATCAAGGTGAATATAGGAATCCTCCCTACTGAGACATAATATTCTGGCAATGGAACTCTGCTACACTGCTCAGTATCTGCAACCAATGATCGAGAACATTTTTCCCAGAAGCCCATTCAACAGAAGTCGATCATTAGATTGACTTCTGTCAAGTTTGAGCGACCACACATAGATGGAAATTTGGCTGCTCCCTGCTGATTGGCCAGATTTCAATTTAGCAAAGGCCAGCTTAAGAAACATTTTGCTTCCATGGTGACCAGCTCATGCATGGTCAGCATAAACTGGAAGGGAGTTTTTGGAGTCTTTTGGTGGCTATTTCAGGTCTGTTGATGTCTGCTGATGTCAGTCTGACTGGAACAATAGTGTGACGGGAGCTGCTCTAGATGGCTTACTGTGCCTTTGATGTCTCCCCTGTAAGCTGTTTACACACATAAAATGATCAGTGTATGCTTCTCTAGCCAAGAACATCTGTTTTCAGCCACAAACCATTTCTTTTGATGACCGTCCAGGTGGTATGCCTCTCAGACATAAGCCCCATGCATGTGTTGGCCAGACCTCATGGATCATCTTATGAGTTATGTGTCCTATGACAGCCGGGCCTCAATAAAAACATCGAACTTGGCATTCAGTCCTTGCTAAGACATCTTGAAGATGCTTTAGCCGATATACTAAATGTTAGCATTATTTTGTCCTGCGAGATATTTTATATAGACTCTGTACAGATTATGATAATTGGGACCTGAATTATTTAATTCAAACAAATTTATTTACTGTTTTTTTCCACTTTGTACAGTGTACCAAAAAGTGGTTTAGGTCCATATAATAAACCACTGTTTAGAACATGTTGTCAATGCTCATTTGTATTAAAAACAGAAGTTAACGCATATCATAAGAAAAGTACTAAGGCAGTTTCTACTAAGACAACGGCCCATGTAAATTGCCATTTTGACACACACAGGCACAGTATCTTTAATGAGAAATATCAGCTGTAAAGTCCCCCCTTTCCTTTCCCCTCCATTCAGTTTCTAGGGAAGTGTTACTCTTGATTAATTGCACAGTGCTAGAAGTAGTTATTCAAAGCTAAAGAAGATACCAATTACTACCCTTAAAAATGTAAACTAGCCTTTGGAAACAAGATTAGTCACCACCTTGTGCCAGTTAGTGATTGGCATTTTTCATTGCATTGCTGCAGTTTGGTCTGAAACCTCCCACAGTATGTCACTTCCAAGTATTCAGAAATTCTGCTTCTAAGACGCTGTTTCCACAATGCCAAGTGGCACACGTGCACTGATGCAGTGTATGAACAATGGAGCTAAGGTTCCATTCACACTTGGGCGACTCCAAAGTCATGCAATATCCATTGCAACTTTGGATGGGTGCAACAACTGTCACATTGATAACATTAAGATGCATGAAAGTGGCATCAACACAGTGCAGGAAGCTTTTAAAAGTTGCTGCGACTTAGATTGCATAGATCGCATAGATTTGAATAGCTTCCATTGAAATACATGGGCTGCAACTTGTCATGGGACTTTGTATCCAAAGTCCCATGACAAGTCACACAAGTGTGAATGGAGCCTAAAAGACAGGATTTGCAATACTGCAGGTGCCGAAAAAAATGCCTTGAGAAAGGAAGGACACAATGAGAGTAATTTATCAAAACTGGAGCTGACAGAATTTGAGCAGCTGTGCACAGCAACCAACCAGGTTCTATCTTCAGCTTGTTCAGTTGAGCTGTGATAATGAAAGATAGAAGCTGATTGGCTGCCATGCACAGCTTATCCAGATTCTGGTTGCTTCAGTTTAAAAAGCTCCCCTCAATGTGTCACCTGGTGGTAATGGTTTTGTTTTCAAAGGTTTGTGTTAAAGTTATTCTCCATGCAGACCACCAAATGCACAGATGAAATACATCTATGTGTAGTATGTTACTTCCCCAAAATGTATTTTTGCCACGTAAATCCAGTGATTTCTGCACCAGTGCATCCAGGCAAGTGGCATGCTAATTTTCTGGTGTAAGATTGCGCTGCCTGTGTCACCTCTTTATCTCCTGCCTGTTGGTGGGACAAGAAGTCCATGTCACCAACTCTATTCAAATAGCAGAATGGTGAACCAGGAAGTAGAATGGTGGTCTTCTGGATGTGCAATGCCACCGTTGGGATTAAGATCTCAACTGTAGATGATAAAATAATAAACTTATATGTATTTCAGCCGTGTATTTAGATGTTGGAACTATACAGCTGGATCACAACACACATGCAAAACATACACATGCTTAGTGGCAATGCAAGGTTTGATGAAAACATTAAAGATTCTTTTTTGACAGCTGTACACAGTGTCCTGAGAGACCTTTAAAAATCTCCCAAAATAGAATAAACAGTTTTGGTGGGGTTCTGCTTTAAGTACAGTGTACATTTCTTTCAGTGTACACTACTAATAAACACTATTTTGTTTACCACAGTTCAAATTTCAAGTTTCCTGGATTAGCCTTAAAGGTATGCAGAAAGGTTCTCTCCTCATTGCACATTACATATCCAAAGCCCAAGTTACATTTTTGGAAGCAAGATCAAGTACTGTTTTATTCATTGCAGACCTGCAGGCTGTGTTGGGATGTATACCAAATATTCACACAAACAGATCACTCAGTGTGCTTTCTTTAATGTTACAGATGCAGAGCCACTTGGTCTGGAAGCAGGCAGTGGGTTAGCTGCCTGGAAACTTAACGAACAGCTCTATCCCTGCGATGTCTGTGGGAAAGTGTTTGGCCGACAGCAGACTTTATCCCGACATCTGTTATTGCACACAGGTAATATAGTGTATAAAACTTCCAATCTTGTCAGTGGAATTGAAATACAGGTCTGCTTGCAGCATACAGCTGTGGCCGCCCACTGAATTTGAAGAGTAGTCGGACGTACGTTCTAACTACCATGCCTTTGAATAGCCTGCCACTGCAGACTGTGATCTGAATCAAAACCTAGATCCACCCAAATTCAGAGAGAATGCTCTATATAGCAATTAGGAACTATGGGTGTTGGCATTTTAAACCCCAGCTCTGTCACACTCACATTCAAAGAAATATTAGGTGGGCATAACCTGATATTAAGTTTACTGATGATTTTGTCCCAGCCCTTATGTAAAGTAGACATGGAACTAAGATCCCTTTCAGACGGAGCGTAATCCATCAAGCGCTTCTGCCTGCTCAGCAGGGGATCTCTCCGCTGATCCTTCACTGAGCAGGCTGATGACAGGACCCAATAGACTTTAATAGGAGCTCTGAAAAAATGTTTGAAACCGTGTGTATCACATGCTTTTTTTACCTACTGACTAGCTTTCCTGTGGCTAAAATCATTTAAAAAATGCTCAAGCCTCAGACACCTGCAAAAACGATCAAAACCGTCCTGTACAAATGCCCAAAAAATACCTCTTAAAGGACCAAAAGCGCTCAGCTCAAGTGTGAATGCAGCCTTAAAGACAGATATACTTTTATAACAGATTGGCTATTTTATTTTATTTCAAAATACCATGCAAACTTGCAAAATAACCTCCTACCCAACCTTTTTCCTTTCCTGAGCTCATCATAGGCTCAGAACAATGTAAACGCTTTTCTTGTCAGATGCCTGCACTGTCTGAAGACCAGTACTGAGTAGTAGGAAAGTTTCTGAATTCAAAGTCTTTCGTGCCATGAGCTGTAATTGACAATTTATATCAGTGGAGATCACAAAGTGCAAGGTCATCAGTTGTGTACACCAAGGTTCAGTGTTGGGACCCTTACTTTTTAATATCTTTATAAATGATATAGGGTCTGGGATTAAAAATACAATTTCAGTCTTTGCAGATGACACTAAGCTACGCAGTGATTAACGTTCACGTTACGTTATAGGATGTCTCCAACTTACAAGTCGACCTCAATGCACTGTTTAGTTGGGCAACTAGGTGGCAGATGAGGTTTAATGTTGATTAATGTAAAATTATGTGCTTGGGGGCTAAGAATATGCATGCATCACACATACTAGGGGTAGTACAACTGTGGGAATCAATGTTGGAGAAGGTTCTGGTAGAGCATGAGCTTAATATTAGCATGGAATGCTAAGCTGCAGTTTCCAAAACAAGCAAAATCCTTTCTTGTATTAAGAGAGGTATGGACTCCAGAGAGAGAGAGATATCATTTTGCCCCTGTACAAATCATTAGTAAGACCTCATCTGGAATATGCAGTTCAGTTTTGGGCACCAGTTCTCAAAAAGGATATCGGGGAACTAGTGACAGAAAAGGGCAACCAAACGGATAAGAGGCTCCGCTATCAGGAAAGATTAGAGGAACTGAATTTATTCTCTCTTGAGGAGAGGAGATTAAGGGGGGGGGGGGGGATAATCAACATGTACAACTATATAAGTGGTCCATATAGAGTTATTCACTTTAAGTTCATCACAGAGGACAAGGGGGCACTTTTTACAGCTGGAGGAAAAAAAATGTCATCTCCAAATATGGAAAGGTATCTTCACAGTAAGAGCTGTGAAAATGTGGAATAGACTCCCTCAAGAGATGGTTCTGGACAGCTCAGTAGATTGCTTTAAAAAAAAAAAAAGGCTGGATTCTTTCCTAAATGTACCTAATATAACTTAGGTACTAACATTTTTAGGTAAAGTTGATCTGGGGATTTCTTGTTAAAAAAAAGTTGATCTGGGGAATATCTGTTTGCCTCTCGGGGGATCAGGAAGGAATTTTTTTCCCCCCGTTGTAGCAAATTGGATGCTTTGCTGGGGTTTTTCGCCTTCCTCTGGATCAACTGTAGGTATAGCATTGTGTATATAAGATTGTATGATTATTATTATTTTTTTTCTCTTTTATTGGTTGAACTAGATGGACTTGTTTTATTTTTTTCAACCTGACTAACTATGTAACTAAAGTCTTTTGGCATCCCTAATAAGGCCAACTTTTGAGTAGGGTTATGTTTTCAATACAACCCCCAATGCCAAAAAAGTTGGCACGCTGTATAAAAGCTACAAACACAGAATGCAATGATTTGCACATCTCATAAACCCATAATTTATTCACAATAGAAAATAGAAAACATATCAAATGTTTAAACTGAGAAAATGTAACATTTTAAGAAGAACAAAATAAGGTAATTTTGAAATTATTGGCAGCGACATGGCCATGTTTACCATGGTGTAACATCCTCACTTCTTTTAACAACAAACACCTGGGAACTGAGGAGACCACTTGCTGGAGATTTGGGAGAGAAATGTTGTCCCATTCTTGCCTAATATAGGATTCTAACTACTTAATAATCCTTGGTCTTCTTTATCGTATTTGTATTCACAGACAATGATTTTTGGAAGTATACCTGAGCCAATGCAGTGATGTCAATCACAGAATCATGTCTGTATTTAATGCAGTGCTGTCTGAGGGCCCTGAAGATCGTCGGCATCCAATATGGCATTTTGACCTTGTCCCTTATACACACAAATTTCTCCAGATTCTGATTTCTCCAGCTCCACCTCTTGTCGTTGGTGGGGCCTGCTGTGGGCTGCAAGTGCAGGGGATCCGAATCCTAGTGCACTGCTACTCTCCCACCACCAGAGGGTGCCCACTCCTTCTCCTAGCAATACCACTCCCCTTCCCTCTCTGTGGTCATGTCACTCGGTGTGTGTAAAATAAAAAAAAAGATATATATATTTATTTGCACTTGTTTGGCTGACCACTGAGCTCAGTCTATTATTATTATTATTATTATTGAAAAATATATATTTTTTTAGTCTTTATTTCGATCTGTTTGATTACATGAGCTCAATTCAATATTGTTAATAATATTAAATAGGGCTAATGTGATCAGCCAAACAAATAGAAATAAATATTTTAAAAAATATATATATTTTGTTTCAAAAATAATAATTTCTCATAATCATAATAAATAAATACAGATACAAATAAAGATGTGGCAGTTGAGGTAACAGTCTGCAAACCCCTGTTGCCTGTCCAAACTTTTTGGGGACGTGTTGCTACCATCAGTTTCAAAATGACCTAATTTATTTCCTAAAATGGTAAATTTTCTCAGTTTAAATATGTTTCCTATTTTCTATAGTGAATAAAATATGAGATTTGCAGATCATTGCATTCAGTTTTTATGTGAATTTTACATCACGTCACAACTTTTTTAGAATTGGGGTTGTATTTCAATATTTCCCAGCAAAGGGAGCCTAAAGTAGAATCTCAAACATGAAGTAGGTCTTAACCAACAAATACAAAGTTCTTCAGCACTATGGGAATACTTGCAGGAAATTACTATTACCGCTTTGTTTCTCTACACAGAAGAGAGAAAGTATAAGTGCCATTTGTGCCCATATGCTGCAAAGTGCCGTGCTAACTTGAACCAACACCTGACTGTCCATGCAGTGAAGTTGGTGAGCACTGACACAGAAGACATTGTCAGTGCTGTAATTTCTGAGACCAGTGAGAAAAAGAAGTATCCATATTATTATAGGTAAGAAACCTTTATGTACACATTATTGTGCATGCCTTTAAATGTATTTTGAATTTAGTAGTGTTAATTATGATGCAACCCCCCCTTAAAGCTGAACTCCAGGCAAATAGCCATATACACAATTGAAATATCGGGGGTGTTTTACATACCAAATAATGGTGGACAGCAGATCTAGCTTTTTAAACCTACTTTTCTTTACTGTACTTTAGCATTACAGCTAGGTGACCTTCCTGCCTATGATTGGACAGTGAAGGAGCAGTAGCAAACAGATGAGCTCATCCACTGTACCTCTGTCAGATTGCTCCATGTGTATTCATCACTCCTAATTGGCCCCTACTGCTGCCCCTTCCTCTCCCAGCCTAAGCCCTGGTTCACACTGGAGCATTTTGACATGCGATTTGACATGTCCAAATCGCATGTCAAATCGGCGACAATTTCCATCAATGGCACGTCCTAATCGGTGTGACGCCGCATGTGCGGCGCTGCACCAATTTCAAAAAGTCGTTTCTGTACTGCTTTTTGCGATTTCGGGATGCGATTTACATTGACATCTGTGCAGATGTCTCTGAAATCGCGTCTGAAATCGGGACTGACATGCGGGAGTGAAATCTTCATTCCTGCAGCTCAGTGTGAACCTGGGCTAAATGTTGCTCTGCAGCAATTGCAAAAGACTGATACCAAGTTAAATTTGAATGCTTACAGTATTTGCATTGAATTATTTTAAATAATACATATTTAGTTGCATTAATGGATGTTTAATGTCTGTTTAGAGTTTACATTTAAAGGTTTTTTTTTTTTTTACATCAGTCATTCTAAGTATACCATGGCTCTGCTTTTTTTTTTTTAATTAGTCTCTTACTATATTTTTAGGCTTTGTTTTAGTCCTGTGCACGCTCCCTATTCTCCACTGATGCACATCATTGCTACTAGTAGAGCAAGCAGTGCTATTATTTCTGATCACATGGTCTACTCTTACATGTACTTCAATTCCATAAGGCTCAATGTGTCTACAGGTAAATGTTTAGTCAATTTCAGGATAAAGCAGGAAAGGGTGGCTATGTTCACATACACATAGGGGACATAAAGAACGAATGTAGCCACCCTAGAACAGGAAGTCTGAGAACAGCAGAAAACAATCTTGCATCTAAGAGATTAAACAAAGGAAAAGAGGGCTAAAAGGTACATTCTGGTTATAGTTAGACACATTGCATGTATTTTATTTTCTTAAGGGGCCTCAGTAGTACAAGGATCTGTGCGTTGTTGTAAAATGTTCATTTTATTTTCGTACCCGTAGACCATTTGCACACCCAAGAGGTATGCCCAAAAAGCTTCCAGTTTGCAATCCCCAATCCTGCCTTGTTGCTAGTGCTCAAAAAAACATTGTTTTTTTTTTGTCTCCTGTAATGCTGGGAGTATGTGACCAACAGTTTTCACATCCAACAACATGCAAACAAAGTGGACATTTTATAAATCTGAACATTTATTTTTTATATATACTGTGGAAAATGGCAACCAATCAGCTTATAGCTTTAATGTGTTCATTTGAAAATAAAAATGGCAGCCTACTACATTTGTGGCAGATGCTCCAGATTTTGGCTGCTCCAGTTTTTAAAAATACCCCTTTGTCATATGAGGGATTGGTTAGCTTAGTGGTGGTGAACGTTTGAATCTTATGTGAGTCCGAACTGTAGTTAAAGGCTTCCTAATCCACTTTTAATAACCAAACAAATAGAAAAGTTTACAACACTCCAGTTGCCCAAGCAGGGGATTTTCAACAGTAATAACAGTCAACAGAAAAAATGATGAGCCATCTGAATCTTGTTGGCAGCATCACTACTCTTTGGCTCTCCTGGCTCACTCAGCCTTAGTTACAGCATATGTTCGACTCCTGGTCTCTAGATTTATTGGCACCCCGGGCTCCCTCACTCTTCTGACACTAATGCCCCATACACACAGTCGGAAATTCCGATGGAAAATGTCCGATCGGACCATGTTGTGGGAAAATCCGACCGTGTGTGGGCTCCATCTGACTTTTTCTGTCGGAATTTCCGACGGAAAAAATTTGAGATCCTGCTCTCAAATTTTCCGACAACAAAATCCAAAACTTTTTCCGATCATGTGTAGAGAATTCCGACGGACAAAGTGCCACGCATTCTCAGATCAAATTAGGAGACCAAACCTATTGGCTAATAGCCTCTACGTAGTTCCGTTTTATGCAACGAACGTCACCACGTTCAGAATGATTGGATTTTCTGACAACTTTGTCCGACCGTGTGTATGCAACACCAGTGTCGGCCAAAATCCGTCGGAAAAAATCTGACGGATTTTGTGGTCGGAATTTCCGACGTGTGTATGGGGCATTAGACTCCCTCCAGTCCTCTTGAATGCGCTATTCGCTTCAGCTCTCTCAGTCCTGCAGACTTGCTAAGTTATCTCAACTTCCTCAGTCCTGCAGGTAGGGAATCTCTCCAACACGGAGTCTCATCTTCTATCACCTGGATCACCTCTCCTAGCTGGAGCACACATCTATCTCCAAAACAAGGGCCCTGAGCCATGGCCAACTCCTAGCTTCTGATAAATATGCACACAGTTGCACTCACAGGTCTACAGGTCTCCAGTAAGACCTTGACACAGGATTAATGGCATTGTCCCACACAAGACACTTTGAAGCCTGGAAGCTCTGGCCCTTGATCGGGAGTTACAAAACCCAGAGAAACTGTTTTTTGTCATTCATAGTAAACACTGCGAAGCCCCTCACTATGCATTAGTGCAAACACTGTGTCATTCCTATATCCATTTTCACAATGGCAGTGCCTCGCAACGTCACACCCTGTATGTTATTTGTGATATCAGGCAGATGACAGTGCAGCAATTGTCAGACCTAAATGGACTTGTTCACCCCTTGACTTAAGCTAAAAAGTCAAAAAAAGAAAAGAAAATTCAAAAGCGCTAAAAAACAAGGCAATTACTGTATTAAACTTAATTTTTTTTGTTCTTGCAACTCGTTCACCCATTAAGCCTGTTAGTAAGTAAGTTATAAGTGAAACCAAAGGCAGGAATACTCACCTAAGCTCAAATGATGCTAGGCCCGTGAGGTCTCTCGCCAGCGCAAGCATCTTTTACTTGGCTTCTTTCGGGTTCTTTTGATTGACTGGTGCGGGATTATGTCACTCCTGCACATGCCCAGGAGTGCAGTCATAGCACACACACAGGCACTCAGCGTACATTCTACAGAGAATTGAGAAAAGGCAGGTAGGTGTATTTTATTGCAGAAGAGACATTGGGGGTTATTTACTAAAGGCAAATCCACTCTGCACTACAAGTGCAAACTACAAGCGCAAAGTGCACTTGAAATTGCATTGAAAGTGCACTTAGAAGTGCAGTCGCTGTAGATCCGAGGGGGACATGCAAGGAAAATAAAAAACAGCATTTTAGCTTGCACATGATTACCGTAGATAATAAAATCAGCAGAGCTTCCTCTCATTTCAGATCTACCCCTCAGATTTACAGTGACTGCACTTCCAACTGCACTTCCAAGTGCACTTTCAGTGCAATTTCAAGTGCACTTTGCACTTGTTGTTTGCACTTGTAGTGCAAAGTGGATTTGCCTTTCGTAAATAACCCCCATTGTATGTCTTTCTGAAATAAAGAGCCTGTCTGTTGACAACTTTGTATTTTTATCCTTTAGTGCGTTAGCTTTAACAGCCCAAGCTGCCCAGGAAAACTCCCCCTGATACCCAGATGGGTCGCTACAGACCAGACGGGATTCATGCCACATCGTGAAGCCAAAGATAACTCCCTCCGGGCAATATCCCTGATTCAATACGCTCAGAGGTCCGCCCAGTCCACCCTATTGATATCCACAGATGCTGAAAAAGCGTTTGATAGGGTGGACTGGGACTACCTAAAAATGACCTTACGTCACTTCGGGCTGGGGCCCAAAATATTTCACCGCATCACCTCCCTATACTCCTGTCCAACGGCACAAATTCGCATAAACGGAACTCTGAGCGACTCATTCCAATTGTTTAATGGAACCAGACAGGGGTGCCCTCTTTCACCCCTCTTATTTGCCATCACCCTAGAACCCTTCCTGGCGACGGTAAGGCATAATATAAACATACACGGGATCCGGGTAGGAAACAAAACTCATAAATATGCAGCCTATGCGGATGATATTTTATTTTTTGTCCAACAGCCACACACCTCTCTGCCCAATTTAATGTCAGCTTTCTCTACATATCAGACAATGTCAAACTTTAAAATTAATTTATCTAAGTCCGAAATACTGAACATTAACCTGCCCAGCAGCGAGGCAGAACGATTAAAACCCCGCTTCCCCTTTAGGTGGGTTAACAAAAGCATGAAGTACTTAGGAATAAACCTCACGCCCAATATCCAATCTCTCTTTAAACACAACTATATCCCTCTGCTGAACAACATCAGAAGTGACCTCAAAAAATGGAACACGTTAGCACACTCCTGGTTGGGAAAGGTAAATATAGTCAAGATGAATATATTGCCTAGAGTTCTCTTCTACTTTCAGATGAACAGATTTTTGTCTAGGATTTCTGAATGGAAGTACGCCGCTAACTCTAAATTATGGGTGAGCTTAGAGTATGCTCTAAGCAACACAAACTTAGCATTAATCCCAACCCCAACATTCCCCAGGGCATGGTCATACGCCTCACCCTTACTACCTCTCCTGGGTCACACATACTTCCTTCCGGGTCAATTGGACCCTGGCTTTCAGTCATGGTCTCCAGACAAACCCCTACTACTGCACCATGTTCTGCAAGCCAATACACTCAAACCGCTTATATGGTGGTCGTGCCCTCTTGTTCGCCCATATTGGGCCAGCGTCATCCAAATTATACAACAGATATCCAATGTCAACCTCCCCTCAGATCCATGGATCATTCTTTTCCACGCAACCACGGAACCAATCGGTAAATAAAAAAGTGTATTCCATGTTTTTTGTTGAATATATGGGGCTGTCTCTTTGCTGGATTGGGATGTCTCTTTGTTGGAAAAGGATGTATCTTTGCTGGATTGGGTTGTCCTTTTGTTAAATATATGGGGATGTCTCTTTGCTAAATATATGGTGATGTCTCTTTGCTGGATTGGGCCGTCTCTTTGCTGGATTGGGACATCCCCAAATGTTCAGCAAAGAGGTGGCCCAATCCAGCAGATACATCCCCATATAGCAAAGAGAAATCCCAATCCAGCAAAGAGACATCCCCATATACTCTGCAAAGAGACATTTCATCAGAGACAGTCCAATCCATCAAAAAAATACCAATATAGCAAAGAGACAGGCCCATATATTCAGAAAGGAAACCTCCAAATCCAGCAGAGACATCCTCATATAGCAAAGAGGCTCCCCATATAGTAAACATCCACTAAGCCTGCACAAAGTTTACTATCTTTTTCAGGTTGTACATGCGCTGTATAAAAAGTGCAGAGAATAAAGCACCTGTACCTGATCCTAAGGCTTCCCATGCTCCTGTGCCTGCTGGCCCCTCCCCCTGGTCTCACTTGGCCTCTTTCACAGTTCAGCAGCAATTGTCTCCGTGCAGGACCCATAGCTGATGTGGGATCCCACTGTGCCATTCCAGATGCTTTGCCTGCTGGCCCCTCCCCCTGGTCTCACTCGGGTCCTCCCCAGCTCCACAGTTTAGCTGTGATTGCCTGATTGCTGGACTGGTGCGTCTGCTAATGCCCAAGTTGGAGCTGGAGGATATTGTTGTTCTGGGTGCTGGAGGGAGAGACGTGGGTGGAAGCAGCTATGTAAAGATGCCCCAACATGTGTATGGGCTGTCCCCCCTGACAGAAGCCCTGGGGCCAAGAAGTGGAGGTGAGTACGTTCCTACTTACATTGGGACCATAGCAAACTTAGCCACCCTCCAACAAGAAGTCAGATCACAGCAACAAAAAAAATGGAATTTGATGATTTGCGGAGGATGAGAGCAATATATGTCCTTTTTTTAGGTTAGGAACTCAAAAAATACATATTTGAATAGAATTTAAATTAAAAAAAAAGTTTAGTATTACTTTTAAGGATTAGTAAGCTGCAATATATAACATTGTTGTTTTTGTGTTTAATACCACTTTAACTATTTGTACCATCATTGGCTCATTAAAGTATTATGGACCAAATCAATATTTATAGATGGCCGTGAATCTCTGTCCACAAATTCCCTAAAATGTCAATGGTTCTGGCTGATGCCAGAATAGCCTGATAGCTAACCCATGGCTGCTTGAAGTGGGATAGAGAACCTCGCTTCTATTTAATAAATAACGTGCTCCTTTTAAAAAAGGCGAGTAATGTTGTTAATCTTTTGTTTGGTGGAATAATATAAATGATTATTCTTCCGTGCTAGGTCTTGTTCACGTAGATAACAGCTGGTGGCAGCATTGTGTTCATAATCCACCACTGACTGGGACATGAAGTTCCTGGAAGCTGGTGAAATAGTGCAGTGTAACCTGGGAAGCTGTCCAGATTGTTTGAATTGGTTTCTGAGATGCCATGTGCTCTCTACTTAGCAACAAACCAGCTTTTACAACTGTGTTTGGCAAGACTACATTGCTTCTCTGTTGCCCAGAGGAATCCGCTAGGTGATGTGCAGCATCTGGAACATGTAGTTCCCAATTAACATCATCATTATACTCTGCAGTGTAATGCCTTGTTACACATGGTGCAAAACATCTCTAAATGAGAATAATGCAGCTCTTGAAAGATCAGCAAGTATGGAATGGGTTACTAAAAAATGCTCCCTCCCTATCTTTCACATGCATATGTGTAGTGTTCAGTGCTGCTGTAATCTCTGCGCAGTACACACCTCTGCTGGACATAAACCTTTTGCATTTTGAAAAAAATATACTTGACTTTATAAGGAAAAAGTTTAAAATCATTTTTGGAAATTTCAAGGGTGGTATATTTTTAATGGACACAGAGACTGTGAAAAAAGGAATATAATTCAATTTCTGCAAACAGCCCACAAAAAAGCAATTTACTAATAGATGCCAAGAATAAGGTTCCTTCTGTGCATGCACAGCACAGACAGAACCTACAACAACATCTGCAAACTGATGTATTTCAGCGTTACTTACTGAATCTATTTTATTACAATTTACCTGTAGACCATACTCGCAAAACTAAGCATTAAAGCTGAACTTCAGCATTCCCTTTTGTCTTATACCGTTTTATTAGACCCCTTTCACACGAGGGCGTTATGCAGGCGCTATAGCGTTATAAATAGCGCCTGCAATCCGCCCTCAAACTGCTGCACCATTGTCTGCAGTGTGAAAGACAGGGACTTTCACACTGCAGCGTTTTGCTGGCAGGGCGTCACAAAAAGTCCTGCCAGCAGCTTCTTTGGAGCGGTGAAGGAGCGGTGAACTCACCGCTCCTCCACCGCTGCTCCTCATTGAAATCAATGGGGCGGCGCTATTGCTGCGTTTTGCCGGGGGTTTTAACCCTTTCTTGGCCGCTAGCGGGGGGTAAAAGCACCCCGCTAGCGACCAAAATGCGCCGCAAATCCGACGGTAAAACGCCGCTAAAAATAGCGGGTTTTACCGCCGACGCTATGGGCGTTGTAGTGTGAAAGGGGTCTTAAAGTTGCATTCTCTGAGTTCACTAAACACTGTGAGCTTCTCTTAGTGTGCATTAGAAGCTGCAGCAAGTCAGATACCACCCACCCCATTTTTTCTGGCTAGAGGACATTCAGTATCATTTAGCATTTTCCTCCCCAGCCTGATTGTCCCTGGCCCACCTCCTTTTGTTTATTGGATTTCACTTCCTTCAATCAGTGAGGCTCAGCATTACATGTGGGTGTTAGTAAAGAAAGAAAGATGGTGGCACACCACAAATTAAGTCAAATTCTTAGATGTCCTTTATTGTCACCAAGCCAGACATAAACGCAGGGAAAGGTTGACGCGTTTCATACGAATCACTCATGCTTACTCATACTCAGTGGCGACACGAGGTGAGCACCTGCAGCTGTCAACAATCTATTGATTGCCTGAGCGGTGTACACTATGGGGTTGGACATGTGGGTGTTACCTAGGGCAGTCTGCATGCAAGTGAATCCTGCCAGGAACACCCACTTCTTCAAACTAATATCCACTCATCAAGCATTTTGATATTTATATAACTCCCTCAAAGAGACAGCCCCCTGGTTGAATTAGGACTGAGGACTCACAAGAGTGGTACAGGGGTGGGTTGCTGTGATGTTTTCCGGAAGCTATGTACAGTCTTCTAGATGGTCCAGGGATGCCATGACAGCTTCCTATTTTCTGTACTAAACGGCACTCATGTAAAGCTGGCCATACACTATGAATTTTGCTCAGAGTGGTGGCGGCATCCAATTAGATGTAGCCACTATGGTTAAAGTGCAATGACAGCAGCGGGAGATTCATTCATCCGCACTGTATAGCCTGAATGGAGGATTCCGTTTTTTCTATTCCACCTGCAGGCTGAACAAAAAAAATTTGTACTATGAGCCCAACCTGCGTGGGGGCTCACCTCCCATGGGGGCATTTAAACAAGGGGCTGGGATCACAGGAAATGGGCTGAATGATGTAAGTGTTCTGCCTGAAGAACTCCTCTAGTGTTCTCCTCTAGAGCACCTCTAGTGGTGGACCGAGGTGAAATCTTAGGACAGCGCTGGAACATGAAGAGGGTAATTAGAAGACAGCGGGGGATGGGGACAGTCTAAATTACTTGGAGTTATACTTTAACCTTAAAGGCTAAGTTCACCTTTGCTCACCCCTTCTTTTTCCCCCCCTAAATTCCAGCTCCCCTATGTACCAATATAGCATTAATGTACTTATTTTGCAAAAAATAAAACGTCTTTCCATTAATTCTACACCACTGTTCATAAGCTGTTGGTTTTGGGGGAATAGGTTTATCTGTCCATAAAGTGTTTAAAATGTCTTAATTTGGTTAAATCTAGATTTCTCAGTATTTGACATTTCCAATTTGTTAATACAGTCAGTCAGTGTGAGAGGGCCCGATGCCGTTAAGAAATGTCCTATTCTAAACATGCCTCTATTCAACCACCACTGGTAAGCTGTTGTGTTCAATCCTGGAACAAAGTCTGGATTATGAAAGATATGGGTCAATGGTCTCAGGGAAGAAACCAACGAATTCTGTTTATGGAGTGTGTCGCAAAGTACCATCGAATGTGAAAGTGTCGGGGCCATTATTGGAGGTCTCTGTTTCCGGGGGCACCAAATCAAAAAATCTATTGTGTAGGGTGGTACCGCCTGACTCTCCATGGATATCCAGTCCGGTTTTGGTCTCTTAGAATATATTGAGGACATTTGTGCTAATTGAGCTGCCTGGTAGTACCACCATAGATTTGGAAGACCTAATCCTCCTTGCATCTTGGGGCGAAAAAGGACCTCCCTTGAAAAACGGTGTCCTTTTTTTCCCCAGACAAAATGCATAATGCGCGATTGGAATTTGTTCAGGAAATTTTTGGGTATAGGGATGGGCAGTGAACGGAAAAGGTATAAAATACGAGGCATCAGGGTCATCTTAATCGCATTGACCCTACCCAGCCAGGATAGACCACACTAAAGCCCCATACACACGCGCGGATTATCCGAGGACCAAGTCCGTCAGACCATGTCCGTCATACTTTGTCTGATGTTGGTTTTGCGTACACACGGTCGGACAAAGTTGTCGGAAAATCCGATCATTCTGAACGTGGTGACGTTTGTTGCCTACGATGGGACTACATAGAGGCTAGTAGCCAATAGCTTTGGTCTTGTAATGTGATCTGAGCATGCGTAGCACTTTGTCCGGTCGGACTACCATACACACGATCGGATTTGGTGTGATCGGACCGTGTTGTCGGAAAATCTATCCAGCAGGAGATAGGACTTTGTCCGTCGGACAATACGACGTACACTGTCCGATGGTGCATACACACGGTCTGATTTTTCAACAACATTGTCCGATCGGACAGAATCCATGCGAAAATCCGACCGTGTGTATGGGGCTTTAGACCAAACCCCAAGGTCCTCCCCCAGTTTTTTGAAAATTTGGGGTCAGTTTGCAACAAAGAGTTTGTCCACCTTACTGGGGAGTGTGATTCCCAGATAAGGTATAGAATCCTTGGCCCAAGTAAAGGGAAAATGTTGTTTAAGTTGATCTAGCCGATGCTCTGGGACTGAAATGTTGAGGGCCATAGATTTAGATAGATTAACCTTGAGACCTGAGAGGGCACCAAAGTCCTTGAGCGTTCTTAATAAATTGGGTGTGGATATTAATGGGGATGTAACAAAGAGGAGCATACTTTATTGAATTTCATGGATTTTTTTTCATTGCAGGTTTTCTCTCAGCATTCCTCTTATGTATTATCATTGTATCACCCATTCTGGCCTTTTTTTTAGGTTGATATGTATGTGTAATAAAAATGTTTGCTAACGTCTGATTCTCTTTGTAGTTGTCATGTGTGTGGCTTTGAGACTGAACTGAATGTCCAGTTTGTGAGCCACATGTCCCTCCATGTAGACAAACAACAATGGATGTATTCAATTTGCTGCAGTGCTTGTGACTTTGTTACCATGGAGGAATCGGATATGAAGGCCCACATCAGCACCAAACACTCAGGTAAGAAGTCAGGCTTATTGACCCTGGCAGTGATGTGTCCTCTTACAAAACTATATGACGCAACCGCTATAATTTTCTGTAAAATTCAATGTGATATGGCAACCTGAAGGCGTTCTGCACACCATTGGTGTACACCAGTGTTTCTCAACTCCAGTCCTCAAGGCGCACCAACAGGTCATGTTTTCAGGATTTCCCTCAAATGAAACAGATGTGGTAATTACTAAGGCAGTGAAACTGATCAAATCACCTGTGCAAAATAATGGAAAGCCTTAAAACATGACCTGTTGGGGTGCCTTGAGGACTGGAGTTGAGAAACACTGGTGTACACTACCTTCAGAAATGTAATTTCTTGCTTTTGCGATTGGTTCACTGATTTCCCCATAAATCTTCATGAAGATACAAGTCTGATTTTATGCATCCTGTGCAACAGAGATTTCCGTTTTGGTGAGGTACCCTCTAAGGGTTAATTCTAAAGGGATGCAGACACTGCAACTTTTCTCAGAACACTGTGCACTCATCCAGTGATTATAACAAACTTCATAGAACAAAAGAAAATCTGGTTGGATTCATCCAGTGAAATCAGCAAATCCAGCTAATGTGTTTTATGTCAAATCAGCGCTAATCATCATTAGAGCTATAACTAAGCACTGATTTGGTTGGAAACACATTGGCTGGATTTTCTGTATTCCCCTGCTATGTTTTTACAAAATGTATCTATAAAGGTGATTTTACTGGATTTGCAACCAGCCAGATTTTCTTTCGTTCTATGAAGACTGCTACAGACAGGGCCAGCACCTGGTGATGGAACAGGGGAGGTACCTGGAGCAGTGTTTTGCTTTCCTTTGATTATAACATACACAGACCCTCCCATTCAGAATCAGTCTACACAGGACATAGTAACGCAAACATCTATTTCTTCAGAGCAGAAACGGGTAGAAATCTGCTACAAAATGTGTTTAAATCCTTGTGATATGCATCGATCACCCAGAGGGGTTTGCTTTTTTCTCAACAAAAGTGGAGTTGCTCTTTAACCCCTTCCCGCCCACCCCAGCATCCCTTTAAACAGTTCAGAATGCCCAGGGGGTGGGAAGGATCAGCAATCACGTGACCACTGTTCCCACCAGCTACCAATCTTTAGCCTGGACCAAGAGCTGTCTTCAACAGCTCGGTCTTTGTTTGGGGAGCATGCAGTGTGGTGCATAGGAGTTAAAGCCCACCCTTTTGCCCCCTGCACATATGTTTTGGGAAATCGTGAAGGGGTTAAATCTATCTGTGTAAATGAGATCCCTTTTAATGGTTGTGACAGGTGGGCAGACTTAGGATCTCAAGAGCAGAGACTTTGGCTGGAGAAGATTATGATTAATTTACCCATTGTCATCTACCCAGTATTATTAAACTTATCAGAGCAATACGTATACTTTCAGCTTCTCCTTTAGTCATGTAAAGTTATACTGGCTCTTCTCCTGTACTGAAACAGCTTAGTCTGATTTCACTGCATACTGAGAGCTTCTCGCAGTGTGCATTAGAAGCCGCAGCAAGTCAGACAAAGTCCACCACCTTTCCTGGCTGGAGGTCATCCAGCACCATCTAGCTCTTTTCTCCCAGGCCTGACTGTCCCTGACCCACCCCATTCATTCATTGGATTTTGGTTCTTACATTCATGGATGCAAAGCATCACATGTGAGTGTTAATTAGGCATGCAAATAAAGCCTGCCTAGGAATACTCATTTTTCCAGACTGGCATCCACCCATCAAGGCATTTTTATATTTGAGTAACTCCTCCCAAGAGCCAGCCTACTGCTTACATCAGGGCTTAGGGCTCATGAGCAGAGTGCTAAGACACCTGTTTTCAGGAAGCTATGTACAGCACCCTGCAGGCCTCTATCACCAGCCATTATGTACCTGCATTTCATAGATAAGTGTAGAGACCAAGTGATGACATTAAAGTGATGGTAAAGAAAAAAAAAACAAATATCTCTATACTTGCCTGTTCTGTGCAATCAAATTGCACAGAGTGGCCCCAATCCTCCTCTTCTTGAGTCCCCCGCTGGCACTCCTGGCCCTTCCTCTCTGTCCTTGGGGGCACTTGTTTGTGCATGGTCACTCCCAAGCCCGCTGCTGCGCCCATTGACACAGACAGTGGGACTTGGCCCGCTCTCTTGTCACTGGCTTTAAATGACCACAGCGGGAGCCAATGGGGCCCCAGAAAAGCCAGTGAGACACAGAAGTTAGGGGAGAGAAGAGCTGCAGACGTGCATGGCGCTGGATTAAATGAGAGCTCATGTAAGTAAAGAAGAAGGGGGGGTTAGGGGCCAAAACCAATGCCTAAACATTCTTTACCTGATGAACGAATCAATGAATTTACCTGATCAATGAATGATGGACCAGGAAAGGCAAATTTATGAGCAGAATAAACTTCAGCATTAACTGTTGGGTCTTAGGCCTCATGTACACTGCTGGTACATTTTTTTCAGCTGCCCCTGAATTCTCCTCTGTTATCTTATCAGTACATGTACACAGGGTCGTTTTTAATAGTTTCTAGATAGTTGAGTTTAGAAGCAGTGTTAGAAGTTGTACCCGTGTACATGAAGCTTTATAGTACTGTGGAGGGAAAAAAGGAAACAATGTGAACTAAAGAAATAATTTTCAAGAATTCTGACGATTGAGATAATTTGTTTAGAAAATGAAGAAGGGGTAGAAAGGTAACAGATCGGCTTTCAGTTGTAGTTTCTTTATTTTTCAATGTTTTTATTGCATTTAAATTATAAATAAAAAGATAACCATACAGAGGTTTACAAGAACATCTCAAAATATAGTCGCAGGAATTTGAGAGTCAGGGTATTTCTATTAATATTTTTGAAAGTATCTTCAAATTCCCAAAATTCTAGTTGGGAGAGTTTCAGCTGACTAAAAGTTAAAGAATGCTCTGGGAGTAAATGCCTTGCATTGCTTATTGTTTGGATGTCCTAGAATTGTGTTAACATGTTGTGCTCCAATCCACAGCAACATGTCTGTAAAGGTTCTCATTTATCCAGGTCATGGTATACCCTATATTACCAAAAGTATTGGGACGCCTGCCTTTTACACGCACATGAACTATAATGGCATCCCAGTCTTAGTCCGTAGGGTTCAATATTGAGTTGGCTCACCCTTTGCAGCTATAACAGCTTCAACTCTTCTGGGAAGGCTGTCCACAAGGTTTAGGAGTGTGTCTATGGGAATGTTTGACTATTTTTCCAGAAGCGCATTTGGATGAGAAGGCCTGACTCGCAGTCACTGCTCTAATTCATCCCAAAGGTGTTCTATCGGGTTGAGATTAGGACTCTGAGCAGGCCAGTCAAGTTCCTTCATCCCAAACTCGCTCATCCATGTCTCTCTTTAAGGACCTTGCTTTGTGCACTAGTCCAAATAATATGGTGGAGGGGGGATTATGGTTTGGGGTTGTTTTTCAGGGGTTGGGCTTGACCCCTTAGTTCCAGTGAACGAACTCTTAAGGCGTCAGCATACCAAGACATTTTAGACAATTTCATACTCCCACATTGTGGGAACAGTTTGGGGATGGCCCCTTCCTGTTCTAACAAGACTGCGTACCAGTGCACAAAGCAAGGTCCATAAAGACATGGATGAGCGAGTTTAGGGTGGAGGAACTTGACTGGCCTTCACAGAGTCCTGACCTCAACTTGATAGAAAACCTTTGGGACTAACTAGCGTGGAGACTGCGAGCCAGGCCTTCTCGTCCAACATCAATGCCTGACCTCACAAATGTGTTTCTGGCAGAATGGTTAGACATTCCCATAGACACACTCCTAAACCTTGTGGAAAGCCTTCCCAGAAGAGTTGATGCTGTTATAGGGTTAAAGGGTGGGCCAACTAAGTATTGAACTCAACAGACTAAGACTGGGATGCCATTAAAGTTCATGTGCGTGTATATAAAGGCAGGTGTCCCAATACTTTTGGTAATATATTGTATCTAGTGATAGTCATGTCTGGACTTGTTCTCTAATGTCAGGGACATTTCATAGTTTCTCCAAGCCACTTCTTCAGTGGCTTAGATAAGCTACAAAATATCTTCAACATTACAGAGCAAGTTTAGTTGGTAATGTGATAGATAAACTTTTACATAAAAAACTGGTATTCCTGGTTAGCATTAAGGTAAATAATGCTTAGGCATCAGCATAATGCATTTGTCCACCTATGACTTTATTCTTCAGTAACTTAAAATAACAGAAAAAAAATTCTATTTACTTGCGCCAACTGTGTTAATATCTCTAATAATACTGCTAAAACTTAAAATACTGACAGATGATAGATGGATATATACTGATGTAAACTGAATGGAACTGAAGATCGATGTATAAACTGATGAAAGAGGATTCAGTTTTAATGTGCGTTTTTTTTTTTTTCTGTTTTGGTGACGGGACTAATGACTGTCATGAGAGAGGACCTTAAGTCTAGGGTCACACTATGCCGGTTTCCCCGGTGGCCACATTAGCGCAGGCACAGCAGCCCATTCATTTGAATAGAATGGTGTACCTATGGAAAACGCAGGGAAAAGGTCCCTGCACTTTTCCAAAAATGCAGCCACAGGGAGACCGCAAAGTGCTGTGCAGTTCCTAGCATGGGCAACCGCGCTAGGGTTTTCAGTGCTTGGAGACACGTTTTTGGTGTGGGAAGGCATGCAATTTATATGCATTCCCGCATCCGCTTAGATGTGAACCTTGCTTAAAAAACGAAAATCTACTCTCTCTTTAGAGCACACAGTGAGAAGGATTCTCACTAGTCTGTCCTTTTGAACGGCTGCCTAAGCCTGTGAATCATTGTGTATTGTGAGCAGCTGATAAGCAGATCCTGGCTCTGCTCTATACATTGAGCACTCACTGGAAACACTGTTAGTGCTTTATATATATATATATATATATATATATATATATATATATATATATATATAATGATGGGATGATCTGTTATTCAAAAGAAATCAAAGCATTTCATGCTCGTAATAGCAGTACTTACAAGCCGGCATTATGAGGTGTTTGCATGTACCTTTTATTGGAATCACTTTGCATAAAAAGTGTGCTAATAACTTTTTCTTGATAAGACCTAAACTTAAGCCTGCCATAGACTGCTGAACCGGCCGAGATTCAAACCAACCAACGGGGCAGGCTGAACTTGAGTACAACCAGTCTGTCAGAATCTGCATGGGATTATTGCTATTGTAGCCACCAGCAGTAATCACTGTGTTCTCCTGGCTGGGACAGCTTCCCCTGTCGCAACCCCCCACCGGGTGAACACAATGGCTCCTTAGGAGGGATTTCCCCATCAACACAGTCATGCTCCGTACACACGGTCGGAATTTCCGCCGAAAAAAATTTGAGATGCTGCTCTCAAATTTTCCGACAACAAAATCCGATCTGACTTTTTCCGATCGTGTGTAGAGAATTCCGATGGACAAAGTGCCACGCATGCTCAGATCAAATTACGAGACCAAAGCTATTGGCTACTAGCCTCTACATAGTTCCGTCGTACGCAACGAACGTCACCACGTTCAGAATGATCAGATTTTCTGACAACTTTGTCCGACCGTGTGTATGCAACACCAGTGTCGGAAAAAATCAGACGGATTTTGTGGTCAGAATTTCCGACCATGTGTACGGGGCATTAGTGTTGATGGGGGGCACCTCTGTGAATATGGTGCCCTACTAGCTAGTGGGACAGAAGAATGTGTGCCTGAGGTAGACAGTCACCTCTTGAGCTTTTTTGTTTTGATTTAGGTCAGGTTCAGGGGATCCCAATAAAAAGATATTGACGAGCACATTATGGTGCATGACAAGTTTGCCTTAACAAAACAAATCCTGCTACATATTACAAGGAAAGCGGAAATCATATATTGTAAAAATCCAAAAACTAATAGTAGAGAGGTGCTGGATGCAGATTTTCACAGGTCACAAAGACAAGGATCCAACAGGAGGGGGCATTCATCCAAGCTGAGAAGTATAATGGGCCAAAGAAAGTGCAAATGAAAATCCTCAGAAGTGCAACGTCTTTAATGTTCAGCTGGTTACAACAAGCACAAGGCTGAGAGAATAGCAGAGTGGTAAATGGACTCAATGATACTCCAATGCAGACTGATCTGCAGGCAGAGGGTTTTGTAGTCAACAGCCAGTGCTGGTATTCACAGTAAAAGTAGCAAGGCTTGCTGTGCCTGCAGATCAGTCTGCCTGAGAGAATCATTGGATGTCTTTTGCCCTGCTTTTTGGGTATTGTTGGATGTGCTTTGCCCTGCTTGATGTAACCAGTTGAACAATAAAGAATTTGGACTTCTAAAGATTTTCCATTTGACACTCTCTTTCACCTACTATACTCAAACGTATATTGTAAGACTTTGTATCAGAATGTTAAATATGATTGCTAAAAGTATACAATTATTGCATAACAATTTTTAATTATATTTATATTTTGCTGTCTTACATAGTAAATACAGATTATTATTAGATTTGCTTATATTGCTTTAATAAATCTAACGCTTTGTACAATCCTTAATTATATTTTGTGCAGGTGATGAAAGAAAGACCCCCAGTGAATCAATAAGCCCCTCTTCCTCCTCACTTTCTGCACTTAGTGACTCAGCCAACAGTAAAGAAGATTCAGACACCCCTTTAAGAAGCCAGACATCAAACAACTTGTTGGTTATTTCAGTAGGGCCTAATGCCCAGTCCTGTGTCAGCAGTGAAGAAAAGCCAGACAAAGGTAACCATCATTCACCAAGTTACTGGATGCATACCTATTATAGGTTAATTTGACAAAATGGACTTTTCACATTGAATGGCATTGCAAGTCTTAATCGCCTGCAATGACATGTCCATTGTGTAAATTCCAGCTGTTTTGCTACCAGCCAGAGGGCCACACTCTATCTGCAGTTTCTGTACTGTGAAGTAAGGGAAAAAATCCAGCTTAAGTAGGTAGGTGCATGTAGAACAAGCTTCTTCTCCAGTCTCATTATGCTCTGTCCTGTGGCTACCTTCCAGACACTTTAAGACCTTGAAATCTCACCCAACTATTTAGGGGCCACCATCAAAGACATTCAACAGACTTTTCCACCTACTGGTGATATCCCCTCACCCCTGCCATATGACCCCCGTACTGGGTAATCTGGATTTCTCTTACCTTTCCATTACAATACAGTAAAAAAACACCTCAAAAGTATTATGGACATGGGAAATTTTCTAATCTTACACATTTTGGCTCCACGTGATAAAGTCAAGAGATGATCCAAAATTTCTTTCACTACCTCTGGATACTTGGACCTTATACCTGTTCAGACACTTCTTGAGGTCTGTACTAGACCACAACCACCTCTCTAGACCTCTTTCCCCTTTCATGTTCATGTGTCTCACTTACTTTACCACAGATCACTAATGCTATTACTTTACAACAAAGGTCCTCTATCACTAATTGATTGCATTAAATAGTCATGTGAGGCTTAATTGAAAAATGATACTATTGCATTGTTGAGCATTTGAAATATCTACTGTGCTGAAATATTTTTGAAAACTTCTATTGCTGGCTGATTTAAAGAGATTTTTCCTGCTCTGTTTCCTGTTGGTTTGGCTGCTTAGACAACAGCATAATGCTTACAGAAAAAGGAACATTGGTTGGTGGACAGGACCAAAAGTGTGTTTGGGGGGGGGGGGGGGGGGGGTCAATGCATTCTCTGTGTAAACCAAATGCCCAGAATTGCTTTTGCCACCATTAAAGGATTCCAGTAAAAATTTGTAAATCTCTCATTGGCCATCATTGTCAGAATCTGTCTGTTAGGTCAGCCTAAAGTGAGATTGTTTATTGAAACTAAACAATGGTGCTTTTCATTTGGATTTTTATCTTAAGGGGCGCTGTAGTGAAATTCATATTGTGTCAGCCATTGTATAATTATATAACGCTTTGCTTTTTATTTTTTATTTTTTTTTAAAGTTACTCCTGACCTTCTCTGTCTGCTAGGCCTCTGCTCTATTAGTCAGTGAGGCATCCATCCCACTAAAAGTCCAATAGGGGAGGCTCTGTCTGTATCTTGGGATCCTCTGATCGTTTTGACAGTATTCACCAAAAACAACTGACTATGATACCAATAACGTTCTGTAATCCTTTACCTTGCAGGATTTGAATGTGTTTTCTGCAATTTTGTCTGCAAAACAAAAACTATGTTTGAACGACACCTGCAGATTCACCTGATCACACGAATGTATGAGTGTGATGTGTGTCATAAATTCATGAAGACGCCAGAGCAGCTGGTAGAACACAAGAAATGCCACACAGTCCCTACCGGTGGGCTCAAGTAAGGAAAGCAAGTACAAAAACTTTTCCTGTGTTAAGCACATGTGATGTCCTGTTGTACTTCGTATGATCATATCTGCATATGCTTATAAAAGTAACATTATTATTTACAGACTGTATATGTCGTTTTTATCACATTATATGTTTATGGACTTTTCTGAACAAAATGTTAACAGAAGCCCTATGTTCCATTGGTTGGCATCCAATACATAGCATTCTTAGTTTAGTGATAGCTTAGAAACGGGCTTGAAGTATTCCGACGTGTGAGTGTTGCTTTTCATGACTTCTTTTCATAGTGGGTATTTCAGGACTGTTATCCTGATCCTGACTGTGCTTCTTAGTGTGTTACTCTCCCTGAACAAGCACGCAGGAGGTAAATTATTTTTTTACTTTACTGGTTGCAGGCTTGACATGTCAGTGACACAGTACTTGCCATGCTATGATTAAGATGACACCCCTGGAAAATGCACCTTAAAAGGCAAGTCGTGATGGCAGCTTCAATATTTCTCTCCTCCCACACTCATGTTGCAGTTAGTTACATGGGTGATTTTCATCCTCTTGATTTTTTTAATCCAATGCCAGCTGAACTCTGGGTATAACAAAATCATACTGCCTGCAATAACAGTCCCCCCAAGAGTCATGTAAAAGATAGTGTTGTTTGCATAAGCAGTCTGGAGGCTTAGAAATCCCAAATCCCAAACAGTCCCTTTTGTGCTGGAACACCAGCCAGACGGCAACTTTTCCTGTTTATTTCTCCAGCATATTGCAAATCTATTTAAAATATTTTTTCCACCATATGTTTAAATAGCAATTTATTATTACACACTAGCATAGCCTATTTATTGTTTTATTGTGTGTTTTTTTCTAAACTAGGTGGCAGTGAGCCATTTGAAAAATAGGTGCACAGCCTGAAGGTTGGTTTTCAGTTGGGAGAATTGAAAATCTTACTATGTTGGGTCCCCAGATCAGATTTTGTCAATTGTGTTGAAGAACACTTCATCTGGACTCCCATGTAGCATTATACATGATATGTACTAAAAAGCATGTGGTTGTACTTGGGGTCCTGGTCAGGAACTTATTTCACATAAAGCAGTCACGAGTGATTGCATAAGGCAGCAGAGCAATAGGGGACAACATCTATGCCCAACATTTACAGTTTTTATTTCTTGCTTGCTTTTCTTTTTGCTTTGTCTGGCCATGCTAGAAATTTTTAGCTAAATTACAGAGAAGTGCAGGGTCTGTTAAGAGTAGTCACAAGACACTCTGTAGCTCAGTTAGTATGTAACCACCTTGATTGGTGGACCGATACAGTCCATTGGTAGCCTTGCAAATAACTGCAATACTGCCTTGCATACTGCAACCAATAACACAATCATTTTGATTACACACATGCCTATGGCTATATTTGCAAGATCTCAAAATACAGCTCTGGTCAGGACTGCAAAAAATGTTGAGCACTGTTGATAAGAAACACAGTCAAAATACCACATGTTCCTTCTGTCTTCACTCATTCCTTCTCATCTGACTTTATTTGTCCCCATTCTATTGGAGGCTAACAAACATCTTCCCTGGCGTGTGATCCTTTACAAATCCAAACCTCATAAACCTATACCACATGCATCAGGTCCTAAAATATCCATATTATTTAACGAGTCGTAAATGAATCTCAGTTATTTCTACTCAATAAAACCAACCACATTTCATAATCTGTTCTACATGGTGGTTCCTTGGGTCACATGTTGTATGTTTTCTGCTAGTCTACCATTAATTTCTGCCCCATTGTAAATACTCTCTGTGTCTGGCCATGTCAGGATCTGCTTCTATCCCTTTCGTGCTCCTTTCTTTACCTATTGAGTCATTGACTCAGAACAAGCATGCAGCTACTAAGCAGTTCAGACACCTGATACGTACAAGGCTCCAACCTTATACAGTGACTTAAAAAGTAATGACTGAAGGATAACCATGACAAACCCAGACAGTTTATACAATGATAGTTGCCATTGCACGTTGATGGACAAACCTACTGCAGATTCCCTGGGAGCTCCTTTGGCTCATTACCTCTTACACATAGATTCAAAATTACGCCTTTCTTAAAAATAATTTTATCATAATCCAACAAAGTACCGTACATCAGAACTCTAGGTTTCCCTCTAAAAATGCATGGTTCCAAAGTGCTTCACTAAAAATGATGTGATATACTTTAATCCTTTTTTTAATTTTCTAATATATGTTACCATTACATCAGCATAGGGACGGCCAGTCATACATGGGTCAAGAATTGGGCACTATACAAAAGTATGCAACTTATTAATCCAAATATATTACCGTATATACATGGGGAGCAGTCTTTTTGGCAGGCTGTGGATGAGCATGGCCACTGATCGAGTGCTTTGCAATTCTTCATCCTACAGTGTGCTGGTAAAGCAAAGATGAACATAAAAGTCTCAAAGGAGGTAATGGGGGTTTACCTGACATGTACTGAACTGTAGATGTGCATGAATACTAATGGGGGTTCAGTATTCGGTCTAATCATTGGTTTCCAATTCTTTTTCTAAAAATTGGCTTTTAGTTAAAAAAAATAAAATAAAATTCTAAAGTTTTGACATTGGACAGCATGAGGATTTCTAAATGTGTTTCATTACCTAATATATTCCTTTATTTATAGTGTCCCTTACTGGCAACTTCTTTGATTGCCTTTTCGGGGAAATATATATTAGTCAAGTTATGTTTCTGAATTGAGTAAGTGTATTTACAGTTGGATAAATATATGTATTAAGTTGTCAAAAACAGTAATATGAGAAATATTACATTTTGGAAATGACAGTAAAGTTTTCTTTTTTGATTCAGACAATAATATATGTTGACAATTTATAGGATCACCTTTGTTTTCATGCATTTATCTAAAGTGTTTAGCAGTAAATTCATAAAGTGTTCTTAGTCAATCAGTTTTTGGGGCATACGTTTCACAGAAATTAAAATGTCCACTTTATTTTGTCTGTTCTCCTATTAGGTGTCCATTCTGCATTTACTCCACAAACCGCCCTGCAGCCATGGAATGTCACTTGAAAACGCACTACAAGATGGAGTACAAGTGTCGAATCTGCAAGACGGTCAAGGCAAACCAGCTGGAGCTGGAAATGCACATCCGTGAGCATCGGCTCGGGAATCATTATAAGTGCGACCAGTGTGGCTACCTCTCAAAGACGGCCAATAAGCTGATTGAGCATGTGCGCGTCCACACAGGGGAGCGCCCCTTTCACTGTGACCAGTGCAGCTACAGCTGCAAGCGCAAAGACAATCTCAATTTGCACAAGAAGCTTAAGCACTCCCCTCGCCAGACCTTCAGCTGCGAGGAGTGCCTTTTCAAGACTACCCACCCTTTTGTCTTCAGCCGTCATGTCAAGAAGCACCAGAACGGTGAATTCATAGACGAGGAGAAGAAAATCCAGACTACAAACCAGAGAGAGGCTACCCCACTGCTCACAGTCAATGACTCTAGAAGTCTCCTGTCACCTCTTTCTCTTATGTCTGCCTCACAGGCCCTCCAAACGGTGGCTATGTCCGCTGCACAGGGCAGTGGCATGGAGACGCATTTAGTCCTTAAAGCCTTTGCAGTAAATGGTAACTTATCATCCTTGGATAGGTACCAAAACTCAGAATATGCTCATCTCATTCCCTTAACAATGCTGTTCCCTAAGAATCATTATGACGTCACATTCCATCCTCCCAGACCTCAAACGGCACCACCTGGTGTCACTACACCGAAGCACTCCTTCCTTGCTTACCTTGGACTGACAGAAAGGGCAAAAACTGTTTAAAGGTGGCCCTTAATCTGTCTTGGAAACCTGGCAGGTATACATTGCTGCAAAATTTAGATTTGAACGGTATGAAAATGTGTACTGTATATCATTAGCAAGATTAGATTATGGGCTCTGTGTATACGTATGGCATTTGCATAAAGCTGCTTAACTAAGTATTCAGAAAGGTAACCTACTGCATACTTCTACATATCAGGTTCTCCATCTTGCATTTAAAATCATAAAAACTATCCTTTGCTTGTGTAATTTTTACACATACCTGGTTTACAACCAGTGATTGTGGGGAGTCCCCAGAATCTCCGTACACTAGGCCTCTAACAGAGTCAAGGAGCAATTTATACTATAGATTGAGAGACTGAGACTTTTGATTAGAAATGTCTGAAGTAAGAGCTGTTTGCACTGACAGTAATAATTGTATTGCCTATGGCCAAGATACAGAACATGTGTATTCAGATACTTGTAAACATGAGTCTCCTTGCTCCACTGTACAGTGGGCCAGTCTATCAAACTGCAGGCCAAGCTCTGTGGAAGCAGTGTCATATCTGGTTGTTTGTTTTTGGTGACACCCTTGATCTCATCACTTTAACCATTTATATGGTTTCTTTAAACGGCAAGTTTCAGTGACATGAAAAAGGAAATGGGACTAATTGTCAAGATGAAGCTGAACTGTATAATTCGAAGCATATATGAAAAAAACAGTTTGACTTCTTTGGTCATTCCGGTATCTTCATTAATGTATTGCTCTGCAGGTTATTCAGAGCGTGGCCTTTGTCTGTGGCTTGGTTTATCATTAATGGTCCTACATATTTCAGTTTGTGCACAGCCTTTCATATTTCCTTTTCACTTCTTCTTCAAATCAAATACCTTATTTGTCCATATACTGTTAATATTATTGTTAATATTATAGTGTACTACTGTATTTAGACACCTATGATGAACAATGTACATTACCTCTACGCCTGCATATTACACTTAGGTCATAGATAGCCAGCCCTTCAGTAAGAATTATGGTTGTGCTTTTCATATACAGTGTGTGTACATAAATATATATATATATATATATATATATATATATATATATATATATATATATGATTAAGGAAGTACAGTAGTCTTTCAGCATCTATGCTGACAAGTAAACACACAGTGACCAGTGGCTGACACACCAGCCGGATGTGTAACAGGCAACTTTGCAACCCATTTCAGAGTGACTCACACATGTATTAACATGAAGGTTTTTTTATTACCCATTCACTAATGATCTTCCTGCTGGAAAACAGGTCAAGGGCCCACTCAGCTCAGCTGATGAAACTGTGTTTTTACAGCTATTGTTTTATGGTATTTGTTTGGAAGTACACTTAGCAACTTGTTACAGCTACCAAAAATGGAACCAAGACAAAACAAAAGCAGGATGGTACATAATAGAGCACTGCTGTAATAATCTGGAAAGCCTGAAACAGACAAAGTGTACCTACCACAGTGAACTCAGCCATTTGATTTGCCATTTTGGGTGTTGCTCGCGTCAAAACATTTGATATCACTCTAATTTGGCAGGCTGCTTTTTATGAATGTAGGTTCAGAATGGAAAATTGGCTGCTTTTACTGTGATTAGGTGCATTTTTCACTTTGGTTGTATTTAATAAGGCAAAGAAAAAATGTTTGGTACTCGTAGGCACACCAAATCATCTTCAATGTTCTAATTTCTGTAAACAGGTAAAATATAGGCTATAATGCACACCATTGCTGTTTGTTAGCTTAATATCTGAGCAATATCTTGGGGTAATGTAGTAAATATGCAGTGGGTACCTTTCTGTACCAAGATGAGATGAGTCCATCGATATTGATATCAGGAAATCCACTAACCAGGATTAAAAAGGGTGTTGGAGAAATGCTGGGTCCTAGCAGGTTCCCAGGCTAAAAAGGCAGTTTTGCACAGTGCTTTGTCTTGCACTATTTCATGTTTCCCAGTTACAGGAACAATATGATGCTTGTAATTGAGATTACTTCACTTCTGAACACGAGAAGGCTGACATTTCAGGCATTTAAAATGTATATAAGTCATTTTATTTCACATATATCCCCATAGTAGTACATTTGTGGATAAATGCTTGTGTCATGGTATTCCCAGAACAAAAATGTATCTTACAGTAATTTGACAGAATGATTATAATGAGAAGTATGGAATGATTACAGAATGATTATAATGAGAAGTTTATGCACAGCATTAGTGAAGAGAAAAAAAAAATCAATATCCAAAAAAGTGTGTGTATATATGTCCTAGACATATAATTAAACCCAAATAACTTGGGGCAATCTATATGTCAAGGTGGTAATTATTTACTCAAACAAAGCTGTGTGGAAGTATTGTTTAGCTGTATGTGTGTGTGTATATAATGTGTGTATATATGTATATATAAATATAGATATACATAGAGTGTGTAAGTATGTTTATAGATATATACTAATATATATATATATATATATATATATATATATATATAAAAACGAGGGGTCTTCAAAAAGTTTCTGCACCTTTATATTTTCTATGAAAAAAGTGAGGACGGGAGGAGTATTTATTGGTCCTGTCTGAGAGTGTCATGTGACTAGTCTGTCTGGCAAGCCAGCTAACCTTGCAGTTTAGTATAAGAGTTGTAATTTGTTTTCGAAGTTCTTAATAAAAAGAGTTTATAAAAAATAGTGTGGAAACTTTTTGAAGACCCCTCGTATAAGACATTAAGGGTCCATGCACACTGGGCTTAAAAAAATGCCAGTTCCTTTGGCAGAAAAAATATAGAGCATACTTGTGCAGGCATTTAGGACCGCTTGTAGGAAGGATGATCTGCACACCGGTTGTTGCTCTTAATCTTAATTTTATTGAAAAGCCACAGTGTATAAACGCAGATAAAATCCATTGACGCGTTTCAGCCTATGAGGCCTTAGTCACAACCCATTTAGGACCATTTAGCGTTTTTTTTCTGCCAGAAAATTCTGAGCTTAAAATATGCCTCTAAACGTCCTAATGTGCCTGAACACATAGGATAACATTGAGCTGCTTCTACAGGCAAAACTCCTGTAGAAGCAGCGTTTTTTAAGCCCAATGTGCATGGAGCCTTAAGCCTAGTACACCCAGGCAGAATGTTGGGCGGCATCAGGCGGTTCAATAAAAACTGTCCGACATTCAGTCCGTGTGTATGGGAGCTGGTCCGACAGAAGCCATCTGAGCATGATGGAAAACTAGCAGCCGACCAGCTCCCGAACAGTGCTTTCAGCCAATGACCAGAGTAATCTGACAGGGGGGCAGTCCCGCTGTCAGAACACATTAGGACAGCAGGGGAGATTGCCATACTAATGTTGGATCATTAATACATTGGCTCCAACGGGAGCTGTCAGTTTTTTTTTCATTCAACCCAAAGCTAATGGTTTGTACTTGGCTTTAGTGGCCACCTTATTTAGTATTGCTGCTTGTGAAGATAACAGCAAGTCAGCAAATCACTTGACTCTGCAACTCCTGTACATAAGACATCCGTTGAATAACTGATTTGTATATGAAAATGTGTTCCTGAAGCAGATCAAGGTAGACTTGTACAAGCACACAGGACGTCAACAACAGCCCACAAAACCACAGTTTACTGCTGCGAACCTCTGCAAGAGTCTCTGATGAAATAACACAAAAGATCTTGAAGGATGGACTTTAGCAGTAGAAGACAATACCAGATTCCTCTAAGATTGTGAGGAGGAAAATGGGATTATGGGAGGGTACAGGATCAGCAAAACTGGAAAATGAAAGCTTGAACAAACCTTTGTTTATTTTAGTGACTCTTGATTGTGTTATGATAAGAATTTGGCATATGTAGAATGATTCCATGGATCCTTCCTGTGCTATGGTGTGCAGCTTCAGAATGGTGGTGTAATGCTAAAAGAAATGACCACCAAGTGAACATTATGCAAGAGGATACTAATAACATGGCCATGGAGTGTGTGTATATAAATATTTTTTCTTTATATACTGTTACTAGTAATTTACCCTGAGCATATGAATTTTCTGTGTTGCATTCCATGTGAAGAGTGAATGTATACACAAAACTTTGTATGGCAGCTTATAGAGGATTTCCATTCTGCTAAGCTGAATTTCCTCATTAAGACTGCATCATGTTTTTCAGAACTGTTCATTGCTGCATAATGCTGTATAATCCACTTCTTTTATTTAGAAGTTTTTTTTTTCTGACACCTCTAAGGGTTGTCCATACATGGGTCTCTGCCGAACCGGCCAATTTCAATCCATGTATGGGCAGGCTGGTTTTACAGAAGTCGGCCTATAAATTGACTTCTGTACAACCAGTCTGTGGGGATTATCCCAAACAATCAGCACTGATCAGTCTATTCTGATGGTGGGGAAGGCTCCCTACCGTCAGAATGCAATAGCATAGTGGGAGTGGTTTTCCCCCCCATTCACATCAAATGTATGGATAAGGGAATCAACTGTCCATCACCCCCCGCTCTCTCCTCATTATCTCACTGGATGTGAGATAATGGCTCCTGCTGCTGTGTGAGTCAATGAGGAGAGAGAGACTCGGAAGAGTCGCTGCTTTCATGCACATTGCTGGATCGAGATGGGACACAGGTAAGTATAAGGGGGCTTGGAGGGGGGGGGCTGCACCCAAAAGGTTTTTTTACCTTAATGCATTAGGATAAAAAAAAAAAAAACCTTTTCTCTTTAGAACCACTTTAAAGCATGGTAAAACTAGCCCCCATACATTTCTGTAGCTATAAGCTCTCCCCCCCCCCCCCCCACCACCATTCAAGCTTTTTCCTTTATCAATATCTCCTGGGTTCCTGACTAGAACTTGCTTGTTGCATCATTTCAGTGTTAATCAATGTAAAGTTAGGTCATTTGATGCAGGAATTTACATAAATGTTTCCTGTTTATCTATTAACTTTCTGCTGTAATTACAGCAGCAAAAAAAAAAACGTGTCTTCTTTCTAATTTTGTGTGTTAAAGTATAGTTCTGCTTTATCTAACAAGGTCAGCATGACAGGTAGGCAACTAGTTATTTCAGGAGAATGTCAGCATTAATCTTTCTTTCTTAAAGTGATTGTAAAGTCCTTGTTTTTTTCCCTATAACAAATAACAAACATGTCATACTTACCTGCTCTGTTGCAGTGGATTTGCACAGAAGAGCCCAGATCCTCCTCTTATCGGGTGCCTTTCTGTACTCCTGGCCCCTCCCTCCTGTTGAGTGGCCCCACAGCAAGCAGCTTGCTATGGGGGCACCCAAGCCGGGCTGCAATTCCCTGTGTCCATTCAGACACAGAGCTGCAGTTCAGCCCCGCCCTCTCTCCTTATTGGCTAACTTAAGTTGATTGACAGCAGTGGGAGCCAATGGCGCCAGTGCTGTGTCTCAGGAGGGAGGAGGAGGGAGAGTCCCGGATAGCCACTCATGGACATCGCTGGACAAAGATGGGGCTCAGGTAAGTATTAGGGGGCTGAGAGGGGCTGCTGCACACAGAAGGCTTTTTATCTTAATGCATAGAACACATTAAGATAAAAAACCTTCTGCCTTTACAACCCCTTTAAGTATAGATAAACCTCAAGTAAGAAAGATTTGAGTAAGCCTGTCAATGAAAATATAAAAGTTGCAGGTAAGGATATACAATAAACTTTGCTAAATTGTGTAAAATATTTTATTCTTTATTCTTTAGAGTAAACTAAAGTAATGTTACTATTAGGTAGACATGTAAAAAAAGATACAATTTGAAAACTTGAAAAATTATGGTCGGCCATTAAAAATATATTAAGTAGCACTTAATTACAGGGGAAATTACACTTAGTTTTCTGCTAATACCCCTGCAGAGTTCCACAAATACCCGTTGAATCTGCCAGTGAAGTCCACCTAGTGCAGCTTCCTGTGATGGCATAGAAGCGATGATGCACTGCTTCTCAATTCAGGGCAGTGTGTCCACTCTCAGCTTTGTCTGTACTATAGTGGAATCAAAGCCACACTCTCTACAACATTCTATCAGAACTGTCACTGCTGATTTACAAGCTTGTAGCTTCTCATTCAGTACCTGACCACTGCTTTCTGGATTGACAGCACTGTCTCAGTTGCTCAAACCCTCCTACTGTGAGCTGCAGAGTCTGGGAGGAAGAGAATGTGAGACACAAATGAAGAACTATTTGGTTCAACAAGGTAGTGTGAAGGGAGTCTTTCGTTTACTATATGAGGCTTGTGCATTACACAAAAAATGGATTTGGTACTTGTTTAGACTTTAATTCATGAGCATCTAATTGTACTGTAAACAGCCCTTTGAATGTGTGTTAATTTTATTATAAACTGTTTCTACAGCTTGGCCATAGACAGGACAATTTTGTAAAGACCTGATGAATATTTCAAGACCACTTTAAGAATAATTTTACTCCAACATTTCATATTCCTGGTATCTGTCTGTTGTACCATGTACTTGTGTTAAAAAGTATCCCGTTCCCTAAACATTGCTTCCTTTATGTGAAATACCTGGGGTTGTTCTTGCAAGTCCCCCTGCTTTCCTATTTTAAACTGACCACACTGTGCACGAGAGCACATCCATCTCAGCGTGGTGAGTTTTCTGGCTGTGTTGAGAGAACACCCTGCCAGCCCCCCAATGATTAGACTTGTGCCTAAACACCCCCCCCCCCCTTGCACACCCCTTCTCTGGGAATATCAACATGCTGCTGTTTCTCTACCTCTAGCTTTCTAAGCCCCCGATACAGCTGAGCACAGAGATTATGTGAGTAAAAGGTTATTTATGGTATATACTGTGTGTACAGTACACACACAAATCTTTTGCATTTGACATATACTTTAAAGCCAAACTCTGGGCAAAAAGAAAAAGTATTCCCATACAGTGGGGCTGTGCTCGCACTGCACAGGTCAACTGCTCGTTTTGTCCAGGAAAGAGGAGAAAGCTGTATACTCACACGATCCTTCACTCCACCAGCAAACGGCGCTCCCCCACGATCCCATGGTGGACTGTTCCTGACATCCTCCCACCCAGAGCAGGTCTATGGGTGTGATGACAGCAAGAACAGTCCACCGCACAAGTCAACTACACCGCGGGGGGCAGGAGCCACAGGGACCGGTCTTGTGTGGGGGGAAGGATTAGGTAAGTATATCTCTGTTCTCCAATCCTCTCAACAAAAACAAGCAGTTAACCGGTGCAGTGCAGACTTTTTTTTGTTGCCTGGAGTTGGGCTTTAAGACTTTGCATCTGTACAGAAATGATAGCTGAAAGGGGAGATATTGGTCAAAAGAACTTTCCAACTTGCTGAAAATGTTTGCAGCTCTCTATAATTGTACCATACAAATGCTTAGCAGACTATACATTTGAAACAACCAATTGTGCTAAAGAGAGCTACACATAACCATTAAAGACTTTATTTCTGCTATTCTTACTTGAAATGATTTGAAAAGATATTTCTTGAATATAAAGGTAAAATGTGTGAACTTTTCACCAGAGCTTCCCAAATGCATCCCATCTATGGCCAGCCTGTGTATAGTTTGTAATCGTGTATATTATTCCACTGCTAGTTGAAAACGGGATCAGTGACTGATAACCAGATACCATGTGATCATGGCTGAGAGGTGGGGAGCAGTAGTTTCTTTTTTTTTTATATATAATCTTTATTTATGTTCATAATTCTGACAAAACAGTGAAAAAGAGAGTGCAAGGCAACCCAAGTGGGTATTTTATCAAAGTACATAACAAAAGGCCCGATTGGCCATCCAACATAGAGGCGGAGGCGTCTACTTCGTGGTCATGAAAACATATTTATTTTGTCCCTGGCCCTGCTACCAAACTTGGCAGTAGTAATGAGCAAACGCCACTGATTTGGGCAGAAAAGCTAGAGCCCAGAGGGCAGACCGATATCAGCAGTAGTTTCTAATAATGACTAAAATGTAATGTGGTGGTGATGAGAAGCCCACTTTAAAAATGATGTACATGAAGGTTTAACCTGAACAGCCACATCTGCATGGTACGTGGTATGCTCTAAGAGCATTTGGTAATGAAAATTAATGTACTGTTTATACTGGCAATATATGGTTGAGAGGTTTTTGTTTTTTTTTGTCAAACAGGTCATGTGCACTTAAAGGATAGATTGCTGTGTATAACTTCTCATTAAAATAATTCTGTCAAATGCATTCCTTTACTAGTGGAATAGTCACATACAGAACACTTAAAGGAGAAAATTACACTTGCAGATGTTTCTTTTTGATATCTAGGTTGCCTCAGAAAGAGCTATAAAACATTGGTCCCTATTGGGAAAAAAAACTGCACGAAAATGTATTGCCCAAAGCAGCCAGTCAGAGTATAGCTAGTAGCAGTTAGAAAATGAAAATACTTGTTGCTCCGGGCAGCATTTCCACTTTTCTTTTCCTCTAGTTTTCATAGCCGAGGCCTAGTTTTCTCTTTGGCACCATTTCATGCTTGGTTGGTTTGACACACAGAAGGAAATTGTAAGTTGCATTTATAAGCTTCGATGCCTCCTGCTGGAAAGTGGGCTGATTCTCCCATTTGCTGAATGAGACAAGCTATTCACTAGGCACTTTGATACGTGATAACAAAGGGACTCAATATGAAGTAAAAAAAAACAAAAAAAAAAAAACTTAACCTTAAAGGAATATGTATTTTTTATCAAGGCAAATACTCCTCTACCGATGATGAGGTGCTGAACATGACCTCTGTAAATGATGCTAAAAGCATGGTTATAATTTAAATGTGGCAACTTATCTTGCACTTTACTGCTGCTAATTAAAGCAGCAACGGTTGCATAAAATTTGTTGGTATTGAGAAGTAACCTTAAAAAAAAAAGGTTTCTTTTCTAAACGTAGTACTTTTGAGGAATTTAATAAACTATTCTTTGTCTTCTGTTAAACAGACCAGAAAGCCTGAAAATACCTTGATGATATGTATGTTGATAAAAAAAAGTGCATTGTAATGTATTATGATCTGAGAACTTTCTCCCCATCTGACAACATAAACACTTTGGTGTACATGAATGCTTTCCTATATGATATTATTCTATATGATATTATTGCTATTCACAGCACTGTGTCCTTTATGTTATTTTGCTCACCTTGGAGCATGAAACAGACTGGGTATATATATATATATATATATATATATATATATATACTTTTTTTTTTTCTTTCTGGGAGAATGGTTACCTATTAGGTATAAAAAGCAGCAAATATGTTTACAATTAAAGCTTTCAGTTTTCTGTATGTGGTTTGTGACTTCAGTTTGTGTTTGTACACCACACACCATTTAAGTGTGTCTATGGTCAAAATGTAAAATAATATATTAATTTCTACATTGTATTTCAATTATTTCCAGCATTCTCCTATTGATATGAACACTCTTGAAGTTTGTAATTTGCAATGCTCCCCACACATTTACTTCCATGAATTCTTTGACAGGTATCCACTGTTTCACAGAGGTGCTGAGATGACGAATCAGTACAGGAATCCCTGCTTGCAGGTAGCACGGTACCATGGGATATGTAGTCTTGAGAGATTGAAAGTGCAGCAGAGAAAACGCTGTAAAGCATGCAGGGAATCCAGAATTTGTGAAAAGAGGTGGACAGCAGACAGGCAGTAATCACAACATGAACGGAGAGTTTTTAAGTAAGCTTATATTGGACTGTTACAATGCCAATGGTTTAACATGAAAGTATATGCTGTGACCTTTAAAGTGTTACTAAACTTAGGTCCCTGCATTCACGATAACTGGTCAACCACAGTACACAGAACATGGAAATGCAATTATTTTAGTAAAAAAAAAAAAAATGATAAATACCTTTTCCCATCGGCAGTTAAAGCAGTCTTGTGACTTCTATCACTGTCTGGTTAAAGCTTGTAGAAGGAGTTTTCATTCTCCTCTGACTGCCCTATGAGGCTGCAGGACCCCTGACTGTTTCTCTGGACAGTGATGATTGGCCCTGTGCTGCTCACATGTACTCTCCTAAGAAAAAAAGAAACCTCTCAATACACCAGACTGAGCATTTGCAGCATGCCCGCAAAGCTCTGTTCTATCAGCAGATAGACAGTGGAAGAAGGGGTGGATCAGAGAAGATAGGATCAAACAGCCTTTTTACACAATGCAGAGGATTAACCCCTTATGCTCCACAGTGAGTATAACGAGGATGCTTTACTGCATATACAGACTGATTTTACTGTTGTGGGTTTAGTAACACTTAAAGCACACTTTGTTACCTATAACATTTCATTAAACACTCAAATCAACATTACCTATATACGTACATGCACACTTTGGACTAGAGTGCATAGGCATTTAAGATGTGTTTATCTCAAATTCACATTTAATAATATGGAGGAATAAAAGTAAACCACAAATTTACCTTAACCGCTCTAAGTACTTTTACTGTCGGCGGGTGGCACGGGAAGGTTCAGCAACAAATATATATATGTTGCTTTGCACTGGCGCACTATTCCCATAACCGCTGTGTCCCCCAGACACAGCGAATTACAGTTACGGGCCCGGGCGATCACACGATTATACACAATTGTTATGAATCCGTTTCATTCATAGCAGCTGTGCTTTCTGAAATGATGCTGTGATTGGCGCACAACTATCACATGGTACCTGAGCCAATCATACGATTATACACAATTGTTATGAATCCGTTTCATTCATAGCAGCTGTGCTTTCTGTAATGATGCTGTGATTGGCACACAACTATCACATGGTACCTGAGCCAATCACAGCACCTTGTACCATGTGATTTGCTGTCGCCAAACACAGCATGTCAACAGAAAGCAAGCTGTCATGAATGGAAACCTATTCATGAAAATTCAAACTAACTAATAAGTATCCCTGATCACCGCTACACCAGTCATATGATGATACTGTACTGCACTGGTGACAGTATAAAAAATAAACAAATATTGTGAAAAAAAATAAAATGTCTTCATTTTCCAAACAATTGTGACAAAAAATCATCTTTTTAAATACCTTGGACTGTCTACTTTCCAAAAAAAGGGGTAATTTGGGGGGTATTTATACTGTCCTGGAATTTTAAGGGCCTTGTGAAATGACAAGGCATGTCAGAACATCAGTATTGATCAATTTTCAAATATATATAGCATAGCTTGTAGACGCTATAATGTTAATGCAAACCAATTAATTGATACTTATTGAGATTTTTTTTTATTACCAAACACATAACACATAGCAGAATACATTTTTGCCTAAATTTATGAAGACATTTGATTTCGTTAGATATGTTTTATAACCGAAAGTAGAAAATATTGTTTTTTTTTTTTTTTTAATCACAAAAAATGTAAAAACCCAGTGGTGATCAAATACCACCAAAAGAAAGCTCTATTTGTATGAAAAAAATGATATAAATTTAATTTGCATACAATGTTGCATGACTGCACAACTGCTATTTAAAGTAGCACAGTGCTGAATAAGGGACATAGTATTCTCTCCACGATCAGAACACACTGCTCACTCAATTGGCTGCAGGCGCTAATCGACAAAAGTCTTCCAAAATATTTCAAATCCCCATTTTTCAATGGCCACATACAGATCCAAATTCAACTTCTAAACTGTCTGAATTGCAGACCATCTATGGCCAGTTTTATTCCACAAATAGTTCTTATTCTTAAGCGCAGCAGTTTATAGCCACCAATCAACCAATATTCCCTACTGGTTTGCAGATTGGTTCTGATTTTTTGCAATGGGTAACTGCACTTAAAGTGTGTGTCACAGCAAAAGACTAAAAAACATGCAGTACATTTCTGCGATGTACAGTATCTTACAAAAGTGAGTACACCCCCCTCACATTTTTGTAAATATTTTATTATATCTTTTCATGTGACAACACTGAAGAAATTACACTTTGCTACAATGTAAAGTAGTGAGTGTACACCTTGTATAACAGTGTACATTTCCTGTCCCCTCAAAATAACTCAACACAGCCATTAATGTCCAGACCCTTGGCAACAAAAGTGAGTACACCCCTAAGTGAAAACGTCAAAATTGGGCCCAATTAGCCACCACCCCCCCCGGTGTCATGTGAGGCGTTAGTGTTACAAGGTCTCAGGTGTGAATGGGGAGCAGGTGTGTTCAATTTAGTGTTATCGCTCTCACTCTCATACTGGTCACTGGAAGTTCAACATGGCACCTCATGGCAAATAACTCTTTGAGGATCTGAAAAAAATAATTGTTGCTCTACATAAAGATGGCCTAGGCTATAAGAAGATTTCCAAGACCCTGAAACTGAGCTGCAGCATGGTGGCCAAGACCATACAGTGGTTTAACAGGACAGGTTCCACTCAGAACAGGCCCGCCATGGTCGACCAAAGAAGTTGAGTGCTCAGCATCATATCCAGAGGTTATCTTTGGGAAATGGATGTATGAGTGCTGCCAGCATTTCTGCAGAGGTTGAAGGGGTGGGGGGGTCAGCCTGTCAGTGCTCAGACCATACGCTGCACACTGCATCAAATTGGTCTGCATGGCTGTCGTCCCAGAAGGAAGTCTCTTCTAAAAATGATACACAAAAAAGTGCACAAAACAGTTTGCTGAAGACAAGCAGACTAAGGACATGGATTACTGAAACCATGTCCTGTGGTTTAATGAGACCAAGATAAACTTATTTGGTTCAGATGGTGTCAAGCGTGTGTCGCAGCAACCAGGTAAGGAGTACAAAGACAAGTCTGTCTTGCCTACAGTCAGGCATGGTGGTGGGAGTGTCATGGTCTGGGACTTCACGAGTGCTGCCAGCACTGGGGATCTATAGTTCATTGAGAGAACCATGAATGCCAACATGTATTATGACATACTGAAGCAGAGCATGATCCTCTCCCTTCCGAGACTGGGCCACAGGGCAGTATTCCAACATAACGACCACAAACTCACCTCTAAGACGACCACTGTCTTGCTAAAGAAGCTGAGGGTAAAGGTTATGGACTGGCCAAGCATGTTTCCAGGCCTAAACGGGCATCCTCAAATGGAAGGTGGAAGAGGGTAAGGTCTCTAACATCCACCAGCTCTGTGATGTCGTCATGGAGTGGAAGAGGACAACAGTAGCAACCTGTGAAACTGGTGAACTCCATGCCCAAGAGGGTTAAAGGCAGTGCTGGAAAATAATGGTGACCACACAAAATATTGACACTTTGCGCCCAATTTGGACATTTACACTTAGGGGTGTACTCACTTTTGTTGCCAGCGGTTTAGACATTAATGTGTTGAGTTATTTTGAGGGGACAGCAAATTTACACTGTACACATTTACAAGCTGTACACTCACTACTTTACATTATAGCAAAATGTAATTTCTTCAGTGTTGTCACATGAAAAGATATACGGTAATAAAATATTTACAAAAATGTGATGGGTGTACTCACTTTTGTAAGACACTGTATGCACATTCCCCCAAGTACAGAAAAATGCCTGGTAATCTGAAAGAGATATACTCAGCTGTACACAGCCTGATTTTCTATTATCGGCTAACTACACACAGCATTTTGTGGACAGAATATCAGCCGTGCCCAGTTGTCTTTTGCTAAACTGCTGAATGCCTCCCACTGTTCTCATCTGCACAGCACAAGCGACTAATTGTTTTGTAGTCCAAGATAAGATAATGGAGGGCTGATTAAACCTATTGAGATAACACAGAATATGTGCGCAAGACACTGAACGGCTCTGACCTGATCAACGGGCACTTTTCAAACTGATATAACAAAACATTTTCTTTGGATATTTAACATCAAATGGGTGCAAATAAAGTCTAGTACTAGTTTTTTTTTCTAGTACTAGTTTTTTTTTCCACTCAACCCAGCGGGCTGAAGGAAATAAAACACTGAAGTGCTCCTCCCCCCTGCCAGAACACTCCAATGTCTGAAAGCACTGATCAGGTGCCGATCAGCAGACTTTTTTTCGGTCATGTCCCCTCAACAGAAGCTGGCCAAACGGCCGACTTTTGTCTGATTGACTACAGTACACACTGGCAGAATGTCAGCCAGTTTCTATTGAAACGTCCAACGCCGCCCAATATTCGGGGCCCGTGTGTATGGCCCTTAAGTGTAGTTTATTGATAGAGTTTACTTTAAGGCCCCTTTCACACGATCGGACCGTTCAGATCCGCCTGTCAGTTTTGACGGCGGATCTGAACGGCCGCTCCATGTTAGCCTATGGAGCGTCGGATGTCAGCGGAGACATGTCCGCTGACATCCGACCCTGTCCGATCTGCCAAAAGCAGACGTATGGCTCTACGTCCAGATCCGTCGCTGGCGGATCGGATCGGGTGAGATCTGATGAAAACGGACACACTGTCCGTTTTCATCCGATCTCTCCATAGAGACCGGCGGCGCTCGCAAGCCCCTCCCCGCTCAGTGAGCAGAGAGGGACCTGTCATCCGCCGGTTCAGCAGAGATCTCCCGCTGAGCCGGCGGACTCCGTGGAAGCAGAGTCCGCCTCGTGTGAAAGGGGCCTAAGTGATACTAAAGTCTCAGTTTTTTTTTTTTTTTTTAGTTAAATAACAAACATGCTATACTTACCTGCTCTGTGCAGTGGTTTTGCACAGAGCAGCCTAGATTTTCCTCTTCTCGGGTCCCTCTTTGGTGCTCCTGGACCCTCTCTCCTGTTGAGTGCCCCCACAGCAAGCAGCTTGCTATGGGTCACCCGAGCCGAGCCACAGCTCCATGTGTCCATTCAGACACAGAGCCGTGGCCCAGCCCCGCCCTCTTTCTCTTTTCATTGGCTCACTGACTTTGACAGCAGCGGGAGCCAATAGCAGTTCACTGCCGTCTCAGCCAATGAGGAGGGAGAGTCCCAAACAGAAGTCATTGTTAACCCTTACATATACCAGTTAAGTGCCTAGCCACAGATGATACACAGAGATTAAACAAATCCTCCTACATAGGTTGTACCTGTTTAACAGCAACCATCTGTTCTCTACATCCTCCTAAATCACACAGTTTGCACAGCATCTCTGAACTCCAGCAGGCAGGGGGCCCGGGGTCTGAGGTCACATACTACAGAGCATAAAGAAGAGCTGACTTCAACCTGAGCCCTGAGTGGTGGGAATGGACACCCCCCCCCCCCCCCCCCCATACCACCCAATACACACACACACATTCATAGGGAAACATGCACAGCTTAGCCTGTCAATTCCAGGCTGTGTACTGGAGCCTCCATCCCTTGGAGTCTGCATTAGCTGTCATAAATGATTCAAGCAGATCAAGCCGGTAACAGACAGAAATCGCTCACAGTGCTTTGGGTTGAGGCAAGTAAACCCTATGGAAGGATATTATTTGTTAATTTTTTGTGTCAGAGTTTTTACAACCACCTTAAAGATGGTGTATGCCAAGGCAAAAAAAAAAAAATATCATGCCGTACATTTCTGCAATGCATGCACATTTCCCTAAGTTTAATCCTTTAAAAATTGTACATGTAGCAGTGTAGTTGCCACTAATAACAAACATCCACCAAATCACCCCGCTGCCAGACTACCATATATCATTTTCAGTGTTTTGTTTTAGTTTATTGGGGGGTACAACTTGGTTGGGGAAAGGGGAATATGGGATGCCCATAGGATAGTTCATCATATTTGTAGATTCTTTCAGATTAACACATAGTTTGAGCCTGAAGGAAGGATGTACATGTCTCAAAGCTACAGTCTTTTTCCTGCATCACCATGCAGACTATTGCTCCTCCTCTGCTTGACTCCCGCAGACTATTGCTTCCAGGACTTCCTCACCCATGGCCGCATAAGGATGAGGACATCACTCTTGACCGTGTAAGGGTGATGTTCCCAGAAATCCTTTTTTCTCCTCCTGCACAAACTTATACTGTAGTAATTAGTGTAATGTTACATCTTCTTTAAAGCGGATCTGCACACACATTTTTTTTTTCTTTACAGTTTAATATTCCTATCTTTCTAAAGTCAGACTCACTTTTAGTATCCATGTCCGTTTTTCTGTAAAATTGTCAGTTATAAAAATAATGCACAGCAGTTTACATCTTGCTTGTGGGCATTTGAAGCCCACAAGCAATCACTTCCTTGTTCCATTACAGTGGATGTACCAACAGGGGCGGACTGACCATTGGGACGCTGACCGAGGGCCCGCGGCCAGTAGGGGGCACGTGAAAAGCTCCTGTGTGAACCAGTGTGCGGCGGGATCAGGGCTGTCAGATGAGCCCGATCCCCTGCCGAACTGTACATAAGCACTGTGAGAAGCTCCGTCAGCCTCACAAGTGAAAGTAAAGTACAGGGGAGTGTGCTGTGCTCTCTGCTTCCCCCTACAGTGCAGTACCCGGCTGAATGAGAAAGCTGGAAAGGTACAGTACTGTGCTAAGCTAAATTAGTTTTAAAAGGGCTTTATTCATGTGTGTGTGCATGTGTCTGTATGTATGTATGTGTATGCATGTGTCTGTATGTGTGTGCATGTGTCTGTAGGTATGTATGTGTGTGTGCGCATGTATGTCTGTATGTATGTGTATGCATGTGTCTGTGTCTGTCCCATCTGGGGTGCCAAATGTGGGATTTGATAATACTTGTAGAAAACGATATACTACTACAATCTAGATATTATCTCATCTCTATGCATTAACTTTGTTTAGTCTCTGTAGATTAGTCAGTCTGTTAAAACTATGAGCGCAAGCTACGTTTAATATCACAATAATACGAGGTTAGCTATGAAACCAAGCACACGGCTTCATAATAATCAAATCTTGTTTATTTCCCAAGGAAATGCGAAAGCTAACGTGTATCAAAGGGGGTTACACAATTACACAACATACAGCAAGGCTACAGTACAATGATATAATATACGGTTAAAATACAATATAATGATCTACTTATCGTGGTGACCCTTCTCAGCTGAGCTCCAGATGGAATAAGAGAATCAGTTGTGTGTGCAAACCCTTTTTGTCAATCACACCTCAATCACAGCACCTCCCACTGCCCGCCCACCTGCCCAGCTGGTATACGCCTCCATGTATTCTGCTTGTACTGCCAGAAGTGGTCTCTGGGGGGCAGCGTCTGTCCAGAATTGCACTTAATCCGACTGCTGTCTAATCTTGGAATTGCGATCTCCGACAGCCCATAATTAGTCTTTGTGTAGCGCAGACAGATAGGAGCCGCCATTCATCACATACAATAGCCTTAGACTCATGACAATATGAGGTGTAACTGGTTACATTCCAGTAAAAGGGGGGGGGGTGTATCTTGTATTGAATCCAACATATGCCGCTTTGCGCCTCAACAGGCGCATAACACCCTTCTTCCGACCCAGCTCCTATTGAACAGTCCATAACTGTTTCCTCCCTGACATGCGTTTCCAAATCAGTACCCATAGAACAGTCCTTGACTTTCTTAACGCGCTGTGGTTTTCAACCTGTGCAGCAACAGCTCCTATGGAACAGTCCATAATGGTCTTATCGTGTCATGCTTTCCAACACTCTCCGCTTTGCCACTTAGTGATACACCACCATCCTTCTTCAGTGACAGCTTCCATGTCACCCTTCTGTGTCTTTGGTATCTTCAGGACGAGATGCAGTACAGGCAAGGGGTGCTCATTCACTCACCATTCACCATCACACATTCAGGGTAACACATCACCCAGCTTTCCAACACAGAGTCTCGAGGAGGGCCTTTTGCCCATGTTACTAGCCTAAAATACACCTTTATCACACTACACCATAACATAAATCAACCCACTACCATAATATATACATATATACATTTGACCCCTCAACTCGCGTATCCCGCTCCCAACCTCCTATAATTCTTTGCTGAAAATACGGGTCGGGATTAGGCAGGTTTGTTCACAATGGCCTTCCCTACCGCAATTCCGGCACGTCAGTGGTATTTCAGGGCTCTGAGCTGGCAGCAAAGCCTCTACCGTATATGAAGAGACCTTACCGTCAATTCGTCCCTCCACTTGCATAGATAGATGCGAGACCTTCTTATATAAATGTCTAGTCCAACAACACATACCAATTTGAACCAATGACGAAACTGCAGCAATAATGAGTAACACCACAACGGGATGTATCAAATAATTCAAAATGCTGTTGGCCTTACTGGAATGTCCAAATATTACCTCCCACCAAGACCCTCCCACATCATTTTCTAATTGATGCACTACCTCCTTTATTTCATTTTGATTATGGTATATGGCTATAGTAGCATTAGCTCTCTCTTGCTGCAGCATCTTCATAAGGCTCTCATCTCTATCCCAATCTGCTAACCACTCCTGTATCTTCCTTCCCATACCAAGGTTCAGGGCTATCAGATTAACAGGGAGGTTCTGGTTGACATCCACAGACAGATTGGCAATATGCGGTATCACATACTTCCATTCCTGTGTCTGGATTTCAGAAACATCGCCAAAGGTACACCACGCTCCTCTTGCTATTGTCAGGTTCACAGAACATCCTATCTCCATGACTAATGTTATATTAGTATCCTTTAGGACAAAGAAACAAACTCTCCCATGTCCCAAATAATACCCCGGCGTTCCCTTCCCGGCAATGTTCTCCCCATCCAGTACACAGAGTGACGCATCCTCCCAACATTTCTCCTTTACTACCGTGTATTGGCCTGGCATACAAAGGATGTCATGGTCATGCCTCTGACAGAGGGAAATATCAACCTGCCTCCAGCTCCCATTCTCTCTGATCACATGTGGGTAATTTAGCCTCAGATGCAACAAAGTAGAATCCCCAGTCAGTAAGCCCATTGATATCACCGAATACACAGATTGAGTCTGCACTTCTGTATATGGGATCAACGAGGAAGCATAACATCTCTCATAATCCAAATTCGTACATCCCATCCAGGCATTTGACCACCAACTTGGATTAGTGTAAGAGATGTGCTTTGGTAAAATCTTACTGAGCTGTGATGCTAATTCATAAGGCCACTTCCCCCCATACAGGGACTGTACAATCAGTTTGATGTTGGTTGATAGTTCCGCCTGTCCCTGAGTGCATGCTAGAGCCCATGACATATTTTTGCCCTGTATCACCACATTATCCACCAACCTCTTAAAATGGCGTATAAAATCTTGAGCTACTTTTACCTGGGTATTTATGTGACGTTGTTGAATATTATCAAGAATGTCATTGATCTCTCTCTGAGCAACAAAGCCCCGTTTACTGTCTGAAGCTATGGCTGAGAGTTTGTTCCTCAGGAGATCGATGTCCACTCCATTAATAACACCCATCCCAGTTCCTATTCCCCCCAATATAGTGCTGAATACATCCCTCCTCTTTCGGTTACTCCTCAGAAATAAGCGTCCTTCATGGACCTCATTCTGTGTCCGCCCATCTCTGGGAGAAAGCCATTGATATACTGACCGTACTTGATTCAGTGTATATTCAGCACATATAGGGTAATAGGATTTTACCAACCATTGCGAGACATTGAAGTGCCATGTGGTGAAAGCATACTGTACCCTGGTAGCCAGCGTTTGTGACGAGCTTAGATCTATTTGTAGTGGTTCCCCCTTCTCTAACGGAGTATGTTCCTGTGTGTAGCCACTGGCATCACCTATGCAGGGTTTTAACCTCTCCGGTGAGACATCAACTAGGCGTATCTCCCCCAGGTCCATCTCTGGTGTCCCACATGTCCAGTAACCAAGAGCTTCTCTGTAGGACTGATAGGACCGAGATACTGCCCCCACAAGGAAATTTTCACCCCATTGATGTGTCATCTGGAGCTCCCTAGTTTGGCCAACAGACACCTTACTATGCCTAAGTGTCAGCCTCCTGGGTCTCTGCACCCTATTACTTTGGTCATGCCAATATATGCCACACATAAAAACATACTTCCCTTCCTTCAATTCTTCACCAAAAACCCCATATCCTACGTCCCTTGCTTCCCAAGGTTTGGATAGATTGGATTGTTCTCCTAACCAATAACCAGTTTCATTCATATATATAGTTACATCTACAAACGGCTGGAGAGATTCCGGTATGATATTTTGCAAATTTTGCTTGTACGCACGCCCTTGCGATGTTGAGTTAGGATTAAATCGTCCAAAAGCAAAAGAAACTTTGTATTGCAAATTGCCATGGTGACCCCATTGGTACGTGTCCGGTAATTTAGGATTCTTTGATATAATCCTGACCTTTCTCCTTCTTTCATCTCCCCCCTGCATCCCCTTCTGACCTAACAAGTTCAACATTGATGATATAATTGAAGTGGATGCATGGTCTTCCTCAGGATTCTCCCTTTCCACATCATCCCCTGAATATTCGTCAGAATCAATTTGAGATGTTACATGGCTCAGATGGATCGCCAACACGACAAGTATGATCCTTCCATCCATTCTCCAGAGACTTTGCCAATCTTTGCTCCACCAGGACTCTGGAAAACAAGAACAAGAGCGGAATCAATTCTTATCAGCAATACCTTTTACATTGATCAGCATGAACCCATTTCTCGATCTCCCTCTTTTTCATGCCCTTTGCACCCTTGTTATCTACGAGCCGCTTTACTTTGACCACCTGATCACTAAGGGTCATAGTGACTGTGAACGGTCCAGTCCAATTTGCGTCCCATGAAGACTTGGAAACAAAGTTCTTTACCATAACCCTGTCTCCAATCTTCAAGCTAACGGGAGGCTTTAAAGGCTGCTCCTTCTCTTTAGGTGCCATGTTACTTGCAGCAAATTGCAAGTACCTCTGTACCTGTTCTTGCAGTTGGACCAGAAATCGGTCCCTTTCAGCACTCTCTCTCAAGGGGGTACTAAGTATTGGGTCTGCTGGATGGCTGAGGTTCATCATTCTCCCCGTCATTAACTGATATGGGGTTAATGATGTACCTTTCGCTGTAGATCCTCGTACGGCCATCAGGATTGAAGGCAGATGAATCAGCCAGTTCTTTCCTGATTGCAGTACCATCTTTTTAAGCCTCTCTTTCAGTGTTCGATTCATCCTCTCAACCATCCCCGCCGTTTGTGGATGGTATGGAACATGGAATCTCTGTTCTACTCCCAGCAGCTCACAAATATTTTTCATGACCCTGCCGGTAAAGTGAGTCCCCCTATCGGACTCCAGGACTTTGGGGAACCCCCATCTTGAAAAGACTTCGGTCCACAAAGCTCTAGCCGTGGCAGTGGCAGAGTCCTTTCTTAGGGGCAGACCCTCTACCCATTTCGAAAAAACGTCCACCACCACGAGTAGATATCTGTATCCCCCAGGGGCACTCTGTAACGGACCAACAAAGTCAATCTGTAGGTTTTCCCAGGGTCCATTGGCTACCGGTACCCTTGCTAATATTGGCTTCTGTCCCTTTGGCCTAGGGTTCATTTGTGCACATATTAAGCATTCCTGCACTACCTGTGAGATTGTGTTTCCCATTGTCTCCCACCAGTATCTAGCTTGCACAAACTTCAAGGTACCCTGAACGCCCATGTGGCCTGTTAACCTGTGATTTTCTAGGGCTAAATCTTTTTGATGCTGGGAGGGCACTACAAACCTTCGTCCTTCTGAAGTTTCTTTTAACAGTAGATCGTCTTCTAATACATAATTTTGGGGAGCATCTGCCGCTTTTGTTCTAAGCTGCTTTTTGATTGAGCTCAAGGCCTCATCCTTATTTTGTTCACCTGCTAAGCATGGGGTAGGCATCCTTAGCACCGGCAGGAGTTCATGTGAACCTGCTTTCACCTCCTGCTCCTCAGAATTATGTTCCTCCCAGGCCTGCCTCCCTTCAGTATCATAGGGTGTCCATTTGGCCCCTATCAGGGCTGCCTCTTTTGCCAGCTCATCTGCCTTGTTGTTGCCCACAGTAACCTCCTCTCCACCTCTTTGGTGTGCTCTCACCTTAATGATAGCAACTCTCTGAGGTTCCCCATTTGCTCTTTCCCATATATCTCTTAGCACCGCACTATGTACCAAGTCCTTCCCAGAGGCATCACTGAAGCCCCTTGACTGCCACAAAGGCATGTATTCAGTCAGAGACCTTGTTACATAGGCGCTGTCAGAGAATATGGTTATGGGACCTGAACTGAAATGAGTGATGGCCTCTCTCACTGCCTCTAGTTCAGCTCTTTGGGCAGAAAAGCTTCGAGGGCATTTGGTCATGATTTTCTCATTGGTCTGGGGGCACCACAGGGCATACCCTGTGTGAAAACTTCCTTCATCCCAGTACCTTGATCCATCCACCCAGATTTTAAGGTCTCCAGTACCTGATGCTAGCCTAAATACCTCCTGTGTTCTGGTCCGATGTACTTCCCCACAGTCATGCTGCTCCCCCTCATATTGCATCAATTGTGGGAGAGTGTAGGTGGCATTGTGGGTCACAGCCAGATTCCTGGGTGTTAAATCCACTAGCCATCTGGCTACCCTTTGGGAGGATACTCCACTGAGGGTATGTTCCAAAAGCATTTTAATTGGAGAATGGGGTGTCTGCAGAATGATTTTACCAAACCCCACAACATGCTCTGTGGCGAGAACCGCCCAGTGCGCTGCCAAAAGGTTCCTGACACATTCATCAAATCCCCTCTCTACCGGGCTTAGTACCCTGGACCAGTATCCCACCGGTACCCATTTGCCCTGCCTCTCCTGCAGCAACACCGCTGTTATTGCTACTGCAGAGGCATACACTTGTAGTGCAAAGGGCAAATCGGCATTCGGATTGCTCAAGGCCGGGGCCTGCATCAGACTGACCTTTAGCTTGGTGAAAGCTTGTTCATGCTCTCCTAACCAGTCTAAGGGGTCTGTTTCCTTCTTGTCTCCTTTTAGAAAGTCATACAGGGGTCTTGCCTTTTCTGCAAAGCCTTCAATGAAGTCCCTGCAGAAACCGACCATTCCCAGGAATTGTCTCAACGCAGTTTTAGTGATTGGTCTTGGTAATTTCCTGATAGTTTCACATTTGTTTGGATCTGGAGTTCTTCCCCCCTGTGAAACTATCACACCCAAGAAACATACTGAATCCTTCATTAATTGTGCCTTTTTGGGGTTTAATTTCAGACCTGCATTTTCAATTAGTGTCAGGAGTTCCTCCAGCAGAGCATAATGCTGCTCTTTTGTCTCGGTTTGAAGCAAAATGTCGTCCACGTACTGAATGATGCATTCTGGCTCAGAAAATGTCTTCAGAATGTCCACCATACAGATGTGGAAGTATGTAGAGCTGGATTTGAACCCCTGAGCTAAACGACAGAATGCATATTGTTTTCCCTGAAACGTGAAGGCTAGCTTGTATTGGCTATCCTCGTGCACGGGAATTGAAAAATAGCCATTTGATATGTCAATTGATGAATACACCTTTGCCGAAGGCTTCAGTGCTGTCATCATGTCTGGCATTTTAGCAACTACATTTGTAATAGATGGGGTGCATCTGTTTAGCGCACGGAAATCTACAGTGGGCCTCCACCCCCCTTCTTTCTTCACTGGCCAGAGGGCTGCATTTGTTTTAGATTGGCATTCTTTAATTACATTTTGTGCCAACAAATTCCTCACTGTGCTCTCTATGTATGGGATAGATTCGGGCGGAATTTTATACTGACGCTGAGGTGGCGGATCAGGGCCCTCAATTTTAACAATCATGTTTGAAACTCTACCACATTGCGCTTTAGACGTTGCCCACACTTTGTTATGTTGCCACAAGATTTTAGCCAATATTTGGTCCTCTGTTTTCAATATTGCCTGCGGGTCAAGGATTTCATCGGTTTTAACTGATGCAACCTCCCAGCTGTCCATGACCATGTGTGCCTTGCCTTTGTATCTAGACCCTTTCCACAGTACCCAATTACATAAATCAAGAATCAGTCCATGTGCCCCCATGACATCAGAGCCCAAAATAGTGCCCTCGTGCGTTGGGGAAAGAAACAAACTGTGTTCCACACATAACCTCTCTATTTCTATGTTCACAGGTATTGATTGCTCAGAAGGTACTAGTTGTCCCCCGAATCCTCTAAGGAAAATTTGTCTCCCAGCAGGATCCTTTTGAAGTTTAATATTTGTTATGCTGACAGCCGCCCCCGTATCCAAAAGTACATTTGTGCGATGGCCCCCTATCGCCCCTCGGATACGTGGTCTGCCGCTTTTGTCCCTATCCAGTTGACATATTAGGGACAACATCGGGGCCTGACATCCCTATGGTTTAAAATACGGATTGGTTGGGGGAGGGATTTTATATTCCTCGTGGTTTTCTTTAAACCCTTTTCCTAACCTTTGCAATTCTCTCAAAAGTGGACCATATAATGTAGCATCAGGTGCCTCGTTCGGCTCCGTTGCTACCTTATCTGGCCCAGGTTTTCGCTGTTCCTTCTTATGCCAAGGCTTCTTCTCACCCATGCTCCTCCTAGGCAATTTACAGTCCTTGATTACATGGCCTGTATTCCCACATCTATAACACTTGCCTGTAAATCTCACTGTACCTTCGCTTTTAACTATCTCCGCAACTCTTTTGTGGGGCCTATTGTCTTGATCTGTCTCCCGAACCCAGTCCCTTAATATGTTTATAAAGGTCTGGTACGAGGTGGCGTTCCTCAGTGCAATCCTGGTATGGTAATCAATACATATGCACTTATTAGCCATAGAACACAGAAAACTACTATCATCAGGAGACATATCAGGACAATTATATGTGGCTTTATAAATGGCGAAGTATTCACTGCAAAAAAGTATTGGATCAATTCCCCTCCTAAATTTTGTATTTTCTAGGGCGTCTGAACCCCTAGTATCTCTTCCTCCCATTATGCGCTGCATTTCCCTCATTCTATCTGCCGAGTTCCCCCAATTTGAGTTTAACTCGGGAGATAGACCTCTATGATTCCCAACTGGTGGTTGCAGTTTTTCACACAGTTGCAATGGAAGCCATGCGCGGAGGAGTGCGCATGCATCCCTATTGTTCAAAATGTACTGTGTCACTACAGCCTCCAGCCTGTTTGAGAGACTAATGGGTGAAGCGCTAGTGTCAAACTTTCCCAAAATCTGGCACAGATTTGTGCGATCTTGTATGGAGAGTGTTGTGGTTTGGGTGCTACCCTCCCTTTTTATAATTCCTAATCCTTGCCCAGTTCTGTCTAGCACAGGAGTGAAGAGACTTGGGGCCTCTTCAGGACTGTCAGCCACACAGACTGGTTGCTGTTCGATCGGCATCCTTTCTCTTTGCTCCTGTGTCACACTTGAATGTGTGTCCTTGTTAGCACAGCAATGGCTGTGCACATTCTCCATTGCCCATGCTCTCAAAGACACAATGGTATTATCTTTTTGGGCTAGCTGAATTTTACATTCCTGTAACTCTGTCTTAAGTTTTTCTATCGCATTTTCATTCCCCGCCTCTTTATTTTCTAGCGCTGCGATAGACTGTTCTCTCAACATACATGATTCCTTCCATTCATCCAATCCCTGTTCTAACAAACCATTCTCAGTCACCAATTGTTCAATCTCATACCTCATGTCATCACACTCACAAACATTTGCGTCCGCATTCGCAGCTATAGCTGAAATATCCTTACTCACATTTTCTATCTGTCCTATTAATTGTGATCTCTCCTTATACCATTCAACCTCCTTCCGTTCAGCAATATCTCTCATTTTTACTAGCATTCTCACCAAATTTGCCAATCTCTGTTTCCTGCCTTTTTTTGAATTTTTTTTAAATGTTATGGCATCATTATAAGTACTGCAATGCTTCAACAGGTCACAAAACTGATGTGTTAATGCATTCGGAGACACTAAACAATCAAATTGAATAGACGCATGTTTCCTAAGAAACTCTTCAAGGATATCCATTGACATGCTAATCTGCAACTAGCTACACTGAACAGTTGTTAAGACAATACACACACAGATGAACAAACAGATAAGCAACCCCCCACAAGCTGCTCAAAGTCTAGTTTTTCACCTCTAGTCCCACACAGAAGACCCAAAAACAAAACACAACACAAAAAAAAAAAAAAATACAAAAAATCCGTTTAAACTACGAACTTTTCCAGAAAAGACACTCTTAATGCTGTCTCCTCCTAAATTGCAGGCCACAGTGAACTCCTATTGGAACCGAGAGCTATCACACTCACATGGGTAACAAAAAACTAAAAATATATAAAAAAAAATTAAAATAATTCCCACTTTTTTCCTCAGCGCTGTGTGGTTTGTCCTGTCAATTTATCGATTATATAATATAACCCAAGGGGTGATCATCCCCTTTTACTCGCCAGTCACAATGACCGGTTACCTGGCCAAACTTACAAACATTTAACATACATACATATATCAGCCACAGCTCTCACCAGGTTCTACGCGTCCGCTTCACCGATGAGATCTTTCACAGAATTTTCATGATCATCCAGGCGTGGTTTCAGAATTCGCGAGCCAGCGCCAATCTTGTCCACACTAGAGACGATTTTCCGTTCTGGATTTGAGGGTTTGTGTTAATGAGACTCGAAACAAAGAAAAATGCCTTAGGTTTGTGAATCCAATGCAGAAAAAAAACGATATTCTGTTTGTCTCAATCTATGGGTGCCAAATGTGGGATTTGATAATACTTGTAGAAAACGATATACTACTACAATCTAGATATTATCTCATCTCTATGCATTAACTTTGTTTAGTCTCTGTAGATTAGTCAGTCTGTTAAAACTATGAGCGCAAGCTACGTTTAATATCACAATAATACGAGGTTAGCTATGAAACCAAGCACACGGCTTCATAATAATCAAATCTTGTTTATTTCCCAAGGAAATGCGAAAGCTAACGTGTATCAAAAGGGGGTTACACAATTACACAACATACAGCAAGGCTACAGTACAATGATATAATATACGGTTAAAATACAATATAATGATCTACTTATCGTGGTGACCCTTCTCAGCTGAGCTCCAGATGGAATAAGAGAATCAGTTGTGTGTGCAAACCCTTTTTGTCAATCACACCTCAATCACAGCACCTCCCACTGCCCGCCCACCTGCCCAGCTGGTATACGCCTCCATGTATTCTGCTTGTACTGCCAGAAGTGGTCTCTGGGGGGCAGCGTCTGTCCAGAATTGCACTTAATCCGACTGCTGTCTAATCTTGGAATTGCGATCTCCGACAGCCCATAATTAGTCTTTGTGTAGCGCAGACAGATAGGAGCCGCCATTCATCACATACAATAGCCTTAGACTCATGACAATATGAGGTGTAACTGGTTACATTCCAGTAAAAGGGGGGGGGTGTATCTTGTATTGAATCCAACAGTATGTGTGTGCATGTGTCTGTATGTATGTATGTGTGTGTGTGTGTGCATGTGTCTGTATGTATGTGTATGCATGTGTCTGTGTCTGTGTGTGTGTCTGTATGTATGTGTGTGCATGTGTCTGTATGTATGTATGTGTGTCTGTATGTGTGTGCATGTGTCTATATGTATGTCTGTATGTATGTGTATGCATTTGTCTGTATGTTACTTTTAATTCGCCCCCCCCCCCCCATTCCTGTACCATCAGAACTGCTTTTGTAGGGCTTGTGTGTGATAGCAGCCAGGACTGCTGCTCCTCTGAAATGCAATCCATGCACCGATCGCTTTTCAGAGGCATTTGAAAGGTGGTAAAGAGGCATTATGTTGCCCGTTTTTATTTTAAGCCTGTAAATGCAGCATCACTATACCGCAACTGTGCAATCCACACAGTTGCGGGGTAGTTGCAGTGCAGGCCCATTCACCCTGGGTATACCTCCAGCTGCAGCCACAGCATGTGTACACCCCCAGCTGCTCCCTCTACAGCCAAAGGGGGAGAAGTTGGGGGTGGTAAAAAAACAGCTTAACCATGTGGTTTTACTGCCCCTCCAACCTGACGTGAACAAGCCCTTGGTTCACATCTGTGTGGCTGCATGCTGCGTGTAGAGCAGCCCATTCATTTCAATGGGCTTCCCTACTTACAAAAATGCAGGGAAAGAAGTCCCCGGGGACTTTTTTTTTTAATTGCACTGCACAAAAAGTACCCCACGTTTTCCAATGTGTGGGGTACCATTAAGAATCAACGGTACCCCTAAAGAGCAGAGCATCCGTTTGTGTGTCAGGAACGAGCGCGACAAAGGCAAAAGAATTCTTGTTGGGCAGTGTATTAGTGCACGAACGAACACACTTAGACCGAATTTTAATGGTTCATGTCAGGGAAAATGGTCGGCCCTCACGCATGTTCACTTCATCAAATCTGGCCCTCTTTGAAAAAAGTTTGGACACCCCTGTCCTAAGAGATGCTCGTCGGATCTAGGGGTATGCTGCTGGCAGTGCTGCGGCGGAACTTTCAGGGTCACTGCAGTCGCACTTGGGCAAGGCACAGCATCACCCCCTGCACCTCTGGCTTTCAGTTTGGGATGCAGTGGTGGGAGTGGGAGGCAGCGATCGGCAGCTCTATGTAGCTCGCAGCATCTCCCTGGGACTTGTATTTCTCCTCCAGATTGTATACAGTGGAGAGGGGAGGGGCCTCTGACCCGGGCAGCTACATGTTTCACTCTTCAAGTGAGTTGCTCTGCTTGTACACTGTTGCCGACTGCTGCCCGGGTCAGAGGCCCCCCCCTCTCCACTGTACAGAATCGGGAATAGAACTACAAGCCCCAGGGAGATCCCGCAGTCCACAGGCACCATAGAGCTGCCGTTTGCCACCTGCCCCTGTGCTGGGGGTTGGAGGTGCACAGACAACCAGGTACAGGGGAACCCCTGGGGGGGGGGGGGTTTAAGTCTGGGAACCCTGATGTATGGGGGGGAGGCTCTCTGGGGACCCTGTTGTATGGGGGGCTTTCTGAGGACCCTGATGTAAACGGGGTTCTCTGGGGACCCTGATGTATGGGGGGCTCTCTAGGGACCCTGATGTTGGGGGGGGCTCTCTGGGGACCCTGATGTAAGGGGGGGGCTCTCTGGGGACCCTGATGTAAGGGGGGTCAGGGGCTCTCTGGGGTCCCTGATGTAAGGGGGCTCTCTGGGGACCCTGATGTAAGAGGAGGTTCTCTGGGGACCCTGATGTAAGGGGGGGCTCTCTGGGGACCCTGATGTAAGGGGGGGTCAGGGGCTCTCTGGGGTCTCTGATGTAAGGGGGGGCTCTCTGGGGACCCTGCTGTAAGGGGGGGCTCTCTGGGGACCCTGATGTAAGGGGGGTCAGGGGCTCTCTGGGGACCCTGATGTAAGAGGAGGTTCTCTGGGGACCCTGATATAAGGGGGGGCTCTCTGGGGTCCCTGATGTAAGGGGGCTCTCTGGGGACCCTGATGTAAGAGGAGGTTCTCTGGGGACCCTGATGTAAGGGGGGGGCTCTCTGGGGACCCTGATGTAAGGGGGGGTCAGGGGCTCTCTGGGGTCTCTGATGTAAGGGGGGGCTCTCTGGGGACCCTGCTGTAAGGGGGGCTCTCTGGGGACCCTGATGTAAGGGGGGTCAGGGGCTCTCTGGGGACCCTGATGTAAGAGGAGGTTCTTTGGGGACCCTGATATAAGGGGGGGCTCTCTGGGACCCCGATGTAAGGGGGGCTCTCTGGGGACCCTGATGTAAGGGGGGCTCTCTGGGGACCCTGATATAAGGGGCGTCAGGGGCTCTCTGGGGACCCTGATGTAAGGGGGGGGCTCTCTGGGGACCCTGATGTAAGGGGCGTCAGGGGCTCTCTGGGGACCCTGATGTAAGAGGAGGTTCTCTGGGGACCCTGATATAAGGGGGGGGCTCTCTGGGGACCCCGATGTAAGGGGGGCTCTCTGGGGACCCTGATGTAAGGGGGGGCTCTCTGGGGACCCTGATATAAGGGGCGTCAGGGGCTCTCTGGGGACCCTGATGTAAGGGGGGGCTCTCTGGGGACCCTGCTGTAAGGGGGGTCGGGGGCTCTCTGGGGACCCTGATGTAAGAGGAGGTTCTCTGGGGACCCTGATGTAAGGGGGGGCTCTCTGGGGACCCTGATGTAAGGGGGGGCTCTCTGGGGACCCTGATGTAAGGGGGGTCGGGGGCTCTCTGGGGACCCTGATGTAAGAGGAGGTTCTCTGGGGACCCTGATGTAAGTGGGGGAGGCTCTCTGGGGGACTTGTTTACATTGGCAGACCACCGTTCTGCCTCTGTTGGAAACAATCGTCTGGGCCCGGCAGACATCGGGTCCGCCAGAGCTGCTGATTAGCTCTTGGTGTGTCCAATCACATCGGCAGCGAGTCAAACAGCACACACGATTCTGCTCACGGGAGACGCAGCCCCGCAGTAAATGTACGTGGTTAATGTGAGTTTATTTTTCTTTAGTTTCTTAACTCTTTAAACATTTATTTTGAACATACCGTAGAGAAATTCTGTGACCAATGCATGTAATGTAGCAGTGCAATATATACGTAGGGCTTTGTGAGGGTGTGGCTTGTGTGTGGGTGGGGACAAAGGGGGCCCCATGATCCCCTATTGCCCGGGGGCCCCATGAGTTGTCAGTCCACTCCTGTGTACCAGCATTCCTTGCTGGTTCCCGCGCATGCTCAGTGGTAACTGCGCCGAGCAGGGTAAACATCTTTGTTGCCATCACAACGGGTGGCGTCTTAGGAATTTCCCGCCCCCGTTGTTGAAATCCCGTGAGATTTTGCGGCGGTTCTCCGCACTGACTACTGGGATGAATGACACGAGATCCCAGGAGACAGTGCGGCGAGGAGAGGAAATGATGCAGATACCCAGGGAGATAACACAGGGAAAATACACCAGGCCACAAAAAAGGTACGAACAAAAAAAAATGTCCATTGAGCACTCTGGGCTACATTTGTAAACAAGTGAGCTTAACTATAAAAATTGTGTGCAGATCCGCTTTAAGCAAAAAGGACCCACTCTGAATAGTTCCTATTGCAGGCTCTGGTTGCTCACTGCTACTAGGCCAGAGGCCTGCAGTACCTCTCCCCGGAGGCCTAAAAGCACATACTGAACGATGGACTACTGTTCCCAGCTAGCCCTGCTTGCAAATCCTGTGCCCACAGGCAACATCGATTTGACACAACTCCCCACAGTCTCTCCTCTGATCCAGGACTCCTCATTGACCGTGTAATGATGAGGACTTCACTAAAGGCCATATAGAAGTGAAGTTCCCTCACAGACTTCCTGGCAATCCAGCCCTTCACTGTGGTACACTCACTGACCTTTCTCTGCCCCGAGTCCTTGATGGAGAACTTAACCGGACTTACGTTCCGACAGCTTCACCTTCCCCTCTGCTCCATGAGTTCATCATCAATGACCGTGTACTGATGAGGACATTGCCAATGACCATGTAGAGGCAAAGTTCCTTCACAGTTCTCCCCGGGCCTCCTCCTGCGATCGGCGCACCCCCCCCCCCCCAAGATGGGGGTGCCCTCCTGCTGCTGTCTAGTACTCCATTTTCCACTTTACTCGGCCGACAACTCCTCCCAGTGGCATGTTACCTCAGCTTTCACTTTCATAGGAGGCCCGCCCCCTGCCAATACCAGGTGGGGATTAGTCAGGGCTCCCACATGAGCTGCCTGCCACTCCAGCTCTAGGCCCTGCCCCTCTTCCAGAACATTCTCCCTGAAAGAAGGGGAGGTGACTCAAACCTAGAGCACAGGTGGTCACACCCACTGCTGCACTAACCACTCCCAGCCCCCAGATCGAAACAGACAGGCCTAGCTTGCAGCATAGGCCTGCTTAAATGTATCTGTGCTGACAGTCTTTCTAGTAAAAATCCTATTACTAGCACCTACCTTTTGGTAGAGGGTGCTACATACAAGTACAGAAAAAAATGTTTTGCTCTGCCAAAAATGCACTCAGCTTCTAATTTCCTAGCCCGGCCTAGTTTATTTAGCTAAACTAGTCGACTACTTGCACTATCTTCATCTCTTAAAAAACACAGTCACTAAGTGACTTGTAGTCCTAAGATTAGAACTAGAAAAACTAAAAAGACTTTTTGAGAATAGCAGAGAGCACAGGAAGCTCTGAAATTCTGCCAAGATCAACATTTTTTTTGCACTTATGAGACCAATACAGTAGAACAACATACTTTCTATGATATAATTAACAGACCAAAAGGGTTGTTGGTTTACATACACTTTTATTAGTTTGTAAACGCTCATTACATATTTGTAGTGCTCCGTAACTCATAAAAGGAATAAAAAAAAAAAAATTGAAACCATAAGAGAAAGTGTATAGTAGAACAGTAGACCTCTAAAAATATATAATCATTTATATGGGATGCTGGATGGCACAGGTTTCTTCTCTATAAAGAAAAAAAAAAACACCTAAAATAAAAAATATATATATTAAACAGTATATGTATTGACATTGCATTCTTATTTTAGATCTCTTTTGATTGTTCCTATTCAATTTGCTACAGAATATCTTCACCTTCCCATCTGTGGGAACCATTATAACCACAATAAAGAATGTTAAAGCCAAGCTCCAGGCTCCTTCAGAAAAAATGAAAAGTCAGCAGCTATTAATACTGTAGCTACTGACTTTTAATATTAGGACACTTACCTGTCCACGAATCAAGTGGTGTCTTCACCCGAGCCGATTTTTCAGCTCTTGGGTGCTGCCGCCATCATCTCGGCTAAGGGAAACTAGCAGTGCAGCCTTGCATGAACCATTCTGAGCATGTTTCCTGCACTGCGTTTAAAAGGCACGGTCTGTTAAGGGCAAATTACAAATGAAGTGCGTTTTCAGGCACCACTATGCATGGTAGCGCAGTATCATAAAATGTAGTGTTTTTCAGAAGTAATACATTCACTATTTTTGCATTCTGGTGCAGGCCATTCAATTTATAATATCCAAAAGATCCTGTTGTATCATAGCAGAGTTTTTCACCTGGATTGGACCTACTCAGAACATGTTGAGGGTAAGCAGTATCTCCCAAGGAATCCAAAATTCAAACTTAGCTAAGTGCTTGTCTTTATTAACAGCTAGGGTCAATTCTTTTAAAATATTGTGCATTTTAGTATTCCAAACTGAAATATTAAAGATTATTTTTTAGCCTGACAACATTTAGGCCTCATGCACACTGGACGTCTTTTCAGCTGCTCCTAGGGGCGTCAGGCATTTTTTTTTCATGCCTTTATGCTCACCTGCATGTTAACCTATGTGTCCATGCACACACAAGTTTTTAGCAGCGTTTAGCCCAGGTTCACACTGATGCGGTATAGAAATTGTGCGCGTTCAGCTGAACTCGCACTATTTTAAACCGACAATGCAGTCTGACTTCAGGGGCGATTTGACAGACATCTGTGCGGGTTCATGTCTATTCAAATCGCCCCCCGAACTCGCCAAAAGTAGTACAGGAACTGCAACGATTCGGATGCCAGCAATAGCCGCCAGTTTGGCATGCGATTTAACATGTCAGATTGCATGCCAAATTGACCCAATGTGAACGTGGGCTTAGAGGCAGGAAAAAAAAAAAAACCCCACTGCCACTTTGTCAAGGAGCAGCAGAGTTTGAGCCTTGCAAAAGTATTCACCCCCTTGGCTTTTTAGTATTATTTAAGGTACTTGTATAGCTATTTTTACCTATTTTGTTATATTACAGCCTTTATTTCAATGTTTTTTTTAATCTGAATTATATGTGATGGATCAGAACACAATAGTCTAAGTTGGTGAAGTAAAATTAGAAAAATATATACATAAAACTATTTTTCAGAAATAAAAAACTGATAATTGGCATGTGCGTATGTATTCACCCCCTTTGTTGTGAAGCCCATAAAAAGTTCTGGCGCAACCAATTACCTTCTGAAGTCAATTATATAGTGAAATAATGTCCACCTGTGTGCAATCTAAGTTTCACATGATCTGTCATTACATATACACACCTTTTTGAAAGGCCCCAGAGGCTGCAACACCTAAGCAAGAGGCACCACTAACCAAACACTGCCATGAAGACCAAGAAACTCTCCAAACAAGTAAGGGACAATGTTGTTGAGAAGTACAACTCAGGATTAGGTTATAAAAAAAAAATCCAAATCTTTGATGATCCCTAGGTGCACCATCAAATCTATCATAACCAAATGGAAAGAACATGACACAACAGCAAACCTGCCAAGAGACGGCCGCACACCTAAACTCACGGACCAGGCAAGGAGGGCATTAATCAGAGAGGCAGCACAGAGACCTAAGGTAACCCTGGAGGAGCTGCAGAGTTCAACAGCAGAGACTGGAGTATCTGTACATAGAACGACAATAAGCTATACGCTCCATAGTGTTGGGCTTTATGGCAGAATGGCCAGAAGAATGCCATTACTTTCAGCAAAAAACAAAATGGCATGTTTTGAGTTTGCGAAAAGGCATGTGAGAGACTCCCAAAATGTATGGAGGAAGGTGCTCTGGTCTGATGAGACTAAAATTGAACTTTTTGGCCATCAAAGAAAACGCTTTGTCTGGCGCAAACCCAACACATCACATCACACAAAGAATACCATCCCCACAGTAAAACAGAAAATTGAATTTAAATACTTACCGTAATTTTCCTTTCCTGACAAGCTCCACTGCAGCACAGCTGGGGTATAGGCTCCGCCCCCATGCCTCCAGGACTTAACTCATAAATTTGAGCCCATCTACAGCCTTGGCATTCTGTAACTAGTCCTACCAAGCTGGGTGGGATCTGTGCTGCCATGGAGCTCGTCAGGAAAGGAAAATTACGGTAAGTATTTGAATTCAATTTTCCGTTTTTCTGATGGCTCCATGTCAGCACAGCTGGGAACTAACTAGCCAAAACAGGGGAGGGATAATGCCACACACTCCTCAATTCTGATTAAAAAACAGAAGCCAGGATGCCTCTGCCAAACTCAACTGTCATTAAGCCATGCATATTTTTGGTGCCCACGTAGCTGCCTTGCAGATAGTTTCAGACACTCGGCCTGCTGTCACTCTCAAGGTCGAGACCCTTCTAGTGAAGGGTGCTCTGATTCTCCTGGTGTGCCTATAGCATACTTACGCATATACCTAAATCAAGCCACACCTGCAGGCATTTCAGAACAGTCTTCTGAAGAGTCCAGCGTAAAATCTTGATCAGCAATAATACTGGGAATTTATGCCATATTCTACTATAGGCCTGGTTAGCACTCTCCTTTCTTGTTTTCGTTAGAGTATTTACAATCTTCACAGAGCATTCAAAATCCATTAGCCTCTGCCTCTCTAGACCATCAGCCTGAGCCTGTCGGATGCTGGATAAATGGGACTGGAGAAGATTTGATCTTACAGAGGGAGTCAATCCTTGACACTTATAAGCAAAGGGTACCAAGGCCCCTTTGGCCAATCTGGGATCATCACCAGAACTCTCACCTTCCCCGCCACAGCCTCAGCTGGAAGATGAGAATCAGAGGGAGCCGCAGAAAGGCATACGCTGTCTTGGAGATCCACTCTGTAGTCAGTTCCTCCACCCAGATTGCATGCGGATTCTGGGCCCTGGAATGGAACTTCAGCAACTTGGTGTTGACTGGGGATATGTTAGTTCTCAAAAGATTTTCAGTAGTCTATACCATTCATTGTCGTCCAGACTTGTCGTGGACAAATAGTTTGCCTGAAGATTCTTCTGACCAGGCACATAGCCCGCAGATAGTTGCAGAAGATTGACTTGGGCAGATTTTAGAATTAGAGAAACCTCCTTCAGAATTGAGAGACTGAGCCTTGTTTCCAGATGTAGGCCACAGACGTTGTGCTGTCCAACTTTACCAGAACAGGCTTACCCCAGAACATTACAGACGATTTAGTTCCTTCAACCACCAGTTTAGGCCACTGGTCCAGAAACCCGACTTGAACAGGGGCGAGAGTTAAACTGAGCCTACCTGAGCTGCTGGAGCTAGGCGATTTTTATGGCTCAATCTGAGACGTGAAGGATGAAAGATCTCCAAATATGGCCTAAAATGCCTGCCTTAATGAACCACGTGTCAATCACTAATGCCGTACCTGTGTGCAGCAATTCAACTGTACATGTGTAATTCACAATAGTATATTATTTGGGGAAGTGGGCACTCTAACCTGCAGAGCTTCACAAGGAAGCATCATGATACTCCCCCAACTGACTGAACAAGCTGAATCTTGTGACCTGCAATGTCATTTTCAGGGAACTGGATTTCTGCAGTAAAATGCTTCATTGTACAGGAAAGCATATACTGACATCTGGGAGAAAAACAAGGTGCGCCAAAAACGAAGTGCATGTAATGTTCTTATCCTGTAATGTTCTTATCCCTCCACTGGAGGCTCCGTCATCTCTCCTATAATGTTCTTATCTCTCCACTGGGTGCTCTGAGATCTCCACAAACTCCGCCGCAGATTGATGACATCACAACAACATCACCCGGCTCCACCTCTTGTCCCTACTTAAACAGCCGACTCCATTTGCTTGACGTTCATGCTAAGAACCTGATGCCAGGCAAAGATCTCCATCAGAAGACTGCCGTCTTCACTCTCTATTGGGCCGGCCAGAGCCCCGACTACCATCTTACCTTTGGGCCGGACAGAGCCCCGTCTACCACCTCGTTTTTGGGCCAGACAGATCCCCTCCAACTTCCAGTTTTTGGGCCGGACAGAGCCCCTTCCTCACTAATAGTCAGAGGCTCTCCTCTGCCCTACCCACAGTCAGCCTACTCTGCCCGCAGAAAACCTTACCTATTCCTCTTCACAAATTAGACCAGTATATCTCTCAAGAAGCCACTGGGTGACTCCATCACCAGAAATCCACTCACTGCAAGTATGTTTACGTTTCCTATGAACTTTATTCCTGGGTACTGCTACTACGCTTAAGTTACCTCTGATGCGCCCCATTATGGCTGTGTATTACCACTCTAAATAAAACTAATTGTATTTCCAAACTTATCTGAGTCTTCCTACCTGATAGCTGTCAAATTTAAAGTTAACTGTTACGAATATCATATTCAAAGACTTCCGAAGCTGTGATCCACACTATCCAACATAGTTTTCTGCCTGAAGCATTACAGTGCAGCAGAAGATGCAAATAATGGTATATTTAATTAAAATCCACTAAATGGCTACTCACACTAATATAAAGATCAATATGCATTTAACAGTATAATACTGTGGTCACTCAGCGGGTCTCTGGTGGATAGTGGTACGTAGATGTTAACACAAGAGGAGAGGAACAACCAGCCGGACATCTGTCTTGTCTTCTTGGAACCAGCATGAAACACACCCGGAGTCGCATCGGAAGTGACGTCAGAACATGAAGATAACGCTTCAAAGCACCCACTTTTTCATCAGATCGAAATGGCTATTTATCTAAACAGTTTATATAGAGATTGACACGAAGCGTGGACCGGGCTAGGTTCCTGCGGGAACCGAGCCCACAGGACATTGCGGGCTAGGTTCGGTGAGTACCGATGGTTCGTTCAAGGTCTTCCCAAATACAGTGTCCCACGACATGTTGCCCAACACCACAGTAAAAATACAGTGGATTATTGAATCCATACCTGAAAAATATTCACCTACTGAGCGTTCTCAACTTATGTAAACAGGAAACATTTTGGATCTATACCTTAGATACTTTGGCGCCCAAAGGCCTTCATTAAGGAAATTGAAATAAATACAGTTATTTAAATGCCTTGAAATATATATATATGTATATCCAGTATCTTGCCTTCTATTGTTCCTCCTCTGATAATCGAATATATTTCTAGATTTTTTGGAGGTCTAGTTTTTCATTTGTGATTCCACCACCTGTTACTCATAGGGTAGTAAGTAAATGTGGATATGGTAATTTAGTGATTATAGCTATATTAACAATACATAGATAGAATAACTGTTTTTAAATAATTTTAACCACTGACAAATGGAACCTGAATCACCTTATTGAGACTGATATTGGTTGGAACTTTGTTTTTCCATTATAAATTCCTTTTAAATAATTTTTCCCCTCCCCTTAAAATAAATAATGCTCTCTCTTTAATTTTACATATTTTAAATTAACCTAATATGAATATATAATTTTTGGTAAATATCTCTCTCTCTCACATAACACATCCCTTATTTAAATAAATTCGTACCCACAGTCATTAGCTTCTTTATTGTCGATCATTACTGATTGTCTTACAAGACACAAGAACGAAGAATAACAATACCCACATTTAGATATATACCCTGTTTTGTCTCAAAATATTGGAATAATATTGCCTCTGGTCCACGCTTCGTGTGAATCTCTATATAGAGTGTTTAGATCAATAGCCATTTAGATCTGACAAAGAAGCGAATGCTTTGAAACGCTATCTCCATGTTCTGACGTCAGCTCCGATGTGACTCCGAGTGTGTTCCATGCTGGTTATGAGATGACAAGACAGATGTCTGGCCGGTTGTTCCTCTCCTCTCATATTAACATCTACATACCACCATCCACAGGGGACCCGCTGAGTGACCACAGTATTATACTGTTATATGCCTATTGATCTTTATATTAGTGAGACTAGCCAATTTGGCTGATTTTGATTAAATATACCATTAGTTGCATCTTCTGCTGCACTTAGTTTTTGATGGACCTTTTTTCTCCCATTACAGAGACTGCTTTGCTCTCAAGGGAGCTGTCACTAATGCTGCATATTTATACTTCCTGGACTTTATAGACTTTTAGTTGTGTTATCAGTGTGTTTCGGTACCCTCTCCTGCCCCATTCTGTTTATTGTCTTGATGTACTGACATTTGGACTGCAATACTAAAAGATTCTTAATATAGAGGCTAATAATAAGCAAATTGGTAAAAATTTGCTTTAGGTCGATTTTGGCAAGTCCATCAATAAATTCACCAATCTCAAACTTCAAATGCAAATTGCTCTGAAGTTAATGGGAGATAAATGTAAAGTTATGCACTTGGGGGCTAAGAATGTGCATGCATCATACATACTAGGGGAGTACACTTGGGGGAATCCATAGTGAAGAAGGATCTGGGTGTTCTGGTAGATAATAGACTTAATAATGGCACGCAATCCAAGCAGCTGTTTCCAAAGCGAGCAAAGTCCTTTCTTGTATTGAGAGGTATAGACTCCAGAGAGAGATATCATTTTCCACTTTACAATTCATTAGTAAGACCTCATCTGGAATATGCAGTTCAGTTTTGGGCACCAGTTCACAAAAAGGATATTGGGGAACTGGAGAAAGTGTAGAGAAGGGGAACCAAGCTGATAAGAGGCATGGAGGAGCTCAGCTATGAGCAAATATTAGATGAACTGAATTCATACTCTCTTGAGAAGAGGAGATTAAGGTTGGATATGATCAACATTTACAAATACATAGGTGGTCCATATAGTGAACTTGGTGTTGAGTTATTCACTTTAAGGTCATCACACAGAACAAGGGGTCACTCTTTACATCTAGTGGAAAATAGATTTCATCTCCAAATATAGAAAGGCTTCTTCACAGTAAGAGATTTGAAAATGTGGAATAGACTCCCTCAAGAGCTGGTTCTATCCAAAACCTTTACAAAAGACCTGGATTCTTTCCTAAATGCACATATTATTACAAGATACAAATATGTATAGGTAGGGTTGATCCAGGGAATATTCAATTGCCTGCTGGAGCAAATTGGATCATGTATTGTTTTTTTTTTTTGCCTTCCTCTGGATCAACTGTGGGTAATGGAATGTAAGTACAGTTTGATGGGCACCTGTGGTGGGCTTTACCCTGGCCTTTTCTTTCTCACATTCAGCTGGGGTCTTAAAGCCAGCACAATGTACACTTTTGTTTTTAATTTATTTTTTCAGCAACAGAATGTCTGTAGCATGGTCATACTACTGCTTTTTAAATTGACCCCTATGTATTTGGTGCCAATATTGTTGCTTGCATGTAGAGAAATGGTAAATAGACTGCTAAATGATTTGACAATAACATAAGTGTAGTCTGCTGATTACTACAAATAATAGGGTTACATATTTTAATTACTTTGTATTACAGACAGTTCTGTATTTCCTATGAAAACATATATAGTACTCTTCATAAGTTCCAGGAACACTGTGCTTTGAAGATGTGACATATATATGGATGGAAGGTGATTTATCTGACACGTGTTTTAGAAAGTCCCAAAGCAATAATATTTTTTTACTTAAAATTATTGACGGACATCTTCTTGAAAGTGGAGCAGATGTAAAGTTAGAGTTCCTGGATATACTGTAATGGAAAGAGCTTGGACACAGATATCTAAAATGCTGGAAAGATTTACTTTTATAATTTGCATATTTGTATTTAGAATTTAACTGATGGTATGAACAGAAAAGAGTGGTTTTAACTGCTCATCAGAAGAACATAAAAGACGATTTACTGTAAGACATTTGTGTAGCTAGGTGCTTGGCTAGAGACAGGGAGCTACCAGGGCCATCTTAAGAGCATTATAGGCCCCCGGGCAATACAGTGCACTGGGGCCCTGTCTACACGATCACGCACGAGAATAAAAATGCAAATTATCAATAAGGCTATATTTATTGGTACTTCCAACAAAATAAGTGTTTAAACATTAACACAACGTTTGGACAATATAGCACGAGTTTGATGGGCACAGCGGCTGCGTTTGGGCACAGTGGCAGCATTTAATGGGCATAGTGGCTGCATTTAATGGGCACAGTGGCAGCTTTGATGGGCACAGTGGCTGTGTTTGATGAGCACAGTGGCTGTATTTGATGAGCACAGTGGCTGTATTTGATGAGCACAGTGGCTGTATTTGATGAGCACAGTGGCAGCTTTTGAGGGGCACAGACAGTGGCTGTGTTTGATGCACAACTTGAACTTACTTAAGTAGACATTGTTAGACTTACTTGAGGCCACTGGCCTGGTGCAGTACAGCGTGTCACTCACAGCAGAAAGGCAGCGCCAGCTATCAAGGGCCGTCTTTCCGCTCCCTCGCCATGCTGTCTGAAGAACATGGCAGAGGTGGGCGGAGCCTGTTCACTAGCCACTGGGGCAGCCGCGGTGCGCTATGAATGCTGGGGCGGCCTCTGATTGACCTCACTGGTTGCTAGCTAGATGCCAGCCGTTGAAGTGAGCAACCAGTGAGGTCAGTCGATTTACGCAGCAGATTGCAGCGCTGAGGAACAGGCCTAGATGGGGCCCTCCAGACAAGTGGGGCCCCCGGGCAACTGCCCAGCATGCCCAGTGGAAAAAACGGCCCTGGGAGCTACTTAGGACTTTGTGCTGCAGTGCTCTCTGTTGTTTCAATAGATTTCAGCCCCCTCCATTTACCAGAGGGAGCTGAGAAGCAGAAGGAGCTTGATGGTTGGTAGCATTGACTCATGGGAGATGAAGTTCAGGAAAGAAATGTTACTATGGCAGTTAATGAACAATTTGACTACTATTCCCAAAGCGAGACAGTTATATAGACAGATGGAGAGAGAGAGAGAGAGAGAGAGAGATGTATTTTTTAAAGGCTGAATACAGAGGGGCTCTCTTTTTGCTGCCAGGCGACTGAAGTGTGCACATAGCTGCTCCTGTGTGCACACAACATGCCACAAGCCTGTGGCTGTGTTTGGAAGACCGGAGTCGCTCCAGGCAGATCCAGAAGTGAGCTGACATCTGAACAGTGGGACCCCCCTTGTATCGCAGGGACTGGTGAAAGAACACTACTGCCATTAACCAGTTGCTGCTAGCAGAGACTGAGCACATATGGACTGGCTATCAAACTAGCAGCAATTATTTACCGCATGCAGAATTTAGTAGGACTGTACTCATGTGCACCACTGTAAAGACTGGGCCCCAACACTAGCTGGCCCTAAGAACTAGCTTGTATAGCTGCTTCACAAGAACCTTGCCTATTGTGCATAGTAAGAAGTACCTCTTTAGGGAGTTTTAAATTTCATTACTGACATTCATAAGGAGTGCACTCTAAAGTGGATATAGCCAACTGTTGCAGTATTGATTATCATTGCTGTTACTGTTTTCTAATGTCATTACTTTAATGCCGCGTACACACGATCGGAAATGCTGCCAAAAAAACTCAGAGCGCTTTTTGTCAGAAAATGCGACCGTGTGTATGCTCCATCGGTCTTCCAGCCAGCAAAAGATTGAGAGCATTGTTCTCTATTATTCGGTCGGGAAAAGTTCCTATCCGAAAATGCGATTATCTGTATGCAATTCGGACGTGCAAAAAGTCACGCATGCTCGGAAACAATTCAACGCATGCTCGGAAGCGTTGAACTTAATTTTCTCGGCTTGTCGTAGTGTTGTAGGTCACCGTGTTCTTGACGGTCGAAAGTTCCGAGAACTTTTGTGTGACTGTGTATGTATGCAAGACAAGCTTGAGCGGAATTCCGTCAGAAAAAACCATCCAAGATTTTTCTAATTTAGATGCATAGAACTCCATTCTCCTGTATTCTGTTATAGCGTAAAGAACTTATTGTCTAGTGAACTGCGGCATTAGTTGATTTTGTGGTTTACTAGAATTATTGTAATTTAGATGCATAGAACTCCATTCTCCAGTATTCTGTAATAGCGTAAAGAACTTATTGTCTAGTGAACTGTGATTGACCAAATATTTTACCTAACCGTTTATAGGTACATTACAGGTACATCTCAAAAAATTGGAATGTCATCAAAAAGTTAATTTATTTCAGTAATTTAATTCAAAAATTAAATTGTGATGGCTGACAGCTAGTGAAAACCCAAAATTCAGTTTCTCCGAAAAATATAATATTACATAAGACCAATAAAAAAAAAGGATTTTTAATACATAGATGTTGGCTTACTGAAAAGTATGTCTATGTACGATATAATATATCTTAATGGCACCATAAATGTGGGTAGCCATGTGCTTGACGCATGAAAAACGCAAAATGTGCTTGGCTTAGTGCCAAAAAAAGTACATGATCTACTTTGGCACATTTGTCGCATGTAGAGAAGCCCATTCAAATGCTGTTGTGTGACAAATGTGCTAAAAGACATGGTAAATATATGCGAGGCTTCGTGTCACACAGGTGTGAATGTGGCCTTAAGCTTGTTAATTAACCACTTTCCGACCGGCGCACGACGATGTACGTCCCTTTTTTGAAGAGGGATATCTCGGTAACGGCAGCAGCTGCTGCCACAACCGAGGTATCCATCTCTTCAAGCGCCGGTCGGCTGTCCGATAATGGTGGTCATCGCGGCGGATTCGCCGCGAGATCACCGTTATCGGCGGCGGGAGAGGTGCCCCCCCCCCCCTCCCGCCGCTCTCCCGCGCCTTCCGCCGCTTACCGGAACCGTCGGCAGCGGCGGAGGCGATCGGGTGCGTTCTCCTCCTGTGTCTAGAGATGACTGACGCTAAGATGGCCGCCACTCATCTCTATACCATAGGAGGGCGGAAGCGACGTCAAAAACGTCACTTCCGCCCATACCTCTTAAAGAGGAATTTTCAAATGTCATTTTTTTTTTAAATGACATTTTTTTTTTTTTTTTCATTGAAGTCCAAATATGAGATCTGAGGACTTTTTGACCCCAGATCTCATATTTAAGAGGACCTGTCATGCTTTTTTCTATTACAAGGAATGTTTACATTCCTTGTAATAGGAATAAAAGTGAGCCAATTATTTTTTTTTTTAAAAAACTGTGTAAAAATAAATAAAATCAAGAAAAATAAATAAGAAAAACAAAAAAAAATTTTTTTTAAAGCGCCCCGTCCCGACGAGCTTGTGCGCAGAAGCGAACGCATACGTGAGTAGCGCCCGCATATGAAAACGGTGGTCAAACCACACATGTGAGGTATCGCCGCGATCGGTAGAGCGAGAGCAATAATTATAGCTGTAGACCTCCTCTGTAACGAAAAATATGCAACCTGTAGAATTTTTTAAACGTCGCCTATGGAGATTTTTGAGGGTAAAAGTTTGATGCCATTCCACGAGCGGGCGCAATTTTGAAGCGTGACATGTTAGGTATCAATTTACTCGGCGTAACATTATCTTTCACAATATATAAAAAAATTGGACTAACTTTACTGTTGTCTTATTTTTTTATTCAAAAAAGTGAATTTTTTCCAAAAAAAGTGCGCTTGCAAGACCGCTGCGCAAATACGGTGTGAAAAAAAGTATTGCAACGACCGCCATTTTATTCTTTAGGGTGTTTGAAAAAAAACAATATATAATGTTTGGGGGTTCTAAGTTTTTTTCTAGCAAAAAAAACTGTTTTAAACATGTAAACACCTAAAATCCAAAACGAGGCTGGTCTTAAAGTGGTTAAGTGGAGGAGGTTGTATTCAGAAATACAAAGAGAAAATCATGAGCAGAGAGCTTGAAACAAATTGTGTAAATTTGGAAGGTATACATGCTAGGTAATTTCTATGGAGGTAGATGAGGGATTAACCAGGTATCCCTGGTGCCATCTTGATCACTAAATCCTAAATAGGTGATTAGTAAGAAGTATCTGATCCGACAGAGCTACTCAGCACCAGTAGGTTCAAGCACCTTTATTCATTTTCTAAGGTGCCTTGGGAGTTTCCATATACACGACTCTCTATATGCAAATGTTAATACTAAGCTCCAAAATCAGAGCCAAGGCACACAACTCTTGTAATGCAAGACCCTCTGCTGGTTTACGATGTGGAGTGCACAGTGCTGAGGACATGGCAGGGCTCCAATCTAGTTCTGGTTTTATAGAGTAGCTTAAAGTACATACTGGTTCTCTGGCTATACATAGCTGAATAGCCACAAGTAACGCACTATATTTAAGTATTGCTAGCAACACTTGAAAGAGGATTAGACCATGGAAGGGTTTACGAGCATACATTAAGCAATTCCAACATGTTAGAATATCTCAGTTCTAGAGGATGCTCTTTGAACCCCACTTTTTAAGAAAAGGTTAAACCTCTTACCACGTATGTCCGGTATGTCAGCTGAGCTGTAGTGAAAATCACTAAGATTCTCAGCCACACTAGTTAGTGACACATATCCCTATCAAATTCAGGTTAAAATTCTACTGACCTATTGTAGCAGTAGTTTAATCCAGTTTTACCAACACCTATATAATACAGTTATACCCCTAGCAGAATTTTTAAAATGTACGCCATTTTCACTGCACCAATGAAAGAATAGCCTACGGTAAATCATAGGGATGGATCTCTGCTGTTATGGAGGTGTGTAGGCTACAGTAGTACAGGGAATTTAGTTCAAATTGATGCCAAGGTGCATGCAAAATCTTATTAGAAAATATTAGAGGAAAATTTGCATTCATCAAGCGGTGCATGGGGTTGCACTTGGACTTTCCATGATGGCAATGTTCTGAAACATAAAGCCAAGTTAACCCTTCAATGCAGTAACTGCAGCAGAAAAAGTATAGGTTCTGGGGTGGCCATCACAGTCTCCTGACTACAACATCACTGAGCCACTTTGGGAAGTTCTCAAACATGCAGTACAGTTCATATTAGACAACCCAAAACTTTACAGCACCCAGAAGCTTTTTGCCTAGAAGAATGGGCAACTTCACTATGTAATAAAATAAAGAGCTCCATTCACAAGTATCACAAAGAACTGTAAGCTATCATTGATGCTTAAGGGGGCAATACACAATACTAAAGATTAAATTGGATGTAAACCTGATTCATGAAATTTGACCTAAGCACATATATCTGTAGTGTTTTCTTATATCTCTGCTAAGCTCTAAGTCCCCTGTCCTTCTTCTGCTCCATTCTTCTGTTATTAGCATACCTTCTGACAAGTTCTCCAACAACCGAGATAAAACCAGCCTGAAATTTGTGTCAGGGTGGGTGCTATAAATAGATTAGCAGACAGCTGGTCTATTCACAGCACAGCTCTGCCCATTCCTTCCTTCCTTTGCCTATGTGGAGAGGGGGGTGTGTGACTTTCCTCCAATCAGCTATCATACAGTGTATGCTAAGACTACACTCCCAGTGCTGAACAGGAAGGGAAAATCTCTAAAACGATGTGCACTTTCTAAAGAATATAGCAAGCTGAAGACAGCAGATATAAATGTAAAACTTATGTAGGGAGATTTGTTTGATCCCAGTGTATCATCTGAGGATGTACACTTCACTGGGTATATGTGAGGGTTTACATCCATTTTAAGGGTGTGCAAAATTTTGAACAGAACAATTGTATTATTTTGCTTTATTAATATAGTTCGATAAATGATTGTGCTATTCTGTAACGCCTAATAGTTTACATGAAATCACACTAAAATGAAATAATGTATAATAAATGTGTTTGGTCTGATCACTCATATTCCCCTCCTTCCACTCCTTCCAATTTTTCCAGAGGTATGTAAACTTATAAACCCAACTGTATATTCCTTTCTGAGGTTGTGTTTTGTGTAGTTTGTTTTTATAATAAAAGACAATAATTCATAGCAAGAATGAGCAATCTGCTTGTCATTCAGATCTAGTGTAATGTATTCAATCAAATCTATTAAAGGAAGTAATTACTAACAGTGTATATTCACTGAGATTGCTAACTTCTTTCTGTCCTGTGGTCTGTCATTTTTTTTTTCTTCTGGCTTCAGCAATTTTTAATCCACTGACCCAGAACAAGTATGCAGATCAGGCGTATGTACTACAATACTGTTTTCACTCAATTTATGCCTGTTGTGGGTCAAGGATTTAGAAAGTTATGATGTTAGAGACAGCTAGGCTTTCAGAATGATGCTAGTGATGGCCAGCTACATATTTCTCTCTGTACAGGTGCCATTGGTGGCTGGTGAAGTCTTAGGATGGTGGGACGCCAGACCCTGCCCTTCCTTTTTGACCCCTCCCATTTCTCATAAGCCTCACCCCTTATAGAATCCACCCACTCCTTCCCCTGTATTACACTTGCTTCCACCCATAGTGTCAGGAGTATACAGCTCAGCATCACAGTACCGAGTATACAGCTCAGCATCACAGGACAGAGTATATAGCTCAGCCTCACAGATCAGGGTATATACCTCAGTCGCACAGGTCAGGGTATATAGCTCAGCCTCACAGATCAGGATGTATAGCACAGCATTACAGATCAGGGTATAGCTCCGCCTCACAGATCAGGGTATATAGCTCAGCCTCACAGATCAGGGTATATAGCTCAGCGTTACAGATCAGGGTACACAGCTCAGCGTTACAGATCAGGGTATATAGCTGAGCCTCACAGATCAGGGTATATAGCTCAGCCTCACAGATCAGGGTAAATAGCTCAGCCTCACAAATCAAAGTATATAGCTCAGCCTCACAGATCAGGGTATATAGCTCAGTATTACAGATCAGGGTATATAGCTCAGCATTACAGATCAGGGTATATAGCTCAGCATTACAGATCAGGGTATATAGCTCAGAATTACAGATTGGGTATATAGCTCAGCATTACAGATCGGGGTATATAGCTCAGCATTACATATCGGGGTATGCAGATATACATCATCTGTCTGTATACAGCTATATATACAGTAACAGGACAAATGATGTATATCTGCAGTCAATGATGATGGAGGAAGGTCTCCATATACAGGAAGGAAGAAGGTGGGTGTATATAGCTGTATACAATACACAGGACAGATGTACTCACAATTTGTGTATATTATCTGTGTAGTGTATACAGCTATATATACACACATCCAGGAAGACTGACAAGTGACACCTCCTGATTCAGTAGTCAGTACATGGCAGAATTCCCCAAAATGTATTTGCAGCTAGCGAGACATGATGTGGCAGTGGCTCACTCACAGACACCCCGGTGCTTCAGTCCAGCAACGCGATCACTCAGTCATCCTGCCTAAGCCCAGTCTGCACTGAGTGGAGAATGACTGACTGAGAGCAAAGAAGCACAGGGAAGTGTGTGCGGAGCGGATGGGTGGCTGCGGCTGTCAGTGTCAGAGTAGAGAGAGAGAAACTGAGTGAAAACTGAGCCTGAGGCCTTCCTTAATCCACCACGCACAGTCCACAGCACAGTGAGTGGTGGCAAGAAACCGTGAGTGGTGCCACAAAAAGCACCGCCCACCGTCCTCTGGTCCTCGCCAATCAAAAACAGCACAGGAGCCAAACAGACAAATCATTGTAGAGTGGGAGTGTTTGTGGGTGCATTGCTTGCGCCCCGAACACTCTCTAAACACAGACTAATCAGCTTCCCAGTTGCTGATCAGCTGTTTGCAAGGTGTAAAAGCGTCCCATAGACAGCTGTGTGTCCAACGCCTGGACACACTTAAAGGACCACTTTTTTTTTTTTTTTTTTTATGACTAGCTTGGTAGGGTGGCGCCTGTGCATTCCCTATTGACGGGCCACCACTGATAGGTACCTATTGATAGGCAGGGGACTCCAAAAGAAAAGGATCGGGGCTGCTCTGTGAAAAACAATTGCACAGAGCAGGTAAGTATGACATGTTTGTTATTTTAAGGGGGAAAAAAAATGAAGCTTTAATTATTATCATACAGGATTTATAGAGCGAACAGTTTCCACAGTGCTTTACAAAATAAAGGAGGAAAGTACAATTACAACACAGTTCAATATTATTTTAATCTTTAAAAATTAAAATAGAATCTGATTGTTGCCATGCACAGCTGTCTGTCTGTTTCAGTTTTAAAGTGATATTAAAGGTTCAGTGTTTTCTTTTTAAAATAACAAACATGTCATACTTACTTGCTTTGTGCTATGGTTTTCCACAGAGCAGTCCCAATCCTCCTCTTGAGTCCCCCACCGGCGCTCTGGGTCCCTTGCCCTTGCAGAGTCACCCCATAGGAAGCCGTGTGCTATGGGCACACTTGTGTGTGCTCGCTCATGAGCCAGCTCTCTGTGTCCATGAGGCATAGCCCCGCCCCCGCTCCCTCCTGGTCACTGCCAAGTGTTTTTTTCACCTTAATGCATAGGATGCATTAAGGTGAAAAAACACAAGGGTTTTTAAATCCCTTTAATGCATTCTAAAACCTTTTGTGCTGTAGCACCCCTCAGACCCCCCCTTTTTCCTACCTGAGCCTGATCGTGCCAGCGACAGGGACAAGTACAGCAGCTCCAGCCACTGTCTTGGGTCCTCATTGGATAGATTGATAGCATTAGGAGCCATTGGCTCCCGCTGCTGTCAATCAAATCCAGTGACACGGGAGCTGGGGGGCGGGGCTGAGTCCTGCTGTCTGTGTCAAATCCAGTGACACGGGAGCTGGGGGGCGGGGCTGAGTCCTGCTGTCTGTGTCAACGACGCAGCAGCAGGACTGGGGAGCGTGTCTGCACGAGTGCCCCCCATGGAATGCGGCTCTCCGTGGGGGCACTCGAGAAGAGGAGGAGCCAGGAGCGCAGTGGGGGACCCCAGAAAAGGAGGATCGGGGGCCACTCTGTGCAAAACCCTTGCACAGAGCGGGTAAGTATGACAGGTTTGTTATTTAAAAAACAAAAAACAAAAAAAAACAAAGCTTTACAATCACTTTTAGAAATCTTCAGCCTTTAGATCCATTTTAAGCAATGTCTGTGGTGGAGGATAAGGATATTAAAAGTAACATGTGACCTCTTTGCCCAATACCTTCTGAACCACTAACACAGCAACTAATAACTAGTATTTTTAGAGGTAGTACAAGCTTATATAAAGATAATCACTTGGTCTCAGGTGGACCTATGAGTATGCTGCAGAAGCGATTTAATGTTCTGATCTCCAGTCAGGGTGTATGAGATACTCTGCTCTGTATGGCTTGCAGACAGGAAGGGATGTTGTCTTGTCTTCTGACATTTGGGATTGGTGGACCATAGACAATGTGCTCAGCAACTTTTCCACTGCTGCAGATTCTGCAATAAAGAATTTTATTAGTGACACATTATGTGTATGGATTAATGGGCTTGTTTTTGATGCAATATCAAGGTAAGCCACAACATAAACTGATATACAGTACATTAGAAGGAAACATTCTGTATGTGTTGGAATTATCACTAAAGTGTATTTCTGTTCATAACATTTTAGAGCTTATTTAAATAGTACAGGCCTTAGATGTTATTCCTACAGCATTGTAGTTATTGCCATAATAATATTTACCTTGTGGTCCAGCCTTCAGTAGCCACTGTTGTGCTAAAGATTTGAATTCAGGTTTCACTTTCTCTGATAACCTCTGTTGTTGGGAAAAGTAAAAAATTTAATTGTGCATACGTGGAGCACATTTTATAAAGGATTTTAAAGCAGAAATTCAATAAAAAACAAAACAAAAAAAACAAAAACAAAGAGTATTTGAAGTGAAAAATAGTTTTCTTTGTTCTTGGATTGTTACGTCTACACTTACTTCTTTAGGTTCCACTATGTTCTCCTTTTACTCTTCCACCCCCTTCCTACCCCGTGGGAACGGTCACCTGGAATATCCCTCTGTAGGCAGTGCAACACTTTTACCTTAATGGGATTCTTCCTCATTTACTTAGAATAGTCTTGAACCAAGCAGATGCCTTGACTCGGGGTCTGTGTGTTGATTTTGCTTTGTTTGCTTTTTTGTTTTTTTACTACCCTGTAAAATTTCTCTAAACCGGTGAACAACCTGAGATTATAATGCGACTTGAGTTTTTACATCTTTTGTATTGAAGATGGTGTTTGCACTTATGATAGGTTTTTTTTTATCTGCCTAGGGTTCAGCTTTAGAACATATTCACAACAGATGTGCTAGGGCTGCACTGGCAGCTAATTCCAGCACAGCTCCAAAGCATAGATAATGCAAAATATCTTGTTTCTTATGCTGTCAAGTCACACCACAGCAAACAACCACATCGCAACACTGCTGTCGTAAATAGACTGAATTGAAATATCACTTGTGACATTTCAATAAAGTTTTGTGAAAAAAATAAACAGTATGCAATATGTTAGGATACTATGGCTAATAAATCCCACTCCATATGCCAGGAGAGAACACGGACAGTTCTGTGCGACTGCTAATAAAGATTGTTAGGAGGTCTGCTTTTAAATTATTTATATATACATTGCAAAGGATCTGTCAATTCTTTTGCCGTGGTTCTAAAACACTTTCCTGGTGCAAAATTACGACAAGTATTTTATACAATTTTATGTTCTCCAGGAAAGAAAAATTACGATAATTATTTGATACAGTTTTGCATTTTTGCTAGTAGGATTCACCCAAATGATTGATGCTTTGCTAGTGTTAACTATCTATCTTTATTGCTCACTGTTCTATGGTAAATCAAGGCCTCAGTGACAGTCATCATATATTTTTTTGTTGTAAAGTCTTTTTTTTTAGACTTTTAACCCATTGCTGCCCAGCCTATGGCCGAATGACTCCGGGGCTGGCATCTCATCTATCCGGGTGTACGTTCTCCCAGATTATGCCTGGCAAGCCCCCAGGGGGCCATGCTGCAGCCACGGTCTGTCACAGATGACTGATCACTGTACCAGCCTCCTGCCGGTAACCAATCACAGCAGGTCACATGACAGTTGAAAACAATGGATGGCTTCCTTTCAAGCCATCCAATTGTGTTGCCAGCTGTGATTCGTCACAGTGATCACATGATACAGACTGGGCCAATCACAGCTCATCGGTGCCATGTGATTAGATGTGGCCAATTAAAGCTAATCACAACAAAATAACTGAATGAATTGATTTAATTCAGTAAAATGCTTGCATATAGCAATAAAATTCACTGCTATAAGCAAACATAATGTCTAAAAAACTGGTCACTTCCTCGGGGTAGTACTGCTCTGATCAAAGTGTGTTAATAAAAAAATAGTGAAAAAAAAATGTTCGTACTGTTACCAGTCAGCGTCTCTGATCATCGCCATACCAGTTATATGGTGATGCTGTACTGCACTGGTGACAGTATGTAAAAAAAAAACAAACAAACAAACATATATATATATATATATATATATATATATATATTTCTTTATTTTCCAAAAAATTATGACAAAAAATTACAACTTCAAAAAACTCACTATGCCGCTTACTAAATACCTTGGACTGTCTACATTCCAAAAATGGGTCATTTGGGGGGCATCTCTACTGTCCTGACATTTTTTGGCCTCAAGAAATAAGATAGTTGGCCAGTACATCAGGATTGATACATTTTCAGATATGAAATAAATGAGTTGAAGGATCTGGTGGCCAATGAGAGAGGCCTCTGGGATAAATTCCTCAAAAAATGGCTGGTGAGAGGAGGAGAGTGACACTACCTGTTTTATCAGCTGCTGGAGAGAGGAGGAGGAGTCGAGGAGAGAACATGAAGAGATGACACTTTCACCATGGCCAATGCACTCTGCTCATCCATTCCCTTCGGAGGCAGAGCCTGATGGCTGCTGAAGGATTGTGATTGGGCAGAACAGGGACAGGGGGAGAGGCCAGCTAGTCGACAGTCCACATGGATACAGACACCAATAACAGATTGGAGAGTGCAGCATGGAGGGTAAGTCGGAAATATTTAATGTGTGCTGCTGACTGTGCCCCCTGTGCTGCCTGTACATTTTAGTGGGACTTTATTTATCTCCTTCTTCTTGGATGGGACACCCTTAGGCTGACTAGCTAGCTGCCTATAATTGATTTGCATTGGGAAAATGGATGACTCTGTGGGTGCAAATGAGTTACATTTTAGAGAGCCCACTGCCCGCCTCTTTACTATGTAACTCTCATCCCCATCCACATTCATCCTCATCCATTTTCACAATGCAACTCAATCATCTTCATCTGCACCCAGCATCTACTCCATCCCTCCAGTCTTCACAGCGCACGAATCCCCACCCACGCCGAGCACCATCCATCCCTCCAGTCTCCACAACGCACGCATCCCCACCCACGTCAACGCACGCATCCCCACCCATGCCGAGCACCATTCATCCCTCCAGTCTCCACAACGCACGCATCCCCACCCATGTCAACGCACGCATCCCCACCCATGCCGAGCACCATCCATCCCTCCAGTCTCCACAACGCACGCATCCCCACCCACGTCAACGCACGCATCCCCACCCACGCCGAGCAACATCCATCCCTCCAGTCTCCACAGCACACGCATCCCCACCAATGCCAGGCACCATCCATCCCTCCAGTCTCCACAACGCACGCACCCACGCTGAGCACCATCCATCCCTCCAGTCTCCACAACACATGGAATGTTGGGGGTCGAGCCCCGGGGGGCCCAGGCCTAAAGCTGTGTAAGAGGTCCCAAAATTTCTGATGGCTGCCCTGCTGATGAGTACAAGGACCTTGCTGAATTAATTTATCCTAATTGGGGATTGTACTGGGGGGCTCCTGGATCTGCTGGGGTGGCGGTTTTGACTGGATTACCTTACCCACCCCACCACACACCCTTTTTTTCCCCCCTTTTCTCTCTCTCTCTCTCTCTCTCTCTCCCCTTTTCCTGTTTCTTCCTCTCTCCTTCTCTTCTTCGTTTTGTCATCTCTTTTTTTTATTTTCTCTCTGGTTATGTTTTCCATTCACCCCGGTATCCATTGGGTAAAAAATAAATCTCACGGGGTGCAGAGACTCTTTAGTGCTGGGCTTACCAGAACGTTCTATTAAAGACCTGTGTGCTGCTCATGACTTCACTTGTTTTCCAAATGTTATGATTTTCTAATTGATGATATATTTTTACAAGTTTGTCAGTGATCTCTGTATTTTATGTGATTTGTCTCTAAAATAAAACAAAGTATTGGAAAAAAAAAGAAATCGCACAGGATTCTTTTTGAAATTGCACTGTGGTCAGCCCGCACATATGGGAACAGGCTGTCACATGACACTAAAAATAGGTATTAGTAATTGGTATCGGCCAGTACTTGAGAAAAAGTATCAGTACTCATACTCGGTCTTAAAAAACTGGTATCGGTGCATTCCTAGTACCAAGCAAATGATTTTTAGCAATATTAAACTTTTACCTGATAGAGGGTGTTCCTTCCTTTCTCTGTGTTCATGCTCTCTTCCTGTTTCGAACTTACAAATTTTATCATTTTCATGATAGCATCACAATCTGGATTGTTGATCAGAAAAAAAAGTAGAATTGAGCAGCAATAATAAGGCAAATTTGGTATTCAGCATATACTGCAGCTGTGTCTAGTTCTTCCCCACAGTCAGAATCCAGAGGACACCTCACAGGGTCACTAAGAGTGTGCTTCCTGTGCTGTGACATGCCCTCTTTCTCACTCTGCTTTCTATATCCCCAATAACATTCAAACATCCGAGACAGATTACATTTCTGAAAGAAACTTTCATTTTTGTACTTGAGAATAGTTTACTTGCACACAAACATGCATTACAGGATTATCAGATTACAGGTGAGTGGACAGGTGCTCTACATCAGTGGTTCTCAACCCTATCCTCAAGTACCCCCAACAGGTCATGTTTGCAGGTTTTTCGCACACGTGCTTTAAATCAGAATCAATGGCTTGGTATTTTAATCCAAGAGAAATTCCCAAAACATGGCCTGTTGGGGGTACTTGTCTCTTTGTTATCCCTAGCATAATTTACTTCTTACCAGTAACTCCTGAAGAAGCTTTATAAGCAAAACATGTTGAGTGTATTGGTCGTATTTGTGCCGCTAAGTGGAATTTATAACCTTGTCATGGATGGTCAACTTTCCTCATGTTTTTTATTTGTATAATAAAATATTAAAATGTTATTGATGCTATTGTGTCTCTATCTTGTCTTTACCCTGAACACCGTTAAAAGTCCCGGGGCTTGTTACCCCTTCCCCCCTTCATTTTATTTTGTGTAAAAGAATGGTTGCAGTTCCTAAAATTTGTACTTGATATTTATGTTCAACCCCTTAAATTAAATCTGAAAGTCTGCACGTAATTTTTTGTAGTTTCTGTTGTCATTATGATTTAAAAAGAGTAAACACAGTTAATTGGCTTCAGCCAAGCACGAACCAGGAGTGAAAGAATTGTTTTTGTGTTATCATTCATATTCCCTGAAAAATGGCCAAGAAATCATAAATTCTGCCAGGGTATGTAAACTTATGAGCACAACTGTATATACAGTATCTCACAAAAGTACACCCCTCACATTTTTGTAAATATTTTATTATATCTTTTCATGTGACAACACTGAAGAAATTACACTTTGCTACAATGTAAAGTAGTGAGTGTACAGCTTGTATAACAGTGTAAATTTGTGGTCCCCTCAAAATAACTCAACACACAGCCATTAATGTCTAAACCGCTGGCAACAAAAGTGAGTACACCCCTAAGTGAAAATGTCCAAATTGGGCCCAATTAGCCATTTTCCATCCCCAATGTCATGTGACTCGTTAGTGTTACAAGGTCTCAAGTGTAAATGGGGAGCAGGTGTGTTAAATTTGGTGTTATCGCTCTCACTCTCTTATACTGGTCACTGGAAGTTCAACATGGCACCTCATGGCAAAGAACTATCTAAGGATCTGAAAAAAAAAATTGTTGCTCTACATAAAGATGGACTAGGCTATAAGAAGATTGCCAAGACCCTGAAACTAAGCTGCAGCATGGTGGCCAAGACCATATAGCGGTAGTATTACAGAGGCAGCCTAATTAGAGAGCTGCCTCTGGGTGATGGACTGGCCAAGCATGTCTCCAGACCTAAACCCTATTGAGCATCTGTGGAGCATCCTCAAATGGAAGGTGGAGGAGCGCAAGGTCTCTAACATCCACCAGCCACGTGATGTCCTCATAGAGGAGTGGAAGAGGACTCTGGTGAACTCCCTGCCCAAGAGGGTTAAGGCAGTGCTGGAAAATAGAATAAAAAAGGGGCTGCGCCAATAGCAAATAAAAATACAATTACATAAAAATAACTATTATAAATGTTGAGGCTGAGTGTATCCCAACACATATGATGACCCAATGGTGAGAACCTTAGCCACACTTAGTCACCCTCAACAGTGACAAGAGGTCCCAGTCTCTGTCCACACAGTAACCAGTCCCCACAATGAAAAATAGATGACTCAAAAAGTCCAAATAGCAATCATGGGATTCTTCAGGTTGAAGCAGTAATACAGGCAAGATGATCCTGGCATCCGAATGTAAGTAGAAGGAAAAAACACCTCAGTGACTTGTATCGTATATAGTGATGAACACAGTGCCCGACACCCTCATACATTAACTGCTTACCAGAAAGCAGAGGTAAATGAGCTCTGCTATAACATGAAAAACACGCGTCTGCGATTTCCTAATCCCACGAGTCGCCAATCCTCGTTTTGATACTCTGAGTGGTTAAGTATTGGGGGTCCACTTGATCACATGCGGTCCATATGCTAGCCCCCATCGAGAAAGACATATCTGTGGAAACTAGTCTGGGAGGGTACGCAGTGATGCCACCACATGACCTAGAGGAGGACGGGCTCCTGTATCTTGCCGGCCGGCAACGTTTTTATGCTTTATGTGCCTTACCATTGGGATCAATGTAAGTGCTTTTTATTTGTTTTAATAAACCGGTGTTACCAGATTTACGCTATGGGCTACCTTTTTTCCTCCATTCCCCATATGGACCGCATGTGATCAAGTGGACCCCCAATACTTAACCACTCAGAGTATCAAAACGAGGATTGGCGACTCGTGGGATTAGGAAATCGCAGACTCGTGTTTTTCATGTTATAGCAGAGCTCATTTACCTCTGCTTTCTGGTAAGCAGTTAATGTATGAGGGTGTCGGGCACTGTGTTCATCACTATATACGATACAAGTCACTGAGGTGTTTTTTCCTTCTACTTACATTCGGATGCCAGGATCACCTTGCCTGTATTACTGCTTCAACCTGAAGAATCCCATGATTGCTATTTGGACTTTTTGAGCCATCTATTTTTCATTGTGGGGACTGGTTACTGTGTGGACAGAGACTGGGACCTCTTGTCACTGTTGAGGGTGACTAAGTGTGGCTAAGGTTCTCACCATTGGGTCATCCTATGTGTTGGGATACACTCAGCCTCAACATTTATAATAGTTATTTTTATGTAATTGTATTTTTATTTGCTATTAGCGCAGCTCCTTTTTTATTCTATGTATTCTTGTGCGTGTATCCCACATTGAGCAGCAGCCTGCCCCCATATATGTACATTTGTTAGCGCGGTTTTTTCCTCTATATATTGTGAGTGCTGGAAAATAATGGTGGCCACACAAAATATTGACACTTTGGGCCCAATTTGGACATTTTCACTTAGGGGTATACTCACTTTTGTTGCCAGCGGTTATGACATTCACCACCTCAATGCAGGGCACTTACACCCCCTTCCTGCCCAGGCCATTTTTCAGCTTTCAATGCTTTCACACTATGAAATACAATTGTACGGTCATGCTACACTGTAACCATGTGAAATTGTTAACATTTTCTTCACACAAATAGAGATTTCTTTTGGTGGTATTCATTCACTGACCAAAGACCAAAAATCTTGAAAAAAAATAAAGATTTTCTTAGTTTGTCAGTAAATTTTGTAAATTAGTAATTTTTCTCCTTCACTGATGGGCGTTGATGAGGCGGTACTGATGAGGAGGCATGAATATGCCACACTTATGGGCACTGATAGGCGGCACTCATGGATGGCACTGGTGGGCACTGGGCACAGATAGGCGGCACTGGTGGCACAGATAGGTGGCACTGGTGGGCACAGATAGGCGCCACTGATGGGCAGCAGTGATGAGCATTGATGGGCAGCACTGATAGCCAGCACTGACTGGCATCACTAATGGCCACTGATTGCTGGCGCTTGTGGGCACAGATTGGTGGCAATTGTGGGCACTGGTTGACACTGATTGCTGGCACTGGTGGGCACTAATTGTAACCAGGGCACTGATGATCAGTGCCCTGATTATATACCTAGCTGTTCCCTGTGAGGAGATGCCACTGATCGGCTCTCCTCTCCTCACACTCTGTCAGTGTGAGGCGAGGAGCGCCGATTACCAGCATCTCCGTGTTTACATGTGACCGGCTGTGATTGGACACCCGATCACATGGTTAAAGAGCCGCAGATCGAGGTCAGGGTCCTTACAACACGGTGAGGCTGCAATCGCCACGCTGCGCTCCCCCCAGGGGCACACGAGAGCAGTCTTTCTGGGAGGCCATAATATGACGTCCACCCAGAACAAGAGCCGCACAGCCCAGCCGTCATTTGACTGTGGGCGGTAAGTGGATAATGGCTGTGTGTTGAGTTATTTTGAGGGGACAGCAAATTTACACTGTTTTACAAGCTGTACACTTACTACTTTACATTGTCATTTCTTCAGTGTTGTCACATGAAAATATATAATAAAATATTTACAAAAATGTGAGGGCGTACTCACTTTTGTGAGATACTGTGTGTGTATATATATATATATATGCCTTGATTGCCTTATCAGAGTGAAACAGACAGCCATCCAAAAAAGGGATGTCACTTCTGTTTTTTTTTTGCTCATGCATGTAAATTTCAGCTTCATTAATTGCAGTCTGTAAACAGGGTTTTGTAACAAATAAGACAGCAGAAAACATGAAAAAGATTCACCTGCTGAAAGGATAGATTCCTATTCACCCCTGAAGTCAGTGAGGTATACAGAAACACAGTAAATGTTCATTGAGTAAATAAAACTTTAAGTGTTACTAAACCCACAACAGTAAAATCAGTCTGTATATGCAGTAAAGCATGCTTGTAAGGGCCCTTTCACACGGACGTGTACAGGCTCCGCTTTGCTCAGCAGGGATTGCTCTGTCGATCCCCGCTGAGCAGGCAGATGACAGGTCTGTCTCTGCTCACTGTGCAGGGACCAACCTGTCAGTGCGCCACTCTCCTCTATGGGGGATCGGATGAAGATGAACCGTAGAGTCCGTTTTCATCCGATCCGAACGACGGGTGAAAAAATAGGGTTTACATCCATCACACTTGAGCGGATCGGAGCGGGTCGGATGTCAGCGGACATGTCACTGCTGAGATCCGTCGCTCCATAGACCTGTATGGAGCATCCATTCAGGGCCGCCTAAAAAACTGACAGGCGGACCTGAACGGTCTGCCCGCGTGAAAGGGGCCTTATACTCACTGTGGAACCTGCGCAATGTGTAAAAAGGCTGTTTGATCCTGTCTTTTCTGATCCTCCCCTTCTTCCATAGTCACCAATCCATCTCCTGATAGTACGGAGCCTTTGGGGCACTCTGCACATGCTCAGTTTGGTGTATATTGCTATAGAGTTTTTGTTTTGGGAGGGTGCGTGTGATCATCAATCAGCACTGTCCAGACAGAGGGTCAGGGGTCATGCAGCCTCATAGGACAGTCAGAGGAGAATGAAAACTCCTCCTACAAGCTTTAACCAGACACTGATAGGCGTCACAAGACTGCTATATACTGCTGATGAGAAAAGATATTTAGCCTTTTATGTATATTAAAATAATTGCATTTCCATGTTCTGTGTACTGAGGGGAACCAGATATAGTGAATGCAGGGTCCTGGGTTTAGTAACATTTTAACCAATTAAATAATCCCACAAATCTATCCTTATGTTCCTGTCATTGGACTACTGTATGTTGATTTCACATGAGTATAGCCACTATACTGTATGTAGTTTAATAAAAAGGAGGCCTTTCCTAATTTCCAAATGTTCAAATAATAATTACCTCTATCACTGGCAAGTTTTAGCCAAGCCTGAGCTGCTGCATTGGAATCCGTATCACGGAAAATATGGACCTATGGAACAAATTATAGTAGAATGCTAGATACTATTGTAAAGTCCTTTTAGGTACATGTTTCATAAATATATTCTTTTTTCTGTGACACTCTGAACTTTACAGGACTATGCAAGGCCTACACATGTAAATGTTCCACAAAGCAACTAGCAATTTTTATGGGTGTGTAGCCGGACCAATTCTTTATATAGTTGAGTGAGTGGTTGTACTGTAATTTCGGTAAGTCATAGCAACCAATAAAAACCTATATTATACTCTTCTGACTTCAGTAGAGTGAATTCTGATTGGTTGTTATGGGTAACTGCAAGAAAATTTTTAGAAAAACACTGAGACAAAGTAAAGTCAGGCAATAGCAATAGAACACATTTGTAACATACAAAAGCGTTTAAAGCAATATGTTCAACATCTTACAAACAAGAATGTGTTGGTAATTAAGCATATGCCCAAGGTTGAATCGCCTAGTGAAGTACTTAGTTTCCATAACATAATAATGAAAAGCCTGCTTGTAATGAAGGATTTGAACATCAGGGAAGATCTTTCAATTCAACTAGAAAGAACAATATAAAATTTAGGACGGTAGATTATTTAAAAAGGTGTCGATTTAAATAGTTAGCATAGATATAAAAATGATGCCAGCTGTTAAGACTGGCATTTCTGTACTATACCTGCTTCTTGTCCTCATAGAGCGTCCTTCTCAGGTCTTTCTTTACAGTGGCATTTCCTGTAAATTGTAAAACAAAAAAAATCTCACCCAGTAGCTATCCATCAATGAATTATTGTAAAATGATAACAGGTATAGAATTCTTAATCTTGATTTCTTGTTACATATGACAGTTCAAAATAACTTTCAACAGCACACCTATTAAAGGCACCTTCACAAAGTTCTTTCTTTATTAATACAAGTGAGCTACTGAAATGTGATAAGAGTAACTGTTGGTAGACAGTAGGCAGCAGTGGCGGCTGGTGCTCAAAATTTTTGGGGGGGTGCATACAAACTGAAAAAAAACCCCCATCAATTGCAGCCTCACTGTGCACATCAAACACAGCCACTGTGCCATCAAACACAGCCACTTAACCATCAAACGCAGCCACTGCGCCCATCAAACGCAGCCACTGTGCCATCAAACGCAGCCACTGCGCCCATCAAACGCAGCCACTGCGCCCATCAAACGCAGCCACTGTGCCCATCAAATGCCGCCACTGTGCCCATCAAATGCCGCCACTGTGCCCATCAAATGCAGCCACTGTGCCATCAAATGCCGCCACTGTGCCATCAAACGCCGCCACTGTGCCATCAAATGTTCCCACTGTGCCCATCAATTTCCGCCACTGTGCCCATCAAACGCAGCCACTGTGCCATCAAATGTTCCCACTGTGCCCATCGAATGCTGCCACTGTGCCCCCCCGCCTGTCGTCTGCCCGGCTCTTACGTTGTCTCGGTGGGGCTGTGGGTGACGGCGGCGGGCGGCGAGCGATGTCCTTAATGTCTTCTTCTCCTGTCCTCTCCTCCCGTCCCGTCCTCTTTTATGATTGGACGCCTGATAGACGTCCAATCACAGCGCCTGTTGTTTCAGCCAATCAGGTGATGGGTAACAGAACTGAGTACCTGATTGACAGAGAGGCGGTTCAGTGTTAGGAAAGCGAATATCCATTCACTTTTGTAACACAGCTGGGTGAACTGCGAGCGCCAAGAATGGCGCTCGCTGTTTACCTTTTTTGACGTCTATTAGAGCCTATGGCTCTAATCGGGTACTTCAAAAACTCCGCCCACCGCTGTAATTCAGGCGCCCAGTGCCCGAAAAGGGGCCAGGCGCTTGAATAGGGGGTGGCAGTGGTGGCCAAGGATAGATCCATCCAATGCATGAATCTATCTATTGGTGATAGAGGGGGTGGCTGGAGAGAGGGGGCGGCGCCCGTGCGCCCTTATGGATGCACCGCCACTGGTAGGCAATCAGGAAGATATGGAGACGGAAAAAAAAAAAAGAGACACAATTTCTCCAGGAAATAATGTGCAATTGTGTAAAATGGAATATAGGTAGATGCACATTTGTGTGAGTACCCTTTTCTTTTGAAGAGCTTCCTTTCTTACAGTTGTAATATCCAGGCAGGTTATGTAGCGTGGTGACCAAAAATACCCTGAAATACACCAAAGAATAAGTGTGGGTAAATATCCAGTTCCGGCATGGAAGCACTTTTAAAGTGGTAGTAAACATTTAAAAAGAACAAAACCTCTTTGCAAGGTAAAAGCATAATGTTCTAGTCTGCATTGCACACTAAGCCCTCCAGCGGTGTGCTGTCATCACTGCAGAGGCTTCCATCTTCACCTGGTCTTTCTTATAGGTTCATGGGCTGCGGCCGCTTGAATAGCCAAGCCACAATGATGTCACTCCTGTGCACGCTAGTCATAATCGCTGCACAGTGCATTGAATGGGTCAATTAGCAATGAATTCAGAATGATGTCAGAAGAATCTCAAATTGATGCCAAAAGCTCTCAGATATGTGTAAATCTATACACAAACACATATCAAACTTATCAAAATGTGGGCATATAGGCTAGACACACTTACAAAAGCCATAGCATAGTGCTTGGGCAAATCATGGATGGTAAGTCAAGCTGGTACTTCAGGCATTGAAAGCATGCACCAGTACATGGTGCATCCTCAATGAGTAAAGGCCAGCACAAGCCTTAAAGTGTATCTAAACTCAAGTGCAAAGTCGTAAAATATTGTAGATGAGGTGGCAGCATTCGTTTTCTGTTCAGCTATTCCTGTGAAGAACACACTTTCTGTCCCTGGGTGGCTACGTTAACTAATTTCACTGTATTTATGAAGGGGGCCATAGATGTCATCCTATGATGGGACCATAAAGACCTTCACCTTTCCTCCTCTCTATAACATAGGAGGGAAGGAGTTTTATAGTCCCTAGAGATAGCTACAAAACAATGAAACAATGTAATAGATAAGAATGCAGCATATAGAGTAAAGTGAGAACATTATCAGTTGACAAGATTTGTCACAAGATCAACAAATATTTTTTTAATTTAATACACAGAAATAACAAAACACGATTAATGGTATATGTAATAAACCAAGAGGGACCAAATAAGAGAAGTAAGGCCCCTTTCACACATGCGGAACATTTGTCTGTTTTTCATCAATCCGTTGAAGGATGAAAAATGGACATCAATGCATCTCTATGGAAAAATGGATGTAAATGGACGATAATCCATTTATATCCACTTCCGTCAACATCCATTTTTTGGAACGGATCAAAGCCCTATTTTTCTCCTGTTAAAAAAAAACGGATTGGACGAAAAACTGATGTAAACTAACAAATGGTCTGTTTTTGCATGAAAAAATGCCTCCCAGACTCAAGTGGTTAAGGACTCAAGCTGGAGGATTGAAAAATGGATGAAAAGCTGATGACAGTTTTTCAATTGTCCACATGTCTGGAAGAGGCCTTAAAGTGAATGTAATGTAAACATAATATACTTACCTCCTCTGTACAGTGGTTTTGCACAGGGCAGCCTGGATCCTCCTCTTCTAGGGTCCCTCTTCATTGCTCCTGGCCCCTCCCTCCTGTTGTGGGCCCCTACAGCAAGCAGCTTGCTATGGGGGCAGCCGAGCTGCAGCTCCGTGTGTTCATTCAGACACAGAGCTGCCATTCGGCCCTGCCACCTCTCTCTCCTGATTGGCTAACTGACTTTGATTGACAGCCCTGGGAGCTAATGGCGCCGCTGCTGTGTCTCAGCCAATCAGAAGGAGATACCTGGACGGCTGAGGGACTCGTGGACATCGCTGGACAGATGGGGCTGGGGAGGTTGCTGCACACAGAATGCATTAAGATAAAAAAATCTTTCTGACTTTACAACTTCTTTAGGCTAGTTTCACACTGGGACGGGGACGGGGGGGCGTTAGCGGTAAAGCACTTCTAATTTTAGCAGCGCTTTACCGCGGTTATAGCGTCACTTTTCGGCCGCTTTTAACCCCGATAGCGGCCGAATAAAGGGTTAATAGTGCCCGCAAAGCACAGCTGCCAAAGCGTTTTGCAGGTACTTCAGCAGCAGTGCCCATTGATTCCAATGGTGGGGCAGTAGAGGAGCGGTGTATTCACTGCTCCCCCACCGCCCAAAAGATGCTGCTTGCAGGAATTTTTCTTGCATCCTGCAAGCGCACCGCCCCAGTGCGAAAGCACTCGGGCGCCCACACTGGGGCTGCAGGGGAGGCATTTTTCAGGCACTATTTTTAGCCCTTTAGTGACTGAAAAACGCCTCGGTGTGAAAGTAGCCTTAATGTAGCGCTTATTCCTGCAGGGGGGTAGTACAAAGGCTGCCAGTCACAAGCACAGTTCCAAACACACCGACAATTCAGGCTTAGTCTAGTGGATAAAGATGCTTGCAGAACTGGACCAAAAATTTAAATAGAAGATTCTTTAAACTCTAAAACGCACAGCTGCTGTTTGATTAATATAAAATCAACTGTGAAATATGTTGTGCTTGAGAACAGCGCTAGTGACACTCAAATCTGCAAAAAATATATATCCATAGTAAATCATATAGGTGATAAGGTGAGTCTGATAAATGCAAAACACAAATGTGAATCAGTAATACTAAGATCAATAAAAATATTACATTTCTAGTAAGTACATATAAATGTGAAAAAACATCCTATATCTTAAAATCTAATAAATGCATATGGTGTAAACAAAGTCCATAATGCTTGTAAAAATATTTCCAATTCTTGCATTAATGTGAAATCTTGAACCAATGTGAAAAAATCTTCAAACGATCAACCCAACCCCGGCGTGAATCCACCACCAGCTGAAATGAATGAACTCACCAGAGGTATATGCTGGTAACCCAGACAGTAAAGCCTTTCCCACTGGGGGTAATAAATATTCTGCAATATCCATAACTATTTTAATGGTTGAAAATGTTTTTAGCTTGAAAAATTAATGCAGCCACCACATCTAAGGATTGGTAGTTCCCAACCACTGCTCTACCTACCTGGAGTTTGCATGATCTCCCTGTGCCAGTGTGGGTTTCCTCTAGGTACTCTAGTTTCCTCCTACACACCAAAGACATGCTGGTAGGTAAATTGGCTCCTGTCTAAATTGGTCCTAGTATGTGTATGAATCTTAGTTTAGGGGCCTTAGATTGTAAGCTCCTTCAGGCCAGAGACTGATGTGAATGTACAATATATACTGTATGTGTAAAGTGCTGCGTAAATTCATGGCACCATATAAGCACCTGTAATAAATAAAATCATCTGCAATATATCATTATTTTGTTCTTAGGTTTAGTTATCTTTTAACAATTTGTCATTAGTTTCTCCTTGTTAGAATTTGCATGGAATTTTCAAAATGCTCACCTCGCCTGGTAGCAGTACCACCCTCTAGTTCCCAGCTAGGCTAATGGTAGGTAGCATTATGGCAGATTATACCTAATCCCATTGCACTTTGGGACCACTTCCCTCTAGTATGCAAATGATTTTCTCTGCCACCAGTAGAAGCTGTCACACACATGCAACAGTGAAGGGTACACCTTACTCAGGCGGGTGAGGTTTGTTCATCCTTGTGGGTGAGCTGGGTCTCATTACTGGCTGACAGTTTTCATCCAGGTCCTTACTCCTGTATTCACCAGCATACACGGTGGCACTTCTGGCTTTTCGCATTGCCTGGTGACTGTGCTGTAGCTGCGCTCTGTGTCTGATCTCCTCATATTCTGTCTGCACAGGAGTACCTTGACGATAGTCATGCCGAACAAATGACTGAAAATTGGCATTGTGGTAAACGGAATAGCTGGCCATGCTGGGAGGCTAAAAAAGCCAGTGGTGTCTACAGAGGATAGTCTAACAAGTGTTTCCACTGTCACTATTCTTCTTTACAATGTTCAGCTCTGTTGTCATTTGCTGCCAGGCAACTCTACTGCATGGTAATTGACACTTGTTACTTAGTGACAACTACATCAAAAGGCGTATTCGAGCAAACACTACATATCCATTACTAAGCAAAGGGAAAACTAAGTAGACAGGCTGAGCACAGACAGATAATTATTAATAATCTGTTTTTAAGTAAAATGAATGTCTCTTCCTGAAAAACAAAAGTTCTCTAATGTAAAATGTATCGATGATACCAAGCCAAATATACTAGCATTTGAAATTAAAACGAAAGTAAAAATTGACAGTAAACTTCAAACAGAACTCAATTTACATTTCTATGTTTAAAATCCCTTCATCTAAGAAAAATACATTTGCACATCACTACTCATACTCTCCACACTCCAGTGCCAGACATCCCAAGTCTCCCACGAGTCGCTGGAGTCTCCGGCATTTGGCTGCAGGCTCCCAAACACCCGCGAGCGCCTGGTGATCTCCGTGCTGGGCCTGTCATTCAGCCACAGACAGAAGACAGAGCAGCCCTAGCAGCCAAATGGCAGAGGGGGAGACAAGCCCATACCGCTGTCCCCAGCCTGCTTTGGCTGCTGTATGGGTACTTTTTTTTAGGTCGATCCAGCTGATTCAGCAGGGAAGGAAAGGGAGTAGGCGGAGGCAGAGAGAAGACGGAGCGGCATGATCTGCAAGCTGTAGCAATTCAAAGAAAAAAAACATTCCCCAGTCAAGCAGACACTTTCTCCACTAAGCACCTGTGCGACAAGTACATGAAAGTCTAGGCCTCTACTATAGCACTCCGCTGGGCAGACCGGGACTGTCATGTACTTGTCGCACAGGTGATTACTGCGAGGCGGCACCCGAAAGTGGAGAAAGAGTCCGCTTGACTGGGAAAGTGCTTGCCAGTTTTTATTGCTGTCTGTTCCCTCTGTAAGGAAATTCACCCTTTCTATATGTCCTGTTTACAATTATCATTGAAAGTGGAAGTAAAAGAAAACCCCAAATTTTGGGTTGTCCCCAGAAAAGTAATAGAGGAGAAATTTTCCAATGGGGACACTAGTTCTGGTGACCTGTGGGTCCCCAAGGAATTCCCTTAACTTGCAGGGATTTCTTCTCACTTCCTGTTTGGCTATGGGACAGGAAGTGAAGGGAAATCTCCGCATAGGTGGCGGAAAAAATCTGACAGGGGTTATAACCCTCCCTTACTCTATTCAAAATGAAAAAAAGTTTTGTACCCCAAAACAGTCTTTGTCTTTCCTTGCCAGGAAAATCTGCATATTTACTTGCAATCTGATTAGAAAGGATTGGTTACAGGTTACTATAATAATAATATACTTCTGATCTTTTAGTCTGTTGTTGCATCTGCTTGTCTCCTTCAGCCTCGTCCTGCACTCCAGAGATGGCTGCTTTCCTCAGGTGGGTTTCAGGATGGTGACAAGTCTGCACAATGTGTGTGGAAATTACCAATTAAGTGGCCATTTGCCTGTAGATTTAGATCAAGCTACGAGTTGAAAGAAAGAGTGTGGAATAAAGAATCTCCTGTAGTGGCTATTATATTCTGACAGCTGGTGCCACTGGCTGTCACAATACCCACACAATGTCTGCATCTGATTGGATGCAAAAGCTGATCACTTGTCAATTTTCCACCTTGCTCCTTCAATTTTTAAATTGAAGGATGTCAGGTAGAGTGGTGCTGACAGGGCCACCTACTGATCAAATTTCAAACTGTTATTGGGAATTGGCCAAAATTCGCTCAGTGTTCAGCCAGCTTTAGGCTCTTGTCACTCTTAAGTCATTGTCACCCTATAAATTAAAATGCCTTAACAAAGACATTCCTGGCACGATCACCATGAGAAACTAAAGATTTTTTTAAATAATAAAAATTACTTTTAAAATTAACAGGTTAAAACATAAAACTTATGTAGCACCCTCTAGTGTGTGCTAGATGTAGAAAAGGTTTTGTAGTGTAAGTTCTGTCTGTATAGGCAAATTTAGTTAGCTCAGGGCTAAGCCTGAGCTATGAATCTGGGACAGGGTTTGGAAAGTCAGAGCTGGATGACTAATCCTGACAGCTCCTCTGGTGCCTCCCCCTGGCCTAGAAGGTGGTAGAAACTTCTAGAACTAGTGGACAGTAGGAGGAGCTGCCTAGAATATTTATGCAGGCCTTGGCCAATCCCTAGTAGTGGGCTGGCCGGGGGTTAGGCTTACCTCATAAATAGGCATGAGCCTTGCCAGCAGGGCAGTCAGGTGGAAGATGGAGATTTAGTGCTGTGGAGGCTGTCGTGGCCCTCAGGGGTGCCCCCTAGTCTTGGGGGGTGATCTTGGGCCGGGCTCAGGTAATGGAAGGATCCTGCCAATGGGAGATGATCTCATATGTAAACATATGAGATCATCTCTCAGCGCCGCTTCCCCTCCTCACACAGAGACAGCGTGTGAGGAGGGGGAGATGAACGGCTGCAGCAGCCGTAAGTGTATAAAAAAAAAAAACGAAATAAATGTGCCATCTGTCCCCACTGCCACCAGTGCCATCTGTCCCCAGTGCCATCTGCCAGTGCCATCTGTCCCCAGTGCCATCTGTCATCAGTGCCATCTGTCAGTGCCACCTGTCCCCAGTGCCACCTGTCATCAGTGCCACATGTCATCAGTGCCACATGTCATCAGTGCCACATGTCATCAGTGCCACATAGTGCCATCTGTCATCAGTGCCATCTGTCATCAGTGACATATCAGTGTCACGTGTCATCAGTGCCACATATTAGTGCCCATCTGTCATCAGTGTCACGTATTAGTGCCATCTGTCATCAGTGCCACCTGTCAGTGTCACGTGCCATCTGTTATCAGTGTCACCTGTCATCAATGCCACGTATCAGTGCCATCTGTCATCAGTGTCACGTGTCATCAGCAGTGATGTAAGTAACTAAGTTAAAATAAACTGAGTTACCTAACGCAGTTACTTTAGAGGGTAACGAGTAATCTAACTGATTACTTTTCCCCTCATGGTAACTCAGTTCCCATTACTTTGGCTTAGTTACCCCAACTACATCTACCGCCACTAGATGGCAGTAGTGTAATTCCGGTGTCCTGACGAAAAAGTTCCCCTGCCGGATAAGGACCCCCTGTACTGCGCAGGCGCAGGGCTTGCGCAGTACGAAGCACTACGGAGCTTCCGAAAATTGCTGAACCTAAACAGCTCTGAGTGAACTCTACACCGCGCAGGTGCAGTTAACATGTAATTGTACGAGGCGTTGCCGCACGCTCCCGATGCTCATGCTACTCTGCAAGGGGCGTCTATCGTGTAAGTAAGGGGTGGGTCTAGTATTACTGTAGCCAAGGGGCGCATTTATTATTTTTATTATATATCGAGCGCTGCCCATTAATTTAACATTCGCCCTCTTCTGTAGCCATCCGCCCCTTACACGATATAATAATAATAGACCCGCCCCTTGCTTACACGCTATAACAGATCTGCCCCTTGGTTAGAGTAATAATAGAGCAGCCCCTTGGTTACATGATATATAACAATAATAATAAATGCGCCCCTTGGTTACAGTAATACTAGACCCGCCCCTTAGTTACACGTATAGAATATTTTTAAAAAAAGTCAGTTACTTTGCTGCGTAACTAATTACTTTTCCAATGTAGTAACTGAGTTACTAACGCAATTACTTTTTGGGAGAAGTAATTTGTAACTTAACTAATTACTTTTTTAAAGTAAGATGACCAACACTGGTCATCAGTGCCACGTATTAGTGCCGTCTGTCATCAGTGCCACGTATTAGTGCCCTCTCTCATCAGTGCCACATATTAGTGCCACGTGATATCAGTGCCACGTATAAGTGCCATCTCTCATCAATGCCACATATTAGTGCCATCTGTCATCAGTGCCCCGTATTAATACCATCTGTCATCAGTGCCACATCAGTGCCACGTGTCATTGTCCTGATGCTCCAGGGCCTTCAAAAGTGTACTAGGTAGTCAACATGTGGTATCGTAATACTCAGGAGGAGTAGCAGAATTTATTTTGGGGTGTCATTTGTGGTATACACATGCCATGTGAGACAAATAACCTATTACAATGACAATTTTGTGGAAAAAAATAAAAAATAAAAAAATAATTCATTTTGCAAAGAATTGTGGGAAAAAAATTACAACATTAAAAAGCTCACCGTGCCTCTTACTAAATACCTTGGAATGTCTACTTTCCAAAAAGGGGTCATTTGGGGGGTATTTGTACTTTCCTGGCTTGTTCGGGTCACAAGAAATGAGATAGGCCACCAGTACATCAGATGTGATCAATTTTGTATAATTTGCACCACAGTTTGTGGACTCTCTAACTTTCACAAAGACCAAATAATATCCACTAATTTGGGTTATTTTTACCAAAGACATGTGGCAGTATAAATTGTGGCCAAAATTTATGAAGAAAAATTCATAATTTCATAAATTTTATCACAGAAACAAAGAAAAATGCTTTTTTTTTTCTAAATTTTCGTTCTTTTTTCATTTATAGCGCAAAAAATAAAAAACCCAGAGGTGATCAAATACCACCAAAAGAAAGCTCTATTTGTGGGAAAAAAGGACCAAAAATTCATTTGGGTACAATGTTGCATGACTGAGTAATTGTCATTCAAAGCGTGAGAGCACCGAAAGCTGAAAATTGGTCTGGATAGGAGGGGGGTTTAAGTGCCTGGTAAGCAAGTGGTTAAAGGGTAAGTTCACCTTTACAGAAAAATCTGTAAGGTGAACTTACACAGCAAGGGGGCTTCGAGTTCCTGCCTGCAAAGGGCCATTGCTAAATCTGACTGTGCCTGTCAGATCCACTAACAGTGATCCAGCTGGAGACTGCAAACAAGTAAAGTGCAGGAGGAGTTTCAGGGAGATTTTATATAAACTGTATATAGGAAGATGTCCCTGAAGTTGTTGAAGTGAAATGGGCATCCTATAACTTCCCATCTCTATCCAAGTTATTAACCCGTCCCTCAGTAGGCAACCGAGGGATATCTTTCTTGTCCATCCACATCCATCATATCCATATGTAACATTTGTAAACAATTGTTCATGTTGAAAAATTATATCACGATTGTTTTTAACAATTTTGTATACATATATTTTCTTCATGTTTTCTTTTATTTTTTCTGTATTTATTTACTCATTTTTTCAAAAATAAATAATTTAAAACAATAACTCTAATTCAACTAGCTTTTTTGCTTTATATATGAGCATATTGCTTTGTTCGCCTGAAAAGTCCCATTTGTACTGGAGGGTACTAGTGGTCCTCTGTTACCAGAGGTTCCACCTCCTAAATATCTATTTCGGGAAGTTGGCAACAATTTGTCTTTAGGAACTAATTGCTCCTTTAGAATGGTTCAGCACCACTTTTTGTATCAGTAAATAACCAAAACAGTGATGGACTGTTCTCTGTCTCAAGAGTGCCTGTAAAAATTTGGTGTGCCTGGCTGTGCAGGGTGGGGGATCCCAGTTTATCTGGAGCTCCTAAGAGGGTGCGCTATACATATATGAGATTTTAGTGATTATGTTTACGGACAGTATACCTAAAAATATATCTTATCTTCTACATGGATGACTTTTAGCTTTTTAAAGCACTGTGTATCCTAAACAATTGCCATGTTTTTTTTCTTAATATTTTTGTTTTAATATTTTTCATCCTTCTGATCTCCTCCAGCCACTTTCACCCTCTTCCTGTCTGCATGCACTCACTTGCTCCAGAGTCAGCTACACAGCATTGCACTGGACCAGCTTACCGATAGTGATAACAGTGCACCATGCCTGTATAATGTATGTCAGCATGTTTGCGTGTAGACTTCTTTAACATGGGTGCAGGATGACAACTGTAGAGCACAATTGGGAAAAAGCCTGTACCCCAAAACAGATGTTTCCTGAACAAGAATTGGTGGTAGGATCACAAAGCATTATTTTAAATATTGTTGTACAAAAATACTAGTGCTGTGAGTTAAAGTGATACTAAAGTCTAATTTTTTTAAAATTAAAAATAACAAATGTTATACTTACCTTCTCGGTTGCAGTGGATTTGCACAGAGCAGCCCAGATCCTCCTTGTCTGGGGTCCCTCGTCGGTGATCCTGGCCCCTCCCTCCAGTTGAGTACCCCCACAGTAAGCAGCTTGCTTTGGGGGTAGCCGAGTCACATTCCATTCAGACATGGAGCCAAAGCGTGTCCCTGGCCCCTTTCTCTCCTCATTGGCTGGCTGACTTTGACAGCAGCGGGAGCCAATGGCGCCACGCTGCTGTCTCAGCCAATGAGAAGGGGAGTTCTGGGCAGCTGAGACACTGCTACAACATCGCTGGATCTAGATGGGGCTCATGTAAGTTTTAGGGGGGGCTGAGCGAGGCTGCTGCACACTGAAGGCTTTTTATCTTAATGAATATAATGCATTAAGATAAAAAAAAAAAATGTCTGCCTTTACAATCACTTTAAGAGCCAAAAAACAAACACCAAAATAAAATTAAAATGTAATTAAAAATCAAGGTTGCTGCTGTTATACCGTGTAATTACACCTATAATGCTTCAATATTAATCCCCAATGGCCTACGGGTAACAGCGGTACCTCTCCTAATACAAAGTGTAATATAAACTATGATAGCAAACTATAATAGCAAACAAAGGTGTAATATAAACCACTATGATATAAAAAAAAACAGATAGTCTACAGGATAGTGTCCATGCCTAGTGACAGTTCCAATTTATACACAATAATGCTTCAAAAAAGGGTGCTCCAAAGTGTTTCTGCTCCAAGAAAGACAGACCACATAAATTTCACACCAAAAACGTCATATGTACACAGATCCAAGGTAGGCTGCAATACCTTGGATCTGTGTACATATGCTGTTTTTGACTCCCTTGCTAAGGCCTGGTTCACACCTATGCATTTTTTGGTGCTTTTTGCAAAAACGCACTACAGTTCATTTAACATGGTTTCCTATGGGACACGTTCACATCTATGCTTTTTTCAGCCACTGCATTTTTGGAAAGGGTCAGGGACTTTTTTAAAACACAAAACTGTGCTTTTTTTGCCTTTTTTTGGTTCAATAGACTTCAATGGAGAAGCTGCAGAAAAGCATGTAGTGTGTTTTGCTGCGATTTTGGCGCAATTCGAGTTTTGCATTTTTTAATCCGCCCAACAATGCAAAACAAAAAAATGCATCAAAATCGCCTGTGCAAAAATGCAAAATGCACAACAAAAAGGACTGCAGAAGCGATTAAAAGCAAACTGCATAGGTGTGAACCGAGCCTAACACAGAGAGTCAAAACTGGTGAGTTTGGAGTGAAATCCATGTCTTTGTTGGAGAAGAGACACTTTGGAGAAACCTTTTTTGAAGCACTATTGTGTATAAATCGGAACTGTTACTAAGCGTGGACAATATCCTGTGGACTTTCTTTACCTGTTTTTTTTTTTTTTTTTTTTTAATATTATAGTTTATTTTACACCTTTGTTTGATGTTATAGTTTATGTTACACTTCGTATTAGAAGAGGTAGCGCTGTAACCCATAGGCATTTGGAAATTATTTAAAAGTGGATGTAAACCCGGAAAAAAAAAAAAGGGTTGCACCTTGTACAGTATAGGATTTCATGTCATCTGTGCCCAGTCATGCCAGTCATGAGTTAATCTAGCTCTGAGCAATCCTCATATCTTTTTTCAGTGAGACAAAAACTGACACACAGAGAAATAGGAGTCAGTTTCTCCACCTTGCTATGAGTGACAGGTGATTTACATATCTCTTGCAGGAGCCTGAGAGAGACATGCTGTGTACTTCAGATCTCCTCCTCCTTTCTTCTCCAGTTCTCCCAGGATTGACTTCTCCACACCTCAGCATGATTGGGCATGCTGAAATCATGTGGTGACTTTTCCTGGTTTTGACTGGATGTTAGCGATCATAGCAGAAGTTCAGTATAAGAAATACACAGGAGAAAATTAATGTTGACAAGGGGAGTGTAGAGGTGGCTGAGGAGTCTACTGACATCACAACTCCATCCACCGAGCTCCAGACAACAGACCCACCCACAGAATCTGCAGTTTTTCGGGTCATTCGGGGACATTTGACAGGTAAAGGATACATGCAGGAGGCATGTATATCTCCTTATAGATAACCCCTATGGCAGTAGTTTACAAGGGACGAGATAGGTTTACATCCACTTTAAAGGAAAGCTGCAGATTTAAAAAGACAGAAAGTAACTTTTTAAATTGCATTAACCTGTTAAATTTTATATGGGATTTTAGTGATTGAATTTAGATCTACTTCAAAATCAGTAGCATAAGGTTCTAGTGACATGCCAGGCTATATGGTAAGATAACAGAATGAAATGGATCATAGTATATTAAGGAAGGCAGTGGTGTATGAATCTTTTTAATGACAATACTGCAATTATTATATATCTATATGTTTTAAATTACATATAACAGGGGTATCTAAACTTTCTAAACAAAGGGATAGTTTACTGTCCTGAAGACTTCAGGGGGTCTGGACTATGGCCAGTGTGAGTAAACAGTACCTCAGGTTTGGTTGTCAGTGGGAGTAAGAAAAATTACATGGCACCTGTGGTCAGTAGGTGTAGGAATAGGACCCCATCATTGGTATTAGTGGGAGGAACAGTGCCCCATTGTTGGTGTCAGTGGGAAGTACGGTGTCCTATTGTTCATGTAGCGCTACCCCTGAAGGAACCACTTGTTAATCTGGGTTCTCTGTTCTGCGCCTCTACTCCAAGAACATGCTCAGACACAGCTGGTTGAATGAAAGTTACTGCAAGCACTTATAAGAACACGAGTATAGATATTTGTAACTTGGCTGTGAATTAGCACCAGGAAATAGACACAAGACCGTCCAGTGGTAAATTAACTCAATGCATTGGTATGGGTTAGAATAAAAGGTGGTTTGAGCATAAATGAACACGCTAGATAGTATAATCACTAAGCCAAGGTAAATTAGAATAGAGTCCTGTACCACTAGACTGGAATCAACACATATATTATGAAAGTCAGCAATAAACAGTGCATATAAACATTAAGTGAAATATGTAGAATAATACTATAACTAGTCTAGAGTGCAGTCTAGGAGAATGGCTATGATATGGTGCAACTCTCAGCATTTTCCCATTTAGGGGTCATAAAACTCTCCCTGGCGCAAGGAGGATTCCCATTCTTTTCCTAAGGTGAAGGCACTGCAACTGAAGTAGGAAACTTAGCCAAGACAGGAACCCCGACATGACAGGAATGATTTCTTCAAATAGATCAGATGGAGATCAAGATGTTCCAGTTATGGGAGAAAGAGACTAACCCATTCATCTTAAAAGGCTAAAGGATTACTTCAGGCAATACATGACCAGTAGAAACAGGACTTAAGGCCTGCTCAAAACCTAAACCCATGACAGGGGTTGAAGAAAACTGGAAATGGAAAGGGGAAGGCCATCCTAAAAGGGGGTTCCTCCGAACATATTACACTGCCATAATGGAAGAGAAGTGACTCCCTGATTGCTGACAACAGAGGTAAAGGTAAAAAAAAAAAAAAGAATGGGCTTTTTTAAGGATAGTTTAAGTTGTACCACCTAACCCACCGTTTACAGGGAATGCCAACGCAGAATCTATTGAGGCCCAACACAATTGGATCTTACAGGCGTTAGGCCCTTTTACTCTCACTATAGGGGATCAACAATGGGGATACCAGGAAAGGGCACAAGGCTGAAATCTCAGCTCAAAGGTCAGAAAGGCAGCAGATATGCCTAAGCAACACTTAGGATCCAAATAGGGAACACAGATGACCATGTGAGTCAGAGAGTCCCCTTGAATAGTAGGGACCCTGAGGTGTACCACGAGGGACTGTAAGGCACTGTAACATTTTCCAGGGCCTTCCTGTGGAGACCCATACGGGGCACCACTTCAGAACCTATGTTAACATAAGGCCTGGAGGAAGGGGTCCCAAAGTGGGAAGAACCCAGAAAGACTGGAGACAGTGCAAGGCCCTGTGCATAGGGAAAATAGAAGCAACTAATGGGGGCACCAGAGGTAAGGGATTAGCCTGTGGGCTAAAAGAGGGACTCCCTGCACCTGGATTCTAGGGAGGTAAACTACCCAAGAATCCACTCAAATGCACAATTGGCCCCCTACTTGTAGAAGTGGGGGTGCACCTTTTGCATAAGGATTAAATGATCTTTGCATTTCAGTCAATTCCTTTCAAGACCATAGGATCAGGGGCATTCTCTGGCCTCCTGTGACATTACAGATCATGTTATCCAGTGCAGGATGAAGAGACAACAACCCTTGAAGGCCAACTGTGTCAGATGCTCTTTTGATACATCATAAAAGTACCAGAAGTGTAAGGCCTCTTTCACATGGGATGAATCCACTTAGTGGACTCCGCTAGCTCAGCGGGAGATCGCTCCATTGATCTCTGCTGAGCCAGCGGATGACAGGTCCATTTCTGCTTACTTAGCAGACGGGTGTCAGCGGACACATCTCTGCTGACATCCACCTGCCCATAGGAGTCAATGGGTGGCCCACTTGGATCCGCCTGAAAAATGGACAGGCGGATCCAAGCGGGCTTATCGTGTGAAAGGAGCCTAATGCCACGTACACGGTCGGAATTCTGGTCGGAAAAAGCTCTGATGGTTTTCCCATCGGAATTTCGCTCAAACTGTCAAACTGTCTTGCCTACACACGGTCACACCAAATTCCGACGGTCAGTAACACAGCGGCATAAAACACGTTCGACATCACTATAAAAGGGAAGTTTAATGCTTCCGAGCATGCATCGAATTGTTTCCGAGCATGCGTCTGAATTTTGCGTGTCGGAATTGTATACACACTATCGGAAAATCCGATAGAAAGGTTTTCCGTCGGAAAAATTGAGAACAGGTTCTCAACCCAAAGTCTGTCGGAAATTCCAACAGAAAAAGACCAATGGGCATACACACGGTCGGAAAATCCGCTGAGAAGCTCCCATCGGACTGTTCCCATCGGAAATTCCGACCGTGTGTACGCCGCATAAGAGATATGTGCTCATTTTGCAAGTTTATTCATAAACAAATATTGGGCAGGAAATGCAATTATTATGTATATAATGGTGCTGCTAAACACAAAATCTGGACAGAGAAAATTGGACAGTGGTGCTTTGTACTGACTATTACCAGCAGGTGGTGCTATACAACCTTATCCCTTTCATTTTTATAGCTGTGTCTGCTGGTATTACTTGAAGATGTTTCCTGTAGGATGTGTTGCTCAGCTGAAAGAACACTGTCCTAATAAAAAGTATAGTAAAAATGTATGTTTGAAGTGTAGTTTTAGAACATAAGACCAACATAATAGTTAAGATAACTTCTGCAATGGGAATGTAATACTGTAAAAATATAACTATGCAAAAAAATAAAAAAATAAAAAAGCCATACCTAAACGTCAGCCTTTAGAAAACTAACAATTTTGGGATCAATTTTACAAAGTGCAGGCACATATACAGAGATGACCAGTCACTCTCCTAACTTTAAGTTAATGTATATGGAGCGTCTACTGTAGGAGTCGGCAGACATGGGGCTTGGTTACATATTTTGGCCTTTTGGGGAGCAAGCAAAAAATATCTTTAAAAGGCATATTACACCTTTTGTAAAATAAAGAAATGCACCCACATTGCAAAAAAGATTTTAAAAAATTTGAACGTATAATTTTTGTTGCATTGCAGCCTGCAGCAGTCTAATTCTCCAGCCCTCGGTCTGTCTGGACTTACCTTTATGGAGCAGGAGGAAGTAATTCATGAACTACAAGTGCAGTGATATCGCTGCACTTGTGCTGCATTGAGATTTACAAGTCCCCATCTACCAAGCTCTTCCATTCACACATACACTATATTGCCAAAAGTATTGAGACACCTGCCTTTACACGCACATGAACTTTAATCGCATCCCCGTTTTAGTCAATAGCGTTCAATATTGAGTTGGCACAAAGCAAGGTCCATAAAGATATGGATGAGTGAGTTTGGGGTGGAGAAACTTGTCTGGCCTGCACACAACCCGACAGAACACCTTTCGAATGAATTAGAGCGCATACTACGAGCCAGGCCTTCTCGTCCAATATCAGTGCCTGACCTCACAAATACGCTTCTGGAAGAATGGTCAATCATTCCCATAGACACACTCCTAAACCTTGTGGACAGCCTTCCCAGAAGAGTTGAAGCTGTTATACCTGCAAAGGGTGGGCCAACTCAATATTGAACCCTACAGACTATGACTGGGATGCCATTAAAGTTCATGTGCGTGTAACAGCAGGCGCCCCAATGCTTTTGGCAATATAGTGTATCTGTGAATGGAAGAGCTTGGTAGACGGGGACTTGTAAATCTCAATGAAGCACAAGTGCAGTGATATTCCTGCTCCTGGAGTTTGTTAATTACTTCCTCCTGCTTCATAAAAGGTAAGTCCAGACAGACCCGAGGCTGGAGAATTAGACTGTGGGGAGAAAAACTCAGTGATTCATGTGCTTGTGTGGGGCAGGGGCAGTTTGAAGATGGGGGTACTATGAAACGGCACCATGTTTTTATGCTGCACCCTAAATATAGGTGTAACATGAAGCATGTTCAGAAAGATTAGCTTTTAAAATGTCTACCAGCTTAATCAATGGTATTTGCGATCTTAAGAGGCTGGCTACTTAGAAATGTGCGCCCAGATGTCGTTTTTTTTTGTATTATAGTATGTTTCTGTTAGCAATTGCAGGGTTACCTGGGTTTGTCCTGCAACCATGCTCAGGTAACCAATAAAAAAATCAGTTTTTTTCTACTCTGTACTAACCCAGGGAAGAAGTAACATCTTTTATGCAGTATCTATGATTGACAATGACCAGATTCTGACGAGATTCTGACGAGCACCATATATATATGTGTAGCGGCCATAACCCACAGAGGGGCGGCCTTGACTTTTGGGCTTACCGGTTACCTCCGCCTGGCTTGTCGATGAATGTCCAGGGGTTCCCAGGGTTAGTACCCAACAACTTTAGATGCTGACACAATAAAAGTCCTTTTGAGGTTTTTATTTCTGCTGTGGTAACATCCAACATAACACAATCTCAGATAGGAATAGAGGGCAAGGGTGAAGAAACGCAGGCACCTTGAACTGCTGACATCCACAGAATGTCTCTAATCAAACCCAGAGAGTAGCCACTCGCAGCTGGGTACTTCAATGCTGGACAAACCTCTAGCCAGAGGTATGGCAGCCAACAATGTGATCCGGAAACTCACAAAAGGTCTCTGACCCAGAATAAACTTTCAACCGAAGGTGAATAGAAACCTTTCTCACAGTACCTGGAACTTTCTCTGTCTCCTTGGCAATACTGTGGAAGTGTGGATTCTTTAGTGTCCATACAACTCAGCTTCCAGGCTCTTACTGAAATGCCAGCTTAATGGCCCTCCTCCGAAGAGTCCTCCCCCGGTCACTTGTATGAGCTGTGGTGCCACTCCAATACTGAGAGAACCCTGGGACGACTTGAATCCTCCTTCAGTTACTGGGCCTCGGGCTAACCGACTCAGAGACTTGGGAACAGACGAATCCCCACCCCAGACCATGCGGGTCTAAGGGGGTAGTCAAACTGACCATGTTTGCGGGACGGCAAGCACTCCCAGGCCTGGGACCCCTCGTGGGGCTACCCTGGTCCAGAACCAGGAAACAGGACTGCGGCCGAACACGTGACTTCAGCACCTTTAAGTACCCTTCCCCAGACTACACAGCAGGGCCAGGCGCACCCACTGATTGGCTCCGGGGAAGATTGATACCTAAGACGTCCAACCAGGCCTGGTTCTAGGCCTGTCATGGGTACCTCACTGCACCCATGACCTGGCAGAACCCTAGTACAGCCAAACTGATGCCAAAGTTAACCTGGACAATTAACCCTCAGAACCCCATTACTGTTCTGAGGGAAAAACTAAATTTCCACGTATAGCGCACACTGGTTAAAGTGTGCCCGCTATATATATATATATATATATATATATATATATATATATATACATATATATATATATATATACATATATATATATATATATTACACACACACACACACACACACACACACACACACACACACACACACACCTTTTCCATTCTTTATCATTTTATTGTATATTCAGCCATAAGATCTGGAATAACTTGCATGACGTGGTCTTATTGACATTTATGTCCTTTTGTTTGAATGTAACAGTCATTTGTGCTGGCAGTAGAATATTACAGCAAAAGATATGATTGGCATGTTTGTGGAAGAATGAATTTCTCTCTGTAAACTGTCTATTGATTAGCTGGGTGTGAATACTCTTGTGTACACAAGTGTGAAAAGCAACAGGTGAGCCATTTTATAATTGCATTCAAGTATGTCTGTTCTGCCCCAGCTAAAAATCTCCAGTGGATGCAGGTCCCTAAAATGTACTGTACCGTGACAGTAATTTTTCTTTTATTGATGTGTACGTGACAGTCCCAACTACTGACTCTGCCAGGTATAGTTTGCATATGGAATCAAGGTTTTTACCTCCACTATAACTGCTCATCACTTTGTTTTCTTCAGAAGTTGCAAGAGTCCAATCTCCAAGACCTCCTTGGTTAACATATGTAGAGAAGAAAAACATAGTAGATTATGTATAAACATGATCAATAGAAGCTGCCTGTGACCAGCGCTGGGCTGGGAATAAAAACCAGCCCTGGAAATAATTTCATACCAGCCCCAGAAAAAAATGTCATACCAGCCCAACAGCATAACGTCATTATTTTCTTGTTCAAAAAAATGCAGCCTTATCAATGCCCACCTAATGCAGCTCATCAGTGCTCATCAAATGCAGCCTTACCAGTGCCCACCAAATACAGCCTTACCAGTTCTCATGAAATGCATCCTGATCAGTGCCCATGAAATGCATCCCGATCAGCACCCATGAAATGCAGCCTTACCAGTTCTTATGAAATGCAGCCTGATCACACAGAGTGGCGATCTCCCGTTCTGTCACGGAGCATGCATGTGAATATCCCGGTGGCCTCTTAGATCTGGCTCCTCCTGTGATACCCGTCACACTGATTCAATGTACCGGCATTGGATCAGTGATCCGTCTATCACAGGAGCCGGGTCTAGGAGGCGGGACTTAGTTACAGCGGCCGCTGTTCTGTTTGACAGAACACTGCCAAACACTCCCTGACACAGTGGGAGATCGCCGCTGTTGTGACACTGACTGATGTACACAAGGAGGAGGGAGGGGAGGACTCTAGCACTGAAGCCTCGGCTCTCTCCTGCTGCCTCAGCCTATGGTGCCGGGATCAGCTGCGGGCGTCGCTGCAGCCGCTCAAAGCAGCATCAGGGCAGGCGGCCTACCGGGAAATTTCACATTAGGCCAGTTCCGCCCTACCTGTGACTACTAGAGTCATTGTCAATTGCACAACAGGACTATTTCAAATGACGAAGACTTTGCTCTCCATTTTATTAATTAGCCCAACTTAAAGTAAAACTAAAGGCAAAATTATTATTTTTTGGATAGAATAAGGGAGGGTTATGACCCCTGTAAGGTTTATTTTCGCTATTTGTGTCCCTTTGGGGAGATTTCCTTTCACTTCCTGTCACATAGCAAAACAGGAAGTGAGAGGAAATCTATGAACATTAAGGGGATTTCCTAGGGACCCCCAGGTCACCACAACTAGTGTCCACATTGGAACATTTCCCATCTATTACTTTTCTGGGGACAACCCAAAATTGAGGTTCTCTAATACTTTCAATAATAATGATAAACAGGACAAATAGAGAAAGTGAATGTCTCTAACAAGGGCACAGACAGCCATAACAACTGTCAGGGGTTCTAATCCTTATGAACTCTATCCAAAACAAAAAAAAAAAGTTTTGCCTTGAGTTATACTTTACCACTTCACTTTCACCCCCTTCCTGCCCAGGCCAATTTTCAGCTTTCAGTGCGGTCACACTTTGAATGACAATTGCACAGTTATGCAACACTGTACCCATATGACATTTTTTTTTAGATAGAGCTTTCTTTTGGTAATATGTGATTTTTTATTTTTATAAAACAAACAAAAAAAGACCAAAAATTTTGATTAAAACATTATTTTTTTTCTTAAGCCTCGTACACACGGTACGATTGTTGGCAGGAGACTGTCTATTGACAGACTGTTGTCCTAAAATCTTACCATTAGTACACTCCTTTTGACAATTGTTGTCCAATTTTCCGCCAACAAATGTTGGATGACAGGCTAGTAAATTAAAAGTTTGATGTCAGATTTTCATATCGTCAGTACACAAATCCATCACACAAAAGTCTAAAGTACAAACACACATGCTCACCAAACACGAAAATTAGCAGAAGGGGCCCAAAGGGTGGCCCACAAGATATGAAATTCCTCGTAGTACGTCACTACGTTCGTGTTTGTGGCACGGCAATTGTGTAGAATAAAAACAATACCTTACTTTTGTTTTGTGTCAGTTTTTTTTATATCAGACATTAGCAAAGTGCTTGACAAATCTCAGGCTCCAGGTCGCCATGGTGACTAGAAATTGCATCCTGGGGCCTGGGTTCACACATCTGTTTACTGAAATCGCAATGTAATTCCGGTTTCTGTGCGATTTTAGTACAGGTGCGATTTTGACTCTCTCTCCACAACTGCCTCCCATTGACTTCAATGCAAAAATGCCTCCCATTGACTTCAATGCACACACTCCTGTCAAAAGCAATCCTATGTGAACACTTATCACCGCATGCCACTATCTATTCCATCACTTGCAAGTCTGGAATGCACCACTACAAAAATCTAACAGTGGCACCTAAAATGCAGTGCGGTTTAGCTGTGATTGTTGTGCGGCAAATCGCATCGCTTGAAGCTTTTTGCCCAAAAGAAGCTCCTGCTCCTTTTTGGATGACGAGCTTCACGCAATGTGATTTGCCGCATAGTAAATCACGCGACAATGGTGGTAAAATCGCACTGCGTTTGAAAATGACACCTGAACCTGCGTTTTGAGATTTCTGGCAGAATTGCAGCAATTCTGTTACAATCTTAAAATGTCCAGGTGTAAACGGGGCCTAACGGAGCAGAGTTTTCCCCTATAACCCTTATGTCATTCTTTCTGGCCAGCCTATAACCCTGATGTAAAGGCGTTACGTTAGGGTTATTGGTTGACCGGTCTGCTGTAAGTAAGTTAGGGGGTGGAAATGACTTGCCTTGCCCCAGGAGCTGACAACCCACGCTACGCTAAATAAAAAAAAAGCTGGCTCCTAGATTCGTCAAACCCTGCATTAGCACACCTACTTATTAAGCTGCAGCAGGAAGACAAAGGCTGGATTAATTGACAGATGTAGCATTGGTGGCAGCTATAAACACTGCACAGATTGCATGCTGCTATGAGCAACGTCCTGAGGAACAGAAGTCCTAACGTTTAGCTGGAAAAAAGTAATATAAAGATTCTTCGTGGCTACTGCAGGGCTACCATTTACAGGTCACATGCACCCAATAGGTGAAGTGTAGGTGATGACTACCTGTTCAGGGCAGATGAATACCTGTTTTATGGATTTGCTGTGACTTAACCTTACACTTTCAACCTGCCAGCATTCTTACAGACCTTCACCTATGAGGTGATGTCCATACGTCGGACGGTAATGCCGGGTACACACGACCGGACTTTCCGGCAAACTAGGTCCGATGGTCTTCCCGACAGACTTTACGAACGAACGGACTTGGCCACATACGAACGGACTAAGTCCAGTCGAAAGTCCGTTCGCTCGAACGTGGTGACGTAAACGGTACAAGAAAATAGCCAATAGCTGCCCTTGCGTCGCATTTGGTCCGTCGGACCAGCACACAGACAAACGTTTTTCCCGATTTTAGTCTGTCGGAATTGAGTCCGTCGGATAGATTTGAAATATGTTCTATTTCTAGGTCCACAGGAATTTTTTCCCGAAAAATAAACGGATTAGCCCACACACGATCGGATTGTCCGACGAACTAATCCCCTTGGACCTAATTTGCCGGAAAGTCCGGTCGTGTGTATGTGGCATAAGGGCCTTTTCACACCAAACACAGTTGGATGCATTTTGAACTGCACTCCAACTGCATAGACAGCCCAAAATCGAGGTAATCCTATGGGCATAATTCACATCATTGCAGTGCATTTCAGTGTAGTAGACTATGCTGCATTTTTCTGCACCGCAAATGCAGGAAATGTGCTACAAATGCATTTCAAATGCACTGCACCACATCCCTTTGAGCCAAGAAAGCCTAGCCCAAATAACCCCGTATAGAAAAATGCAGCACAAAACATGCGTCAAGCGCACTTCGAATGCATGTAAACATGCAGTCACAAACATTATGTGCAATTTCAACAATATGAACAGAACTGATACAGTCTAGTACAGACTTTCTCAATCATTTCACCCCAGAGGAACCCTTGAAATAAATTTCAAGTCTCAGGGCACCATTGCTAAGATCAATTCATCAGGGGTCAGTGAGAAAACTGTCTCTTACATTGGTGGTCAGAACGCCATCCTTACAGGCACATAAAAAGATCATTGCGTCATGGCATGGCCTCTACAATAATTCTTGGTTTTTCCCAACATAAAATCATAATTTATATCTGTCAAGAGGCAGGTCAATGTGTTAAATAAATGAATAACAAGGGATGTAAACCGTGTTCTTGAATGTAAATGTCCCCTACGTGAGCGTTTGGAGATTCTCTGACGCATGCTTTATATTTCCTATTAAAAACACGGCTTGCATTTCAACTTGCTGTCTGCAAATAATACATTCAGTAAATGCTGCTGTCACTATCATATCCCGTCATCTATTGTAAATGAATGAAGATGGATTCGATTTCTCAGTCTGATAGTTTACATTATACAATGCTAATTAAATACATTGGCCATGAACAGGGCAAGCTGAAAAAGAAAGTATCTGACACAATGTAATAGAAAACCACAATTTTGGTCCCTTTGTCATCTATGTAATACAACATTGAGTATTTCTCTGCTGCTGCATGCATTTATGATCACGTTTTGTGTTTATGCATTAATATGCACGCGCAGCGTTGATTTTATTCTTAAACGCAGGCCGATGTATATATTTTCAATCATCTCCATGTGTTTCACGGCATATAAAAAAAAAAAAAAAATACACACTGATCATTTTCATCAGAGGAGTTTGTTGCTGCATTTCTTGGTGCTTCTACTTAAGAAAATACATTTTCGATGCCTGGTTTCGGGACATTCCCCTGCCCTCACTCTCGCCTTCACACTTGGAATCACTAAACGCCCCTATTACCATTTCGGAACTCTTAAAAGTCATCAAATCTTTAAAACTAGGATCTGCCCCAGGCCCAGATGGCTTTTCATCTTTATACTACAAAAAATTTCCCGCACTGTTGGCCCCAAGACTAGTTCATCTCTATAATTGCATTTTACAAGGGGGGTAGCTTCCCAGAAGAGATGCCATTAGCAAATATGTCCTTGATCCCCAAACCTAACAAAAACCACGCTCTCCCCCAAAATTATAGACCCATCTCAGTTATTAACAACGACCTGAAGATATTTAGTAGAGTTTTAGCAGACAGACTAGCGAACATTATCCCTTCCCTTATATCCCCTTATCAAGCTGGCTTCATTCCCCATAGATTTTTATTTTTTTTTTTAATCAAAAAGGTTTTTATTGAACATTTTGCTTATCACAACAGTTTCCTTTGTACAAAAACAGGGTTTTTTTTTTTTATTTCCCCAATAAACATATGTGTTACAGATATATCCATTACTTTTCTCTCATTGGCTACACATATTGACATCCTCATATTGTACACCTACATTCATGTAACAAGATCTATGCACATTGCAGAAGTCTGGACATGACCAATTCCCTGGGACTCAAGCCGGGTGTGTCCAGCCATTTAGACCAAATTTTTTCAAACCTGCCTGGGCTACCCCTGTGTTGATATATGTATTTCTCCATTGTGAGAGTATTTCCCATGTGTGTTATCCATGAAGACAAGGTAGGTGGGAGTGTAGATTTCCACCCAAGTAGTATTAGCTTTCTAGCTTGGAACAATGCTCTAGAGGCTGCCATTCTAGTAGGCTCTTCCGGAATTATATCCTCCAGGACCCCCAGCAAACAGCACAAAGGGTCCATGGGGATCGCTGTCTGAAACACATCATTTAGTGTGTTTACCACCTCATGCCAGTACCTGTGGAGTTTTGCACAGCTCCACAGTAAGTGTATAAGGTCTCCATTTTGTCTCCTACAGCGACCGCAAAGTGGGTCTTGTAGTTTACCCATTTTAAAGAGTTTGGCCGGGGTGTAATGTACCCTCAGCAATATGTATAACTGAGACTTTCTGTGCTACATTAAGCGAAGATATGGTTACCGTTTGCATGGCCTCAATCCATTGGTCCCCAGAAATCTGGCCCAGGTCTCTTTCCCACATGCCTTCTGCTTTATTTGGGAATGTGCGTAAGTGTTTTGTTAGCAACATCTGGTAGCATTGGGAGATAAACCCCTTGGTTTCCGTGCAGTCTTGCATCACCCGGAACACTGGAGTGGGAGACCGTGTCCACTCCACCGCATTCCCCTGTGCAGCGACAGCATGGTGTAGTTGTACATAGTAGTAGTGCATAGTAGCAGGTAGGTTATATCTCGCTTGTAAGTCGTGGAAAGATATCAATCTACCATTTTCAAATATGTGGGACAACAGAGATATCCCCCACACCCGCCACCTGGGTCCCTGCTGCAATTTGACCAGCTCCACGTAGGACTTGTTGTCCCAGATTGGGCTGTATTCCGTGAATCCCTGCACTCCCTGAAACTGCCTACTCTTGTTCCATACCTTTTGTATCAAAGATAGTGTCGGGTCTGTTTATTGGATTTTAGGAACATTTGGGCCTCCAGGCCAGCCGGTATGGTCTCCGCCCCAGTGGCCATCAGCATTAATTGAGCCGATGACCCACCAGGGTTCGGTGACATAGCGCCGATCAGATGTTGCAGTTGGGCCGCAACATAGTACAGCCAGGGGTTGGGAACAGCCAACCCCCCGCTGTCCTTGGGCTGCTGCAGTTGTTCTAGTTTTATTCGGGGGGGGGGTCTAGTGTGCCACAAAAGCCTTCTGAAGAGCGTATTCACTATCCTAAAGATCTTTAAATGTATCACCACAGGGGAGTTATGTAGGAAGTAAAGCAGCTGTGGCATCAGTATCATTTTTATTAAGTTTGCTTTACCTGCCAGTGACATTTTAAGGGCATTCCACGTATTTATTTTATCTCTAAACCTGGATAATAAGGGATGTACATTGAGGGCACAGTAGTCCCCAATCCTGGGTGACACCTGTACCCCGAGGTACTTGAAGCTGTCCACTACCGGGATGGGGCAAGAGTCGGGGAGGTGCACCTCCCGGCTCTCGTCCAACATCATCAGTGCTGACTTTGACCAGTTTATGGTCAAACCGGAGAAGTGGCCGAATTCCCCTATGATTGACATAACCCCTGGGAGGGAGTGCGATGGGTCCCCAAGGAAAAGCAGCATGTCATCAGCATATAACATAATCTTTTCCTGCATCAAACCGCATTGGAATCCCCTAATACTGGGGCTCGCCCTCACTATAGCCGCTAGAGGCTCTATTGCGATCGCAAACAGCAGCGGGGACAGCGGGCAACCTTGCCTCGTCCCTCTGCTGAGTGCGAAAGCTGGTGACATCCTATCTGCCATCCTGATAGTTGCTTTAGGCGATGTATACAACAGCCTCACCCAGGCTATAAATCTTTCCCCAAAGCCAAATTTCTCGAATGTTGCCCACAAATACCTCCAGCTAACGCTGTCAAATGCTTTATTGGCATCCAGGGACAGCAGAGCCCTATAATTCCCTCCGTCAGTCTGTAGTTGCATGTTAAGATATAGGCGTCTCAGGTTTGTGGCTGTGGACTTCTGAGGCATAAAGCCAGCTTGGTCCTGGTGTATAATGCTGGTTATTACCCCATTGACCCTGAGCGCCAGCACTTTAGCTAGTAATTTTATATCGCTCTGGAGCAAGGATATGGGTCTGTACGACCCAGGGTCAACCGGGTCCTTCCCAGGCTTCAGTAGTAGTATTATGTTAGCCCTAGTCATAGAGTCTGGTAGCTGTCCTCTCTCCAAAGAGGCATTAAAAACTGTCAGGAGTTCAGGTAGCAATTGTTCTCCGTAGTTAGTGTATATTTCCACAGGTAAACCATCCTCCCCCGGGGCCTTATGCGTGGGAAAGGAGCTTGCTGCCGTCTGCAGCTCCTCTAAGGTAATAGGGGCGCTAATCAGTTCCCTAGCTGCAGCAGGCAGCTGGGGCAGGTCCACTTTAGCCATATACCTCTCTAATTCCTCCTCCGTATAGTCATCCTTGGACACATATAAGTTTTTATAGAACGTCGCCAGCTCAGAAACAATGTCTTCTGGCGTATTAACCACCCTGCCATTGGCAGCTCTTATTGCGCCAATAGCTGGGGAGTGTTGTTGGGATCTTGCAATTTTGGCCAGTAGTCTGCCTGTTTGTTCCCCTTCTTCATAGAATGCAAGCCTTGTAAAAAAACGTTTTTTTTCAGCAGTAGAGGATCTCAATCGATCCAGGGAGTCCTGGGCCGACATCCATGCCTCTCTTGTCTGTTCGGTTGGGTTAGTTACATATGAGAGTTCCAGCTGTCTCACCTGGTTACCCACTCGCTCCAAGAGGGCCGAGGAGTTATGTTTAACTATTTGTATTTCTTCTATGAGTATCCCCCTAAGGTACGCCTTCAATGTCTCCCATTTCTGCAGTGGATCAAGGTTGTGCTTATGTGTTTGAAAGAAGGTTGTAATTTTTGATTCCACGCGGTCTTGGGAGGTAAACAGCTTAAGCCAGAAGGCATTTAGCTTCCAGGGGGCCCGGGGTAGCGTGCTAAGTGGTCTGGTAGATATCCACAGCACCAGCGGGGAATGGTCCGAAATTCCCCGCGGGTAATATTCTATCTTTGAGGTGAGGGTAACCATATTGGGGGTGCCTACACACAAATCTATACGGGACCGGGAGCCATGTGTCTTAGAGAAACAGGAGAATTGTTTACATTGTGGGTTGCCTACCCGCCATAAATCCACCCACCCAACCTCCTCCGCTAGTCGGCTAAGGGCCGTTCCCCTGTTTCCCCTAGGGGGTATCACGGGGGGGTGCCTGTCTATCCTAGGATCCAAATGGCAGTTAAAGTCTCCCATAATCAATACTGGCATATCAGGTTTATTCCCTAGGTAAGATAACAGCAACTGTAGCACCTCCCTGGAAAATGGTGGAGGTATATACACAAACGCTATAATCAGGGTTATAGTATACAATTTACAGTACAGAAAAACAAATCTTCCATCTATATCAATGAGGGAGTCAAGCTCCTCGTATACAAGTGATTTGTGGATCAGTACACTCACACCGCGAGAATAGGCGGTGTGAGTGGAGTGATACGCCTTCTCAACCCATGCATACTGTAGGTAGCTAACCGTGTCTTTAGTCAAATGTGTTTCTTGTATTCCGACAATGGCCGGGTGAAACTTCCGCAGCCCAGTTGAGATCATGGACCTCTTCAACGGGTCATTAACCCCCCGGACATTCCAGGACACTAAGGGCGTAGAAGACATCCCAAGTGTGCAAATATCATCCAGAATGTGCGAGGGGTATCCCCATCATTAGGTGTCATTTGGTCAACAGTGCAGCCGTGTAACAGTATATTTATCTTACCGCCCGTCAAGGGCAACCGTACATACATCAAAGTCAACCATTGCCATATGTGTCGGCATATCCTGAGGAAACTAAGAAAAAAGATTTTATCCATATGTTTTGGAAATGTCCAAAACTATTTAGATATTGGACCAGCATTATCGAGGTAATCAATACGACTCTGAGGCTAAATCTAGAGGCAACGGCCAAAACCTGCTTACTAGGTCTCATGGAGAGAGAGAGAGAGGATCCCGTATAACCTCACGGACTCTATCCTAAGGGCCCTGTTCCAAGCCAGGAAGTTGATCGCCCAGCACTGGCAGGCACAGCTACCCCCGACATTAGAGGAGTGGAATAGAAATATTAACACGGTAATGGGCAACGAGAGAATTTTCTTTACAAAGCAGGGCAACTATAGAAAGTTCCAAACGATATGGGGACCCTGGACAATAGTACCCACAGACGAAGAGTGAATTTACTCTTAGCATGGGCACACCGGTAGCTCAGTACTTGCTACGGTTCTTTTCTACTCCTTTTTTATGGGTTGCCTTTTTCCCCTTTTTCTTTTTTTTTTTTTTTTTTTTTTCTTTCTTCTTTCCTTGTTTTCTCCTTTTTGCTTGATCTCTTCCACCCTCCCTCTCAGCTCGAAGGGGCTTGGTGAGGTGATATAATAGCTTGGGGCTTGACGGGGGGGGGGGAGGGGGGGGGAGGAGGGGGGGGGGGGTCTTAGATAAAACAGGGGGACCACACTCGCTCTGGAACTTTTCTAATGTATAAGCTACTATGCCGGGCGATGTCTAACCCCAAACTAGTTAAGGATTTGATGTCAAATGTCTTTTGTTGTTGTAAATGTTTTCAGCAGAAAAATCAATAAAAAGTAAATATTAAAAAAAAAAAAAAGAAAAAAGTTTCTGCATCTGCGCAGTTGCGCATTGTGATCAGGTTTAAAACAAATAGCATACATGTCATCAACCGGTGGGCCCTTGGTATGCCAACATGGCGTGCCTTGGGAGCACCCACCCTAAAAGGTAGTGTTCGGTTACTTTCCACGTGCCAACGGGGCACAACCAATGAAGCAATGTAACCCATGGCAGCAGGCAACCTTCTAGAAGTAAAGAAAAACTTCTTTCGCCTAAACACATGAGTCAGCAAAGCAAGTCTTCAGCTTCCTATGGGGAGCCCTGCTTGCCGACAGTGAAGAATAATGTAAAAGTCCTCCAACAAAAACAGTAGTAACCATATATGTGTTCGCCTGAGCAGCTTGCGTGGAACAATAGCAGGATACAGTCACCCTTCACCATCCTCTCTGTCCCTTCTGCGGAGACCTTGTTCGTTGCGATCCAGCCATTCAGCAGCATCTTGTGCGTTTTCAAAAAAGTGGTTCTGATCTCTGGCTGTTATGCGGAGCTTGGCCGGGTACAGCATGGCATATGGTAGTTGAACCCTCTGAAGGCGCTTTTTAACATCTATAAACTTGGATCTCCTGCGTTGCACCTCTGCCGAGAAATCGGGGTAGAACGAGATTCTGGCACCATTGTAGTGTACAGTCCCTTTTTCTCTGGCCATTTTAAGTATCACTTCTCGGTCTCTGTAATTTAGGAGCCTGGCCAGCATCGATCTCGGGGGGCCTCCAGGAGGCAGGGGACGCGGCGGCACCCTGTGTGCCCTTTCCACTGTGTATTGGGGGGAGAAGGCGTCTTTACCGAAGGTATCTTGTAACCAGCCTTCCACAAAGGATGCCCCATAGATTGATTACAGACAATATTCGCCTAGCCACAGACATTATCCAAGATGCAAATTTATCCTCCCGTAAACTCCTTTTACTTAGCCTAGACATACAAAAGGCATTTGATAGCGTGTCCTGGGACTATATAGGGGCTCTCCTACAACGCATGGGCTTTCAGGGAGAGTTTTTGTGTGCATTCCAGGCACATTATCAAAACCCCAAAACTCGTATTAGACTCCCGGTTTGCAACTCAGACTTTTTACAACTAGGAAAGGGCACCAGGCAGGGATGCCCCCTTTCCTCCTCATTTTTGCTCTAGCCCTTGAACCCCTAGCTATTGCCCTATTGAATAACCCAGATATATCAGGCTACACCAAGGGTCCCTCCACCTATAAACTCTGTATGTACGCCGACGACGTATTGATGTTTATCACCAACCCTCTTATAACCCTACCTAATCTTTTACAGACCCTCTCAAATTTTGCAAAAGTCTCTGGTCTTTCGGTCAATGTTACAAAATCTGCAGCCCACAGGTTGAACTCTCCCACCTAAAACAAACCTACTCTTTTACATGGTCCGATACTCATCTCTCATATTTTGGCATTGGACTCACCAGTGACTTTGGCAAACTCTTCGAATGCAATTACCCCCCAAAGATCACAAAATTCAAAAAGACTCTCAAACTATGGGCACCTCTTCATATCCCTTTCATAGGCAGGATTACGGCCCGGAAGATGGTCATTCTCCCTAGATTATTATACCTTTTCCGTTCTCTCCCCATAAGACTATCAAAATCTTACCTACTAGGATTAAGCGCACCTTAACTGATTTGTCTGGCGGGATAAACCATCTAGATTTTCTAGAGCAGTTTTGTACCACTCCACAAAACGGGGTGGCCTTGGAGTTCCTCAGTTATGGCTTTATTACCTGTCCTGCAGGTTTACACAACAAGCCCAATGGAATATAAGGAACTCCAAGGTACCCTGGGTTAAATTTGAGGCTGAATCGATCATCCCCTTACACCTCCCAGGATTGATGTGGTCCTCTCTTTCAACCTACCCAGAACTTGAAAAGAAAAACAGGATTGTGGCCATAGGCCTGCGGCTCTGGACTCAATACAAGTTCAAATACGACCTTACCTCTACCACTCCCCTAGGAGCCACTTTCCTCTGGGACCCCAGATTCCCTTTATCATTTCATAGTCCGGAATCTTTCCACCTCTGGACTGATCAAAATTTGACTACACTTGGCGACTTTTTCGCCGGAGGAAAATCTGTCTTATTCCAGAGCATGCAGGCCCTATACCACCTCCCAGACTCTGAATACTTTCACTTCTTACAGATTAGGCACTTCTTCCTTTCCCACTACACTGCCTCCCAAGTAGACAGTAATACTCCCTTTGAAGACATGTCATACATGCCCTGGCCAGAAGGGCCTAATATCAGGGGTTTATAAATCTTTAGAATTAGTAAACGAATCACTTCCCTTGAAATATAGGACAGACTGGGAACGGGAGCTTAACATAGAAGGTGACACGGTGGACTGGGAGAAAGGCTGGATTAATTTATGTAAATGCACCAAATCTCTGACAATCAGGGAGACGGCCATCAAACTCATTACTAGATGGTACTACACTCCAACCCGTCTACACAAGATTTATCCCCTTACCTCCCCCAACTGCTATAGAGGCTGCAACGTACAGGGTACTTTTAGTCACCTGTTCTGGGACTGTCACATAGCCCAAACAACCTGGTCAGAGGTATTCAAACTGATTGACAAACTAGCTGGTGCCTCAGTCACCTTATCGCTGCATCACTGCATTTTATTCCAGTCCCCACCTGACACCTCCAAGCCCTTGGTAAGACTAATTCACTCCATATGTACTGCGGTGCTCTGGACAATTACTCTCCACTGGAAAACTTCAGTGGTCCCCTTGGCACAAGTTATGGCACGTATTGACCACATGATGCTAGCCGAAAAGATTTTTCATACCCTACATGATACAATTCCATCCTTTGATGCAAAATGGAACCCCTGGATTTTTCTTAGACTTCAAGACTGACCATACCCTTATCTATCTTATGAGAATGAGACACCCGCCCCTTTTTTTTGCTTGTTTTTGTTCCTTTTCTTCAGTTTTCCATCTCCTTCTTTTTTCTTTTTATTATTTGGATATTAATCTCTCCTAGGACATATATCATGATTTAGTGGTTCTCCATTGATCCTCTGTCATTGGTGGTTTCTTTAACTTGTTTTAAACCAAAATATGTTATAATTTACTGAAACTGTTGGTTTAATGTCCTACGATGAACCTCATGCTATAATCATGACACTGTTTAATGATGTTATTCACGGTTCTTATATATTCTGTTTTTCTACTAATAAAACTTTTTGAAAAAAAAAAAAGAAAATACATTTTCAGTGCAAAATGTTCAGTTCAGAGCGTTAGGAAAAAATATGGTTGCAGAGTTTGATGTTCCTGGTTCTGGTTCTGCATTTACCCATTCTTGTCAATTAGCCCAGGTTCACACTGAATGTGGGTTTGAAATTGTGCAAGTTCAGCTCAACTCACACGATTTCAAACACACTTTTAAATCTGACTTCGGGAGCGATTTCACACTGCCATGAAAACCAAGGAACTCTCCAAACAAGGGAAACAAATTTATTTTTTTTATCCGCAAAAAAATGAAACCGGTGATTAAATACCACCAAAAGAAAGCTCTATTTGAGGGAAGAAAACGATAAAAAATTAATTTGGGTACAGCGCTGCATGACCGCACAATTGTCCTTCAAAGTGTGGCAGCGAGAAAGCTGAAAATTGACCTGAGCAGGAAGGGGGTGAAAGTGCCAAGTGTTGAGGTGTTTAATCACTGCTAGTTTTTAATTTGTTGCTAAAAAAAACAAAAAATAAAAGACAGAAAAAATAAAAATAATTTTTTTTTTCTTTTTTTAATTCTGTAAATAAGTAATTTTTCTCCTTGACTGATAGACACTGATGAGCACGATAGGCGATAGTTATGAGCAATGATGGGTGGCACTGAAAGGCAGCACTAACTTGCATCACTGATGGGCACAGTTGGAGCTGCACTGATAATCAGTACCCTGATTATCTGTACAGGTCACCCCTGTGAGGAAATGACACTAATCGGCTCTCCCCACCTCACATTCTGTCAGATTGGACACAGCTGATCACATAGGTAAAGAGCCTAGACATTGGCTCTTTACCGAGATCAGGGTTGCGCTGTGCCCTAGTGATCGTCGTGCTGCGCAGTGAGACTGGAGCAACGTCATATGACGTCGTTCCAGAACACCACAGCATCCGTTCGCTGTCATTTGTCTTTACAGCTGGAGGTAGTTAATGAAAGATGTATAGGGTATGATCTAACAGAAGTTGGGTAAAATGTTTATTTTTGATGGTGTTTAAAGTGGCTGTACACCCTGTACAACCACTTTTACCTACAGGTAAGCCTATATTAAGGCTTACCTGTAGGTGCTTGAAATATCTCCTAAACCTCCACGGTTTAGGAGATATTTACAAAAAAATCGGAGCCCCGATGACTACGCGGGAGTGACGTCACGCGACTCCGGCCAGTCACACAGCCGGAGTTCACAGCCCCAGAAGGAAGAGGGGTTGGCTTTCGATAGGGTGGACTGGGCGCTCTGTTCATTTGGTATGCCGAAGCCTATACTGGACTGGATCTTTGCTCTCTACTCTAACCCCTCAGCTAGGGTTCGGGTGAATGGGATAGTCTGACGTTTTTGCATTTTCCAACGGCACCAGACAGGGATGTCAACTCTCCCCCCTACTGTTTGTCCTCTCCTTAGAGCCATTTCTTCGCCATATAAAAAAGACAACCCAAATATCAGTGGTGTCCATACTGACCACTATCACCACAAAGTAGCGGTGTACGCAGATGATCTTTTATTTTTTTTATCACTAAACCTATTACTTATCTGCCTTCGCTGCTACAAGAAATGAAACACTATGGCACTCTTTCCAACTTCAAAGTTAACCTCCAAAAGTCAGAAGCTCTGAACGTACACTGACCGGTATACGGCCCTTCTTTCTGTTTAAGTGGGCCACCGGTTATATTCAATACCTGGGTATCAGAATACCTTCCAATCCCAAGGATATCTTCTCCTCGAATTTTCAACCTTTCTTATCGACGCTCTCTACTGATCTCAAGAGATGGGACCCCCTTGCACTGTCTTGGTTCGGCCGTTGTAACGTACTAAAGATGAATGCAATGCCAAGGCTCTTATACCTGCTACAAGCCTTACCCATCAAACTACCCCAGACTCTTACACGCGGTTCGTTCAAAGTTCATAAAGTTTCTCTGGCGCGGTAGACATCCACGCATTGGGGGGGCGTTATTACTAAGGCCGAAGCTGAGGGGAGGTATTGGCTTCCCAGACCCTGCCTTATACTACACAGCGACGCACATGACGCGAGTGGTTGACTGGTGTCGTCATGTGGAATTGAAGCTTTGGGTTTCACTAGAGCAGGAGATGGCCCGGGTCCCACTGGCTGGCTTGCCTTGGGTGGGTAAGCAATTCGATGCTCATATTGCTACCCACCCGTTGCTTGGCCCTACGCTTGCCGAGATGGAAAGATTCTCTCACCTTTCCTCCTTGACTAAATTTCCTATGACCAATAGGTCAGACAAGGTTCTTCCCGGGCTTGTCTGACCCAGCCTTTACCGGCAAATTGTGGGCCGTCCTTGCTCCCTCGGTGGATTCCTTCCCTACCTTATCTTTCCTTTACACCCCCTCCATCCCCTCCTTTCCCTTTTTCTTCCCTTTCTTTCCCCCACTCCCTTTCCTTCCCTCCCCTCCCCCCCTCTTTTCCACTTAACTCAAAAACTGGTATGTTTTGACCCTAGTTGGTCACTCCGTATAACTTCCCCCAGGCACCATTGCCCGTACTTTTCAAGGGTATCGGCGCTAAACCCTATAGAATTTTATTTAGCTAGATGGCCCTATTCTCACACCTTCTAGGAGTCGGGGTACACTAAACAGCTGCAGAGCTCATCCCTTGTTATTACCCCGGGGGTCCTTACCTTACCTTTGTTTTCAGAGACAACTATCTGTTGATCATAGAATGTTTTTTTGTTTGTTTGTGCCACATATTCTGCGAAGCTACCATTTCAATGTATGTCGCATACCACTAAAATAAAAAAAGAAGGGACAGCAGTGACATTGCAGGCTTCGGTTTCAGATAAGTGACACAAAATGGGCTACTATGCGATGCATAGTAGCCCATTATGCTTTACTTTGCAAGGAAATAAAGAGAAAGTAAAACCCACCAGGGTTTACTTCCTCTTTAAATTTGTATAGCTCCTAGCGCTACTCACTCTTTAATGATATATGCACCTTTAGTGTGCACTTAGAGCTAGGCACATATGGAACAGCTTGTCTGGGAAATGTATTATTAATTCCATTTGTGGCACTGGTAATTTATGTATTTCTTTTAAGGCAAATGGTCAACCTGAACATTTATTGTTCTTCAACCAATCCCTGGGGAGGTGTGCCCAGTAAGTGGCTGAAGAGCACATAAATAGTCTGAGGCCTGGAGCAGGTTAGAGAGAACCCTGGGTCTAATCCAGGAGTCTCCACCCTTATGGGTTCTGTCACTCTGGGCAGAAAGCTGGAGTTTTCTGCATGTCCATTAAGGTCCCAGCTCCAGCTGCAGCATAGCTAGGGGGCCTGCTTCTAAGATGCCCTTTTTGGAGCGAATCAAGGGAATTTCATCTAAGGACCTGGTCTGGAGAGCTCACTGAACAGTGCCCAGTGGCAGTTGGAAAGGGTCTGGCTGTCCTGGGGCATTGCGAGCATTAAACTCTCCCTCAAAGAGTGTCGGGTGGATAATGGAAGGAGCCATCTGATGATCCTGTAACAGTACTTACCTGAGCTCAGGGTCCTAGTGACTGTGTGCCGTTTCCTTTTCTGCCATCTGTGCTTGTTCCTGCATAGAGACTGTTCAGGAAGGCTTAGCAAAGTGGAGTGTCCTCCTGCAGATGTTCAGTAAACGTGGGAGTATCCCATATCTTCCTATACCCCATCCAAGTACTTTAGCAACATAAATCCTAAAAAGACATCCCCTAGACTGATTACTGAGCCAGGGTAAATTAACTGTTGCTGTGTGCCTGGCTGCCTCTGCACTAATCTTGATCTTGGGAATAAAGCTTGATTAAAGCATGTAATGTAATAAATTATATTCTTTTCTGACAACTTGCCCCCTGTCTCTGTATATTTATTCCACTAGACAATATCAATTTTAGAAGCACTTTTGTCAGCATAAAACTTATTTTAAAACCTCCACAAAAACACAAATTCATATATAAAACCATCAAAACAACAAAGTCAATGGCAAAAGCCTGAACAGAGGTGCAATAAGGTGGCTCCAGTCATCAATTGACCTGTTGGACTGCAGTTCTTTAAAATCTTGCATACATTTCCTACTTCAAGTGAACTTTTAGTACAAATTTTTACAGATACAATATGTATACATTTTTATAAAAGGTTCATTTTGTTGCATGTGTTGATAAGACGTTTGCATACCAGAAAAAGAAGATTAAGGTAAATATGCCCAATGTCTTCTTGATCATAAGCTGTGCAATATTTCAACTGCTTTCAAAGAAAGCCTTTAGTAATGTATCTGCTGCCAGGCTGGGAGACAGGACACCAGTGAGGACCTGCCCCTCCAGGAGAGGTAGCTTATCTTTAACAGCAGGATGGTTCTTAAAATGTAAGAGAACGGTCTCCTGAATTACGTTCCACATCCACACCTTCTGCTGAGCCCTGCGCTTGCTTAGCAGTTCTGCACTTTCCAGCATGGTGCTCTGAAAGTCTGTTATTTTCTTCCACAGTTCTGGGATCCCTTCTCCGGTCTTAGCAGATATGCGAACCACCTGGAACAGAAATTGAGAGTAAATGGTACCATCTTCTCTAATGCAGCTAAATCAAGTAGAACTATATGGACATACATATTTAATAAGCAATAATTAGTGCTCTGTAATACCAGGTGCAGTAAGCCCATAACCAAACAGGCATGACAGCTGAATACAGTGGAACTAAACTCAAGTGAAAATTTGCTGGAAAGTATAGAAATGTTAATTATGTCCAAGCAGTGCCCAAAAATATACGTTTTGTCTGAAATTCCTCTGAAATAGTGCACTTACTGGTAGATGAGGGTGCCTAAGCACTACTATGCCTACAACCCAATAGCTGTGTAGCGCACTACCCCCTTAGGAGCTGCTGTATTTGTTCATTACCTTTTTGTCAAGTGACCCCGCTCTTCATTCCCCATGCAACTTCAAGACACCAAACAAACTCTGAATTTTATAAGGCTTTATTCTGGGATAAATCGGTGGGCTGATGAATGGAATATATGAGATGCCGCATCCGACCCCAGTTCTTAATCCAAAAGGAAGGGTACCGATTTGTTGCCGTAGTGTTTGGTAATTAACTGCTTCCAACGATCCTCTCCTGATTTCAACTTCTTTTTCAGACCTTGAACACTCCCAATATGGACCAACCAGCATCACTCTGAATAATGCTGTGGATATAGACTCCAAAGTCACAGGCCACACTGTCTATTTCCATGACTCGTCATCAAATCCCCTTCAGTCCTGGAAAGTGTGTGGTACTGTGGTCCTTGGACACACAGTATTATTTACGGAATAGCACCACTGGGTTGCACTCTCCCTTTGCTCTCTCCCAATCAACAGTCCATGTTACTCACAGAAAGTCGATTCCCAGTTTTCTCCGTCCCCTTAGCTCCTACTTCCTCCTCCATGCTGTCCGGTGCATCCCCGCTAGGGACGCCCAGTCTTCCTCAAGTACTACATGGTGACTTTCGTTCCGCTTGTCTCCCTGGACGACTCCTCCGGTTAGCTGACTCCAGGGCCTCTGAACCCCCAGGCCTTCAAACCTCCTCCCAGAGGCTCCGGGGACTCTGAACCCCCGGCCCTCCAACTCCTTCTCTCTTTCTTTCCAAAGGAACCCTTTGGAGCATGTGACACCCCCTTTTTATATGAGAGACCTCCCATTGACCAAAGAAATTAACTATTGGTCAATTCTCTCACATGGGTTTCCTGCCACTCAGGCCTCAGTCCTTCCTCTTTCCAGCACAATCCTGTGTCAAGCAGAGGAGGTATCCCTTAGCCCTAGTGTAGGCGTCCACACCCCCGTCTACTCGGACACTCCCATCCCCAAATAAACAAACCAGGCCTAAAAGAAGAGCAAGGCCCTGGACAATTTTACCCATCTCTAGCCTACACTACCAAAAAAGACACACCCTAAGCACCTATCTAAGCGTAGGGGGTGCTACAGCTGTATATCTGCAATGTGAGTTTAAAAAGGTACTGCTACCTCTGACTGCTAGTTTGAGGCGATTTGGAGTGAAGTTTGGAGCGGTTACTACGGTGCTGCTCATTTTTGTTCCTGTTGGAAGTTCTTACATGAAGAGGTAACCCTACAAAGATGGCCACCACCACACAGAGACACAGTGCAGAAGATGGCAGGGTCAAGGTAAGTCAGTAATGGGTAAAAGGTCAGCTGTTCAGAGACACAGGCAATTCGATTTTTATGCTCTGCCTGCTTTTTTGGGCACAGCTTCCAGTGTTTAATTTCCTTTTAAGATTATTATTATACAGGATTTATATCGTGCCTACAGTTTGCCCTCATGTTGTAAAGCGCTGCACAGACAGTACAGTTACAATAAAATACAGGAGGAATCAAGAGGGCCATGCTCATTAGAGCTTGCAATCTAGAAGGGAGGATCAAGTGAGGTGAAAACTGTGGAGGATGAGCTGATGGAGAAAATAAAAGTACAGTTGTTAGGTGGGGACAGGATAGGCTTCTCTGAAGAGGAGGATTTTCAGGGATGGTCCAAAAGCAAAGTAGGGGATAATCGGACAGATTAGGGTAGGGAGTTACATAGGATGGGGAAGGCTCTAAAAAAAGTCCTGGAGGCGAGCATTAGAGGAGGTGACGAGAGAGCTAGAGAGCAGGAGGTCTTGGGAGGAACGAAGACAACGATTAGGTTGGCATTTTGGAGACTTGGCTAGTGATGTAGCTGGGGGCTGAGTTGTGGATGGCTTTGTAGGTGTTTGTTAGTATTTGGAATTTAATTTGTTGGGTGAGTGGAAGCCAATGGAGGGATTGACAGAATAGTAGTAGACACTGAGAGGTTGGTAAGGTGGATGAGCCTGGCAGCAGCATTCATGATGTACAGAAGGGGGGGAAAGCCTAAGTAAAGGTAAGCCAATGAGAATGGAGTTGCAGTAGTCCAGGTGAGAGATGACCAGGGAGTGCACTAGGAGCTTTGTGGTGTCTTTGGTTAGAAAGGGACGTATTTTGGAAATGTTGCGAAAGTTGAGGTGGCAAGATTTGGACAGTGATTGGACGTGGGGCCTAAAGGATAGATCAGAGTCCAGAATTACACCTAGAATCTTGGCATTCCAGGATGGGCTGATAGTTGTGCCATTGATCTTGACAGAGAGACATCAGGGGGAAGGGGCACTTGGTGGAGGAAAAATTATGAGCTCAGTTTTGGATAAAAGGAGTTTGAGGAAATGGTGTGACATCCAGACTGATATGTCTGTTAGTAAATTAGTGATACGTGAGGAGACCAAAGGAGTGAACTGACGGGTAGAGAGAGAAAATTGGGTGGCGTAGAGATGGTATTGGAAGCTATGGGAGGCTATCAGCTGAGCCGGGAAGGAGATGTAGATCGAGACTAGGAGAGGTCTATAAAACAGAACCTTGGGAGACCCCAACAAAGAAAGGAAGAGAGGAGGAGGAAATAGAATTGTAAGTAACGCTAAAGGTGTGGTTGGATAAGTAGGAAGAGAACCAGCAAAGAGTACAGTCACTGAGACCAAAGGCGTGGAGTTTTTTTTTTTTGGAGGAGGAGGTGGTCAACCATATCAAAGGCAGCACTAGGTCCAGGGGTAGGTGTCAGTGTTAATTTTGGCAGCAAATTTCGATTTCGTTTTCGTCTTAGGACTAAAATAGCATTTTAGTTTTAATCCCATTTTAGTCTTCTGCAATTGTTTTAGTCGTATTTAGTCGACTAAAATCTCCAGTACATTTTAGTCATCTAAAATCGAATGGGTGTAAATAAATTGTAATGCATTAGTTAAACATTTCTCTACAATTTCCAAACTCATAATATACTGCTGGTGTGAAAAGTCTAATGTTATAATTTATGGTATTGAGGTATGAACATGCACTACAGACCAGTGTTAACTTTGAATTTCAATTTAGTTTTAGTCTTAGTCTTTTGACTTAAATGCCATTTTCGTTTTAGTCGTATTTTAGTCGACTAAATTAACACTGGTGGGGTAAAGAATAGTATCCATTGGTTTTGGCTGTTAGTAGATCATTTGTTAGTTTTAGGAGGGCAGTTTTTGTGGAGTGTTGAGGCCGAAATCCAGACTGCAGGAGAGCCAGAAGGTATTTCTTGGGGAGGTGGTCGTTCAGTCGGTTGTAGACCAGACGTTCAAGGAGTTTGGATAAAAAGTCTGATTGCATTGGGTTAGTGCACATCACTTCTACACTTCCGGGTATAGATTTTCTGGAACCAAGCTTTGCATTTATAGCAACACAGGCCTTTTAACACAAAGAACAAAATGATAGCAGTAACAACCAATGCCATCTACATCACTAACCATTTTGTTTACATAGGATATTGAGCATTGTACATCAACGACAAATCATGTTAACAAAGGGCTTGTTAAATCTGAATAGTACTTCAGTGATCTATAATATTGCTGTAAACATGTACTGAGCGCACAATGTACACCTTAACAAAAACATTTAAGCACAATTGTAATAAAATCTGTATATGATAATCTAATTATCGTTGTCTTTTTACTGTTGCATGGAAGATAGACTGTACAGGTTATCACATTATAAAGATATTTATAGGTGTGAGAAAATGTTTATGAACCACATTGGAATCATCTGGATTGTGGAGTAAATGGCTCCTATGGATATCATATTTATCCACGACATTATAATGGCTCATGTCAATGGGCACTGTGTATTGCACTCAAAATGCAGGTCAGCAAAATCTCAGTGACTCAGTGATTGAGCAGTGCACATGGCAGTTCAGAGGCTGCATTATGACCTGCTTCCTGCTCAATATCACTGGACACTGTCAGAGGAATTCAGTATAGCCTTACAGTCCAATTTCTGGACATAGTTTCATTAAGAACCACCTTCGCTAAGCAATTGCGCCAGTCTGTACTGCTCAATTACAAATCAGTTGAATTTTTCTGACCTGCGTTTGAGGTGCACTCCAAACACAAGTCAAAAAGAAGAAAACAATGCCTGCGGATGAGAGCCCTAAAAATTAAAAAAAAAAAAAATGAACCACACAGTATAATTAGTATATGCACATTAGTATAAATTAGCTGAAAGCAAATACCTCCTAACAACTGCATATCCCTATATCTAAATATAAAGGGATTTTATAAACTTTCTATCAATTCACTTGACTATTCAATACAATTCAAACAAAAGCATTCATTTTAGTTATAGGTTTTGAGGTTGTTTGGAGACTTCTCACTCACTTTGGTAGAGAGGCCATGGACAGGAATTAAATCAAGCTCACTGCTGCATGTTTTAATGCCTTTGATTGTCATAATGCATTCTATAAGTCACCCGGCCAAGACAGGGTTACAGCCATGTTGTTTAAAATATGCTCCTTAGAATGAGTTCAACGTTTAACCCCCAAGCACTCATAAAACGTGAAAATATTTTAGTATATTTGTTCAATAAAAAAAAGATAATGCAAATTGTTGTGTGTGTGTTCAATACAAAAGTCAGATCGGATAAAATTTTAAGAGCCATTTGTACAGAAAATGTATAAGGGTTCACAAATATCTTCTCACAGCTGTATATACAAAAAAAAAACAGATTCTAAATAAAAAGAAAAGCAGAAAAAAAAAGCCTCTTCTACTGCGCATTTAGGGATTGTCTACCTGAATTCAACCAGCCTTTTGGGATACATCTTTGCCTTAACATTGCTCATATGCTATAGCAATAGCACTTTCACGTTCAATAAATAACAGTGTCACACACGTTGAAATTTATCTTCTATTACTTTACCTGAGGCGTCCAAATTTTAGAACGTTTCCTGAGCAACTTCAAAGCACTAACATACTCCGCTTGAATCTTTCTTGCTGGTATTAGCAAATCCCCGTCAGCTTTTGTTATGACGACTAGGTCTGCCATTTCAACGATGCCCCTTTTAATGCCCTGCAGAGACAAAGAACATAGTTTACTTACTGCTACCTACACAAAATGCAAGGAGCTACTGGAGGGGTGTTTCTATTACTCACACCTAGCCGACAGAAAGCAGCTTTGTAAGAAGAAATCATTAAAATGGTCCGCTATCCAAATGCCTGTCTCCAAGTATAACATTACATCTATGCAATGACAGGCATTTTTTATATATTTATTAATTCAAGATGAAGATGAATATTATTCTTTTTTTTTTTTTATAAATTCTGTATTTTCAATTAGCCGAGAAAGTCAAAATGAATGAGAGATACATAAAACGTTCAGCAGCTATCATACATACAGTGGATATAGAAAGTCTACACACCCCTGTTAAAATGTCAGGTTTCTGTGATGTAAAAAAACAAGACAAAGATAAATAACGTCAGAACTTCTTCCACCTGTAATGTGACCTATAAACTGTACATCTCAATTGAAAAACAAACTGAAATCAAAGTAAAAATACAAAACTAAAATAATGTGGTTGCATAAGTGTGCACACCCTCTTATAACTGGGGATGTAGCTGTCAGAATTAAGCAATCACATGCAAACTCATGTTTAAAGTGCCTCTGATAAACCCCAAATAAAGTTCCGCTGTTCTAGTAGGTCTTTCCTGACATTTTCTTAGTCGCATCCTACAGCAAAAAAGACATGGTCCACAGAGAGCTTCCAAAGCATCAGAGGGATCTCACTGTTAAAAAGGTATCAGTCAGGGGAAGGGTACAAAATAATTTCATTATAAGTCATTATATATACACACACACCATGTAACATAGTAAAGACATTCCTCATCAAGTGGAGAAAATATGGCACAACAGTGACATTACCAAGAACTGGACGTCCCTCCAAAATTGATGAAAAGACGAGAAGAAAACTGGTCATGGAGGCTGCCAAGAGGCCTACAGCGACATTAAAAGGGAGCTGCAGGAATATCTGGCAAGTACCAACTGTGTGGTACATGTGACAACAATCTCCTGTATTCTTCATATATCTGGGCTATGGGGTAGAGTGGCAAGACGGAAGCCTTTTCTTAAGAAAAACATCCAAGCCCAGCTAAATTTTGCAAAAACACATTTGAAATCTCCCAAAAGCATGTGGGAAAATGTGTTATGGTCTGATGAAAACAAGGTTGAACTTTTTGGCCATAATTCCAAAAGATAAGTTTGGTGCAAAAACAACTCTGCACATCACCAAAAGAACACCATACCCCCAGTGAAGCATGGTGGTGGTAGCGTCACGCTTTGGGGCTGTTTTTCTTCAGCTGGAACAGGGGCCTTAGTCATAGTAGAGGGAATTAAGAACAGTTCCAAATACCAGTCAATGCTGGCACAAAACCTTCAGGCTAGAAAGCTGAACATGAAGAGGAACTTTATCTTTCAGCATGACAACGACCCAAAGCATACATCCAAATCAACAAAGGAATGGCTTCACCAGAAGATTAAAGTTTTGGAATGGCCGAGCCAGAGCCCAGACCTGAATCCCATTGAAAATCTGTGAGGTGATCTGAAGAGGGCTGTGCACAGGTGATGCCCTTGCAATCTCACAGATTTGGAGTGTTTTTGCAAAGAAGAGTGGGAAAATATTGCCAAGTCAAAATGTGCCATGATGATAGATACCCAAAAAGACTGAGTGCTGTAATAAAATCAAAAGGTGCTTCAACAAAGTATTAGTTTAAGGGTGTGCACACTTATGCAACCATATTATTTTATTTTTATTTTATTCAAGTACAAGTTTAAGTTCTAGACAGGCATATGAATTTGGCGCATGCTTTACAACTTTTAGGGCTCGTTTACACTTCAAAATGTTGCACTGGACATGTTTTTTTAAAGCACTCTGAATGCCAATCAAAGCACCCGTTACTAAATAATATAGTAAGCTTACAGTCCTGTTTACATATTGCGATGCTACAGTGTCTTGAAAAAGTATTCATACCCCTTGACATTTTCCATATTTTGTCATGTTCCAACCAAAAACGTACATGCATTTTATGTTATAGTCCAACACAAAGTGGCACATAATTGTGGAAGGAAAATGATAAATGGTTTTCAATTTTTTTAACAAATAAATATCTGAAAAGTGTGGCGTGCATTTGTATTCAGCTCTGTTTATTTTGATACCCCCAACTAAAATCTAGTGGAACCAATTGCATTCAATGATCATCCATTTAGCCAGATTGGATGAAAAAACAGATGTAAAAAACTGACAAACGGTCCATTTTTGCATGAAAGAATGGCTCCGGGACTCAAGTAGTTAAGAACTCTAGCTGGCACATAAAAAACAAATGTAAAAAAAAACGGATGACAAACTGATGTAAACTTCATCCATTTTTTCTCTGAACGGGCCTTAGTGAACAAACAGCATCATGAATGCCAAGGAACACACCAGAAAGGTCAGGGATAAGGTTTTGAAGAAGTTTAAAGCAGGGTTAGGTGCTAAAAAATATCCCAAGTTTTGAACATCTCATGGAATGCTGTTCAAGCCATCATCCGAAAATGAAAAAAAAAAAGGAGTATGGCACAACTGAAAACCTACCAAGACATGGCCGTCCACATAAACGGACAGGTCAGGTAAGAAGGGGATTATTCAGAGAAGTAGCCAAGTGGCCCATAGTAACTCTGGAGGAGCTGCAGCTCAGGTGGGAGAATCTGTCCACAGGACAACTATTAGTCGTGCACTCCACAAATCTGGCCTTTATAGAAGAGTGGCAAGAAGAAAGCCTTTGTTGATAAAGTCATAAGAAGTCCCGTTTGCAGTATGCGATAAGCCATGTGGGGGACACAGCAAACATGTGGAAGAAGGTGCTCTGGTCAGATGAGACCAAAATTTAACTTTTTGGCCTAAAAGCAAAACGCTATGTGTGGTGGAAAACTAACACTGCACATCACCCTGAACACACCATCCCCACTTTGAAACACGGTGGTGGCAGCATTATGTTACGGGATGCCTTTCTTCAGCAGGGACAGGACAGCTGGAGCCAGATACAGGGCAATCTTAGAAAAAAAAAACCTGTTAAGGGTCTGCAAAAGACTTGAGACTGGGGCGGAGGTTCACCTTCCAGCAGGACATCGACCCTAAACATACAGCCAGAGCTACAATAGAATGGTTTAGATCAAAGCATATTCATGTGTTAGAATGGCCCAGTCAAAGTTAGACCTTAATCTAATTAAGAATCTGTGGCAGGACTTGAAAATTGTGGTTTACAGATGCTCTCTATCAAATCTGACAGATCTTGAGGAGCTATTTTGCATGAATGGGCCCCATTTATTGGCCTCTCAATGCGGAAAAGTGGGTCTGTACCTTTAACAGAGAAATATGATGCTTTGGGGCCATTTCTCTGCTAAAGGTACAAACTGACTTTCCCGTATTGAGGGGCCAATGGATGAGGCCATGTATTGTAAAATCTTGAATGAGAACCTTCTTCCCTCAGCAGAACACTGAAGAGGAGTCGTGGATGGGTCTTCCAGCATGACAATGACCCAAAGCATACTGCCAAGGCAACAAAGGAGTGGCTCAAGAAGAAGCACATTAAGGTCATGGAGTGGCCTAGTCAGTCCCCAGACCTTAATCCTATAGAAAATTTATGGAGGGAATTGTAACTTCGAGTTGCCAAGTGACAGCCAAGAAACCTTAAGGATTTAGAGAAGATCTGTAAAGTGAACCAAAATCCCTCTTGAGATGTGTGCAAACCTGGTAACCAACTACAACAAACGTCTTACCTCTGTGCTTACCAACAAAGGATTTCTCCACCAAGTCATATTTTGTTTGGGAATCAAATACTTAATTTTACTCACTGAACTGCAACTTAATTTATAGCATTTGTTGTATGTGTTTTTTTTTCTGTATTTTTATGGTTGATATTCCGTCTCTTACAAAATCTGCAAGGGATCAAATAATTATTTTCCCCACTGTATATCCTGGGTGTGACCGGTGCAAACGTCACATCTGGTGTGCAGCATGGAGCAGCAGGAAGGTGAGCGGTGTTCCGGGCTGGAGAGGAGCAACTAGAAGACAGCACATCTGGTGTGCAACATGGTAACACTATAGCGGAAGGTGAACAGGAGTGGAGAGTGAGGACTGAGTAGCGGAGCAGGAGAAAGAAGCTGGTGAGCAGCAGGGAGCAATAAAGCACAAGGTGAGTGAGGATCAGAGAGAGGGGAGGATCAGAAGAGCTGGGGTTACTACTGAGTGGGGGAATCCGCAAAACTGGGGGTACTACTGAGCAGGGGATCGGCTGAATGAGGGTACTAATAAGCTGGGAAACTGCTGAATGAGTATACTAATGTGCTGGGGTACAAAATAGGGAATCAACACACAGGGAATTTGCAAAGATTCATTAACCATTTGCAAAGCTTCATTAACCACTTCAGCCCTGGAAGATTTTACCTCATTCCTGACCAGAGCACTTTTTACAATTTGGCACTGCGTCGCTTTAACTGACAATTGCGCGGTCATGCAATGCTGTACTTAAACTAAATTTGTGTCCTTTTTTCCACACAGATAGAGCTTTCTTTTGGTGGAATTTGATCACCCCTCTGCGGTTTTTATTTTTTTGAGCTATAAACAAAAAAAAAGGAGCGACAAAAATCAATATTTTTTCACTTTTTGCTATAAACATCCCCAAAAATGTTTTTAAAAAGCAACATTTCTTCATCAGTTTAGGCCAATATTTATTGTTCTACATATTTTTGGTAAAAAAATAAATAAATAAAAAAAAAAAAAAAAAAAAAATCGCAATAAGCATATATTGATTAGTTTGTGCAAAAAGTTATAGTGTCTACAAACTATGGGAAAGATTTATGGCATTTTTATTATTTACATTTTTTTACTAGTAAAGGCGGTGAACTGCAATTTTTTGTGGTATTACAGCGGACTTTTGACATTTATACAGCGATCAGAGCTATAAAAGTGCACAGATTACTGTGTAAATGTCACTGGTAGGAAAGGGGTTAACACTAGGGGGCGATCAAGGGGTTAAATGTGTGTTCCCTGGATGTGTTCTAACTGTATGGGGATAGAACTGACTGTGGAGGAGACACATCCTTGTTCCTACTTATTAGGAACAAACGATATGTCGCCTCTCCCGGACAGAACAGGGATTTGTATGTTTGCACACACAAATCCCCGTGCTGGCTCTCGTGCCCGCGATCGCACCTGCTGGCCACGCGCATCGGGCGCCCCGCTGTGCTGTGGGCGTGCGCCTCCAGCGGGCTCTTAAAAGGGGAACAACCCATACATTGTTTTGCCCAGCTGTGCCATTCTGCCGACGTATATCGGCGTGAGTCGGTCGGCAAGCGGTTAAAGCTTGAAAAAAATCATCATCATCATCATCAGAAAACACATCAAAATAGCATGTTGAAACGGAAGGCGCTGTAATGTGTGTTAAAGGTCAAACCAAGCGTACATGAGCCCTTAGAATGCATGCAAAATCTGCTTACGCCAGTCCTTATGAATTTCAGGGTATGACTATAAAACAGTGCTTAACCTCTTGCCACCTATGTAATGCATTTGTGAGGCGGCAAAGACGTTTAGCTTTAATGCCCACACGCTGTACTAATGTGCATATGGATGGTAAAGGTTTCTGTGCTGAGATTGTGCACAGTGACAAGCTGTCAAAGATGGGAATGGTGCCCAATCTGTACCCACTGTGACAACCCCCCCCCCCCCAGAGAAATAGCCCAATTAAATGGACACCAGGGCTGGGGTTAGTATTATCTATGAGCCCATTCACACATTAAAAACTATACCTATAGTAAATTGAAAGTCCTGCACTAGGTTCTTACCTATGGATTTTAGTGTGGTATATTTAAGAAAATTCTAGTGCATTATCCAGCAAGTGCATCTTGCTGCACATTTTAATGCATTTAGCTGAAAACAAAATACCTCTTCTTTAGAAGAAACATGAAAACACATATCAAACACATCGTGGAGCAAGAAATAAGAACTCCACGTATATATATATATATAAAATAAAAAAATAAAAATCTGGGTTACAAATGGTTGAATATCAGGTGGTGTCTGCCAACTTCATTTTTTGAGAACCGATGGCATGGCTTTTGCTTCTGGCACTCGGGCAGGAAAAATAGTGTCTCTCCTGCACACAGTCTGCCCCTCCTCTCCCTGGTCTATTCACAGAATGCTTTGAATTTTGTGAATGGATTTACAGAATACAAAGCGTTCTTTGATTGGACAAGAGGAGGAGGGGTGGACAAATGACAGAATGGCTTTGTGTAGGAGAACCGCAAGTTCCTCACTGTAGCAAAACCTATACTCTTGATGCTCAAAAGGTAAATTAAAGAACAGGCAGTGATCCAGGAGGTGGCAGACATCTCCAGACCAGACATTTAACTGTTTGTAACCCAGATGTTTTTTTTTTTAAATGTTTTTTCCTTGAGTTCTTCTTTAACACAGCATATGAAAAAATCCTGGTGTAAATGGGCCCTATAGGTAGCGACAGGAAATGGGGACATACGTCCCATGAATGTATGGCCTCTTTGTGCATGCTATACATACAAATACCACCAACACCTGTTTCCAATTGGAGTCACACATTTAACTCCTCGGTGACTAACAGGAACCGAAGAGAACCTAAGACTTTAGATAATCCACATGAAGGTCTAAAGCAAAAAGTATGATTTGCATACTCGTTTGTATAGTGTGTGTAACCTAAAGTGATTTAAAAGATCAGTTCCGAACGAATGCCACATAAAACTTCCTGTGCATTACAGGAAGCAGACAGAGGTGAACGCTAATGTAAATTACAAGCCATTGAATCTAACTCACATGGAACATAAATGATTGCTCCCATATGGTCAGCTTTCTTCAGCAAAAGCAGCTGATTTACATTCATTGGCTAACTGGGTGGATAAATATTTAAAGAAGAGACAAAGCAGACAGGGGATTTATAGGATCTGATAGAGATTCATAGAGTAGAGGTCACTGCTGCAGAATATTTTGTAGTGTAATATAAAGCTTACATACAGAGTTTCCCTTATAAATGGCCTATTATAGTGTGGTTTTATTGGGCCAGTACACCTAAAGCATAGTTTACCTGACATTGAAAGCGAATATAGATATTCATGTAAACAGGGGCCACCTTTTTTTTTTTTTTTTTTTTTTTTTATAAAATTTAATTATAAAACACAATTTTGTCCATTTGAAGTTGGGGGTCGATTCCCTGCAGGATGTGCCACTGAACAGTGAACTGTGCCTCTTTAAGCTTACAATTTACCTAGCTCCAGGCAAACAGCTAAATATAAAGATGAAAACATAAAGGGAGCTGTTTACTTGTTAACGGATTTGCATTTCGGTCCATCCACTCCCAATATTTAAACAGCTCTGTCACATGGCACAGCCCTGTCTGGTTTGCCTGGTTTTGATCTGCTCTAGTTCAATAACCCTTACAGGTCTGGTCTTACCTGCAGCCTATGACTGAACAGTGAAGCAGAAGAAGGCGGCAAATGAACCCCTCTCTCCTCCTATCAGCATGTTCCTTGTCAACACATAAGCAAGAAGCACAGCCAATTAGTTCCTGCTTCTAGCTCTCCTCCAAGTCTGAGCTGTGCTGCACAGGAAATGCAAGAGGCTTGGGTAAGTGTTATGGTTAGGGGCAGTGGCGGCCAGTCCATAAGGGGTGCTGCCCCTCTAGTTTGGGCGCAGGGCGCCAGACTCGTAGCTTTCTATGGGTTGTTTTTTTTTTCTTTTTTCAAGCCACGATTAGAGCCAGAGGCTCTTTTTGCCTTAAAAAACTTGTGGGCTCGGGACGCAGAGCACTGCACCTCAAACTCACCCACTTGTGACACTAGCAAATTATTGAGGCGGCGGATGTAAAGTAGACCAGATTAGCCGGGAGGAGAAGTGGGGAGGCCGGTGAGTGTGCAGTCCTGGGGGGTAGTTTGCAGTCAGATATTCTGAAGAGCATCAGACAATTTTAGCATCTGGTAGGGACCGTTATCAATGCAAGTACACACAAGCCGAGGTTTCTTAGACAGGCAGTGAGAGTGTCTGGGCTGGCTGCTGAGAATAGATGCCAGTGAGCAGATTGGACACAATTGAAACTCAGAATTTTACCTGAATGTTTTATGTGTAGCAGCTGACAGTCTCATGCTCCAGGGGAGGGTAGTGGAGTTGTTGACAATGTTCTGCATGTGTTAGGGGGAACACCCTAGATACAGAGCCAGGAACTCTGGTGGTTAGAGCTCTCTAAGGGAGAACTTCAGGACTGAAAGGTAGCCAGCAGGTGGCTCCACGTATAAAATGTCACCCTTTAATCTGCTAACCAATCATTTCCAGAACATAGTTTTATAAATGAGCATTTTTTGGTCGTTCTTACTCAAACAGAACACAACAAGCAGCAGTGATTTATCATACAACCTTGTGCTAGGTGAAAAGGCCAATAGGACAAAGCTGGGTGTCCCCATCAACATTCAGTGTAGTGACGTCTTTGTCACGTTATGCTGCAGATCAATAATATGTCAGTTCCAGGTAGTCAGGATGGGAAGCTTTAGGATCCAAATTTCTATCTGGGTAATGGTGTGCTGCACACTTCTGAGCCCTTTCAGTGCTATGCAAGAAGCTGATTACACGTGTTTACACCGCTAGGTTTTCAACAGCCAAGCAGAGGCTTTTTTTAGTTATAAATTATTGAGTAGTTTATTGTTGCTTTTCCTTGCAGTGCTTTTCATGAAACATATTCCTCACACTTGAAGCCATGTGGCAGCAGCGGCTCCTCCATAAGAGGCGCAGGGCGCCTGCCCAAAGTTCATCGCTGCCCCCAAAGTTCACATTCACAATTTATTTTTAAATAAATTATAATAAGACTAACATTTAACATCAATGTTAAAAAATTTTAGTTATTTTATCATTTATTTATTAATAAAATGTTCCACTGTGTGGGGCACTGGACTAATAGCTGCCTATTAGCGCCATTGTTTTTTAACAAGCACATGATTAGAGCATGAGGCTCTAATTGGCTAGTTTATTGTTGTCCTCAAGGCGCAGAGCACTTCGCCCCAAATCCTCCCACTTTTGACGTTAATGAGGCTGCAGGTAAAAAAAAAAAAAAAAATAGATCACCAGCCGCCTCTGGTTAGGGGTTGGTTTCAGGTTGAGTATTTATTTTACAGGTGTAATAAGTGTACACATGCAATAAGCATGATGAAAAACTGTGTACTAAAAAGCCAAAATAGTGTAAACTAATCTATATTTTAACCTACTTTAGCTATGGATAGAATGGAGGAGGGGCTATGAACTCCATTAGTCTGTGCCCCTGCGGGGATCATTACCTCCCATTTCATATGCTGCTCATTAGATGAGCTCAGGCATCCTCTGAACTCATCTCTAGCTGAACTTTTTTTAGCCCAGTGAACAGCAGCTGGAACAGTTCCGCCCCGCAGACCTGGTCCGCAGATCACTGGAGAGAAAAATAAAGAAGGCGCACAAGTTCCAAGTTGGCTAGAGATGGGTTCGGATGACACGAGTTCATCTCTACTGCTCATCACAGGAAATGTGGAGAATCTCCCAAATGGAGACATAGAGAGCAATCTGGAATAGAAATAATTATATGTTGCTGTACCAGTCGGGAAAGGTTTATCCTCACCCCCTGTCTTGGGGGCCACCCAGAAAGTGGGGGCAACACTCCTCAATGATGGGAACAGGGGGGTAGCTCACTGTATCCAAAACCAAATGTAAATGTTTGGAGTAATACTGTGCTCAATTATAGCAGAAGTATGATTTCACACTTTTGTGCTATGGCAAACATTTGCTACATGTGCATTGTTAATGGCACCCCAAGGAACATGTGTAGCAGTGCATCACTGCGTTACATGAAACAGTGTTACAATCATTTTTTTTATATGTGTTTTATGTAATGGCAGCCCGTTCCTAACACATATTACCACGCATAATAGTGTGCTGAGAAAGTGGGAATCCAAATTAAATATTTTATTACAAATGCTCTTTCAGGCAATTCAACCTCAGATTTACAAGTTTATTGCTCCTTTAACATTTCATGTACATATTAACTTCAATAAGCTATTCACAATGTAAACTGGAATAATAAAAAAAATATATATATACCTGTAATTCATCACCTCCTGCTGGTGGCAGCAGTAGAACAAACATGTCAACCATGTCAGCCACTGCAAATTCAGACTGTCCTACACCTGCACAATGACAAAGGGAATGCAGGGTTACATTGCTTAGAATGATCCATCTTGCAGGTCTACAGGTACTGTGGAAAACAACCTTACAATAACACAAACTACAGAAATAATCACACCGCAACAGAACAGGAAGACAGCAATAAAAACACATTTGTAATACAGGGAGCAAGATTTCGACCCTCTAGTTGGTTTTATTCATTTCTGTATCCCCATTACAGACATTTCCTCTCAATTCCTGTCCAGAAGTGTCAGACATAACACTGAAGGCCCGTACACACGCTTTGATTTTCGGCGACCGATTGTCTGCAAATCTTACCGTTAGTACGGTGCTTTCGACAGCCGATTTCACTTTTTCGTCAGACAAAAGCTGGATGTGCAGACTATAAAATTTTTGTCGGATGTGAACTCAACGTCTGATTTTCGTTTCATTAGCATTGTCTTCGTACAAAAAAAATCATAAGAGCAAGACTACGTGTGTGCTCAAATACAAAATAATACATACAAAAGTATTCAACACGTTACATCACTTCTGACTTTGTATTCTGTCAAACGAAAATTCTCATATCGTTAGTAACCTCTTCACTTTCGACATGAGACTAGCATGCCACAAAACTCAGACGTTCTGTAGTCCGAAAATCAAAGTGTGTGTATGAGGCTTTAGAGAAGATGAATCTCCTCTATGGTCCCCATAGACAGCAGGCTGCATGCAAAATCTCAACAGGAAAACACAGAATTTTAAACATTATGGTAAATCGATGCCCAGGCTATGAACAGTCAAGTGTTTACAAATTCTTAGCCAGCTGTAAATGAGCTTTAAAGCAAGCTATCATTGACCTTGGTGCCTGTTGGCAATGGGGAACAATTCATCCTCAAATTTCACAGTAGAAGCATGGAGGCTTTCTGTTTACATTAGAGATTAGGAGGCTGTGTGGCTGCCAAATCCCTGCTGTCAAGGGGGAGCTTTGCTGCTGAGAGCAGGGCATAAATAACTTCAGTGCTTCTGCTGTAACATTTTAAGAACAAATTTCTCCACAATCTCTCCAGCTACAGAGGTCAGTGAGGGTTTATTTTGAAAGAGAAGTATGGGTTTAGAAAAAAAATTATACTCACCTAGGTGGATGCAGCATCAATCCGATGAGGCAACGGTCCCCTGCCGCCTCTGCACTGAGAACTGAGCGATTAAACACTGGCTCCCTGCTCTGCTCCTCCAGCACTCCCTGCCAAGTTGGGCTGCGTGGGGGGCAGAAGCAGCTGGCTCAGTCTCCCAGCGGCTTGCTCAGAGGCTAAGCCAACTGCCGCTCCAGGCATTTGGGTGGATCCCGACTGTAAATTTGGGATTGATCCTGCGCCAGCTGAGTAACGTTAGCCCACAATCGGCTGAAAACGCGTCACGAGTGCTATATAAACTGCACTCCTGTGATCTGGCCATATTTCCCTTTTAAAGCCCACTTACTGCTGGTTAGGAATATGTTTAATTATTGAATATTCATAGTCTGGTCAGTAATAAAGGAGTGACAACCTTTCTACACTTAAAATTCATCTTTTGTAAAAATAAAATATTAAATGCACATGATTTTGCAGGTAAATTATGATTTTTATTTTTTGCATTTATTTTTTTACAATGGAGCCTGCTAAGTATTGCACCCGCGATCAGTAGGTCACCGGTGCAATGTCAGGCTCCTATAGATGCTAAGTACAGCTGACTGCCCATACCTTTCATCAGGCCGACAGTTACTGAACAGCAGGAAGAATCAATGAACTCATCAGTACCCTAGCATTTCATTGAGAACTACAAGCTGCCTGCCGCGGTGGCAGATGCGATTTTCAGTTCATTGATTCACACAACTCTGCCCACACAGCTGCATTGTTTTTAAACTATGACAGTGGGCTGCTTAGTAACTAGTTACTACGTGAGAACGTATCCTTTAAGCCAGAAAAAAAAACGGCTGTGTTAAAATACAGCTGCTTTGGGCAATTTCTACTTATTTTATCAGATTTTTTAAAATAACCCAGCAAAATCAATTCAAAGCCCAACTGATCCTTTAATTTAAATCAGTTAAATACATTCTGGGTGCATCAAACTAAAATATGTTCAAATATAACACTGTTTTTTTTTTTTAGCAAACATCCACAACCTCAGTAAAAAAAAAAAAAAAAAAAAAAAAAAAAGCCTGTCCCCTGTCAGCATGCTCCATAGAAGGACAATTAATTACGGTGGTTCCTTTGCAGAGGTTTGACATTGCCACTGCTAAGTCAGAGCTAAAGCTCTCTTCAATCAGCAGGAAGCATGAGACATGCTGATTGCAGAGCTTTAGCTATGAAGACTAAACAAGGGGCGTGTTTGAACTCTTTAGAGAGACTACTGTTTACATACAAGGAGCAAGCATGCTGGAAGGGGACAGGCTATTCTACTCACGTTGTGGCTACATTCTAAGCAAAAACTGTAAGGCTTTGCACACCATTTTTTTTTTTAAATAAACCAAAAATACAGTCCTATTTAAAGCAATTAAACATTTACCATCATTGCAGCTACACACAGGGAAAAAAATATGCAGAATATACATAACGTATTAAAACAATAATTTCAAATAAAGATATTCCACATCATATAGACCAGCTATCTAAAGACAAATACAAATTGTGCCTATTGCATATAGTGGGGGCATTATTAGCTATCAATCGTAATATTGTTACTCTATGTTCTGACTTAACAAGGTGTGTGTTGGACCTCTGCAGAGAAACTACCGTTTCCATGCAGGGAGCAAGCATGCTGGAAAGGGACAGGGGTTTCCATTAATGTTGTAGTTACATTGTAAACTGGATGTTTGATAAAACCGCCCTCCTATGCAAACACCACTCTGCGCCCGAGGATGATAGGTTATTGTGATAAAAGACTTTAAATATAAATAAAATCATGTTAGTGTAAATATATAGTGAAACATAAAAAAACACTAAAAGCAGCAGCTTAAAAATCAGGAAAAATGAAAAGTACAATAAAAAAAGTGCACATAAAGTCTCTTAAATTATTATCAGTTAAACATGGACGTCCGATACATAAATGAATAAGATGTTCAATAGCATGAAAATTGAAAAACCGTTCTATATAGTTGCTGTGTAGTCGGTCTGAGCCATCCACCAGAACACTTCACCATGTGCGATGTTCTTCCCCTATGGGGGTACACTCACCAGATACACAATCAAAATAAGCCTGTAGTCACCAAATTCTCCACTTCTCCTCCAAATCCACCATAACAGCTCTATGTATCTGGTGAGTGTACCCCCCATAGGGGAAGAACATCGCACGTGGTGAAGTGTTCTGGTGGATGGCTCAGACAGACTACACAGCAACTATATAGAAAGTTTTTTCCATTTTCATACTATTGAACATCTTATTAATTTATTTATCGGACATCCATGTCTGACTGATAGCGCTGCTACAATAATTTAAGAGACTTTATGTGCACTTTTTTATTGTACTTTTCATTGTAGTTACATTCTAAAATAAAACTGGAAGGCTTTGCACACCTTTATACATGTGGAATGTATTTAGCTGAATAAAACTGACAGTTCATTTGGGCTTTAACCAGGAATATGAGGACACTAAAGTGTTATATATCTTCTATGTTAGCCAGGCATTACCTAACTCGGGGAGGACCAGTATAGTTAAGAAGAACAATAAAACGAGTATTCTTACCCACAGTCTCCACCAGCACAATATTATAACCACCACTTTCACAGAGTAAAATAGCTTCATTAGTTGTCCTTGTGACCCCTCCCAGTGTCCCTCTGGTGGGAGAAGGTCGAATGTAAGCATTCATATCTCTAGACAGCTCTTGCATTCGTGTTTTATCCCCAAGAAGAGAGCCTGAAATTAGTAATAAAAACCCATTGTCAGAGCTACACTATAGTTCTAAATGTAAATCTTGATGGCCATTTGGCAAAGCTTTGTTGTCACAAAGAGGAACATCATACAAAATACTTAGACACACGGGTTCACAAATTCTGTTAAATTATTCTACATCGATCATAAGATTCATTTAGTGACAGATTTGTATGTATTGCAGTAGCTTCAGAAGTATGAAAAAATCCACTGATTGACAATTAAAGAAGACCACCACCAAAAAACAGGTACATGCTATTTCAGGCATGTGCAAAGCAGTAAACGGAGAGCACTCCATATTACCACGTTCACCAGCCCACCCCTATGTGGGTGAAGGAGTTTTACTGCCAATTCAGAATATGCAAATATTTTATTGTACATGGTCTGGCCACAAGTTCACTTTAATTCCTCATACATTTTATACACATATTAAAATATACAGTTTTCAAAAGAAAAAAAAAAAAAATTGTCATCTGAGATCACTTATACCACTATTAATAGAGCTACACAATTCTGGATAAAATGAGAATCACAATTTTTTTTTACTTAGAATAAAGATCATGATTCTCTACGTAACATCATCTTTCACATTATACAAAAAAATTGGGCTAACTTTACTGTTTATTTTTTTCTCTTTTTAACCGCTTCCCGACCGCCTAACGCCGATATACGTCGGCAAAATGGCACGGGCAGGCAAAATCACGTACCTGTACGTGATCGTGCATGTGCCTGCCTGTGGGTCGCGCTCGCGACCCGGTCGGGAGCTCCGTGACCCCGGCCGCGGGACCAGCGGACCCGATCGCCGCTGGTGTCCCGTGATCGGGTTACGGAGCTGAAGAACGGGGAGAGGTTTGTGTAAACAAACCTCTCCCCGCGCTTCCTACTCTGCCTGTCATTGATCGGCTGTTCCCTGTCATCGGGAAAGCCGATCAATGACGTCAGACGTACAGCCACGCCCCCCTACTGTAAAAAAAAACACAACACGTCACACTGACTCCTCCCCGCCCCCTAGTGGTTAACTCCTTCACTGCCACTGTCATTTACATAGGAATCAGTGCTATTTAAATAGCACTGATTTCTGTATAAATGACAAATGTCCCAAAAATGTGTCAAAAATGTCCGATGTGTCCGCCATAATGTCCCGGTCACAATAAAAAAAAAAAAAAAAAATCGCTGATCGCCGCCATTACTAGTAAAAAAAAAAATATTAATAAAAATGCTATAAAACTATCCCCTATTTTGTAAACGCTATAACTTTTGCGCAAACCAATCAATAATCGCTAATTGCAATTTTTTTTACCAAAAATATATGTCGAAGAATACGTATCGGCCTAAACTGAGAAAAAAAAAACATTTTTATATATTTTTGGGGATATTTCTTATAGCAAAAAGTAAAAAATATTGCATTTTTTTCTAAATTGTCGCTCTATTTTTGTTTATAGCGCAAAAAAATAAAAAACGCAGGGGCGATCAAATACCACCAAAAGAAAGCTCTATTTGTGGGAAAAAAAGGACGCCAATTTTGTTTTGGAGCCACGTCGCACGACCGCGCAATTGTCAGTTAAATCGACGCAGTGCCAATTGGTCCGGGGCTGAAGTGGTTAATTAATTGAAGTGTATTTTTTCCCCAAAAATTGCTTTTGTAAGACCACTGTGCAAATACAGTGTGACATAAAATATTGCAAAGACCGCCATTTTATTCTCTATGGTCCACACACACACACACACACACATATACACACACACACACACACACACACACACACACACACACTTGTTGTTTACAAGTTAAAATCAGTTATTTTTGCTAGAAGATTACTTAGACCCAAAATGAACTCATTTTATCCGTCTGTATCCCCCACCTGTTATAGGGGATGCTCAGATCAAGGAACCATCTTGCATACCTTCTGGAGCTGCAAAATCTTGAATCCCATTTGGTTGCAAACTGCAGCTAAGATTGAACATACAGTATAGGCAAAAAAAAATTCCTCATTCCCAATATATGTTTAGTGTTTGCACCTATACCAAACAGGTATTAGGCATATTATATATTACAGCATATTCGTCTGATTCACACCCTGTTCAACTCAATCCATTGGAGGATTCCGTTTAACTGGCATTCACCAACAGTCCATTGGTCCCATGTATTGAGTAGAATAGAACAAATAAAACTATCAGAGCAAATTCATCATACTCTCTTTGATACCATGCACATTTTCAAGAAAAAATGGTCTCCTTGGGATAATATTACCCAATGTAGCCTAATAATAAATATCTGCTTAGATCAAAACCATGATGTAACTGATGCAACCTTATAGGAAAAACTAATTCTTAGATATCAACACTATTGTTTTTATGTTGTATTGCTATGTTCTTTGTTATACATACCATTTACCTCATATTAAGCTCATACTTGATGTATAACAGAAACAAAAAGGTACATCCAATATATTTACATATATATATATATATAATATATATATGTATATATATATATATATATATATATATATATCTCTATGACCTTTTTATAACAAATAAAAATAGTTTGTAAACAAAAGGAAATTACTTAGAATCCCAAACATACATATATACATAATAAAAAAAAAAATGTCAGACCCTCTAGAGAATAAAATGGCGGTCGTTGCAATACTTTATGTCATACCGTATTTGCGCAGCAGTCTTGCAAGCTTAAGTTTTTTGGAAAAAAATACACTTTTTTTAATTAAAAAATAAGACAACAGTAAAGTTAGCCCATTTTTTTTTATATTGTGAAAGATAAATGTTGCGCCGAGTAACTTGATACCCAACATGCCATGCTTCAAAATGGCGCCCACTCGTGGAATGGTGACAAACTTTAACCCTCCATAGCCGACGTTTAAAAATTTCTACAGGTTACCAGTTTTGAGTTACAAAAGAGGTATTTTGCTAGAATTATTGCTCTCCAACGATCGTGGCGATACCTGACATGTGTGGTTTATATGCGTTCACGTCTTATTTTACTATTTTTACACTGTTCTTTCAAAAGAAAAAGAACAATTTGGGTCACTTTTATTCCTATTATAAACATCCCTTGTAATAGAAGCATGACAGGACCTCTTTAATGCGAGATCTGGGGTCAAAAAGACCTCAGATCTCATATTTACACTTAAATGCAATAAAAAAAAAAAGAAATTTGGATGGTGGGGCTTGAACCTGGACTCACGGCACAGGCGCCGTTCATCTTCGGAATCTGCTTGTCATCCGTACTGCGCATGCGCAGTACACAGCGGACAGTATCCGACGGGGGACACTATCCGACAGGACACCGGGTCTGAGCAGAGAACGGCTCTGCACTTGTTACATGAATCGTGGCAATGCCGGATTAAGATCATGGGGGGGGGGGGGGGGGGTTGAGATTGTGATTTGTTAGCAATTAATCGTGCAGCTCTACACTATAGGAAACAATAAATGGAGCTAAATTTGTGTGGTAAGAACCCTGCACTCAGAGAACCAATTTGTAATCGTACTGCTACTACAAAAAGTACTGCTACAGAACACAATTAGAAAATAAACTTCAGGTGCGAATGAGTCTGAGGCTCTCTTTTCAGATAACAAGCTTATGGTAGTATCCAAATAAAAAAACATGCTGCTTTAAAGCTGAGCTCCAGGAAAACTAAAAGTCCTCCCTTGAAGTGGGGTTGCACCTGCATTACAAAAGGTTAACTGCTTGTTTATATTTAGGGGGCCAGGTACAGCAGTTTCACTTACCTGATAGCTGTGCACTGGATATGAGGATACTGAGGGTCAATCCACTGCAGAAGCATGGGGGAGTGTTATCTGCCAGCGGAGGATCAGGTAAGTGAAAGTGCTTTTACTTTCCATTAGAAACCCAAAATTAAAAAAAATGTATGTATTGCAGCTTACCAATCATTAGATGTGGTGGCTGCATTCATTTTTTTTTTAGGCTTTCCCCTCTGTTTTCACCTGGTGATCCTGCCAGTAACACACCTTCTGTATTATGATGCCTACAGTCTGGATAGAGGAGCAGCAGAGACCCCTTTGTACAGCAGCACTGTCAGTTTGGGGGGGGGGGGGGGGGGGGGGGGGTTAGATGTACTAGCAGATTTAGATCACTAACAAAGTGAAGGCACACTCCAGCTAACATTTTTAGGGAGTTACAGCAACACTTTGGGATAAAGGTTTTACCTAAAGAAATAAAAGCAGGTCAGTGTTAAATGGTCTGTCTCAACCCTCTAATGGCTACATCTGCAGGACAGATTGCGCTGTTCAAATACAAAAGCCATACTGGCAGAATCACCTGGTAAAAATAAAAGGGAGAAAGCCTAAAAAGATAACCAATGCAGCCACCATATCTAAGAAGTGGTCAGCTGCTGTATATTAAAATGTTTGCTTTTGGGTTTAATACCGCTTGAGGGACTCAACAAATGCTTGAGAGCAACTTACCACCAGTGGTGCTAGACGATGGGTCAACAGCCAAAACTGCAACTTTGTGTCCCTGCTCAGTAAGCATTTTCCCAATATATTCAATAAAAGTTGATTTTCCAGCTCCTGGGGGACCAGACAGGCCTATGTCAAATATTGGGGAAACAAAACTATTTTAGTCACTGAATAGTTCTTTTTTTTTTTTTTTAATTCCTTTATTTCAAAGTAAATTGCATGACAAAAAATACAACAGAGAACATATCCAACCGATTACAAGACAAGTGGTAAGACAGGGAGTTAGAAGATGTGACAGTGTTCAGGCAACATTTGGCGGGTCGACTGGGCCTGCTTCTTGCCTAATAAACAATACAAAGAGATACAGTGCTAAGGCAACATTACCGAGTACAGGAACGCATAGGCTACTTGTTCAACGTTCTACCCTGTTTATGGACGGTCGTAAATCTGTTGGGAAAAACAGTCACTGGCCTGAATAAGCTATTACTTATTTTATTTATGGGTATGTTAGTACGATCATCTATATGCCCCACACATGGGCGACCTTCCGGTCTCGCTGTTTCCAGGTTTAAACCTGTATCTTCCTATGGACTCGTGTGTGGGTGGCAACTTGAGAAAAGGTGGAATACTACTTATGGGGAGGGGGGTGGGGGGGATCTTGAGGATGGGAGAAGCAAGAAAGGGGGGAAAGGGGGAAAAGGGGTGAGCAAGCAAGTTAAGAGGAAGGTGGTGTCCTCTGCCCGGGGGGCGTCGGTAAGGAGGTCTGCCTGTGGGGTCCAGGACTGCGTGCCACTTCTTGGAGATATTCCTCTGTGTATATGAAATACTGCCAGGGTCTCCAGGTCTCGCGGAAGGCCTCCTCCCTATCGTACAAAGTGGCTGAGAGGTCCTCCATGTCTCTCAGTTCGTTAACTTTAGCGAACCAGAGGGGCCTTGCCGGTGGGTTCTCCGATCTCCAACACAGCGGAATGCATGCCTTGGCCGCATTCAAAAGTTGAATGGTCAAAGACTTTTTATATTTTTTAATGGGTCGTTCTGTCATATGTAGCAGACAGGCCGCCGGGTTCCCTTCCAGGGAGACATTGGTCAGGTGTCTGATCGTGTCAGTCACCCCCCGCCAAAAAGGGGTAAGTTTGGGGCAGGACCAGAATATATGCAGCATCGTGCCAGCTTCAGTCCCACATCGCCAGCATCGGTCTGAAACCTGGGGAAATATACGATGCAGGGTAGTGGGTGTTCTGTACCAGCGAGTGGTAATCTTGTAGCAGGTCTCTTGGACTCTGGTGGCGATGGACGCCTTCTGTGCGAAGTGCAGGATTTTTTGTCTTTGTTCGCCCATGAAGTGCATATTAAGTTCTGTCTCCCACTTAGTTATGAAGGGGGGTGTAGATCCCTCTATTGATTGGGTTAGAGAGGAGTATATGAGCGAAAGACAATGGCGTTCTGGCTCCCCACGATGACAAATGCGCTCCAGTTCTGTGAGTGGACGAGAGATGCCCGGTTTCCGCATGCAGCTGCGCAAAAAGTTCCGGAGCTGCAAACCGCTCCAGAAGTCCAGAGGGGGGTCCGCTGCCAATGTCCCTGCTTCTAAGGTGAGTCGGCCATCTGATCCTATAAAATCGCACAAGCGTAGTCTGGTACCCGTCGCCAAGCGTTGGAGGGTGGGGCTCTGAAGGCCCGGGACAAATTCTGGGTTACCCAACACTGGCACCATAGGTGAGGGTGTAGGTGACATAGTGGAATGCTTAAAGGCATCTCTTGCCACCGAGAGGGTGCTTCCCAGTGTGGGGTGGTCCGCCAATTCCTTTGGCAGGGGGGCAGCGATCCACGGCCGGCTCCCGAGCGTGCCCTCTGAGTCTTCCCCTTCCATGGTTACCCAGTGTTTCGCCCCGGCATGACAGTGCCAGTCCACTATCCTGGTGAGGTGGACCGCCCTGTAGTAAGCCTTCATATCTGGGAGGCCAAGTCCACCATCACTTTTTGCCCTGTGCAGGAGCTGCATCTTTATGCGTGGCTTGCAGTGTGACCATATAAAGCCCCTAAACATGGCTTCCAACCGTTTAAAGAATGTTGGGGGCAGGCGGATGGGCAACGCCTGCATTACATACAGGACCTTGGGTAGTAGAGTCATCTTCAGAGCATTACAGCGTCCGAACCACGTCAAAGTGAGTGTATGCCAGCGCAGAAGGTCTGCCTTCAGACGGTCGAGCATTGGTGCGAAATTGGCCTCGTATAGGCCTTTGGTGTCTGGGGTGATGTCCACCCCCAAATACCGAATGCGGTCTTTTGCCCATTTCAGCGGGAAGGTTTGTCTCAGACGCCTCACAGTGTCATTCCCTACTGTTATGTTCAGGATGGAGGACTTTGCCAAATTAATTTGAAAGAGAGAGAGGGTGCCGTAAGTTTGCAGAGATTGGAGCAAGTTGGGGAGTGACGTGAGGGGTTCTGTGACGAAAAAGATGAGGTCATCTGCAAACGCGGCCACCTTGTGGCTCCCCGAGGGTTTGGGGTAGCCCACAATGCCTGCATCAGCCCGGATGTGGCACAGGAGTGGCTCCAATGAAAGGATGAAGATTAGTGGTGATAGAGGGCACCCCTGGCGTGTGCCATTGCGTATGCGGAAAAAGTCGGATCTCGTCTCGTTGACTTTAATCGATGCCGTCGGGTTAGTGTATAGAGACAGAATCCAGGTCAGCATGGAGGGTTTCAGACCAATGTGTTCCAAGGTGGCCCGGATAAATGACCAGTCAACACGATCGAACGCCTTCTCCGCGTCAGTGGACAGCAGGAGAAGGGCTCGATTGGAAGTCTTGGCAGCATGAAGCAGATTGAGCACCCGGATAGTGTTGTCCCGAGGCTCTCTCATCGGGACAAAGCCTGCCTGGTCCCTATGAATGAGATTGGGGATATGTGGGAGTAGCCCGTTTGCTAGGATTCTGGCAAAGAGCTTTAGGTCCGTGTTCAAGAGAGCGATAGGGCGGAAATTTCCACACTGCGAGGGGTCCTTCCCCTCCTTCGGGATGAGGGAGATAAAGGCTCTCAAGGAGTCCTCTGGGAAGGAATTCCCTTCTGTAATGGAATTAAGGGTGGCGACCAACGGTTGCGCTAGAGTGTCAAAGAAGGTTTTATAGTAAGCTGGGGTTAAGCCGTCAGGGCCCGGTGCTTTTTTGGGTTTGGAAGTGGCCAGAGCCTCACCCAGCTCCGTAACTGTAATCGGCTCCTCCATCTCCTCCTGCACGGTTCCAGGCAGTGAGGGCATGCCCGACGCTGCTATATACGACCGTGGGGTTAATGGGCTTTCCCCCGATGGGTCTGTGATGTGTGGCTTCTCTAAGTTGTAGAGGCTTTTGTAGAAAGAATGAAATTCCTTGGCGATGTCTGAAGAGACATGCAGCCGTTGGCCAGACGGCGTTAGAATGTGGGGAATATAAGTCTTAGTACGCGGACCCCGTAAAGCCCTTGCTAGCAGCGTACCAGGTTTGTTTGAGAATTCATACATGGTACGCCGTGCCCATGCCAGCTTCTGTTTCGTCTTGTGGAACAAAATACCATGTAGTTCCTCTCGGGCCTTAAGAAGGTCCTGGAATGTGGCCTGGGCTAGACTCGCCTTATGCTTACTTTCTAAATTACGGATCAATGTCAGGAGTTCTTCTGTACGGCGGTTTCTTTCGCGCTTGAGTCGAGCTCCTATCCGGATCAGCGTGCCCCTTATGACCGCCTTGTGGGCCTCCCACATCACAAGGGGATTGGTAACCGAATCCCTATTTAGGGAGAAGTACTCACGCAGAGCAGTCAAGATCTCTGTGCGAGTGTCCTCTGATTGAAGCAGAGATTCGTTCAGGGTCCATGATGGTGGGGATCGGGATTCCGTTCCCAACTGTAATATCAGGTTTACTGGTGCGTGGTCCGAGAAAGACATGACGTCTATGGACGTTGACACTACTCTAGAAAGGTCTTTGTGGGATAGTAAGAGGTAGTCCAGCCGCGAATAGGTGTGGTGTACCTGAGAGAAAAACGTGTAGTCACGTTCCTGAGCGTGAAGCAGCCGCCAAGGGTCTACCAAGTGCAATGCATGTATGTCGGACTTCAATCGCTTGAGGCGTGAGTAGGAGAGGTGGGACGCGCCCCGTGACACATCGAGGGACGGTTCCATGGCAAAGTTGAGATCTCCACCAAACACCAATATACCCTCTGTGAACTCAAGGAGCTCAGGAAGGAGCTTCCGTAGAAATTGCGGGTGGTCTGTGTTGGGAAAATAAACATTGGCGAGGGTGACTAACACCCCAGACACCTTCCCTTTAAGCAGGATAAAACGGCCAAGCGGGTCTGTCTTCTGTGCTATGAACGACCAGGGTACTGATTTTGCCAAGAGAATACTCAACCCTTTAGATTTGGAGATCGGAGACACACTATGATATGCCAGTGGGAAGGCCCCATTGGTCAGCCTAGGCATGCAATCAGCACGAAAGTGTGTCTCTTGCAAGAACGCCACTTGTGTGTTGCCTTTGCGCAGGTTTGTCAAGAGCTGCGATCGCTTTTCAGGAGTGTTCAGACCACGGACATTTAGGGAGGTGATCTTGAGGAGACCCATAGTAATACTCGGAGTTCCCACGTGGGAAAAAGAGGTCCCCCCGCTGCAGAGGATCAGAGAGGCGGAGGAAGCGTGGAGATCAGAGTAGGAGTGTACAGCGGAAGTTAGAGGGAGCAAGGGGAGAAGAGAAGAAGAAGGAGGAGGAGGAGGGGAGGAGGGGGGTAGGAGGGTGGGATGGATAAGGGGAGGGAGGAAACGGTTCCTGTTTAGGTAATTTCTAAGGACCCCTTGTGGGCACTATGTGTGTCCACACAGGGATCTACCCTATTGGGGGGTGGATGAAGCGAGAAAAATTGTTGTTTCCCTCTTCTTTTTCCCCCTCTGTGGGAGGAAAAAGAGAACAGGGAAAGGCAATCAGCCAAACAAAATTCAATATGAGAATGGAATATAAATCTCAATAAATCTCAATAAACATGGAGATGCAGGGGCAGATAGCCCAGGAGAACATTAATTATTAAAGCAAATTCAGTATAAACATAACATGAGTACCAACAGCACAAAGCCTTTACCTTTCACCTACATACCTGGCCTACGAAAAAATAGAGACCGCATGAGCATTAAACTTCGGAGGCGGGTAACTTCACCCTCACTGGAGACACTTAGCATCTCACCCGGAATGTCTGTGACCCTCCCATGCCCCAGCCGAATAATGACCAAGGGCTAGCCCATCGTTCACTGTGTCTAGGTTCCAGGCTGGAAAGACTGGAGGTCACGGTTATCGCTAGTCGCTATGGAGGGGCCGTGCGGGTGAGCCTTGCTCACTCATGATCCCAGGGCACCCCACCCTCCACCCTCCCGTGTGTACAGGCTAAAGGAAAAAAGAAGAATGATCTAGGTGAGGTGGCGGGCGTGTGGCTGCCCCATGGCAGACTGGGTATGTGTCCATAGGCTGTATGCCTGGGGTGTGAGTACAGGGGTGGAGGAGGCAACTCCAGCGCTACAGTCCCTTAGGTGACCAACCAACTATAAGGCGTAGGGGGGGGGGGAGGCAGCCGAGCTGGCCCCTAACTGAGCTTGTCTAGATGGCAATGTACCCAACAGCCCAAAACCCCATCACCGCCCCCCCCATACAGTGTACCTTGCTATATTTCCCCAGGTGTCATACAGCCAACCCCCATTAAACCTTAGTTCACTGCGGCTTCTGCTTTCCCTAGTCAGGAGTCCGTGGGTGGATTCTTGCGAGGTGTCAAAGTCCGCTGGGTAGCTCGCTGTCTCCGTTCGCCGGCCGTGCATGGTTCAAACAAAACAAAGTGTTCCGGTGGTAGGTAGGTTAGTGTGCATTAATCAAGGTACCTAACTAGTCTCTGAGAAGGGGAGACATTTAGTCCTCTGAAGACATCGGATGGGGCCTAGAGGTCTCACGGCTGGTGGCTCTTGAGCGTGGTCGGCGGGTCCGCTGTGATCTGGGAGGCGGTGGTCTCGTGGTCTCCTGTGAAAGAAGGAAGTCAAACCAGTTGGGCACCGAGATTGCCGGCTTGTTGAGGAAATCAAATAGGTCCGGAAGTTGGTCTGGTGTGCGTAGTTGAAATTCCGTTCCTCTCCTACGTATAATCAGGTGGAAGGGATGCCCCCACCTATAGGTGGCTTCAGCTTGTCGGATCACTTCCAGTAAGGGGCGCATGAGTCCCCGCATGGCCCTTGTTTGCCTTGATATGTCAGGGTAAATCCGGATAGGCGCGCCGTCAAAGTCAATAGTGCCCCGCTCCCAGGCCAGGCGCATAATTTCTTCCTTAATGGTAAAGAAATGGACCCTGCAGAGGACATCTCGCGGAGGGTCTGTTGCCGGTGGGTCTCGTGCAGCTGAGGGCGCCGCTCTGGGACCCGGGATCCGGTGCACTCTATCCAGCTCCAGGTCTGCCGTAGGCGGCTTCCCCAGTACCTGGTTTAGAAGGGCCACAACCGTGGCACGGAGGTCTGGGCCAGCGGTAGCCTCCGGAATGCCTCGGAGGCGCAAGTTGTTCCTCCTGCTCCTGTTTTCGCCGTCGTCTAACTTTAATTGCATCTCAATCAGCTGATGGCGGAATGCCTGCTGTCCTGCTTCGAGGGACGCAATGCGTGTTTCCGTCGTGGAGCTGGAGGTTTCTAGCACCGTGACCCTCTCCTCCACAGTGTCTACCTGTTGGCGTAGGTCATGTAGCTCTCTGGATAGTGCATTAACTATGGAGGCCGCCATCTCCTGCAGGTCCTGTTTAGATGGCAGGCCCGCAACAATGTCCCGTAAAGCTCCCTCCTGGTCGCCATCGGGCCCCCCCTGAAAGACGGGACTCATCGACAGCTCGGTGTTGGGGAGTGGGGGTGACAGGATGGGAGAGGGAGCCCTGTCACTTCGAGAGGGTTGTGAGGCATTGGGTGCTGCAGCCACCGACGAACCTTTCCCTGGCTGGGTGATTGCGTTGGCGTATGAGACACGCGGCGGCGCCATTTTAGCTGGTGTGGCGGGGGACGGGGCGCTGTGCGGCCTGAGGAAGTAATGTGCGATTCCGGGACCCCTCGATTCCCCCGTGTTCAGCGGGTGTTTGCGCTCCCCTGGCATGTACTTATTTGTGTCTTCTGACTGGCTGTCTGTCTGTTCTCTGGGCTATGGCCTGCAGAGCTCCATGTTGGGCGTCCTCACTCTGCCATTGCTAAGCTACGCCCCTGTACATCAAGTTTTGGGGGGATAGGGTTAGTCTTGTGTCTTTAGAGGTGGCAGGGTGTCTGTGGGGTAACAAGATGTTCGCTGCTCTCCACTGGTAGGCCGCAGCCGCGGGCTTTCCTGGGGGATATCTGCCAGGTGGGTGAGTTCTGCTAAAGTGGGGCCGGGAGACTGTTCCGTGCAGAGCAGAGATGGGATCTTGGGCAGGCAGCTACTTCTGAGGGACTTGACTGTACAGATTAAAAAGCAGTTAGGTACTCACTGTGTCCCTGGAGAGTGGCTGCAGTCAGTCTTGCAGGACAGGCTTAGGTCACACTGCTGCTGGGTGCAGCAAGATGGCCGTCACTCCTGGATGTGGGCACAGGCCTCCGCTAGCCCCAGGGCTGCAATTGCTGCTGAAGACCACCTAGTCTGTAGTCCGGGGTTCCTTCTCAGTCAGCAGGGTACTTTGGGAGGTCAGTGGGGCTGGAATCAGGAACGGGAGGGGAGGTGAAGAGGCTTCCAGGGAGTCCTGGGTGTAGCAAGATGGCCGCCGTCTTCCTTCCTGGGGGACTAAACACTGCAGACCCCTCCAGCGGCCTTCCAATTGCCCATAAACCGACCTCCCTGGTTCAGGAGGCCGTCGGATGCGTACCTGGGCAGGACTGTCTTGCCCCGTAGAGCGCTGTACTCGAGCGCGGAGGATGCAGCTGGCGGTGTAGGCCTCAAGATGGTGGCGGCACAGTTGTGTATGGGGCCGGCCGCGGCCCGGATAGCAAAGCGAACAGCCGCCCGGGAGACCTAATACAGGTACCGGTCTCTGCAGGGGACGTCTGGGGGTTAGGATGCCTGATTTTTGGGGCTTGTAAGGGGATGCTGGCTCAGGATGGCACTAGATTCTGGTGGTCCCAGCGGAGCTTCACAGCGAGACGTCTTTCTCCTCTCGCTTCCGGCCACGCCCCTCAGTCACTGAATAGTTCAATATGAAATGTAACAGTTTTTAAAGTAAAAAAAAATCTGAAATAGAACCCTAAAATCCATAAACTACTAAATAACACAAGTAGCAAGACGTGTGAAAATCAGATCGGAAAAGACAGGAAGAACTTTGTACACAACCAGAACTCTGTGAATGAACAATGTGGCTGCTGCTGTGCTGTTCTTAAACTGTGACAGTGGGTGCGGGAAGAAGATCCCACAGGGGGAGGTTGAGGTAGTGGAGAGGTCAGCTGCTCCAAAGTAACATATTACATCCTAAATCCCTCTGTGATTGGACACCCTAGTGTTAACCCCTTCCCTGCCAGTGCCATTAACACAGACCATCAGTGCATTTTTATAGCACTGATCACTGGATTGGTGTCACTGGTCACCAAAAGTGTCACTTAGAGTCAGATTTGTCTGCCGCAATGTCACAGTCCCGCTAAAAATCGCAGACCGTCACCATTAAAAATAATAAAATAAATTTAAAAAAAAAAAGTTCTAAATCTAGCCCGTAGTTTGTAGACGCTATAACGTTTGCACAAACCAATCAATATATGCTTATTGGGATTTTTATTTATTTTTTTAAACCAAAAATACATAGCAGAATACATATTGGCCTAAATTGATGAAAAAATTTGTTTATTTAAATGTTTTTGGGGATATGTATTATAGCAGAAAGTAAAAAAAATCTTTTTTTTTTATTTTTTATTTATTCTTCTTTCAAAATTGCCTTTTTAATTTTTTTGTTTGTTTATAGCGCAAAAAATAAAAACCGCAGGAGGTGATAAAATACCACCAAAATAAAGCTCCATTTGTGGGGAAAAAAGGACGTCAATTTTGTTTGGGTACAACGTCGCAATTGTCAGTTAAAGCGACGCAGTGCCGTATTGCAAAAAATGGCCTGGTCAGAAAGTGGGTAAAACCTTCTGGGGCTGAAGTGGTTAAAGCCTTAAGCCAGTACTAACACTTTTTCTGTCATTCCTTTTTAAAAAAAAAAAAAAAGGAACATTTTAGGCATGAAGGATAGGTAAACCCCTCAAACGCTATATATTTTCTGAAATCATGGACCATTGACAATAAAATGTTGGTAAGTTGCAATTTTTTAAGTTAAATCACATAATGCTAATTTTAGTGCAAACAAAATATTACCCAAATTTCTTGGAAAAAACATGAAAGATGAAGTTCCATTCAGTAAATAGATACTTAAAATTGTCAAGCCTTAAAATTTTGCACACAGGTAAAATGGCAAAACATTGGTACTCAAAATTGTGGTCCATAGATGTTGCTTCAAAAGCACTTACAGGTTTATACCGTAATTACTATAACATAGGGGACCAATAGCCAGGATAAGTTCTCTTTAATGATATATCAGGGGCCTATTTGACCTCCTGCTTTCTCCTCTGCACTCCATTGATGCTGAAAAAAATATAAAAATGAACCAAAGCGCCAAAGGATGAAAATAAATGAAAAAACCTCATGTATGTGTTAATATGGATAAAGAAAACTGATTTCTTTACCACATAACTAAAGCAGCTGCAGCGTGAAATTGGTGTGAACAATAAAATGATAAAAAGTATACCACGCTAAATGCTAAAAAAAAAATTACATACAGGTAATAGATATAGGTGATACACTGGTAACAATTAATACAATTTATAAAACAGTCCCCAGTGAGAAAAAGGTGCTTGTGCTGGTGGAACAGTATCCAGTGCTGTGACTTGAATTATAGATGGATGATTATGTGCTTCTTAAGTGCTTAAAATAGGGTGCCCCCCCCTAGTAGATGTGCACTCACCCCTGGGAGTGGACCAACTATCGCTAGTTAGGTCAAATGTGCATGTGGAGCGACCCCTGTGTATGTCCTCTGGTCCGATGATTGGCTGCGGTGAATGTTCCTCATATAAATAGATATAATAGAAACAGCCTCATTGCGCAGTACCATTGATAAAGAGCGTTTTATTCCAAAAAATTATATATTCGGTTCGAAAAATTGTATTCTCTGCTGCAGAAAATTCTTGACATTTAGCCCCTGGTGCTAGGAACCCCAGCTTGGATAGGTTGAAGTGCTAGTTCCACTGGGTTTGCACACCAAATTTGGGGTTCCTAGCACCAAGTGGCCCCGAGATACAGGGCCCCAAAGTCGCTCAACTGTGTCCATCAGCAGCAATGTCATTTCGGGAACCTTTGGGTTCAGAGAGCCCAAATTTTGGCTGCAGCTAGGGGGCATCCTTAGCTACTGAGTTTTGAAGTTCGGGGGACCTATGGCTGCAAATGGGCATCGTTGACCCTCTTTTCCACTTACAGTAACTGCAAATTTCTCACCCTAGGCTTATACTCGAGTCAATAAGTTTTCCCAGTTTTTTGTGGTAAAATTAGGTGCCTCAGCTTATACTCGAGTATATATGGGATACACATGCAACATTTGGTGTAGAATCAAATAACTGTTGCTGATTATAAACCAGGGTACAACTCTTATGAATCACAGAAAAGTAAAATTTCGTAGATAAACCTGGAATAACATCATCTATGTTTTCAGAATTTTGAAATAACATAAAAATCAAAAAGAAAACAGTATAACAAATGAAAAAGGCATCAAGCAGGGAGATGATAACACAATATTCAATTCTGTCACATCTCGCCCCTCTAAGGACATCAAATTGTGGGAGAAGACACTCAAATAATACACTTTAAGGCAAGAGTAACCCGTCTTTCCCTCGGTAATCCACTGATGTAGGATATTATATATAGAAGGGAACCTCCCACCGCTACATCTGCTTGTTGCAACCATCTAACAACTCCCCGGTAGTCACAGAGACCTCAAGGGGCCTGAGGGTTGGTCCAGAGGCAAAAAAGAAAAAAAAAAATTAATATTAATAATAATAATAATAATACAGAAGCAAAAAATGTATAAAAAAATGGGGAAAAGGAAAAGAAGAAAAGGAAATAGACCATAGAGGGAAGAAAGACAAGAAGGAAAGCAGTGCACCACATGCCAAAAGAAAAGTATTTCAAAACAGTCCCGTCTCATAAGGCTTCCAACAGGCAATTCATCCAGGGTTCCCAAACAAAACAATTTTGTTGTTCAAAATCGCCAATAGGCATTTATTTACCTTTATCCGGGATAGCTTGGACTTTGGCAGGTGAAAGGGAACTGTAGGGGTTTTCCAAAACCTGGCTATCTAGCTGCAACAAATATAAAGGCTATGAGCCTCCTCGTGTGTTATGACGTCCTCTTCTCCGGGCGCTCCAACAGTGCCCGCAGAGGCGACTTAATGGGGTTCACTAGAGTGAGCAAGTGTATGAAGTTGTAAGTTCGAATCCAGAACCTCCTTACTTTTGGGCAAGTCCACCACACGTGGAACATAGAGCCATCTATTCCGCACCTTCTGAAGCACTGTTGGGAAGCTTCTGGGACATAGGTTGCTACTCTCGCCAGCATCATGTACCACCGCAGGAAAATCTTGTAGTTCACCTCAATCAACAAGGTATTATTATATGATTTGGATGCACATAGTGCCAACTTACTCTAATCCTCAACTTCCAAACTCTCCCCCAGATCTCGCTCCCATTTATGCATGTAAAATAACCTTTCAGAGGTAGGAGGACAAAATACTGTATATTTTTTTTAGATATGTGGCCAGTGTGTTTGTCAAAACAAAACACCTCTATGGTCACAGAATTCTGCTATTCGCAGCAAACCTTTGTTGGTCCATCGAGCAAAAGTTTGAAGATTACCAGAGCCAATGGGGTGTGTAGGGAATAAATCCATGCGTGGACAGTAATCTGTCCCATAGGTTCAATGAAAATGATAGAGTTGGACATAGCATAACCAGTCTATCCTTCGCCCACATCCACATTAAGTTTCTTATCTCCTTATTGGGGTATAGGGACGACTCCAAGGACATCCAATGTGGCCTGGAAGGTCATGTATGGAAGCGGAACAGCTGAGCTCACTGCGAAGCGTGGAAATATTTACTCAGATCTGGTACACTCAGGCCCCCCTCAATCTAGGTGTGTACAAGGTATATCTGTTCACCCAACCTGTAGGGGCTTTTAAAAACCCTGCCTATGGATAATTTAATGTACTAGTTTGTACCTAGTTTGTCGCCATTGAACAGGCATGTGCAATTTTAAAGCATGACATGTTTGGTATCTATTTACTCGGCTTAACCACTTTGATACAGGGCACTTTCACCCCCTTACTGACCCGGCCAATTTTCAGCGTTTGTTGCTGTCGCACATTGAACAACAATTGCGCGGTCATGCAAAACTGTACCCAAATGAATTTTTGTTGCATTGTTTGGAGACAGATAGAGCTTTCTTTTGGTGGTTTAATCACCACTGGGTTTTTTATTTTTTGCTAAACAAACAAAAGATCACAAATTTTTTTAAATACTGTGGAGACCACATAGAGAGCATATGGCTAATCCGTGATGCACCCCCGCTTGAGATAACCCTTGATATAGCTGAGGTACACACCAAGTAGATGGAATCTTCAAGATCTTCATATAGGTCTTGCATATGGTCATATTACAACTTGGACAAAGTAGAAATACTTTAAATGAGTATTCCTTTTCTTTAAATTATTTCCATTCATGCTGTTAATGAATTATGGACTTGGATGTCACACACAACTCTCATTTAGCAGGTCCAGACCTACTGGCATAGCTCATGGCTGGTGATGGTTAATGCTCTCAGACCCATGTTCTGAGGTCCTTATAGTAAAAATGTAAAATACAGGAAACACATATTCAAATCTGCAGGCATGCCATATAAGATGGTCAGAGATTGCAGACATCTTGTGGGAAATGGTCAGAGACTGCAGACATGCTACAGGGCACGGCCAGGGACTATACAGTAAACTGTAGTAGACTGCAGGCATACAACAGAAGATGGATACAGGAAACAGACAAGCTATAGTAAATGGTCAGAGAGTGCAAACATATTACAGGAAAAAGAGCCTCTAGGCATAGACACGAGAGATAGTCAGAGACTGCATACATGCTCCAGTAGATGGTCAGAGATTGCAGATATTCCACAGATGTGGCTGGAGACATGCTGCAGGTCAGAGACAAGGGACAAGTTGTGTAAGAATGCTAGAAATCCTTGCTATTGCAGTGTCTTTTAAATGAGTGCTCCCACTATTGACCGCTGGACTCAAGGGTTGCATAAAATGTACTAAAGGGTTGCTCATGGGCCACGAGCAGCAGGTTGGGCATCAGGGATCTGAACATTTTGCCCTTCAGATTGTGTGTACCCCTTTTGCTAGTAAAGTTAAAAATCAAGCTATCCTTCAAATAAAAAAAATAAAATAAAAAAAAGAAGCTGACATTAATGCATTGGACACTGTAAGCATGGACTACAACACTGACCTATTCTAAACGCTAGAGGTTTTCCGTTATTTAGGTGCTCCTTTTCTCGGTGATGACTTAGTATCTTCTGCAGCAGTACTTGAGCAATTTGCCTTTTTCTCATATGTGTAGATTCTATCAGTGTTATGGCTTCTGCCAAGCAAGCTCGATGCCCTTCCACCAATCCCTCATAAATTCTATTTAGCAGTCGCTCTTCTTTTTTTGCTAGAGTCCGTGATTCGTGCTGGGTCAGCGCTGCGATACACAAGTTCCTTCTGTCACTAGGCCTGGAGTCCATCTTTCTTGATGTAAAGTAATAATTTATGTGCTTGTGTATGGATGTTTGAAGCAGCGCAGAATTTCTATGAAAATTGGTGGAAACTGTCCATGCTACATTCCGTAGCTGGAAAATAGGAAATGTTTGCATGTTTCCCACAGAGACTGTCACCACATCAGATCTCGAAGAATAAGAAAAGTGGAATGGGTTTGATGATAGCTAAATTGGAGGCCTGCTGGTGTCTTCTTCAACCTTCAATAGGCAAACATGTTGCAAAGTATTTTCTAAAAAAAAAAAAAAAAGAAAAACACAAGTTACTTTTACAGTGAAGGAAAACAAGCCAGACTTAACCATCTAGGACAGTGCTTTCCAAACTGCGGCCCTTTGCTTGTCAATATACTTCCCTTAGGACATTATTCACCCTACTGTAAGCAGCAGTGGGGTTAGTTCCTGCCACTGACACCAACAATGGGGCCCTATTCCCCCCCCTGACACCAACATTGGGGGGCCCTATTCCCCCCCACTGACACCAACACTGGGGGGCCCTATCCCCCCCCCCCACTGACACCAACACTGGGGGGCCCTATTCCCCCCCCACTGACACCAACACTGGGGGGGCCCTATCCCCCCCCCCTGACACCAACACTGGGGGGCCCAATCCCCCCCCCCACCAACACTGGGGGGCCCTATTCCCCCCCACTGACACCAACACTGGGGGGCCCTATCCCCCCCCCCACTGACACCAACACTGGGGGGCTCTATTCCCCCCCCACTGACACCCACCCCCCCCCCCCACTGACACCAACACTGGGGGGGCCCTATCCCCCCCCACTGACACCAACACTGGGGGGCCCTATTCCCCCCCCCACTGACACCAACACTGGGGGGCCCCCCCCCCCCACTGACACCAACCCTGGGGGGCCCTATTCCCCCCCCCACTGACACCAACACTGGGGGGCCCTATTCCCCCCCCCACTGACACCAACACTGGGGGGCCCTATTCCCCCCCCCCCCCCACTGACACCAACACTGGGGGGCTCTATTCCCCCCCCACTGACACCAACACTGGGGGGCTCTATTTCCCCCCCCCCAGACACCAACACTGGGGGGCCCTATTCCCCCCCCCACTGACACCAACACTGGGGGGCCCTATTCCCCCCCACTGACACCAACAATGGGGCCCTATTCCCCCCCACTGACACCAACAATGGGGCACTATTTATCCCCACTGACACCAATGATGGTGCACTACCCCCCCCCTCACTGACACCAACAATGAGATACTATTCCCCCGCCTCACTGACACCAACAATGGGGTACTATCCCCCCTCCACTGATACCAACAATGGGGCACTATCCCACCTCCACTAACACCAATGATGGGGTACTATTCCTCCCACTAATACCAACGATTGGGCACTATTCCTCCCACTAATACCAACGATTGGGCACTATTCCTCCCTCTGATACCAACGATTGGGCACTATTCCTCCCACTGTAACTTTTTACAGTTACATTGATCTAGCTTGGACCAATGTATATACTAGGGTTGCCACCTCATCCCTTTAAACCCGAACACATATGAATTACACAGGTTCTGTGGCTGATTAGGGGGTAATTAAACTCACTTAGTGCATTACCTGCATTAAATTAGCCTCAGAACCTGTGTAATTCATGTGTTCGGGCTTAAAGGGATGAGATGGCGAGTATTTATGGTTTATCAATCCTAGTATATACCATACCTGGCCGATGCCCCTGGAAGTGGGAAATCACTGTAGAAGTCACCACTACTCTAGTGATCTCCACTTGCTGAGTGACTGTCCTGCCTAATTCTGCCCACAGGAGGTCAGCTGCTCGGCACAGGCACCAATCAGAGAATCCTTTGCATCTCCTGAATGAATGCAAAGTGTTTTGTGATTGAACCGGGTGGAGTCATGACGCCTCTACTACATCCCTTTAAAACCGAACACATACGAATCACACAGGTTTTGTGGCTGATTAAGGTGGTAGTTAACCACTTGCCTACTGGGCACTTAAACCCCCCTCCTGCCCAGACCAATTTTCAGCTTTCAGTGCTCTTACACTTTGAATGACAATTACTCATGTAATACTGTACCCAAATAAATCTTTTGTCCTTTTTTTTCATACAAATAGAGCTTTCTTTTGGTGGTATTTGATCACCTCTGGGTTTTTTTATTTTTTGCGTTATAAATGAAAAAATACCGAAAATTTTGAAAAAAAGAAAAAACGCATTTTTCTTCGTTTCTGTGATAAAATTTCGCAAATTATTCATTTGTCTTCATAAATTTTGCCCACAATTTATACTACTACATATCTTTGGTACAAATAACCTAAATTAGTGGATATTTTTTGGTCTTTGTGAAAGTTAGAGAGTCTAGAAGCTGTGGTGCAAATCATAAAAAATTGATCACACCTGAAGTACTGGTGGCCTATCTCATTTCTTGCGACCCGAACAAGCCAGGAAAGTAAACATACCCTCCAAATTACCCCTTTTCTGAAAGTAGACATTCCAAGGTATTTAGTAAGAGGCAATTCTTTGCAAAATGAAGATTTTTTTCCCCCCAGAAAATTGTCATTGTAATAGGTTATTTCTCTCACATGGCATGTGTATACCACAAATGACACCCCAAAATACATTCTGCTACTCCTCCTGAGTATTACGATACCACATGTGTGGGACTTTTTCCACAGCCTAGCCACATAGAGAGGCCCAACATGCATGGAGCACCGTCATGTGTTCTAGGAGCATAAATTACACATCTAACTTGTCGAATACCTATTACACTTTTGAAAGCCCTGGGGCACCAGGACAATGACACTGATGTGGCACTGATGACACGTGACACTGATGACAGATGGCACTAATAGGTACTGTGGGCATGTGTGTTCGTGTGTGTGGCACTGCGTTTGTGTTCAAACACTCACGCTGCAGCCGCAGGTCGCTCTCCCTCCTCACACGCGGTCTATGTGAGGAGGGAGAGCCGGTGTCTTGCCGAGTTGGTTCCCCTGGCGGATTGGTTCCTCTCTGTACTGCGCAGGCGCAACGCTTGCGCAGTACGAACGACTAGGCATCTTCCGGAAATTGACGAACCTAAACAGATGCGAGTGAACTGTACACCGCACACGCGCGCGCTCCCGATGATCGCGCTAATAATTATATACAAAAAAAATATATATAAAAACACATAACCCTTTTTGCATTTTTCTCCCATACATTAAATCGTTTTTTTTTTCTTTTCTTGTGATGAGTATGCTGGGATTTACAGTCCCCTCAGCATTTGGAGCACCACTCGGGTGATTTATTTATGAGCAGTATGGGAAAATAATAGACCCGCCCCTTACATAGACTGCCCTTGCAGAGTAGCGCGAGCATCGGGAGCGTGCAGCATCATCTCGTACACCGCCTGCGCGTGCGTGGTGTACACTTCACTCGCATCTGTTTAGGTTCGGCAATTTTCGGAAATTTCGCTGCGCATGCGCAGTACAGATCTGCACTAATCCGCCAAGGGGAACCATCTCGGCAGAACACCGGCAATGAGAGATGATCTCATATGTTTACATATGAGATCATCTCTCATTGGACACTCCGATCGAGTACTAAATGAGCGCTGCGATTGGAAATTTAGCACGATCTGTGATTAGCTGTGTCCAAGGGACACGGCCAACACAGAATTTCCCCGATGCGCACCCGCAGCGGCGCGCTGGGAACTAGTAAACAGGAGGACATCCAGGGACGCCCTCCCGGCAATTCAGCGCCGCGCTGTAGCCGTCTTTGGGCTATAGTGTGGGGGGGACATCCAGGGACGCCCTCCCGGCAATTCAGCGCCGCGCTGTAGCCGTCTTTGGGCTATAGTGTGGGGGGGACATCCAGGGACGCCCTCCCGGCAATTCAGCGCCACGCTGTAGCCGTCTTTGGGCTATAGCGTGGGCACGTAGTGGTTAAACTCGCTTGGTGCCTGATCTGCATTATATTAGCCACAGAACCTGTGTAATTCATTTTTGTTCAGGTTTAAAGGGATGAGGTGGCGACCTTAAAGGAGTTGTAAGGCTTCATGTTTTTTCACCTTAATGCGATAAGGTGAAAAAACACCTTGCACTCTCCGGCCCCCCGTTTTATTTACCTAAGCCCCGAATCTCCGTGGGCGCGATCCCGCGTCGTTCTCTCCATGGCTGATCGGCTCCTCATTGGATAGATTGATAGCAGCGCAGCAATTGGCTCCCACTGCTGTCAATCAAATCTAGTGACGTGGCCCCAGGGGGGGGGGGGGGCGAGTCATACACTCGGCGGCTATGCACGTCGAGTGTATAACACGGGAGCGCACCCGCAAGGTGACCCCCTCGGGAAAGAGCTTCCCAGAGGGGGTTATGTATTGCGGGAAGGAGCCGAGACAGCCGCCGTGGGACCCCAGAAGAGGATGTTGGGGGCCACTCTGTGCAAAACTGCACAGTGGAGGGAAGTATTGTTTTAAAAAAAAAAAAAAGAAAAATTGAACCTTTAGTGTCCCTTTACCTAGGATTCTTTATCATTTATTTTATGGTAGTCTGTAGTTCCTGAATGACCTGGATGTCTTCTATTACCTGCCCAGAATCACTGGTCTCTCTTTATATGTGGGTGCTCCGTGTTATACTTCTATTCCCTCTCCTCTTTATACAGCAATGTGACAATACCGTCTCAGCATTTCCCTCCCCTCCACCGAAATGTAAATCTTTTAGCTCTGTCTTCCATACCTCTCTGAACACCCCTTCCTGCTCTTGAGTTCCAAGCCTCGATCTCACTAGCAGCCTTCACAATTCAAGCCTCGATTTCACTGGCAGCTTCCACATTCCAAGCCTCGTTCTGGTTCTTTCTACTTCTAGGCTGCTAGCTAAACGTTGTCTGTACGTCTTCAGTCACATGACTGCAGACTGGCAAGAGAACATGCTGAGGGCGTTAGAAGGGATCTTCTCCTCCTACAGTCTACAGATTAAACTTTATTAAGATATACATATTACACTGCCAGTCCGCACATTATTTTCTGATGGTTACACGTCTTAAAGTGACTCAACTCTGGTTTTAAAATAAAACATTATATTGAAGTATGTATTCTTAAAGTGGTTCTAAAGCCTTAAAGGCATTCTATGGATTAAAGTGTTTGTTACCCCCAACACTTCATATTCCTGATGTGTGAAATCCCTGGTGATCCTGCCAGTCCCTCTGCTTTACTATTAAAAACTTACCACGCTAAGCAGGAGAACACACCATGGTCAGTGTGCTCTCCTCCAATGATCTGACACCCCCCCCCCCCCCCCTGCACAGCCTTTCACTGGGAAGATCGCTGCTGTTTCTCCTCCCCCCCAGCTCTTATGCAGCTGAGAATATAGGGAATGTTATCACCTATTAAAAAGAGGGGGAAAAAGTTATTTATAATGTATTTTTACATCGATACAAAAATGTTTTGCCTTTCATTTCTATTTTAACTAAATAGGGTGCTTTACAAGGTGATCATTTACAATGACTAAAGTGAAAAACCTGTGCTGTAGTTCCCCAACCCCTCCCCCCCTTTCCTGGCTGGCTTCTGCTGCTGTCAATCAAATCCGGTGACACAGGAGTCGGGCCGAGTCCCGCTGTCTAAAACGGGCTTTCCGTGGGGGCACCCGATAAAGAGGAGGAGCCTGGAGCTCCGGCAAGGGACCCCTAAAGAAGAGAATCAGGGACACTCTGTGCAAAACTATTACACAGAGCAGGTAAGTATTTTTGTTATTTTTAAAAAAAAAACAAAGCTTTACAACTACTTTAACGCAGAAAAGTCTCCTCTATTGCTCTCAGCCTCCTCCATATCTCTAAGTTCCTTCTTTTTTTTTGCTGCTGTGATTTTATTGCCTGTTGGAGGGTGGCTACGTTCTTTTCCCATGGGTACACTGTATGCAGGAACCTAGCCAATCTGTTGCTCACTCTAGAAATGGACTAGGGACTATAGGACGTGTAGTGTGCACAGGGTAGTGCATATGACCGCAACTAACTTGCACTGCTTGTTCCAACCATATTGAAGTGAGGGGGAAAGGAAAAGTTTGGGAGCTCACAGAAGACATTACAAAGAAGCAGAAAAAAACAGTAAGAAAAAAATCTTATAAGAAATAGATTGCAGGGACATTAAAGTGGAGCTAAACATACCTTTTCTTCAGTGGTCTCTGTCCCTCACCAGCACCTTCTATTGGGTGCTGGTCTTCAGCCATCTTCATTGGTCGGCGCCGGATTACTTCACTCCTGCACAGGATTCCATCATCTTGGCACACAGGGCATGCGCCAGCAATGTAAGATAAGCTGGGCATGCGCAGCTCAATTTACATGCCAGAGAACTCTGTGAGAAGGCAGGTAGGTGTGTCCTCTGCATTAAACAACCTGCCTGCTCATAGTTTGTGACAGAGGAACTGTGGTTGTGTATGGAAATTTTTGGGAGAATAAGGATATCACTGCGTGTTACTTAAAGTATATCTAAATCCACAACTTGTTAAATCATTAGCAAGACCTCATCTGGAATATGCAGTTCAGTTTTGGGCACCAGTTCTCAGAAAGGATATCAGGGACCTGGAGAAAGTGCAGAGAAGGGCAACCAAACTGATAAGAGGCACAGAGGAGCTCAGCTATGAGGAAAGATTAGAGGAACTGAATTTATTCTCTCTTGAGAAGAGGAGAATAAGGGGGGATATGATCAACATGTACAAATATATAAGGGGTCCATATAGTGAACTTGGTGTTGAGTTATTCACTTTACGGTCAACACTGAGGACAAGAGGGCACTCTTTACATCTAGAGGAAAAGAGATTTCATCTCCAAATACGGAAAGGTTTCTTCACAGTAAGAGCTGTGAAAATGTGGAATAGATTCCCTCCAGAGGTGGTTTTGGTCAGATCAGTAGATTGCTTTAAGAAAGACCTGGATTATTTCCTAAATGTGCATAATATAACTGGGTACTATCATTTACAGGTAAAGTTGAGCCAGGGAAAATCCGATTGCCTCTCTGGTTCAACTGTGGGTATAGGGTTGGGTATATGGGATTGTGATATTTTTTATTTTATTTATTTATTTTTATGGTTGAACTGGATGGACTGGGTCTTTTTTCAACCTGACTGTGTATGTATGTATGTAACTTGTTCTTTATCTTTGCGGAAAGATTGGACTTCCTGTCAGGTTTTACTGTCATTGGAGGCTCCTAAGTAGAGGGACCAGATGTCCCCAGTTTTTAGTCTCTTTGTATCCTTCCTGACTGAAATGACTGCCCAGTGCTCCCTCCACCCCCACAGTCAGCTGCTTTCCCTCCTTAACCCGCCGACAGCACTCTCTATGGTGCTCCCCAGTATAAGGCCTTAGTGGCAATTGCTATATAAGCATCACAGGAGACCTATTAGACTGTCTCTGCTCTCCTTGCCTGAAGTGCCCCCACTGGACCTTGTTGTGACTAGCTTCCCCTTCCTGTTGTGATTTCTTGTGAGTCCCTTTCTTGTGACCCCCTCAACACATCCCACACCTGACCCTTCCACCTACCTCCCCTCCTCATACCTGACCTATCCCACCTGCCTCCCCTTCTAAATACCTGACCTGTCCACTTACCTCCCCTTCTAATACCTGACCTGTCCACCTACCTCCTCATACCTTACCATCCACCTACCTTCCCTTCTAATACCTAACCTCTCCACCTACCTTCACATATTTGACCTGTTCACCTACCTTCTCATACCTCTGCTATCTATTTACTTGGTCATACCTGTTCGATCCATAGTGAGCCCCCAGGGGGCCACAGCACATAATCATGATTCCCAATCTAACCTGTATGACTTCTTGTGGGTCACGGTTCGTGCGACAGGATGGTCGTCACGTCCTCCATGTTCCCCTCCTCGTTGGAGCGCCAAGCAAGGGTCTCATAAGAGGCCTACCCCGGGTGGGTTCTTCTGGGCTACGCTAGGCACTTTTTACAGGGTCACTGCCATACACATGTATTGCCTTTACTAGGGCCACACTCATGGCCTACTCTAGTAAACTCTCTTGATCTACTAAACATTACCACCATTACTTGTGAACTTAGTAGGGACACACAGAGCCAATGCCCTCTCCAACTGTCCATCGCATCACCGCTACCTTACTCCCAGTAACAGTGTGGGGTCCCACCATGCACCTAGCACAGACTCCATGCATGCACTTCACTCTTTGTTTTCTGTACCTGTGTACAGGATGAGGGCCCCTCCGTGGTGCAGTTCTGCCTCTGTTGCTATGGGAGACAAATCATCGCAGAAGGAGTGCCAACAACATCTCCCTCCTGGCTATCCCACCTGCCACATGTACACGTTTAATGACAGGCTGCTAAAGAAACCTTTGTTACCCTTGGTAACCACTTGTATCTTCACACTGTATGAATGAACTCCTTGTATTGATTTCTTCATACTCCAATGTGTTTTTTTATGTGTGACTCGAGCTGTAGACTATATGTGCCGGTTGCTAACATTGCACCCCTTTTGTAACTTCAGACCAGGCAAAGGCAAAATGTAAAATGCTTTAGTTGAAGAATACATTAACATGATGGCATTCACAGGAAACAGTTCAGAATATGGTACAGACATTCCCCTAGCATCTCTAGTCCCTAAATGAGGCTTGTGGCTGCCCCAGCATACCTGCATAGGAAAGAGTCCACCTCTGGCAGAGTCCATACTTGGCATCTTCAGGTAGGACTGCAGGTTCCAGAAATCCTCCTGCATCTTGCTGGCTGTCTGTGTCTCCCCCACCCCATACAGACTGTGTGTGACCATGTCTCCCCTATCTCCATGGTCTCAGAGAGTCCCTTTGGATTGAGCCCTTGTCCTTTTATAGCACACAGGCCCGGATGGTCTGACTCAAGAAAACCCAGGAGTGTAGTTAACCCCTAACTTCTCTGTGGGCAACAGTAACCTCTACCTGCCTATTGTCATGATTACCCATTTGTTAACCACCTAACAATTACAGCATACATGACACATGGAGAAGAAAAAAACATGGGCAGTTGTGGCATTGGGACCCGAGGAACTCATCAGCAGATGCAATGCAATTTGCATTGTACAGTGTGTACAATTCAGAGAGGGAGGTGAGGATTTTAGCTGGAGGTGGTTTTGTCATGGGGATGGGGAGATTGTACTGGATGGCAAGGGTGAAATTTTAGCTTGGGAAGCACTCTGAGGGGAATTTATTAAAGTGGTTTTAAAGGCTCAAGATTCTTTACCTTCATGCATTTGTAGCACCCTCTAGTGTGTGCTACTAGAATTAGAGTAGGCAAACTATAGTCTGGCCCAGGGATAAACCTGAGTCACTGAATCAGGGTCAGGGTTATTAGAGGCCAGGGCTGGATGACTTATCCTGGCAGCTTTCTGGTGCCTCCCTATGTTTATAGAATGTTGGGAACGTTCTGGAAAATAGTGAGCGGAAGCTAGAAGGGGTTGCCTTGAATGTTTAGGGGCCCTTAGCCAATCCCCATGTTGGGAGCCTGGCAGAGAACTAAGGAGGCCCTTCAATAGTCATGAGCCATGCCAGGAGGGGAGTCAGGTGGAAGATGGAGAAGCAGTGCAGAGGGAGTCTGTTGGTGGCCCTTGAGGGACCCCTGCCAGGGAGGAGTTTTACCTCAGGCTGGAGCTTGGGAGGCTGGCCTGGAAGGATCCTACCACAGGAGGCAGCTGGAGGGACCCTAACTGAAGGGGCAGCAGAGATAGCAAGGAGAGACAGTGAGTAGATTAGCACGGTACAGGGACAGACTAGGGGAGAGACTGCGATCTGTAGCAGGTCTCTCTTGAAGGCAGTGGTGTGCCAAGTCTTCATCAAACCTTGCCCTGGGGAATCTCCATGTGTTTGTCAGTCAGGAGGACTGGGAAGAGAAAGCAGCCAGGTGGGCTGGTGGTGGCCAGGTGGGCTAGCAATTCTGCAAGCAGTAGAAGTGGGATCAGTGTCTACGGAGAGGCAGAAGGTTGTGAGAGATGCTGGTCACTCCACATGTGCTACTTTATCAAGGGACTGCAAGTTCCTAGCCTATAATGGGCTGTTGCTGCGCTAACAAGAGACTTTTAGTTCCTCCAGGAGTGATCCAACAGAAGCAGTACAAAAAGGGTACCAAGTTTTTGCAAGAGAAAGGAAGAAGAGGAATCTGTAAATAGGGAGGAAGTTGTCCCTGGTTTTGTTTAACGGACATCCCATAATCCCTTACCCCATTCAAGTTATTATCCCCTAATAAAACAACAAAACAAGCCAAAGGACTAATTTCTATGTCTGATGCAAAAAGGAAATTATATGTGACTGGCTATGTAGCAGTGGGGAACCCTGACATCAGCAACTCCTAGTAAAAAATATTGTTTTTTTTTTCCAAAATTGTCGGCCTTTTTTTGTTTATAGCGCAAAAAATAAAAACTGCAGAGGTGATCAAATACCTCCAAAAGAAAGCTCTATTTGTGGGGGAAAAAAAGGTATCTATAATTTTATTTGGGTACAGCGTCGCACGACCACGCAATTGTCAGTTAAAGCGTTGCAGTGCCATATCGCAAAAAATGGCCTGGTCAGGAAGTGGGTAAAACCTTCTGGGGCTGAAGTGGTTAAAACTGGAACAAACAGAATCCGGAGCAGCTGTGCATGGCAACCAACCAGATTCTGTTTTCATTTTTAAAGATTAAAATAATATTGAACGGTGTAATTGTACTGCCCCCCTTTATATTGTAAAGCACTGTACAAACTATTCACTTTATAAATCCTGGATAATAATGTAGCACTACCCTCATAGGGGTTGCAGGTGACAGGCCCCCCTGCCTCTCTGGAAAGCCTCCTTTCAACTTCTCCTGTGCTAGGATCCTGCCAGGCCAGCACCTGAGCCCCGTCTCGAGGCAGAACACACCCTCCCGACTAGGGGGTTTGCCTTAAGGGCCAGCGACAGCCTCCTCAGCACTGCATCTCCATCTTCCACCCAACTCCCTGCCCAGCATGACTTATGTCTATTTAAGGGCTCTCTTAGTCCCCTGCCAGGCCCACCTCCTAGGGATTGGCTAAGGGCCCCTAAATATGCAGGGCAACCCTCCTAGCCTCCGTCCTCTAGTTCAAGTACATTCTCCAATATTCCAGAACGGGGGGGGGGGGGGGGCACCAGAGAGCTGCCTGTATGTCATGCTGCCCTGATCTCTGGGAACCCTGACCCAATTACAGACTCACAGGGTTTAAATATGAGTCAGAATATGCTTTTACCCACTCTGACACTAGTAGCACATTAGAGGGTGTTACAATAATAATAATTAAAGCTATATATTTTTTTCCTTTAAAATAACAAAAATGTTATACTTAACTGCTCTGTGCAATAGTCTTACACAGAGCAGCCCTGATCCTATTCTTCTGGGGTCTCCTGACTCCTCATCTTCAGCGAGTGAAAAAATCAAAAGCAGACTTGAAAAACGTAAAATAAATAAGTCACCGGGACCAGATGGCTTGCACCCAAGGGTCCTTAAAGAGCTCAGTCAAGTAATTGCCAGAACGTTGTAGCTAATTTTTACGAACAGTCTACTGACTATTATGGTACCAGTTAATTGGAGAAAAGCTAATGTAGCACCAATCTTTAAGAAAAGGACCAAGATATATCCCTGGGAACTACAGACCAGTTAGCCTAACATCAATAGCAGGCAAGCTCTTGGAAGGGATGATAAGGGACTATATACAAGATTTTAGTAATGAAAATGGCATCATTAGCAGTAATCAGCATGGCTATATACTGTTGGTAAAAAATAAATAAATATAGGCCTGCCCTTAATATTCTCTACCCCCACCGCGCCAAATGATCGTGAGAGTTTATATATTAAATATATCAGTGAAAAATATATATAAATAAATTTGTGAAAATAGCTGCTACTTAAAAAAGTATAAAAATGTAAAATCTGCAATTCAATCCAAACATATAAATATAAATAGGCAAAACTAGTAGCGCTTGTGTATTAAACCTCATACAAATTTCAAAGTATAAAAAAGTGAAAATAATTTCATATAGTCCATAAATTATTGCAAAAATATGTATGTAATATCACCAAGTGTAAAGTGATAAAAATATTATTGATAAAAAATAGTCCAAACTTGTGAAAAATACAGTGAAACGCAGTTCAAAAACGTATCTTTGAATTATCTCTTCAGTGAAATCTTCAAAAAAAACTTGAGTGAATCACCACACCACGTGCTATGTGCCACCTCTCCCTCTGAAAAACACACTCACCAGCTCGCAATGCCTCCCACTTTTGTGTTTGGCTATGGTGCTTTTTACCCACTTCAGGGGTTAATAGTGACCGTCCACTCCTTTTGTTTGTTGCATATCAGTTTGACTCCATATGTAAGAAAAAATGCTCCATATAGTGTAATACAATCCAACCAGTTTAATAAAATCACACCAGCATTTCCAAAGGTCAAACTCACATTTTTCACAATAAAATCACGCCTTCAGTTAAAAGCACAGCAAACAAATTCAAAAGGGTCCGGTAATATACTGTGGCCACGGCGGACCAGAAGTGTGTGCACAAACGTGGTTTCTCACCCACTCCTAGATCTCTCTGCCAGGCCTCAGTATAAATTCAAGAAAGAGCTGCGTCTCACATCAGCATACACGTTTTTCCTGTAGCCACGCCCCCGACATGTTTCGTCGTATTGACTTCCTCATATGAGGAAGTCAATACGACGAAACATGTCGGGGTCGTGGCTACAGGACAAATATGAGGAAGTCAATACGACGAAACATGTCGGGGCGTGGCTACAGGACAAACGTGTATGCTGATGTGAGACGCTGCTCTTTCTTGAATTTATACTGAGGCCTGGCAGAGAGATCTAGGAGTGGGTGAGAAACCATGTTTGTGCGCACACTTCTGGTCCGCCGTGGCCACAGTATATTACCGGACCCTTTTGAATTTGTTTGCTGTGCTTTTAACTGAAGGCGTGATTTTATTGTGAAAAATGTGAGTTTGACCTTTGGAAATGCTGGTGTGATTTTATTAAACTGGTTGGATTGTATTACACTATATGGAGCATTTTTTCTTACATATGGAGTCAAACTGATATGCAACAAACAAAAGGAGTGGACGGTCACTATTAACCCCTGAAGTGGGTAAAAAGCACCATAGCCAAACACAAAAGTGGGAGGCATTGCGAGCTGGTGAGTGTGTTTTTCAGAGGGAGAGGTGGCACATAGCACGTGGTGTGGTGATTCACTCAAGTTTTTTTTGAAGATTTCACTGAAGAGATAATTCAAAGATACGTTTTTGAACTGCGTTTCACTGTATTTTTCACAAGTTTGGACTATTTTTTATCAATAATATTTTTATCACTTTACACTTGGTGATATTACATACATATTTTTGCAATAATTTATGGACTATATGAAATTATTTTCACTTTTTTATACTTTGAAATTTGTATGAGGTTTAATACACAAGCGCTACTAGTTTTGCCTATTTATATTTATATGTTTGGGTTGAATTGCAGATTTTACAGTAATCAGCATGGGTTCATGAAAAATCGTTCTTGCCAAACAAATCTATTAACCTTCTATGAGGAGGTGAGCTGCCATCTAGATGAAGGAAGGCCGGTAGATGTAGGGTATCTGGATTTTCGCAAAGGCATTTGATACAGTTCCCCACAAATGTTTACTATGCAAGCTAAGGTCTGTCTGCATGGACCAAAGGGTGAGTACCTGGATTGAAAACTGTCTGCAAGGGCGAGTTTAGAGGGTAGTGATAAATGGGGAGTACTCTAGTCGGAATGGTCCAATGTGGAAAATGGGGTCCCTTAGGGTTCTGTCCTGGGACCAATCCTATTTAATTTATTCATAAATGATCTGGAGTATGGAATAAACAGCTCAATCTCAGTATTTGCGGACGATACTAGGATAAGCAGGGCAATAGCTTCTCCGCAGGATGTGGAAACATGGCAAATGAGGTTTAATGTAGAAAATGGTAAAATTTCTTGTTAAAAAAAAAGAAAATGGTAAAATAATGCATTTAGGTGGCAAAAACATGAATGCAATCTACTCACTAGGAGAATAACATCTGGGGGAATCTAGGATGGAAAAGGACCTGGGGGTCCTAGTAGATGACAGGCTCAGCAACGGCATGCAATGCCAAGCTGCTGCAAGCAAAGCCAATAGAATATTGGCATGCATTAAAAGGGAATTAACTCCAGAGATAAAACGATAATTCTGCCACTCTACAAGACTCTGGTCCGGAAGCACCTGGAGTATGCTGTCCAGTTCTGGGCACCAGTCCTCAGGAAGGATGTGTTGGAAATGTAGAAAGTACAGAGAAGGGCAACAAAGCTAATAAAGGGACTGGAGGATCTTGGTTATGAGGAAAGTTTAAAACAGAGATATGCAATTAGCGGACCTCCAGCTGTTTCAGAACTACAAGTCCCATGTGGCATAGCAAGACTGACAGGCACAAACATGACACCCAGAGGCAGAGGCATGATGGGACTTGTAGTTTTGCAACAGCTGGAGGACCGCTAATTGCATATCCCTGGTTTAAAAGCACTGAACTTATTCTCTGCTTGAGAGGGGATATAATTTAAACGTACAAATACCGTACTGGTAACCCCACAATAGGAAAAAAACTTTTCCACGAAAGAGCATTTAAAAAAACTTGCGGCCATTCACTAAAATTATAAGAAAAGCGATTTAACCAGAAACTGCGTAGAGGGTTATTTGTGGTAAGAGTGGTGGAGGGACACATACCTAAATGTCAGCTTTAGACCCTTAACCACTTAAGCCCCAGACCATTTGGCTGCCCAAAGACCAGAGCACTTTTTGCGATTCGGCACTGCATCGCTTTAACTGACAATTGTGCGGTTGTGCGACGTGGCTCCCAAACAAAATTGACGTCCTTTTTTCCCCACAAATAGAGATTTCTTTTGGTGGTATTTGATCACCTCTGCAGTTTTTATTTTTTGCGCTATAAACAAAAAAATAGTTACAATTTTGAAAAAAACTAATTTTTTACTTTTTGCTATAATAAATATCCCCAAAAAAATATATATGTAGCGCCATAACCCCTGGGGCGGCTATGTATTTTCTGGGGGCGGCTATGTATTTTCTCCTTGTAGCTCATCGTTCGTTGTCTAGGGGTTCCCAGGGTTAGTAACCAGTAACTTCAGAAGCTGACACGCAAAAATCCTTTTTAGGATTTTTATTTGCAAAGGGTAACGTTCAAAAATAACACAGTCTCTCAGTTGGGAATAGAGTGTACGGGTGATAAAGCTCAGGCACTTTAGAACTGCTGACATCAAATGAATGTCTCTTTAGGAAAACCCAGAGAGTAGCCACTCGCAACTGGGCACTTCACTGCTGGATAAACCTCTAACTTTAGATTTAGCAGCCAAGTGATTCAAAGATTTTTCAAAGTCTCTGCCACAGACTAGATTGAATTAGGAACTTTTCCTACGGTACCTGGATCCTCCAGCCGCTTCAGCGATACCGTAAGAAATGCGGATTCACTAGTGTCCATACAACTTCAGCTCCCAGGCTCTTATCGAGCAGCCAGCTTCTTGGCCCTCCTCCGAAGAGTCCTCCTCTGGTCGCCTGTACGAGTTGCTGTGCCTCTCCAATCCTGAGAGAACACCGGGACACCTCCGAATCCTCCTTCAGTTACTGGGCCTTGAACTAGCCAGTTCCGAGGCTCAGGAACGGACGGATCCCCACCCCAGACCATGAGAGCCTCTGGGGCTGGTCAGGGTGACCAGGCTTACGGGGGCAGCAGACACTCCTGGGTCCGGGACCCCTCACAGGGCTGACCCGGACCGGAACCAGGAATCAAAAGAGAAGCTGAACCCTGAACACGTGACTTCAGCATCTTAAATACCCCTTCCCAGAATACACAGAGGTGCCAGGCGCGCCCACTGATTGGCTCCGGGAAAGATTGGTACTTAACACGTCCAACCAAGCTGTGTTCTTAGCCTGTCACAGGTGCTTCACTGCACCTATGACCAGGCAGAACTCCAGTACAGCCCAGTCAAGCTGATGCCAAAGTAAATGACCTAAACAATTAACCCCCAGAACTCCGTTATAGTTCTGGAAAAATGAAATTTACACTATAGCGCACACTTTAGAAAAGTGTCGGCGCTACATATAAAAAAAACTTTTTTTCCTCAGTTTAGGCCGATACGTATACTACATATTTTTGGTTAAAAAAAAATCGCAATAAGCGTTTATTGATTGGTTTGCGCAAAAGTTATAGCGTCTACAAAATAGGGGATAGTTTTATGGCATTTTTATTAATCATTTTTTTTTACTAGTAATGGCGATTTTGGGACCATTCACATTTATGCAGCGATCATTGCAATTAAAAATGCATTGATTACTGCGTAAATGTGACTGGTAGTGAAGGGGTTAACCACTAGGTGGCGCTGTAGGGTTAAGTGTGTCCTAGGGAGTGATTCTGTGGGGGAGGGGCTATGTGTGACATGACACTGATTACCGCCCCCCAAATAGGGAGCTGTGATCAGTGTCCTGTCACTAGGCAGAACGGGGAAATGCTTGTTTACATTAGCATTTTCCCGTCCTTCCTCTCTGAGACGATCGTGGGTATCCCCGTGGACTTCCACGGACATCGAGTCCGCGATCACACTGACCGCTTCTTAAAGGGCAAGGTACAGGTATGTTAATCTGCCTGTACGTGCCCTTCTGCCGACGTGTATCGGCGTGAGCCGGTCGGCAAGCGGTTAACCAACATTTATTATACTGCAGTGCACCAATTCTTTGATGTGATGGCTGAATTTGTTTCCCTGTTTTAGTCTTTCAGAACAAGCTCACTTGCAAATGTAGCCATTAAGAGTGTTGAGCCAAACCATTTACTAGGGGTGCTTACAATGATCAGTGGCGGCAGTGCCCCCTTACCACATGATCAGCTGCCAGCCAATGACAGCTGATCAAGTGATGTAAACAGAAGACGGTAATCGGCTTTTTTTCCCCTCACAGCTGATCATGTGATATAAACATCGGTCCAGCACATCGGGGCAACTGCCACCTCATCAGTGCCACCTACCACTGCCAATAAGTACTTCTAAGCAGTGCCACCTATCAGTTCCTCATTATCAGTGCTGACTATCAGTGTCACCTACCAGTGCCGCCTATCAATGCCACCTCATCAATGCCTCCTGATCAATGCCCATCAGTGCAGCCTATCAGTGCCCATCAGTGCAGCCTCAACAGGGCACATATGTGAAGGAGAAAAATTGCAAAATTTTATAACAAACTCTGAAAACATTTTTTTCAAAATGTTCGGTCTTTTTTTGTTTTGTTTGTTTAGCACAAAATAAAAACCCCGGTGGTAATTAAATACCAGCAAAAGAAAGCTCAATTCGTGTAAAAAAAATTATAAAAAAAATTCATATGGGTACATGGGTGTAGCATGACCGCCCAATTGTGATTCAAAGAGTGACAGCCTTGAAAGCTAAAAATTGGTCTGGGCTTACTTATGTGTTTGCTTCTGCGTGCGAGCACACAGGGACAGGGGTGCTTTTCATTTTTTTTTTTTTGAGTTTGACACTTTTAAAAAAAAATTTTTTGTAAACATCCCTTGTAATAGGAATATGGCATGATCGGTCCTTTTTACAGTGAGATATGGGGTCAATAAGACCCCACACATCTCACACCTCTAGGCTGGGAAGCCTGAAATCAAAAAAAATAAAATAAAACGATCTCGGCTTCCGCTTCAAGGCAGCGCCGTTTGTTTAAACGCAGAGGCCGGGCGTGACGTCATAATATCGCGCCCAGCCTCAAATGATCATAGAGACTCCGGCCCCACGCTTGAAAAAGGAGCGCCGCTATTCCCACCATCCATAGCGCTGCATGCTCAGAAACGCGTTGCATTCTAATGACGTCACGGCTCGGCGCCTGACTCTGCTGCGCGTTCCAAGCCTCGTTCCGGCTTCCTATACACGGCCGTGTCTTCACCATACACACGGAAGCGGTCCTGGCTATGCTTACAGCGCAGCACAGTGGGTGACTGTATTGGCGTACCCCCACCTCCACTCTGCCTTCTCTCCCCTAAACTGCTTTTTGGAACCCACACCACCAGAGCTCAACCGGATGTGGCAATATTGAAGGACCTGAACTGATACTACTGTGCTAAATCCACCCATACCATCCCCACCAGGATTTGATGTGATGCCAGCTGCACACGGATTCCGCTGTGACCTGTAGTTCCTCCTGTCCTTCTGTCCAGAGAAGTGCCTGAACGCAACTATGCTGTTTCCCATGTGAGTGGATATTTTCTGTTTAATAAATGTTATTTTGATACATACTCAGAGGCTTTTTTTTTGTTTTTTTTTATAGAGACTCCGGCGACCATCTGGTCCGCCGGAAATCTCTATAGTCACAATCCGGGGCCGGCCGATCCGGTCTCCGACTCACCGAAACGGTGAGTTGGTAGAAGCACCGCAAGCCGCCCGTAAGAGCGATCAAGCGGCAGAACAGCAGCTATGATCATTCTTATGGTGTAGGGAATCGCCGGCTGAAAAATCCGATATCTGAATGATGCCTGTAGCTGCTGTCGTGGCCGGTTTATGGTGAAATTATGTTCTTTCCACTTCTGGATTATGGCCCCAACAGTGCTCACTGGAACAATCAGAAGTTTAGAAATCCTTCTGTAACCAATGCTATTAGTATGTTTTGCAACAAAAATGTTGCAAAGGTCTTGAGAGAGCTATTTGCTTTTACCCATCATGAGATGTTTCTTGTGTGACACTTTGGTAATGAGACACCTTTTTATTTGTCCTGCAGTAGGCTGCATTTGATGGGCGCTGGTGAGGCCGCATTTGATGGGGCTGGTGAGGCCGCATTTGATGGGCACTGGTGAGGCCGCATTTGATGGGCGCTGGTGAGGCCGCATTTGATGGGCGCTGGTGAGGCCGCATTTGATGGGCGCTGGTGAGGCCGCATTTGATGGGAGGTTCTTTAAAAAGGAGGGGTTTACATGTGCAGGGGAAAGGGGGTGAAGCCAAGGGAGGGTGGCAAAATTAGGTTTTGCATAGGGTGTCAAAAATCCTTGCACCAGCCCTGGATCTATCCTGCCTTGTAGCAAAGGTTCAGGCTGGTGGTGGTGTAAAAGTGTGGGAGATATTTTCTTTGCACACTTTGTACCTCTTAGTACCAATTAAGAATTATTTCAATGCCACGGCCAACCTAGTATTGTCGCTGACTGTGTCCATCCCTTTTCGACTACAGTGTACCCATCTTCTGCTGGCCACTTCCAGCAGGACAATGCACAAAGCTCAAAACATCTCAAACTGGTTTCTTGAACATGAAAATTAGTTCACTGTACTCCAATGGCCTCCACAGTCACCAGATCTCAATCCAGAGCACCTTTAGGATGTGGTGGAACGGGAGATTTGCATCATGGATGTGCAGCCGACAAATCTGCAGTAACTGTGTGATGCTATCATGTCAATATGGACCAAAACCTCTGAGGAATGTTTCCAACACCTTGTTGAATCTATGCCTTGAAGAATTAAGGCAGTTCTGAAGGCAAAAGGGGTCCAACACGGTACTAGCCAGGTGTACCTAATAAAGTGGCTAGTGAGTGTAGTTGAGATGTATGTATTATGATAAACATAGTATGGTGAGCAAATTTGGGAGGTATGCTGTGGTCTGCTAAGTTTTAGAGAATTTAGGGGTGCTCTCTGGTTCTTGCTATTCCTCCCTATATTTGGTCAAAAGAATCTTAATATATGCATAGGCCGATAGTATTGTATACTGGAAAAATGTTTTGGTTTTCTATGCAACGGTACATAGGGTGAGGTGCTAATTCCCACTACCTTTAGGCCACTTTCACACTGAAGCGGTTCTAAACTGCCAGTAAAAACACTGAGCGCTTTTGAAGCGCTTTTCAGGCACTTTTGAAGAGCTTTGCATTCATTTCAATGGGGAGGGGAGTTTTTCACAGCCCTGCTAGCACACTGCCCCAGTGTGAAAGCGTTCATTGATTTTAACCACTTGCTTACTGTGCACTTAAACACCCTTCCTGCCCAGACCAATTTTCAGCTTTCAGCGCTCTCGCACTTTCAGTGACAATTGCGCGGTCATGCAATGTTGTAACCAAATGAATTTTTTATCATTTTGTTCGCACAAATAGAGCTTTAGTTTGGTGGTATTTATTCGCGACTCCGTTTTTTATTTTTTGCGATATAAGCGAAAACATAGTGGAAATTTTGAAAAAAAACAATATTTTCTCCTTTCTTTTTTAAAAGAAATCCAATAAAATCAAATTTTGTCATAAATTTAAGCCAAAATGTATTCTGCTACATGTTTTTAGTAAAAAAAATTCCGTTAAGTGTATAATAATTGGTTCGCGTGATCACGGACATATGTACGCAAATGATCATGTACATATGTGTGCAGGTGATCACGGACATATGTGTGCAGATAATCATTGGCACATGTTATTTTACTGGGACATATGTGAGGGACATGTGTTTTTATTATTTGGGGACATGTGTTTTTATTTGGGGACATGTGTTTTTATTAGTGTGTTTTGTGTGTTTTACTGTGGGGACACTAGACTGGTGATCAGTGAGTAAAAAAAAGCTAATACTCACTGATCACCAGCCAGCTGCAGCGATCCGCTCTCCTCTCCTCACCGACGACTTCCGTGTGAGGAGAGGAGGGCCGATTGCCTAGCAACCGGCTGTTTGTTTACATCACATGACAGCTGTGATTCGACACGGCCGTCATGTGATCAGGAGGGCCAATCATCCGAGATGCGCCGTGTCCGGGTGACATGGCCGCATCGGGATCGCGCCGCTGCGCGGGCTCACGCGCGATCCCTCTACTTCTGAAGGACGTTCCGGAACGTCCGATCAGAAGTAGACGGCTCCCACCCGGCCGTATATGTACATTGGCCGGGTGGGAAGTGGTTAATAAAAAATAAGTTTTCGTGAGCTTTTTAGGTGTTGTTTTTAGCGTGAAAGCGCCTGAAAAGCGCCTCAGTGTGAAAGTGGTCTTATACCCAGTAGTATATACTGGTCACTAAAGGCTAAATCCCTATAAAATACACCTATATTTTGCCTTCCTGCAAAGGACCATGCACAAATTAGTTCTCTTTTGTTTTTAATTATACATTTACGCTGTTAAACCATTCCAGCCAAAGACCAAATTGTTTACATACAGGGCCCAATCTTAATTTTTGCCCATGTCCTAATTTAGGCTAAAAAATGCATCTACGCGAGACCATACACATGTCATGTGACATCTTTCATTGTGCTTTAACAGGCTGGTTGAAAAATCTATGCGTAAAACCAATTTTAAATGAAGCGATTTAAGTCCTGTGCAGCTGCAATAAAAAGTATGAGACTTTCAGAGTGGTCATTGCAACTCAACATTACCCACATTTATTTTATCAGGCCTAAGGGCATAACTGCTAGAGCAATCAAGGGGTAAGCCACAGACGATTGTCAGGACAATCATCCTTTGTTTCAAAGGTTTCCTGTTCTAAGAGATTCAGGATATAAACCTATCCAGTACAACTAAGGAAAGCACACAGAGCAGCAAACCGTTGCTTTTATTCATGGACAGGCATGTATGTTTAGCCTGTTTTTCCAAGTTGGCTTTATTGTTTTATAGCAATGAATGCTGTGAGAACGGAGGTAGACATCACTGTCCTCTCCTAGTCCACTGGCTGTTATGCCGATTCAGTGGCTTCAATTCTTTTTTTGAATTACTGATCTAAAGAAGTTCTGACTCCTCCCCGAATACACGCATGTTTTAGGTTTTTGACAGGAAACTGTTGACTTCAGAGACAGCTAGAGTGTTAGAATTTTCAGAAGGAGGTCAGCAATAGCAGCCTCCATATTTCTCAGTTGTCTCACTAACAGTTTTAATCTACAACACTGTGCACATTAAACGTGGTTGTGGCACAGCCCCATTCAGTGCTGCCCACCGAACGCAACAGTGGACTTAAAAAGGAAGTAAATGCTGCTTTTTTTTTGCTGACCTGCAAAGGAAAGGCATAATGTGCTAGTTTGCATAGCATACTAGCACATTATGTGAAATTTACCTGCAAACGAAGCCCTCGTTGTCACTGCTGGAGGCCGCATTTATCTTAATCCGTCTTCCTTCTGGGTCCGCGGACTCCGGCTGTGTGACTGGGCGGAAGTCATGTGACGTCACCCACTCGGCCCAGGGCTTTGAAGAAACGGCACAGGTGGCCTTTCCTTCAGAGTGCATGCATCAACGATGTCTTCTACAGTAAATATCTCCTAAACGGTTGAAGGTTAGGAGATATTTATACTACCTATAGGTAAAGCCTCATTATAGGCTTACCTATAGGTACAAACAATCCAGGGAAGTTTACTTCCTCTAACGGTTTGCTTATGTTTTTATTACCTCCCAACTGCAAGTGTAAATGAAGCCTAAGACTTCATGCACACTGGTTTCTTGTAAATGCCGTTTATCTTGACAGGAGAAAATCGTCTTATAAATTCACCTAAGCTGCATTTTTTTCCAAAACAGTCTAGGGGCGTTTATCAGAGTTTATTTAATTGGCCAGAATTTTATTTTGCCCATTGACAAACACTGAAGTGCTAAACGTGCCCAGAGTTTATGAGTTCAGCGTTTGGTGTGGTCAGAACCACTGCTCTTGAGCTTGATTTTAGGGCGTTCAGACAACAGCCCATAAACTCCCCTGCTGATAATCTGCTAAAAACGTCCATGTGTGCATGGACACATAGGATAACAATGGGGAGTTTAACCACTTCAGCCCCGGAAAAATTAACCCCCTTAATGACAAGGGCGGCACAGTGGTGTAGTGGTTAGCACTCTCACCTAGCAGTAAGAAGGGTCGCTGGTTCGAATCCCAACCACGACACTACCTGCCTGGAGTTTGTATGTTCTCCCTGTGCCTGCGTGGGTTTCCTCCGGGTACTCCAGTTTCCTCCCACAATCCATACATGCAGGTAGGTTAATTGGCTTCTGTCCAAAAAAAATTGGCCCTAGTATATGAATGGGGACCTTGGATTGTGGGCTCCTTGAGGGTAGGGACCGATGTGAGTGTGCAATGTACAGGGATAGGGACAATTGTAGACACTCACTCAGGTTGAACTGGATGGACTGGTGTCTTTATTCAACCTTACTAACTATGAAACTATAAAACAAGGCCATATTTTGTGATACGACACTGCGTTATTTTAACCGACAATTGCACGGGCCTGCAACGCTGTACCCAAATAAGATTGACGTCTGTTTTTATTCCCCACAAATAGAGCTTTCTTTTGGTGGTATTTGATCACCTCTGCAGTTTTTATTCAATTTTTTGCACTATAAACAAAAAAAGATCAACAATTTAATCACATTACGACTGGCACATGTACATATATGTCGGCAGAATGGCACGGACAGGCATATGGGCGTACAGGTACGTCCCTTTGAACTTGCAGCCGTGCTATTCATGTGCGCGCCGCTGGCGGCGCGCATGCCCGTCGCGAGCTCCTTGAGTCTGGTCGCAGGTCCCGCGGACTCTATCGCCGCAGGGGTACCCGCGATCGTCTCATGGAGAGATGCTAAAGTAAACAAGCATCTCCCCATTCTGCCTAGTGACAGTGTCACTGATCAGCTCTCCCTGTAATCGGGAGAGCTGATCAGTGTAGTGTCACACACAGCCCCTACAGTTAGAAACACTCCCCAGCACACACTTAACCCTTCCCTAGCCCCTTAGTGGTTAACCCCATTCACTGCCAGTGTAATTTTTAAAGTAATCAGTGCAATTTAATCGCACTGATCGCTGTAAAAATGACAATGGTCCCAAAAATGTGTCAAAATTGTCCAACGTGTCCGCCATAATGTCGCAATCACAATAAAAATCGCAGATCGTCGCCATTACTAGTAAAAAAAATATATTAATAAAAATGCCATAAAACTATCCCCTATTTTGTAAACGCTATAACTTTTGTGCAAACCAATCAATAATTGCAAAATTTTTTTTACCAAAAATATGTAGAATACGTATCCGTCTAAACTGAGGAAAATAAATATTTTTTTTATACATTGTGGGGGGATATTTATTATAGCAAAAAGTAAAAAATGTGTTTTTTTCAAAATTGTCGCTGTTTTTTTTGTTTATAGCGCAAAAAATAAAAACCGCAGGGGTTATCAAAAACCACCAAAAGAAAGCTATATTTGTGGGGAAAAAAGGACGTCAATTTTGTTTGGGAGCCACATCGCACGACCACGCAATTGTCAGTTAAAGCGACGCAGTGCCGAATCGCAAAAAGTGGTCTGGTCTTAAGCAAGCAAAATGGTCCGGTCTGAAAGTGGTTAAAAAAATTTAAAATATATATATATTTAACTTTTTGCTATAACACACATCCAAAAAAAAAAAAAAAAATTATATATATATATTATATATATATATATATATATATATATATATATATATAAAAAACAAATGTATTCATCAATTTAGGCCAATATGTATTCTGCTACATATTTTTGATTACAAAAAATATACAAAATATGACAAAAAAAATATAAGCTTATATTGATTGGTTTGCACAAAAGTTATAGCGTCTACAAAATAGGGGATAGCTTTATGGCAATTTTATTATTATAATTTTTTTTTTTTTTTACTAGTAATGGCGGTGATCAGCGATTTTTAGCAGGACTGCGAGATTGCGGCGGACAGATCGGACACTTTTTTGGGACCAGTGACATTATTACAGTGATCAGGGCTAAAAGTTTTCCCTAGGGAGGGGGGTTTCTAAGGCTGAGTTCACACTGGCAATAAGAGCAGGCGTTTGAGAAGCATTAAAAGGCCCCTCAAACACCTATGCACAAGATGCAATAGATAGCACCTAGTGCTGTTCACACTAAACGTTAGCGTCGCTTCAAAATTGAAGCCTCATGTCTAGTCAGGAGGCGTTTGAAGCCTTTCAACGCCTCCCATTCAAGTCTATGGTAACCCCTCGCAAATGCTCTGGCAGGCAGTATTGGGAGGTTGCAGGGAGTTAAGATTCGTTCATTTACTGTAATGGAATAGGCATTGTGGAGCAGTTTTAACGCTCGCCAAACACTTCAAAACTCCCATATGGTGTTTGGGGAGCATTTTTAACTCCTCAATGCTTGTAAAACGCCTGTCTAATGCCCTTACTAAAGCTCATTGACACATGTCTGACGCCCATAAGAACGTCATACAAACACTATAGGAGCATTTGTTGAGCATTAGAAATTTTGTCAAGTGTGAACAAGCTCGAAGACTGCATTTACACCTTTTTCAGCTCGTAAAACACCCCACAAGCAAAATCCCATAATTCCCATTCATCCCATTCCCACAAAACGCCATAAAGCGGAGGTTCACACAAAAATGGAACCTCCGGTGTCACATTTGGCACCTTTCAGGCGGGGGGGCAGATACCTGCCCCCCCCCCCCGCTGTCTCCTGGGAAACACACAGGTCCCAGGAGATAGCGACTCGCGCAGTAGGGAACCGGGAAGTGAAGCCACAATGCTTCACTTCCTGATTCCCTCACCGAGGTTGGTGGCAGCAGCTGCCGAGAGCCAAGCGATTGATCGGCTGCCGACATTGCTGGACCCTGGGACAGGTAAGTGGCCATTTATTAAGTCAGCAGCTGCAGTATTTGTAGCTGCTGGCTTTTAATATATATTTTTTTTTTTTTAGGTGGACCTCCTCTTTAAGCTCGAAAAAGAACACGAGCTCCTTTGGGGCAGATTACAGGCGTTTTCTGCTTTTGACCTGTACAAAATTGCGGTAAAAAGACGCTCGTGTGTGAATGCAGTGTGAATGCAGAGAAATCGCTGTTCCTGATCACTAGGAAAAGACAATCTCTCTACTCCCTTGTCAGAACAGGGATCTGCTTTGTGTACACTGGTAGATCCCCATTCTCGCTCTCTGTGCAATGATCACAGGTGGCCATTGGATATCCCGGCGCTAAACACGCTTATCTGCTCCTTCGGTGTGTGCGCGCCTGCTACAGCTACTACACAAAGAGCCATACTGGTATGGCGATTCACGCAATAGAGCCACCCTGCCGCAGTATATCTGCGGCGGCTGGTCGACAAGTGGCTAAGGAAAAAAGGGGGTGAATACTGCGCTGTGTATAATTAGATGGAAAAAGCTGCTGGCATTGCCGAAAGATTATCGGTTGTAAGAAGCTGGTGTATATGTAAATGCAGCGCTAAAAATGAACTAGTACTTTTAAAGAAAGATACTGTTATGGTGGGTTTGGTATCTTGTGTGAAAGATATATATATATAAATAAAAGGAAAATATTAAGGCGTGATGCCAACCTCTAGTACCTTAAATGTATATAAATATAAAGCACAGAACCTTATATATAAAACACATAAAATTGGCATAGATATAATATTTTCAATAAATAGCAATCATAAAAACCGAAAAAACAGGTATAAAAAGCTCATGTGATTAAAAATGGTGAATAAAAGTCAAATGGTTTATATACCGTGGTGAAAATATCGTGATAGATAAAACTCAATATCTGTTAAGATAGTGGGTGCTAGGTGAAAAAACTATACATATAAGTGTATAGAAGTGAAGTCCATACATTGATTGGTGATCGGGTGGGTGAAATGACACTGTGGCAACGGATGGCTCTGTTCAGTGTGATGGTGATAGTTGTCTGATGCCTCTCAGGCCAAATGGAATAAGGCTTACCAGATAGATTGGACTTGAAAAGGCTTATGCCACACAAGTCACAAGTGGCTAAGGGCTGTTAAAAAAAAAAAAATGCCAAAACTCACAAAAACGTGAGCTTAACAGCAGCAGTGTGCATGAGGCCTAAGTCTGTATTACTTATTCAGATGTGGTACAGGTCTCGCTTGATTTGATATGGGATTTGTATTGCGCCGAATGCGCTCCGCTTAGGCCTCTATAACTACATCCGATGGATTCTGCCGAGGGTGCAAACTGGCTAGAATGTCCGTCATGACTTTAAAGTGGAATTAACCCCTCCTATTATTTTCAAGCCAAGGAAGCTGCCATCTTGGCCTGTTTAATCTTCACTTGCCATGATGCTGCACATGTGATCTGTAATAACACCAGCCATTGGATGGTTTGACAGTTTGGTTGAGAGAACAAGCAAATGTTACAGTTAGCATGTATGCCGAGAATGTAACTTTTTTGAAAATGTTAAATCGATGAGTTTACTTCTGCTTTGAGACCACTTTCACACTGAAGAGCTAAAAAGCGCTAAGCATTAGCGCATTTTAGCGCTAAAAATAACACCTGTAAAGCGCCTGAAAACTGCCTCCCATGCCACCCCAGAGTGAAAGCCCGAGTGCTATCACACGAGGGTGGGTGCATGAAAAAAAAGTCCTCCAAGCAGCATCTTTGGGGCGGTTTAGGAGTGCTGTATACAGCGCTCCTAAACCACCCCTGACCATTGGAATGAATGGGCAGTGCTTCAGAAGCGCCGCAACATTGGCACTTTTAACCCTTTCTTCGGCCGCTAGCGTGGCCGAAAAGCGCCACTAAAAATAGCGGCACGTTACCGCCAACGCAGCCCAGTGTGAAAGCAGCCCATAAGCTAGAAAAACTTTCCCTCACCGCACACCATACAAGCCTGTTACATGGGTAATAGCAGCCTTAGCCTGACTCTCTGTCTAAGCCATGTACCCCCAAACGTTGGGGCGTGACTTAGATGGAGTCAGACTGAGGCTGCTTTTACTCGTGTAACGGACGGGCTTGTATGGTGTGCGGTGATGGAACATTTTTCTAGCATACAGGTTTTTGTTCTAATACATTTGTTTTAATCCGTGGGTCTATTCACTATTAAGTTTCTTTGTCCCTGATGCATTTTCTATTAAAATACACAAAAACATATAAAATTACAGATCAACATGCATCACACTGTATTTTGTACTGAAGGTCAATAGGTATAATTTACGCACAAAAATATGCATCTTTATTTATTGATATGCATTTTGATGAGAACTGCAGCAAGCACGAATGCGTGAATTTAGCTTTGGTGCTCATTTACACCACAATCCCCACCAGTGTGCAGTTTTCACGTGTGTTTGTGATGCTTTTACAGTTTGCTCATATGCAAAAAGATTCAACATGCTGTACCACACTAATAAAAGCATTGCAATGGTGTAAACTAGGCGGATTGAAGTACATTATTTTTTCTAGCATATGCATTTGCACTGCGTTTAAAATGCATTTGAGTGAATAGGGAAAGCCCTTCTCAGCATTCTCTGCAGATTTCCCCATGTTATCAGTTCTACCTCTCAGTTCTGAGATCTTTCTTATGGACTACAGAACACCCTCCACTTTGGTATTCATCCCCCATGTTAAATATATAAAAGCGGAGTCATTTTCTAGTTCAGCAGAAAAGAACTAGGCAGAGCTGACAACACTATCAGGAAATAAAGGCATCCACAGGAACAATGAAATATTCTGTTTTGAAGACCATATGTTGTAACTGCAACATCTGTTGAAGCAGGATTTGTTTGTATGGATGTCTTCCTTTGTCAGCAGTAAGTGTGCAGGAAGTGCTCAGCACAGCAGATGGAGATTGTGCTTCAATCCCATCTATAAGAGAGATGTGTTGATCCTTATATTGGTTTCAGATCTGCTTGCCAAACTGCCTTTTCTGCACATTAAATTGAAAGGTGGCATTTTTGCACAACATGGATGTCTAACTAAATAGACACAAACTAACATACAGCACACAAAATGAGTTGAAAGAGCCAGATTACAGAAGTAAAAAGCATACCAACATATTTTATTTTTTTTTCCAAACCTTATTCATCTGCTTCATTAAAACAGATTTTTGACTTGCATTAATAACCTTTAAGTACATTACGGGAGAATTATTCAGGTACATAGGATAAATGCTGCTGCCTTTAGTAGATTAAACACTGACAAAGAGCTGTAAAGACAGCCCAGTACTCCCAGGGTGCCTCAGTTTTGTAGAAACCAATAGTGGGATTAGATAAGAAACAGGAGGAACATGTGTCCTGTAATGTACTCCAGAAAAATCATTTCCGATCATATTTTCTCAAATCGTACATTATGGGACACAATAGAAGTATATAGGAACATCTAAAAGTCGTCCAACTGATGGGTGGGCAACGCTGCAAAATGAAGGCTAATAGGCCCACCAAAAAGATAACAGAGAAAGCTAAACCGTTTACAGAGCCACCTGAAGAACCTTATGACTGAAGCTAGCATCAGTTGAGGCAGGGCCATGGATCAGAGGGTATCACCATTCCTCATGTATAGGGCCCAGACAGCTGGATGAATTGGATGTGCAAAGGGAGGGTGATGGGCACGGTGGGCCGGGGTTGTGCAATTACTGGACCCGATCCCCTGTATGGCTCTCTGTAGCAACTGAAAGCTGGCTTCTCCTCCTCTCCCTCCCACCAGCTTTCAGCTCTGCTGCTGAGAGCCATAAAGGGGATTGGTTCCAGTAATCGCCCCCTAGCCATACTATCACTCGCCCTGTGCACCATAGGTTTCCCCCTGCTGCCCAGGTTACCTGTTTAGAGTTACAGAGGAAGTCTTGGGCTAGAATTGTTGCTTTAACAATGCTGTCTACATGTGTGGGTGCGACTTACATATGCGTTCGCTTCTGTGCGCGAGCACACAGGGACGGGGGTGCTTTACATTTTTTTTAGGTCTACTTTATTTTTTAAACTTTTTTTTTTTTTCACTTTTATTCCTATTATAAGAAATTTAAACATCCCTTGTATTAGGAATTTTTTTTTAGGTCTACTTTATTTTTTACACTTTCTCTTTAAACTTTTTTTTTTCTCACTTTTATTCCTATTATAAGAAATTTAAACATCCCTTGTAATAGGAATAGTGCGCGACAGGTCCTCTTTATAGGGAGATGTAGGGGCTTGGGACACCTGTCACCCGAAATCTCTATGCTCAACCTCTGGCGGCGACTGAATCCGTGTCAGGAGTCACTTTGGGTGGGGAGCCCGTGGAACCCAAAATCCTTTGGAGAGGTTGGGAAACCCTTGTTTCAGCTTCCCATGCACCTCCTATGTTCTCAGTTACTCTGTCTATTAGGGGCACAGGGTGACCGAGAACTAATCAGACTTGCTGTACAACCACACTGGAATATTGTATATACAGCCCTCAAATTTTCCACTCGCCTATTCGCATTTTGCAAGTGGAAAATGAAGGCTGGTGAGGGTGGGCTCCTTAGGAAAGGGGGGAGCACCGCCAGCAGGTGGGGTTGTATGGGAGGAGTTCTCCCAGCGATCGCAGAGGGGATGAGAGAGGAGAGTAGGCGGCCGGATGATCAGAACGCCAAGAAACATCACAGCTTTCATTTCAATTACCATGTTCTCCCCGCACTTGCTGCCACATACAGCCCTCCTCCTTATATGGGGACTTTGATCCCGAGACGTGTGAGGTATATCAAGGTTCCCTGGCCAGGTGGCAGGGCTGTATGTGACGGCAAGCGGCGGAACACAGCAATTGAAAAGAAAGCTCGGATGTTCCTCAGAACTCTGATCATCCGCCCGGCAATTCCTCTCCTCTCTTCCCCTGCACAGGTAGGCAGCATTGGTGGACACGAGCAGGCTGGCTGCATTGATAGACACAGATAAAGTTGTTTATATTTATTTTTATAACTTAATTCTGCATAAAACATTTAAGTGTCATTTCATTAGATCATTTATGAGGGCATGTTTAGGGGCAGGGTAGGGCAACTGGTGGTGAGTAACCCTTGAGGCCTGGCTAGTAGCTCAGGACTTGAAACTTTGAGCGTGTGTGTATTGCTGTGGGGGGGGGGGGGGGGGATTCCTCCAACAGCTCTCCCTGCTGATTGGACAGTCTACCCCGCCCTGAATGCAAAGGGAGGGGGGATTGTCTCGAGTGTTACCTCTGTGTAACTGGGTTTCAATAAACACTTCACGTTCAGCAGCCAAAACGAGTACTGCCTTGTTGGTTGGAATATCTGTAACCATATATTCAGACTGGAGGAAGCAGTATGACTGAAGTGGAGTGTGGGAAGGGCTTCCGTTATAATCGTTGACCAGCTCGCCGATCACAGGGGCGAGCCAGGGAAGCATTGGAGGGCGGCGGGAGGGATGCTCCATCCCGCTGCCTGTAAAAACGATCAAGAGGCTGAACTGCCGCTATGATTGCTCTTGCTGTGCACTGAATCGATGGCTGAAAAAGATGATATCTGGATGAAGTGGTTAATTGAGGTCTATTGTATGTATATGTTACAGTAACTGATTTTTTTTTTTTTTTATTATACACACACACACACACACACACACACACAGTATACAGTGGGTAAAATAATTGAACATATCACCATTTTTCTAGGTAAATATATTTCTAAAGATGCTATTGACATGAAATGTTCACAGCATGACGGTAACAATACATGAATACAAAGAAACCAAAAACAAATAAGTTCAGAAATTAAGTTACGTATAATAAAATGGAATGACACAGGGGAAAAGTATTGAACACAAAGGGAGGTGCAAAAAGGCATGGAAAGCCAAGACACCAGCTGAAATCTTATAGTAATTAGAAAGCAAACCTGCCCCTTGTCAGTACAAATTAACATCAGCTGGTTTAGTCTCAACTGATGGCCTATAAAAATAGAAGTTTTTCCTCATACTTACCTATAAAAAAACTTTTCTTTGAATACATCACAGGACACAGCGTTAAGCTAATCATTACCTACTGGGTTATATGCCATCTCTAGGTGAATGGACACTGGTAGACAAAGTCTAAGAAAGGAAGTCCGCCCTTATATAACCCCTCCCATACAGGAAGTACTTCAGTTTTGTAGCAAGCACTGAATCCTCAAAAGAAGGGAGGAACCTGTGTCATGTGATGTATTCAAATAAAACGATTTTACAGGTAAGTACGAGGAAAAAAATCCTATTTTCTTTATCATACATCACAGGACACAGAGTTAAGCTAATATTCATTACCTACTGGGATATCCCGGAGCAATAGCCTTGAGGGGAGGGAGACACACTGCCACACAAAAATAGCCAGACTTTAAACGTCAGCCTGTAGAACACTACGGCCAAAAGCCGAATCCTTGGCTGCTCTAACTTCTATCTGATAAAATCTTTTGAACATATGCACTGAAAACCAGTTAGCAGCCTTACAGATCTGCGCCACAGATACCCGATGGCGAAAAGCCCAGGAGGTTCCTACACCCCTGGTAAAATGAGCTCTCACCCTAAAGGGAGGAGCCTTATGTTTCAGACCATAAGCCTGAATAACCAACTGGCAGACCCAATTGGCAATGGAAGCTTTGGAAGTTGCCTGCCCCTTCTTGGGTCCTTCTGGTAAAACAAAAAAGGAGTCTGATCCTCGGATCTCCGCAGATCTAGGCAAATAAACTGACTGACTGGACAACGTCCAAGGAATGCAGTCTTACTTCCGCTGAACAAGGCTGAGAGGGGGAAAAAAAGGCAAAATAATGTCATGATTTAAATGAAAGACCAACAACACTTTTGGCAAGAAGGATGGAATAGGACACAACACTTTGTTGTAGTGAAGAATTCGGTAGGATTCCCTACATGAAAGGGCCATCAATTCCGACACCCTTCTAGCCGAGGTGATAGCCATCAGGAAGGCTAGCTTGCGTGACAGCAAGACTAATGGAATTTCCTTGATAGGCTCAAATGGTTGTTTCTGTAACAGACAGCACCAAATGCAAGTCCCAAGGACACATAGGTGATCTAATGCGGGGAAGCCCCCTGCATAAAGGTTTGGACCAGGAAATGGGAGGCTAAAGGCCTTTGGAAGAATACCAACAGGGCCAAAATCTGACCTCTGATTGTACTCAAAACCAATCAGATTTCCACAGCAGACTGTAGAAAAGAGAATTCTCCCAATCACATAATTTCCGAGGATGCCATTTTCTGGCTTCACATCAAGCAATACAAGTCTTTCAGACCTTATGATAGATCTTCCTAGTGACCACTTTCCTAGCATTTACTAGGGTAGACACCACCGGTCCCGAGATGCCACAATCCTTCACAAATTGGGTCAGTGGAGCAATATGACCACAACTGACTTTTTTTAGTTATGCCCATAAGGAGGGGGGGATAGGCCCAGGAATAACTTCAGAGACTGTAATAGGTCTCCAAACTCTGGCAAGGGTCAACTGGGGATTAGCGGCGATAGATGGCAATAGATCTAGAGAGATTTTTTCTGTGAAAAACAGCGAATAAAATACAAGTGACATAAAATCAACCGTTTCCACCTGAATTCCAGGTTGGCCAGTGAATGGGGGGGATGTACGGGTGCTGCAGAAGTGGTGGGCTCACAATTTGGATTGGCAAATGCAGCAAGAAGGGCACTATGGGCTCGACTGGCCTGTCTTCTTGGTGGCAGCAGGACACTAGTTGTGCTAGCCACCTCACCAGCTTAAACTGCACTTATGGGACTCGCCCCGTCACCATATGATACTGCAGTGCTGGATGTATGACCAAGATGTACTAGGGCGCTGGTGCTTGCCAGTTGACCAGAAGGATGAGCGGCACTAGTACTGTCTCTCTGCTCCATACGAGAGCCCTGCAGTTCTTGCACCTCAACAGCAGAATGGGGTCAGGTAAGCCTGACCTTGGCAGGGACCACTACTCTGTCGTCATAGCTATCTGTCAGGGTGCCGCTGCTGTCTACTGGATCTTATTCTGAGCCTGAATCTGACAGATGGGCGAGTTCCTCTTCACTCTCATCTGTCGTGCTCAGAAACGTGTAGGCCTCTTCACTACTCGCACTAATCTGATGCTGCTTGGGGCGACGCAGACCCCAATTGACGCTAAAACGGGTGATCAGGGGGTTAAATCTTTATTTAGGTAATATACGGCGGGTGCCCTGACACTATAAAAAACAACTAGCTAACCAGCATCACCGTGACACTAATACGGCGATCACTGGTGACAAGGTGATCAAGGGGTTAAACCTTTATTAGGGGGGAGGGTCCCTAGACCTATCTGGGGCTACTACTAAGTACCCCAACGCTGATTCGTGTCACAAATGACACAACAGTGATCAAAGAAAAATATGAACACTGCACTAAGTGACAAAGTGACAGGGAGTGAAGGTGGGGCGGGCGATCGGGGGGTGACAAGTGTAACTATGTGCACTGTGTCAGTATAGTGTTGGTGCAACTCACGAGGGTCTCACGAGGGTCTCTCTGAAACAGAAAAGAATTCCACAAGGAGAGATGACACCACTTCCCCTCTCTGTGTTTACACTTACACAGGCAGGAGAGGATTTCATTCGTCAGGACCGATCAGCAGGTCCAGGCCAGAAATCATTGGCCTGGACCTGAAGACTGATCGGTTCTGAAACAAATCCGATCAGCGCGACCACCAAAAGATAACGTTGCTTCGCCCATCCGTGCCATTATACCGCAGTAAAACTGGACCTTTGTGAACACCCGGGGTGCTGTGGCAAGCCCGAAGGGCAGAGCCACAAACTGCAAATCGCAGGAACCTCGGATAAGGTTGAAAGATAAGTACGTGTAAATACGCGTCCTTGATATTGAAGGAGAGAAAAGTTTGGGCAGATAGTGATAGAGTATAAGTGGTCTATCGCATCCCTATTAAATGAACACAAGAAAATATAGGCCTAGTGTGAATATACACAGCCAATACCCCTGGGGGATGCTTAATAGCAAGATAGATAGACACAAGAGAGTGTATGCAATTCAAAATGTGGTGCGTTTTATTTGTTGAGGCAAAAAACACCTACATGCAAAGGTAGAAAGTACAGGTATTTTGTCAAAAAAGGCATACATTCAGCATATACAGTGGTGTGAAAAAGTGTTTGCCCCCTTCCTCATTTCCTGTTCCTTTGCATGTTTGTCACACTTAAGTGTTTCGGAACATCAAACCAATTTAAACAATAGTCAAGGACAACACAAGTAAACACAAAATGCAATTTGTAAATGAAGGTGTTTATTATTAAAAGGTGAAAAAAAATCCAAACCATCATGGCCCTGTGTGAAAAAGTGATTGCCCCCTAAACCTAATAACTGGTTGGGCCACCCTTAGCAGCAACAACTGCAACCAAGCGATATACTTGGACACACACCTTCCAAAGAGTTCCAGTTTTGTCTCATCGGTCCACAGAATGTTGTCCCAAAAGTCTTGGGGATCATCAAGATGTGTTGTGGAGAAATTGAGACGAGCTTTGATGTTATTTTTGCTCAGCAGTGGTTTTCTCCTTGGAACTCTGCCATGCAGGCCATTTTTGCCCAGTCTTTTCCTGATGGTGGAGGCATGAACGCTGACCTTAACTGAGGCAAGTGAGGCCTGCAGTTCCTTGGACGTTGTTGTCGGGTCTTTTGTGACCTCTTGGATGAGTCGTCGCTGCGCTCTTGGGGTAATTTTGGGCGGCCGGCCACTCCTGGGAAGGTTCACCACTGTTCCATGTCTTCGCCATTTGTGGATAATGGCTCTCACTGTGGTTCGCTGGATTCCCAAAGCTTTGGAAATGGCTTTATAACCCTTTCCAGACTGATAGATCTCAATTACTTTCTTTCTCAATTGTTCCTGAATTTCTTTGGGTCTTGGCATGATGTGTAGCTTTTAAGGATCTTCTGGTGGACCTTACTGTGTCAAGCAGCTCGTATTTAAGTGATGCCTTGATTGTGAACAGGTGTGGCAATAATCAGGCCTGGGTGTGGCTAGAGAAATTGAACTCAGGTGTGGACAACCACAGTTATAGTAGGTTTTAACAAGGGGGGGGGGGGGGGGGGGGCAATCACTTTTTCACACAGGGCCATGATGGTTTGGATTTTTTTTCACCTTTAATAATAAACACCTTCATTTACAAATTGCATTTTGTGTTTACTTGTGTTGTCCTTGACTATTGTTTAAATTGGTTTGATGTTCCGAAACACTTAAGTGTGACAAACATGCAAAGGAACAGGAAATGAGGAAGGGGGCAAACACTTTTTCACACCACTGTACAATTTGACTATATCAAGGCATGGACATAATGTTTTTACAAGATAACTTGCAATACATATGTGGTCTAGGAAAACGCTGACATGTTTCGGACTTTGGTCCTTTTTCAAAGGCAGTTTGATATCCTGTTTCACATCTATAATGTGTGAATAGGTAATTATTAGTACAAAAGTTATGAACAGATAAAATTATGTTGCATCCTTTTTCCTGTATTGTTTTTGAACTCACATGCATGACCATCTAACCCCAATTACTGCTCTCCTACGCAAGTGTCTTTGGCAATATTACACGAGAGTGGGTAGAGAAATTGCGCCCGCGTCGGTGACGTCACGACGGACACGGCCCCGCCCAATCGGACGGGACCACGCCCAGCGCAGTCCCGTCAGAGGTCTCACAGGGGACAACACGCAGCCAGATTGGCTGCTTCCCCTGCCTCTTTAGCCAATCTCTACCCAGCGACACTGGCGCATCACTTTGTGGCGCCAACACACAGCTGGGAGTAATCCCCATATCCACTACAAATAGCCAGCAATGGCGACCACAGACATGCCGTCTTATTGCTGGCGTTTGGCGACGACAACACATCCCAGACTACTTTCTAGTCAGGTAATATTTTTATACTTTACCTACTACTCTGATACTTTTGCTTGGTCTTTATGACATGATCTATTTTTTACTTATATTTTTTACTTATACCCTCCAATCTCTAATCTATTCCAGCTTCCTGTACCCATTGGCTATACGCCCAAAGGTCACAGGCAGATAGCCTGTCTCCTGTCAGAGACCTTGCAGCTACTTGGGTTCTTTGCAACCTACCGCCTAGCCACACGGCAATATCTTTTGCTTTTATCTGCACAGGCATTACACCAGTGCATACATTTATTATATGAATCCAATACCTGGCTTTTCAATCTACTATATTTGGGGGAGACCCCCTTCATTGCATGCGAGTACCATATCCACAAAAGTACTTTATTATGTCAATTCTTGGCAACAAAATATGTTTATCTGTTCATAACTTTTGTACTAATAATTACCTATTCACACATTATAGATGTGAAACAACAGGATATCAAACTGCCTTTGAAAAAGGACCAAAGTCTGAAACATGTCAGCGTTTCCTAGACCACATATGTATTGCAAGTTATCTTGTAAAAACATATGTCCATGCCTTGATATAGTCAAATTGTATATGCTGAATGTATGCCTTTTTTGACAAAATACCTGTACTTTATACCTTTGCATGTAGGTGTTTTTTGCCTCAACAAATAAAAAACACACCACATTTTGAATTGCATACACACTCTCGTGTCTATCTAGCTTGCTATTAAGCATCCCCCAGGGGTATTGGCTGTGTATATGCACACTAGGCCTATATTGTTTTTTTGTTGATATTGAAGGAGGCTAAAAAGTTTCCCCATCTTAAGCGAGGCTACTACTGAGCGGACAGACTTCATCCGAGAGGACTGGATTAATAGATGTTGGTTCAGGGATCTTAGAGCCAAAATGGGCCCATTTGATTTTCGAACCGTGAACAGGTTTGAATAAAACCCCGGCCCCCCTTTCGGATACAGGAACCTGTATAATCTCCCTGATGCACTAAATGATCTAGTGCCTGAAACAATAAGTTGCTCTTTGGAGGATCCGAGCGAAAGCTGGATCTTAGAAACCTGTGAGGGGAAACCCCCCCGCAATTCCAGCTTGTAACCGCGGGATACTGTCTAAATGACCCACTCGTCCTGAACCATTGTTCTCTAAATGTCCGCAAAGTGCAGCAGCCTGCCCCCCCCAGGGCTTGGTGCCATGCTTACAAGAGTTTTGGACCCAGAGTTTCTTCTGGCCCTGCCCCTGGCTCTAGTGCCCTGTTGGTGGCGGAACTTTCTTAGCGCTGAGACACCTGAGGAAGCAGTCCCTGAGGTTATAAACAAGGGGCGCCTGGTCCTTCTCTTCACAGGAAGTAGAGAGCTCTTCCCTCCGGAAATCTTTTGGATACATTTATACAAATCAAACATTCCCCATGAAAGGGGAACCCTGACAATAACTTCTTACAAGGAAGCTAGGCTGACCAGTTCTGAAGCCATAAAAGTCTGTGCATGTGTACAGACAGGTGAGCCAAACAAGAAACCTGCTGTATTGTATCCTTCAAGGCATCAACAGCAAAACACAGCGCTCGAGGTATATCTGCTCTTTCAGCAGGATCATCCTCCTGGTTAGGCCTGTCAGGCCATCTGACCTGATCCTTTAAGGACTGGCAGACTTCAATTGCTACGACAGCTGGCTGAATAGCTGAACTGGCCAAAGAAAAGGAATAGTGGACTCCAGTTTCAAGTTGAGTTCTTATTTAAGAAAGAGACTGCATCTATGGCTGGCATGCTCCACTTAAACTTTTTCTCCATGGGATATAAAAGGAAAAACCTCTTAGGAGGAACAAAAATCCTGTCAGGATGTTCCCAATCAGAATACACTGCCTGTTCAAACAGTGGATGCAAGGGGAAAGCCTGTGCGGCCCGAGGAGGCCGAATGGACACCAAAGAGGACCAGGGGGGGCTCAGAAACATCTGCAGGAGGTAACTTAAAGGCAGAAGGAACCATCTCTAAAAGAGTCTGGATCAAAAGCCTCTGTGACTGAGAGGCAGATACCAACTGGATATCTTCTGGCCCAGATTGCTCAGAAGCAGACTCATCTGCCAGGCCCTCCACAGAATCCTTGGCATTTAGCTCTTTGCCATCAACCCATTCCTTCTCCAAGATAGGAGGCTCAGGGGAGAGGGGGGATCAGTCACGCTGTTGACCACCCTGCGAGATGAAGACAATCATGCCAGCAATCCTGTCCCATAACCCGGCTAGGGCTGAGGAAAGATCATCCCTGGTGATAAAGGCTGAAGCAGCAGCATTGACCGTAGGCACAATACCAGACCGGCGCAGCGGCTCAGATTGCCCGGAAGCCTCTGGTCTTTCAGGAGATACAACTCCTCAGGAGCTACTGGTGACATAGATGTGCCCTTCCCTGTAGGTGTTAGTCCCTCTCCTCTTTTTTGAAGACATTGCAAGCCACAAAAAGGGGAGTACCTAGGTTTAGTATTTACACACCCCAGAAGGTAGACCCTTTAATAGGGCTCACCAAGCCCCTATGGAACAATCCCAAGTACCTTAGCCTGCCAACCAACACCTTGTGACTCACGTGACCCGGGTAAAGGACAAATGAACTGCTGAAAGTGAATGGGTCAGAGCCTGCTCTGTGTCCCACAGCTGTCCCCTGAAAGCACTGCATGTCAGCCATTCCCTATTTAAATAGCTGTGCGCCGGGAGGCTCTGCGCATACGTGTGTGGTCCCAAGCGGGAAAGGCTCTATTCACACGACGCAAATCTTCGTGCACCAAGATCAAGCTTCGGCACATGAGTAGCTTTGAGCCCAACGTATGCGTTCGCCATGACCAACAGCCGCGAAAACGTGTGCACTCTGGCAAAGGCATATGCTCCGTGGTGAACCAAGATGCGCAATGGTGCACCCTCGTGTGCGGACCATTCATTAAGGAAAAAACAACCCAGAAAAATTATATATATATATATATATATATATATATATATATATATATATATATATATATATATATATATATATATATATATATATATATATATATATATATATATATTTTTTTTTTTGCAAACACTCACAGCGACCCCCTCTGTGGTCACCACACACAGGTGACTGGCCTCTAGCTAGCTTGACTGATTGCCACAATCACTGGGGCACCCCACAATAAGTAAAGGGAGTTTCACTTACCTGTCCAGGGGCAGCCTTAGAAATGAAAGGCCCAGTCTTCACCCATCATCGGGGGGGGGGGGGGGTCCATCACTTGGGAACCCTCAAGGACTGGGTACCCTTTCAGCTTTAGGGTCCACTCCCTTGGACCCGTACAGCACCCTGCAGGAATTCCTTAGCTCTGTGGTGTCCAGGATTGCACTATGCAGGACCCAGTGCCCAAAGGTCGCATTACAGGCAAAACCACACAGGATCCTTGTGTCCTCTTTGCGAGGCTCAGGTACCATTTATTAAAGCATACAAGCTTTTTTTCGAATGGATCTGATCGATCAATCCCTTGATTCATTTAAGAACTGTTTTGGGACTAAGACCTGGAGCTTGGAGAGCTCAAAGAAACGTGCCCATCCACCTTGCAGACACTGGTAAAATAACTGAAGTACTTCCTGTATGGGAGGGGTTATATAGGGGCAGACATCCTGTCTAAGCCTTTGTCTACCAGTGTCCATTCCCCTAGAGATGGCGTATAACCCAGTAGGTTATGAAGATTAGCCAAACTGTGTCCTGTGATGTATGATAAAGAAAAAAAAAAAAAAAAAAAAAAGGAGTCTATACCAAGGTGTTACACAAGAAACATCTCATGGGTAAAACCAAAGAGCTCTCATAAGGCCTTTGCAGCCTTTATTGTTGCAAAACATACTGATTGCATTGGTTACAGAAGGATTTCTAAACTCCTGAATGTTCCAGTGAGCACTGTTGGGGCCATAATCCAGAAGTGGAAAGAAAATTTCTCCATAAACTGGCCACAACTAGTTGCTCCTCAAGATTTCTGACAGAGGAGTAAAAATAATTAGAAGAGTTGTCCAAGAGCCAAGGACCACTTGTGGAAAGCTTCAGAAAGACCTGGACTCAGCAGGTACAATAAGTAATGCACTCAACCGCCATGGCCTGTATGCATGCTCACCACGCAACACTCCATTGCTAAAGAAAGCATGTTGAATCTTGTTTAACCACTTAAGCCTCGGACCATTTTGCTGGCCAAAGACCAGAGCACTTTTTGCGATTCGGCACTGCGTCGTATTAACTGACAATTGCGCGGTCGTGCGACGTGGCTCCCAAACAAAATTGACATGCTTTTTTTCCCACAAATGGAGCTTTCCTTTGGTGGTATTTGATCGCCCCTGTGGTTTTTATTTTTTGCGGTATAAACAAAAGTGACAATTTTGAAAAAAAAGAATTTTTTACATTTTGCTATAATAAATATCCCCCAAAAATGATATAAAAAAAATAAGCGTTTTATTGGTTTGCGCAAAAGTTATAGCGTTTACATAATAGGGGATAGTTTTATGGCATTTTTAGTAATTTTTTTTTTTTTTTACTAGTAATGGCGGCGATCAGTGATTTTTATTGTAACTGCGATATTATGGCCTGATGCACTGTGTAAATGACAATGGCAGTGAAAGGGTTAACCGCTAGGGGGCAGTTAAGGGGTCAAGTGTGTCCTGGGGAGTGTTAAACTGTGGGGGGCGTGGCTACATGTGGCACGTCCCTGATCTCTGCTCCCGATCACAGGGAGAAGAGATCAGTGACACTGTCACTAGGCAGAACGGGGAGATGCTTGATTACATTAGCATCTTCCCGTTCTTTCCTTCCATGGGACCCACAACCCGACTCCCGAAGCTTGCCGGCGGCAGGGCGCGTGCGCCCACAGGCCTCCTCTTAAAGGGCAACGTAAAGGTACGTTAGTTTGCCTGTACGTGCCATTCTGCCGCAGTATATCTGCATGAGGCGGTCGGCAATCGGTTAAGGTTTGCTGCACAACATTTAGACAAGCCTGTGAAATACTGGGAGCATATGGTACTGGCAAACTTCATATAATTGAAGGAACTACTAGGAAGATGAAACAAGGGTGGAAATTTCAGCAAGACAATGATCCCAAACACAAAGCCAAGGAAACTCTTTAAAATTGGTTGTAAAGAAAGAAAAAGCTGCTAGAATGATCCAGACAATCAGCTGACTTAAATCCAATAGAAAATCTATGGAAAGAACTAAAGATGAGAGTTCACAGAAGATGCCCACGGAACCTTCAAGATTTGAAGACTGTGTGGCAGAATGGGACAAAATCACACCTGAGCAATGCATGCGACTAGTTTCCATATATTAGAGGCGTCTTGAAGCTGTCATTACCAACAGGATTTTTGTACAAAGGGCGTTGGCCCCAAGTTGGTATTGCATACACACGATCTGACTTTTTAGGCAACAAACATGAACGTAGTGACGTTTCAACGTACTGACGACACTTCAAAAGAGGACGTTCGAATACTCCAGCGCCACCTTTGGTCAACTTCTATATTGTTGTCTGCTCTTTTGCATTGGTTCTGAGCATGCGTGTTTGTACTTTCTACAAAAGTCCGATGATTTTGTGTACACCACGGTCGGACTTTGCGCCATCGGACCAACTTTTGTTGGCAGAAAGTTGGTCCGTTCGCACAGCCAACAAAAGTCAGATGAAAACTGAAAAAGTTGGTCCGATGGAGCGTACACACGGTCGGATGTTGGTCCAAAACAGCTAATTTGCACGTTTGTTGTCAAAAAGTCTGATCGTGTGTACGGGCCTTTAGCGTGTTCAATACTTTTTTCCCAGTGTCATTCCATCACACAGAACTACATTTCTGAACGCATTTGGTTTTGCTTTCTTTGTATGTATGGATGGATTGCATGGGTTGTTACTGACGTATTGAAAATTTCATGTCAATAGCACCTTTAGAAATGTATCTAGAAAAATAGCGACGTGTACAATTTTACCCACTGTACACACACATGTATATATTTTAAATGCTTTAAATGATTCTGAATTCGACTTCTTGCATCTTAACCTCCCTGGCGGTAGGATTCTGTCTGGAATTTAGTGCTGAAAGCGGTACAATTATTTTGCATGGAATTTGGCGTTTTTATATTGTAGGCATGCCATTCTTATGAATAACTCACTTAAATCTGTCCGAATCAGAGTCTAGTAGACATCCCGGGTATGATAAAGTTTGAAACACAAAATAAATTATAATATAATAAAAATATATATAAAAATGATTCAATAATGTAATCAAATCAAAAACACTGAAATTTGCTCAGTTGCAGAATAGTCGCTGTCATTAAATTTATTGTTTGATGATAAATTGTGATTTTAATTTTTTATCGGTGTTTTCTAGCTGGTCTAAAACCACTTTTGACATAAAGGGACACTTTTTGGTTGCTATGGACAATCTCCAGTTTCCAGGCAGAATTTTTTTTTTTTATTATTATATAAAATGACATGCAGGGCACTGGGCAGACCACTAGGGACAAAGGGGATGTGTATTTTTTGTATACAGTACTGTAATCTGTAAGATTACAGTACTGTATGTGTTTTTTAACTTTTTTAAATTTGGCACCGATCTCCGCTCCCGTGCGTCGGAACGTCGCAGGGAACGGAGACCGGCACTGTGTGAATCGAGCGAGCGGACGGCTCGCTCACACAGCGGGGAGACATCGCAGGATCCAGGGAAAAGGTAAGTAACTTCCCCCCTGCATCCTGCACGCAAGCCCGAGTCTGGCTCGGGGTTACCGCTCCCAGCACAAAAAGCTGGACCCAAGCCAGGCTCGGGGTTACCGCTAGGAAGGTTAACCACTTGCCGACCGCCGCATGTACATCGTCTCACGGAGAGTCAGAACGGGGAAATGCTGATGTAAACAAATGCCATAAAACTATCCCCTATTTTGTAAACGCTATAACTTTTGTGCAAACCAATCGCTTAGGTTTTTTTTTTACCAAAAATACGTAGAATACGTATAGGCCTAAACATAGCAAAAAAAGTTTTATATATTTTTGGGGGATATAGCAAAAAGTAAAAAATATTGTGTTTTTCCAAAATTGTTGCTCTTTTTTTGTTTATAGCGCAAAAAAAAAAAAAAAACGCAGGGGTGATCAAACACCAAAAGAAAGCTCTATTTGTGGGGGAAAAAAAAAAAAAGGATGTCATATATATATATGTGTGTATATATATATATATATATATATATATATATATATATATATATATATATATATATATATATATATATATATATATATATATATATATATATATATATATATATATATATATATATATATACACACATACACATATATACACACACATATATACATATACACACATAGAGATAGATATATATTACACACACAGTTCCACATTATTCTTCAAATTTTATTTCAGTGTCAGATTAAATAATTAGTTTTTCAGTTTATTTAACTTATGGATGTCATTATGTCTCAGGCCTCTTTAGATCACTGAAAACAATCTCAAGACACCTGTGATAAATTAGATTGTAGATTTTCCTTTAACCGCTTCAGCACCGGGCCATTTTTCACCCTTCCTTACCAGAGCACTTTTTGCGATTCGGCACTGCGTCGCTTTAACTGACAATTGCGCGGTCGTGCGCCGTTACACCCAAATAAAATTGACGTCCTTTTTTCCCCACAAATAGAGCTTTCTTTTGGTGGTATTTGATCGCCCCTGCGGTTTTTATTTTTTGCGCTATAAACAAAAGAAGAGCGTCAATTTTGAAAAAAAGCACAATATTTTTTACTTTTTGCTATAATAAATATCCCATTTTTTTTTTTTTTTTAAACTATTTTTTTCCTCAGTTTAGGCCGATACATATTTTTGGTAAATAAATAAATAAATCGCAATAAGCGTATATTGATCGGTTTGCGCAAAAGTTATAGCGTCTACAAAATAGGGGATAGATTTATTGCATTTTTTTTTTTTTTTTACTAGTAATGGCGGCTATGTGCGATTTTTTTTTCGTGACTGCGACATTGCGGCGGACACTTTTGACACATTTTTGGGACCATTCACATTTACACAGCGATCGTTGCTATAAAATTGCATTGATTACTGTGTAAATGTGACTGGCAGGGAAGGGGTTAACACTAGGGGGCGGGGAGGGGTTAATGTATTCCCTAAATGTGTGATTCTAACTGTGGGGGGAGGGGACTCAAGGGGAGGAGACCGATCATGTGTTCCTCCGTGCTGGGATCACATGATCGGTCTCCTGCTCGCTGACAGGACGTGGAGCTGTGTGTTTACACACACAGCTCCACGGTCCCACACGGTCCCGTTGTTTCAACGGGCAATCGCGGGTGCCCGTCGGACATCGAGGCCGCCGGGCACCCGCACCGGGTCCCCAGCGACGCCGCGGGCGAGCGCGCGCCCCCCAGGCGGCCGGGAATGGGAGGACGTCAGATGACGCCCACCCAGGATGGTAGATCCACCTTGTGGGCGTCATATGACTATGGGCGGGTATCGAAGGGGTTAATTGGGCTCACCTGGCAAAGAGCAAGTTCACACTGGGACAACTTGTCAGGCTACTTTGCCACCTGACAAGTCGCGCCCCGTTCTGTACAATGGAATCGTTCTAATCGGAGCGACTCAAGTCGCTCAGACTTAGAAAAAAGGTCCCTGTACTACTTTGGGGGCGACTTGCATTGACTTCTATACAGAAGTCATTTTGCAGGTCACCGCTGTCGTGTGCAGGTCGCCTGAGGCAGTCGCGCTACAAGTCATGCTGCCTCAGTGTGAACCAGCTCTAAAGGAGAGTTTATTTATTAAGCAGAGCACCATTTTCAAGCAATATGGGGAAGAAAAGATGGAAGATCTCTCTGCTGCCCAAAAGAGTGAAATAGTTCAATGCCTTGGACGAGGTATGAAAACTTTAGATATTTCACAAAAACTTAAGCGTGATCATCGCACTATTAAGAGATTTGTGACTGATTCAGAGCACAGACTGGTTTCGTGCAGATAAAGGCACATTGAAGGAAGAATTCTGCCAGATCCATGCATCGGATCAAGAGAGCAGCTGCTAAAACACCATTACATAGCAGCAAACAGGTATTTGAAGCTGCTGGTGCCTCTGAAGTCCCATGGACATTAAGGTGTAGAGTCCTCCAGAGTCTTGCAACTGTGCATAAACCTTCCATTCGGAAACGGCTGCATTGGGCAGAAAAATAAGTGAATTTTCAAACAGTCCTGTTCACTGAGTGCCGTGCAACCCTGGATGGTCCAGATGGATGGAGTAGTAGATGGTCGGTAGATGGCCACCCTGTTCCAACAAGGCTGCGATGTCAGCAAGGCGGTGGTGGAGTCATGTTTCGGGCCGAAATCATGGGAAGAGAGCTGGTCGGCCCCTTTAGGCTCCCAGAAGGTGTAAAGATGACCGCTGCAAAGTATGTTGAGTTCCTGACTGACCACTTCCTTCCCTGGTACAGAAGGAAGAACTATGCTTTCCGTAATGAAATCATTTTCATGCATGACCATGCACCATCTCATGCTGCAAAGAATACCTCTGCATCAATGGCTGCTATGGGGATAAAAGGAGAGGAAGTCATGGTGTGGCCTCCATCCTCCCCTGATTCTCCTATTGAGAACCTTTGGAGCATCCTCGAGCAAAAGATCCATGAGGGTGGGAGGCAGTTTACATACAAAAAAGCAGCTCTGGGAGGCTATTCTGACATCTTGCAAACAAATTCAAGCAGAAACTGTCCAAAAACTCACAAGTTCAATGGATGCAAGACTTGTGAAGCTGCTATCAAATAGGGGTCCTATGTTAAAATGTAACATGACAAAAAAAGCATTCATACGCCCGAAACCAGGTAAGGATCAAGGATGCTGTGAAAACTACCGCCCCATCTCGTTGATCAACACTGATTTAAAGATTTTGACAAAGATCCTGGCAGTCAGAATTAACAAATTTTTAGCCAATTACATCCACCCAGATCAGGCAGGATTCGTCCCGGGGTGCCAAACCACAGATCAAACAAGAAGAGTCAGATATTATTTCCGCAGTCCATTCGGACTGGGACGGGAGGGGGCCAAGGCGGGGAATTCTGCTATCACTAGATATTCATAAGGCATTTGATTCCCTGTCTTGGGACCTCTTTGTCCTGACCCGACTGGGATTCGGAATCCACTTCACACCCACACAAAAAAAAAAAAAAAAAAAAAAAACTCTACAGCACCCCGACAGCAGCACTAACAGTAAAAGGTTACTTCTCAGGCCCGATCAAAATACAAAGAAAGACATGCCAAGGCTGTCCATTGACCTCATTACTTTTTGTTCTAGCATTAGAACCACTCGTGATACAGATACGAGCCTCTTTAGATGTCAAGGGAATAGAATGCGGGGACATCGAACACAAATGCATCCTCTTTGCAGGCGATATATTGATGACTATTTTATCCCCAATCACCACTCTTCCCAACCTATATGCTATACTTAAACCAATTTCTATAATCTTGGGCCTCAAAATCAACCACGACAAATCACAGGCCATGAATATCGCCTTAGAAAATACCATGATCTCCACCCTGAAAAGATCTTACAAATTTATATGGAAAACTGACACCCTCCTATATTTGGGAATTAATCTTACTCCCTCTTGGAACACTCTATATTCTCAAAACTACCCTACATTGTTCAAAAAAACTGGGGGCAGATTTGACAAAATGGTCAACACACCCGTCTTGGTTCGGCAGATTACACTCTGTCAAAATGATTGTGCTTCCAAGAATATTGTACCTCTTTAGAACGCTACCAGTGGCACTAGCCAAACCAGATCTGAAATCATTCCAAACCAAACTTGTCATTTATCTGGGGGAACAAGTGGCCCAGGGTGAATATACGCACGTTATACGCCCCAAGAGAAAAGGTGCATTGGGCTTCCCAGACCTTATAAAATACTACTATGCTGCACAGCTGGCACACAACTAGATTCCATAGCTCACGGCCACATCCAATTTGGATGCAGATTGAGGTGGCAGCCTGTACGTAACACCCAATCTCCTCCATCCTTTGGTTGTCTCTGAAGCAGAGACCACCGTTCCTGTGTTCGGCACTTTGTCTCCATGAGCATTTGGGACAGATTACTCAAGTCCCACAACTTTTAATCCTTACATACTCCTTTAGCTCCATTAGTGGGGAACGTGAAATTCATCCCGGGCCTCTCTCCCAGAAAGTTCGACTGGTGGACGAATAAGGGTTTACTGAGAATAGCAGATATATGATCATAGGGGCATCCTAACAAGAAAGGCACTGGAAGACAAGAACCAGTTTCCGATCTCAGAACATTATAGATACGCACAGATGTGCATTTCTTGTCTACAATATCCAAAAATTCAGATATAACTATGATGACATGGAATACTGCTGCACACAATATAAGATCAGAGGCCATATCTTTGAACTGTACACAGTCCTCATGAATTGTACTGTAAAATTGGAATATATGAAAGAGATGGGAAGCAGACCTCCAGGAGAGTATTGAGCTGGACGAGTGGCACAAAATAGCCCAGGGGGCCGCAAAATCCATCAAATACTTCACTAATAGAAGCAATGTACAAAGTATTATTAAGATGGTACATGGTCCCAGAAAGACTGGTGACCTTCATACCTGAGGGATCCCCCTAGATGCTTCTGCAACTGCGGACAACTGGGGACGATGTACCACACATGGTGGCAATGCCCTAAGGTGAAACGCTACTGGATTAGGGTGTACAATTTTATATATACCCTCACCCAGGTAAATCTAATTAAATCTCCGAAACAGGCACTGCTAGGCGCAGAAATAGATGCAGCTTCAAAACCTCAAAAGCGCCTTATAACGTTTATATTTACAGCAGCGAGAATCAAAATAGCTAAATCATGGAAATCGGCAGTGGTGCCATTCGATCAGCTCAAGCATAAACTCTCCTGGATCATGATTATCGAATGAATGACAGCAATATTACGTGATAAAATTAAGCAGTTCGAAAAAATGTGGAGCCCCTGGACCAAGTACTTAACAGGAGATCCTAGAATAACAGTTGTGAAGGGGCCAGGCGGAGATCGGGGCTTGGGGGGGGTCACTTTCTAAATCTCTAAAACGAACACTTTCCTTATTCTTTACTTTCTTCACCTACCTCTTTTTGGGTATAATTATCTTTTCCGGCCATCCTGAATTGGTCTGACGAAGGAGGAAGATCCTAATGTAAATACCCATAAAAGTCTATACAAACCAGATATAGATTCCTCCTGAGGGACATAATTGTAGAAATAATAACACCTCAGAAAGCAAAATGTCAGAACCATATTATAGAAAGTTTATATTGATAATGGTGCGGTAAATACCACAAAGAAACTGTTTACTTATTTTATTATGGAAAAAACTTGAATACCTGAAGTAAAAACCATTGAAAAAAAAAAAAAATGTAACGTGACCTGTTAAAAATGTTTAAAAAGTTAAAATGTTGTTCAAAGTTTGATTGAAATAGCTTTTGATTTCAGTAAATAGGCTGCAAACACAACAAATGACAATTTTCAGTTCTTTACAACCTATAAAGCGTTTTGAAACTTACTGTGCATAATAATTTGGAACAGTGCATTGCAAGCTTAATTTTGAAGAAAAAAATTAAAAAAAATTATTAGGTTTGTTCAATAAAATTTGAATTGTATTCTTAATAGTTAACGAGAATTATGCTGACTGTTTACATAAATTATTTCGGTAAATGCAAAAAATATCAGATCAAACTAATTTTAATATTGCACAACGATAACCCGAGTAAATCCAAGATGCAGATTTTAAATTGGATTTATTAAGGGAAAAAAAAGCTGTTCAAACCTGCCTGGCCCTATGTGAATAAGTAATTGCCCCCTCCCATGCAGAGTCATGAATTGCGATTAACCACAATTTAGAAAGCAGAGTTAAAATTTCACTTGCCACACACAGGCCTGATTACTGCCAGACCTGTTGAATCAAGAAATCACAAATATCAGCTGACAAAGTGAAGCACGCTAACAGATCACAAAAAGCCACACATGCCACAATCTAAAAAAATTCAAGAATAGATTAGAAACAAAGTAATGTACATGCATCGGTCTAGGAAGGTTTTCAAAGCCATTTCTAAGGCTTTGGAACTCCAGTGAACCAAGCGGAGAGCCATTATCCACAAATGGAGATAACTTGGAACAGTGGTGAACCTTCCCAGGAGTGGCCGACCTACAAAAATTACTTCAAGAGCATGACGACGACTCATCCAGGTAATCATAAAAGAACCCAGAACATCTAAAGAAATGCAGGCCTCACTTGCCTCAGGTAAGATCAGTGTTCATGATTCAATATATATAAAAAAAATAAATAAATAAAAAAAAAAAAAGACTGGGCAAAAAATGGCATCCACGGAAGAGTTCCAAAGCCACTGATGACCAAAAAGAACACAAAGGCTCATCTCACATTTACCCCCCCCCCCCCCCAAAAAGAAAAACCTTAATTATCCCCAAGACTTTTATACAAATATTCTGTGAGACAAAAAAAATTATTTTGGAAGGTATTCGTCCCGTTACATCTGGCAAAAAACAAATACAGCATTTTATAACAAGAACATACCAACAGTCAGACATGGTGGTGAAAGTATGATGGTCTGGGGCCCGTTTGCAGCTCAAGGACCTGGAAGACTTGCCATAATTGATGGAACCATGAATTCTGAGCTCTACCAGAAAATCCTAAAGGAGAATGACCGTAAGTGCACTTGGGTTATGCAGCAGGACATTGATTCGAAACACAACAGCAAGTCCAACTTCAAATGGTTCAAACAAAGCAAAATTTTGGTTTTTGAGTAGCTTAGTCAAAGCCAGGACTTGAATCTAATTAGCTGCTGTATCATGACCCATGCTGGAAAACCCTCCATTAAAACAATTCTGCAAAGAGTGGGCCAAAATTGCTCCACAGCAATGTGAAAGACTCATTGCCAGTTATCGCAAATGCTTGATTGCAGTTGTTGCCACCAAGGATGGCACAATCAGCTATTAGGTTTAGGGGACAATTACTTTTTCAAATAAAGCCAGGCAGGTTTGGACAGCTTTTTTGCCTTAAAGAGGAAGTAAACCCTAATGGGTTTACTTCCTCTGTTTCCCTGCAAAGGTAAAGCATAATGGACTACTATGCATCGCATAGTAGCCCATTATGTGTCACTTACCTCACACAGGAGCCAGCGATGTCACTGATGTCCCCTGTAGCACGAAGCGTCTATCTTCCTTCAAGGTATCGCTTCTCCAGGCCGAAGCAGCGATAACGTCATCCCGCGCATGCACGCTGGAGCCTTAAGTTACGGCGTGTTTGCCTTCACTTGCGGCGCGCCCAGTACGCATCCGCTGTTGTCTACGGCGCACATGCGCCATAGACAGCGGTGCCCTATTTTTTAACCGTGTAGGTTAAGGAGATATTTCTTGGCCCTACAGATAAGCCTTACCTGTAGGTCAAAGTGGTCTAAGGGTTTACAACCACTTTAATAAAAGAAACCATTTAAAAACTGTATTTTGCATTTACTCAGGTTATCTTTGTGTAATAAAATTTGTTTGATGATCAGAGTAATTTAAGTATGACAAATGTGCCCAAAAAAAAAAAAAAAATCAGAAAGGGGGCAAAATGCATACATACAATTCCTATTTATCTAGAATAGCGAAAATTGTGCATTAACATGCTATGGTTTAGCACACTTTACAGAAATGTGATGTTAAGGGGCTAAAACATTCAAAAATGGAAATGCTGCTCATTGGACAGGTTATGTAAAAAGAAAACTAAAAAAAAAAAAAAAAAAAAAAAAACACTTTTATAAGTTTTGTATTTGGATTTAACCTCATGCTTCGAGAGAGAGAGGAAAAAAAAAAAAAAAACACTCAAAATACCCTAAAGACAGGCGTTGCGTGTGAAATGGGCCACTCTGTGGTGTGATCTTTAACCCAGGCGATGACTGATCAGTGTACCGTGCCGCTGCCAGTACAATGTTTTTGGTGTGACCCATCACAGCAGATCGCATGACAGTTGTATACAATAGATGGCTCCCTTTCATGCCATTCATGGTGTACAATTGTGTTGCTAGCTGTGATTGACCACTGATCATATCACACATGTTCCCAAAATTTGTATTGGTGAAGTAACAAACCACAAATTTCATATAGGTAAGCAATAATGACTGTTTATTTAAATTTCTAGTAAACACCATCCACTAGATTTGGAATAAAAGTACTTTCGAGAAGTACTACAGCTTAACTGTGAATATAAAAGAAAAACAAAAATAGTACAAAAAGTAACATCATAAAAAAGGGAAAAAGAAGAAGTCTGTAAGTGAGTAAACCTTGGATTTTTAAATGTCCACTGTAAGCTCAGCAGAAGTGTTTTTCAGCTGTCCATTACTAAAGGAGGTGCAATTTTTTTAGTATTTTTTTTAACCATTGCTTTCTCCTACGCGAGCAGTTAAAGCAGAGGTCTAGGACACTGCAGTAGTGTTACAATACAGGAGGTGGGTCATAAAACTGCAAGACCCTCCAAAAGACAGTAAAGCATGTTAGCTAGGCTATTCATGAAAAGATGAAAGGAACCAAGGCTGGTTACCGCCAAGAGACAAAATGCTTGCATTTCATTCAGTTGTATATACCTACCTGTGCACCCAACTGACTGCATAAAGTTTTAAAAGAAAGCAAGAGGTGCATTACAAAACACACAGCAAATGTTAAAAAAGGCCTTCAAAGCTGTGCTCACATTTTTAAACAATTTAAACCATGGAACCTTCAAATCTCACCTAGTCCATCCTAACTATATTTTATGCTTCGGAAAAGGGTGGGGGGTAGGGTTATTAAAAATCTGTACAAACAGCAAGGAGCTTCTCCTAACATCCTGATGGACAACGCACATTTAAGTGACAAGTTATTTTTTCATGTACAACTACTACTAAAATGTATTTTAACATAGCTGAAATACAATGGCGCAGTTCAACATGGGGGGGGGATTGCTATATCAAGTGCCGAGAATGTTGCCAATCTAGAACAGCAATTTGGGCTAAATCTCATATCTACTATACAGCCAGAAGGAAATCCGCTTTAGTTAATACTTTACACAGCATGGTTTAAATTACAATGCTATACTGTTATCGCTATATCCAAAAAAAAATAAAAATAATAAAAAACAAAAAAAGAAGAATTAGCTGCTGTGAAAATTGAGCCACATTCAAAGTAGGGACCCTCTACCCCTCTTGCGCTGAGTTGGTCACAAACATCAAGTATTAGAGGCTCCCAAACTGAATACGTAAAAAAGAAAAAAGGAAAATATTGTCCCCTCCTTTGCCAGTATGCGTCTGATGCATACATCCTTCAAGTACATGCACGGCTCCATAGCATCCAGAAATGTCCAGTTCCAATTAAGACACAGATGAGATTGGGTTATGGGGGGAGCCCATCTGAGTAAGTACTTTATCCAGCCACTGAAGAGGGCCATGCAGGTGAATCTCAATCCAGCAGGGAGTGCTAGTAACATCCTGGCGATGATACTCTGCACCCCACCCCTGAAAGTAAAAAAAACACATTGGTCAGATGTACCAAAGACAGTTAATCCAACAGAACTACAACAGTGCAGAAAAGAAAGGAAACATTAAGATGGTAACTCAGTGATGAGAGATTAGATTTATATGGCTTTTGTTTGTGTCTGAGCTGCTTTTCTTTCCAACAAAAGTCATGCAAAATCAACCCAAAGTGGATTGCCATAACCTATATGTAAAACTTGATATAAAGCAGAGATATGCAATTAGCGGACCCATCATGCCTCTGGGCGTCATGCTTGTGGCTGTCAGAGTCTTGCAATGCCTCATGGGACTTGTAGTTCTGCAACAGCTGGAGGTCCGCTGATTGCTTATCCCCGATAGAAAGCAAAGAACAAAAATGCAATGCATCATAGCTTACTTTAGAACCATGCTGTATTGATGAAGGCGCAACATAACTATAAAACACCTCTCCCTTCTCCATAACATAGGAGGGGAGAGGTTCTGTAGTCAACATAAAACCAGGGGAAATGCCAACTGATAACAGTGCAGCAGAAGCAGAGTACAGAAAGTACAAGTACCGCTCACTGGCAGGATCTTTTAATGCTGTAAAAAAGATCAAAAGGAGTATGCAAAGGTTCATTCTTAGGTTTTACATAAACTTCAGGATAACTCCTTGAGCAAAATAAAAAAGCCAATCAAGCAACTTAAATGGAAGTCAAAGCATTTCAGAACCTTAAAGCTCACTGCATTTCACAGCTGAAATCCATTTACCAAAACTAAGTGCCTTCTTCTAGACACACCTATACTAAGCAATCTCTCAATGTCTTAGGCCTCGTTCACAAAGTCAGCGTTCAAGTCTCCTGCTTATACCACAACACTGGTATGGGCAGATTTTATTCTGCGCAGAAATCTTTAACATGTATGCAGTTTACTGTGCAGAAAAAAACTGCCATGACATTAACCTTGTGTTGTGAACAGGGGACAGAGTACAAATTATTTTCTTTGTTCCCTGGCAGAGAGTGCATGTTCCATATTTCGGTGCAGAAAAAAAAAATGATGCGACAGCAGGGTTATGGCATGAGTAGGGCACAGAGGACAATTATTTTGTGTCTTTGTAGAGTTATGTGAAGGGGGGCAGAGGATACTACTGTGACACTCTTCTTCATGCAAACTTTTTTTTTTGTGGACTTTATTTATTTTTGTTTAAAAGGGAGCAGCCCCATCTCCATATTGTTCAGCTAGCTTTAAACCTCTGTAAGGTTGCCTACCCCTGCCTTAGGGTATATCATTTGATTACCCAGCCTCAGTGCTGGCACACCGAGGAGCTGGCACACCGAGGCACTGATTTTGTATGGCTTACTGCTTCTTCCAGAAGTCTACACAGATTTGAAAGCTCATTTAGAAGATCACATGCAACTAGCATTTTAGCTTAAATATTTTCTAAACGTTTCTGCACCAAATAAAGGGTTGTAGAGGATACTATATTTCCTCCAATTAATCCTCCCATTTAGCAGTCAGGAAGGACAGGACATGCTGGCACAAATTTTAATAGAATAGAGAAAATCAAGACTGCAATGAGGTTTGCAATGTATATAAAGTGACCAATTGGCAGCAGTTTATTTCTGCAAAATTAGAATTTAACGTTAAGGTCAGAATTTGGAACTGATAAAAAAAAAAAAAAAAAAAAAAAAAAAAGTTTGATAGGTTTTTACTTGATGCAGAATGACTTACCTTAACAAAGCTCATTCGAATAGTGCACATCTTAGTAAGTTCGTAGACTGTCTCAAATCCATGATTTACCGACTGGGCCAGAAGCTGAGCAAACTCTTGGTTGTTGAAGATCTTCAAGCTGCATCCGCTAGGAATCTTGCATACAGTTGTAGGATGAAATCCATGATGATAATTACAATTTCGACTCTGAACAAAGATGCTGCTATCACTCAAGCACTCTGCGTACACTTCACCTCCAACATAGTACAAATGGACACCTAGAAGATGGAGAAATTTCAAATTTTTTGTAACTCTTCATACAGCAGCACAGAAGATGATCTATAATATTTTATCAGTTGATGATGAATAGACATCCGAGGAAAAACTAGTACATTCAGTTGAGTAGAGGAACAGATATAAATACAACATAAGTGAAAGTCATTCCTATACAAGTGAACCTCTCCAGGTTTCTAAAGAGAAGAAGCTCACTTGCCTTTTTTCAATGTGCTATGAATCTGAAACTGTCACGCTCAACTTGGCTCTTTCACATCTGCTCAGATATCTATTAAATCTAACCAGACAACACAGTATCATACTGCAGCTGCTAAGGTCTTGGCAGGGGTCCCATTTTTGATTATTAGACACCAAAATTAAAAGGCCCAAAATGTAAGCTTGCATCATAAAATGGATGCAAATGTCAGAAAACCCAGCAAAACACTACTTCTAAAATAAAGATCTGATTGACGGGAGAGATTCTTTTCACACCTGACTTCCTAACAATCAATACTGAAAACTGCAGAGGATGTCCTTGTTTCAAATGGTAATAAACAGGATGGACTTCGTATAGAAGGTCACTGCAGGTGGCTTTGGCTCAGCTTCTCAAAATTGAGAATAGCAATACAGGCAAGAAAAAGGCCACTACTGTAAAAGAAAAACTTCCATAAAACCAGTGGTGGACAAAATTAGGGAGGATCCATACTAGTTCTTTATATGAAGGGAAATTCCAGAGAATAAAAAAAAAAAAAAAAATCCAGGTAAAACTAGGGCTGCAACTAACGATTATTTTCATAATCGATTAGTTGGCCAATTATTGTTTTGATTAATCTGATAACCTTAAAAAAAAAAAGTGTGGTGTATAATTTAGTTAAGGTAATATGTAAAGTTAAAAAAATGTATGGTAAATATAAATAACCAACTATAAGGTTAGGGAGCAAAAATCTTTAATCCACTTTGAGAATAACAGACAGAAGAGATATACTAATAGAAGTTGAATCTGGTAAATAGACTCCGATCAAGGTTTTTATTTAACCACTTGCCTGCCAGGCCAATTCTGCCAATTCTCATCTTTTTTGCTAGAAAATGACATAGAACATTATATTTTTTTAGCAGAGACCCTAGAGAATACACTGGCAGTCATTGCAACTTTTTATCGCTCCCAGTATTTGCGAAGCAATTTTTCAAATTCCTTTTTATTGGGAAAAAAACTTTCGTACTTTTAAAAAAAAAAACAAAAAAAAAACAGTAAAGTTAACCCAATTTTTTTGCATAATGTGAAAGATGAAGTTACACCGAGTAAATAGATACCCAACTAAAATTGCACACGCTCGTGGAATGACGCCAAACTTCGGTACCTAAAAATCCCCATAGACGATGCTTTACATTTTTTTTTACTGGTTACATATTTTGAGTTACTAGCTTGGCAGGCTAGAATAATTTCTCTCGCTCCAACGTTCGCGGCGACACCTCACACGTGTGGTTTGAACACGGTTTTTATTTTTTTTATTTATTTTTTTTTTTAAAAGTTTGACACTTTAAAAATAAAAAAAAATCTAATCATTTTTGATCACTTTTATTCTTATTACAAGAAATGTAAACATCCCTTGTAATAGGAATATGGGATGATCGGTCCTCTTTACAGTGAGATGTGGGGTCAATAAGACCCCACATCTTACCTCTAGGCTGGGAAGCCTGAAATCAAACGATCTTGGCATCCCAGCCGAAGCGGCGCTGTTTGAATGCAGAGGCCAGGCGTGACATCATAACATTGCACCCAGCCTCCGGCGATCATAGAGACCCCCGCGACCATCTGGTCCGCCGGAAATCTTTAAGGTAAACATCCGGGGCCAGCGGATCTGTGCTCCGACTCACCAATCGTGGCGGGAGGGGGGGCGGTATGTCCCCTCTTGCCACCCGTGAGAATGTTTAAGCGGCAGGCCAGGCGCTATGATCATTCTTATGGTATAGGGCAGGGGTGCCCAACCAGTGGCCCGGGGGCCACATGTGGCCCGCGGAGCCCTCTGATGTGGCCCGCGACCTCCTGTTCTGGGATAGTGGGTTCACAGATCGCAGGTTGTCATCCTAGAGCATCAGAGTTGTGCCGGTGGTAGATGAAGCAAGCGGCTGCTTCCTGTAAAGCGCTGCCACCTGTCACAGGTGGAGTGATACCAAATGCACTCTGCCTGGGACAGCAACAGCCGATGATACCTTTAAAGGTAAGTTTATAACTGAAATCACAGTGTATATTTGGGCATATCTGTTCTGCAGTGGTTACTGGGCTGCTTTCAAACTGATCCGCAGGTGCAGTGCAGTTTACCTGTGGGTTACCTGCACTGAGCCATAGACTTCTGTTATTACCTGTGGGTCTGGTGTGCTTTCAGAAAGTGCACTACACCCGTAGGATATAATAGAAGTCTATGGCAAAGTGCAGCAAACCCAGGAAAGCCACAGGCGCACAGCGCTGCATCCGCAGTGTGGGTAAACTGCAGGGGCTTAAGGCTGCTTTCACACAATTTGTCTGACTTAATGGGACCCTCCATTCACCTCTATGGAGTGGCAGATGTAAACGGACTTGTGTCCCCTCCACTCATTGTGGCCCGCGACAGGTTACCAACTCGCTTACGTGGCCCTCGCTCTTCAAAAGGTTGGGCACCCCTGGTATAGGGAATCACTGGCTGAAAAAGCAGATGTCTGAATGATGCCTGTAGCTGCAGGCATCATTCAGATATCCCCGCACAAAGCAAGTGGTTAAAGAAAAAAAAAAAAAAAGAAAAAATCTGCAAAAATGGTCTCTAGACAGCACTGTAATATGGCCAGCATATAATATGCTGGCCATACAAAAACAAGGTCTTCCTTTTAAAAAAATAAAACATTTTAAGAACGTTCATTCAATTCTTTTAATCATTGATGGGAAAATTTGAAGGAGCAGAATAGAAAACTTCTTGGTTAAAGAATTTCAGGCAGTGTATGTGGTTTTCATTCAGAAATGACATTCATTTTAAAACCGAACGTTAAAAGAAAGTGACATTTTCAAACGACATTCTTTCATTCAGCCAAATGTACAAAGATTTTTTGAATAAATATTCTCGTCTGAAAATAGATAAGTGTATTGCCAGCATAAGGCTCGGTTCACACCTATGCAGTTTGCTTTTGATCCGTTTCTACACTGCTTTTTGCTGAGAGTTTTGCATTTTTTTGCATACGCGATTTGCGTTTTTTAGCAAATTTGTTGTTGGGCAGATTAAAAGATGTAAATCGTTGCAAAAACACACTACATGCTTTTCTTCAACTTCTCCATTGAAGTCTATTAAACCAAAAAAAAAAAAAAAAAAACACCGTTTTGCATTAAATAAAGTCATTGACCTTTTCCGAATAGGCAGCGGCTGAAAAAAAATAAAAAATAAAAATAAAAGTATAGATGCGAGGCATTGCTACTCAAACATTCGCAAGTTCTCAGGCACTTACTGACATATGGACGGTGTACTGAGCTGTATGTATGCTACACCATTTCCTGATATGTAAACAACTAATGCATCCTGTATGCAGGTCAACGATCGATTATGAAAATAGTTGACAACCATATTCATAATTGTTTCGGCCCTAGGTAAAACCCAACTGAAGATCCAGGCAGGCTTAGGTATGTTTGACTTTTTTACATTTGTGCTTACTATGCTTTGAGGTTTTATAAGCATAGGTCCTTTTTATTTAGTGGAACTTTTTACATTTCCCCATATGGCTTCTGGTTGATCAATGCATGTTTAACTGTACACCTTGGTGGATATTTTTATACATCTGCAAATGTACCTTTGCAGTGAAATGGACCATACGTTGGATTTATGAAGTGAGTGTTTTCTCTTGTTATCTGCATCAATCCTCTAAATAAAAAATTCAAAGAAAAAAAAAAAAAAAAAATATACGACCCCAACAACTGAACAATAAAATGCTTAAGTCTTTTTATTCTATCCGTTGTTGAATATCCTGCAGTCTCAAAGCCAGCAACTGCTGCATGTAATTTCCCATAGCAGGTTTCCTGATGACGACAACCATGCACCATGCCTGTGCTTAAAGAGGCCATTTGAAGTTTCCATCAGAAGCATGTGTGACAAAGTGACAACATAAGAATGATTTGTAAGACAGGAACAGAACATTGTCCCCCCTATAACAAGAAGTGCCTGAACAAGGAACATGATGTACTTTGATGAAAGCTGCATATTTAAAAATATTGACTTTAACGTTACATAAGCTTTAAATGATTGGGTTTACACATCAACTGGCAGCTGTTTTTTTTTTTTTTTCCCAAGTACATTGGTATCTGGCTCCTTGGATGTGCACATACGTTTTAGATTGAATTTAAAATTTGGCAGATGGAGAGTGAAACCAATATATTGGTAGTATTTGCAATGTAATTCTTTAGGTAGGTTTACCTTTCCCAATATGCCGCCTGGTGTTCTCGATAGTGGAGTTGCGGTTGACGTTGGACAAGAGCCCAAGGCAAAATCTGTTCCTGTTGTTGGAAGGATCGGTGAAACCATCCACCAACACACTTGTGGAGGAGGCATGGAACGCCTCTCCTACTCGATTGTTCAGCTCATAATAGACAATAGAACACCAGTGTTTTGGCTCCTCATAAGCAACAGCTTGAACATCTGCAACAAAGATATGGTTATAATCATTTGGCATGGGAACCAATTAAAAAAAAAAAAAAAAAAGCTTACAGTATATCAGCATGCTCGCAGTGTCTGCAATTTTAACTTTTTAAATCCAGAATGAAAGGCATCAGTTATTTTCACAATATGTATATAAAGCAGTTTAACACACTTGCTGCACATCAAAAACGGCAAGATTGTTCCATTAGAGTAGGTAGCACAGATTAAAAACCATGTGACATGTTTTGCACATTTAGTATGTAATGATTTGGAAGGTACTTCAAGAAGAAATGCTTGTCAAATGCAGTTTTCTGCTCCATCGTCGGTTCTCTGGGGCCAACAATGATTAATGCAGAAAAACACATGCTGGATATTTTTTTACCCCGTTTTTCAAAAGTGTTTTTTTTTTCCTGCAATGAACATCAATTTATACTACAGGAAATTGCACATATCTGAAAAGACTCTTGCAATCAAATAAAAGCCAAACGATTAGAAAACAAAATGGATCTGGTTACTTATTTAACGTTCAATCTGATTTTATTGAAAGTTTTGTTTGTATGCAAACACAAGGAAAAAAAAAAAAAAAGACGCAAAAACAAGCGAACAGAAAAGACATAATAAAATAATTAAAACATAAGTGTGTACCTCGGAATGAAAATGGGCATTATACCTCAGGGAAGGAACAACCAATGTTGCAGGACAGAAACTTAAAGCCGGGTACACACCAGATGGAGCCGCTGTACTAACTATGCAAGGTTAGTCCAGCGATCTCCCCGGCTGAGCTGTTGTGTTCTGGACAGGGGGGGGGGGGGGGGTTCAGCACTCTCGTCTGTCTTCTGGCAAACAGACCAACATGCACTTGGGCCGAATGCTGGCTTTTTTTAGTCGGCAGGAAACTCTGGGTACAAAACACAAAAAGGGGGGTGTAAGTGAGAAAAGGGCTAAGAAAAAAGGGGGGATAGAACAAGTAGAGAAGGGGTGGGGGTCACGACCTAGAGGGGTTACCCAGATAGGGCACTATTCAGCAAGGGGAAGGAGAGAGGGCCTACTATTGCCCTGAGAGAAGGTCTTAACGTTCAGAAGATACAAAATTCTCTGTATACATTCCAAGAGAGCGATGGCATTGTTTATACAGGTCTAGTTCCTGTGCCAGAAGTGCCTCCTTGCTTTCAATGTGGTCCATGTCTGTGACCCACTCAAGGAGGAATGGAACATTAGTTTCTTATTTTATAGACCCAGAGAATGTGCCTGAAGTAAACCTAGCACCCATTTGCTAATCCACACTGGAGAACATCGTCTTGATTAATACATTTGCATTATACGTAAATGTCTACTGCAAATAAAAGGCATTTTAACCAACTTGTGTATGGTTGTTTACTAGGAATCATCAATGCTTGTAAAAACCTGGTAAATTTTACAAAAAAATAGCACATTTAGTATGCAAATCCAAACAATGAACTCGTTTGATCTCTTAAAGCTGAAATGCAGGCATTCGGCTCCTTTATAAAAAGTGAAAGCACACTATGGGTTAGGTCCAAAGAAGGTGATTGACATCTACTGGGCTGATGTCTATTACATCTGATAACCGTCTTCCAGAAGTGCAATAAAACTATCACTATTTGCTGGAGCCCAATGCTGAAGATGCTTGGACCTGAAGTATCAACAGAAGAGACAGTGCAGCTTCTATGCCTATGCCTGCCCCTCCTGCCCAATCACAGAAGCCTTTGTATTATGTGAACTGCTTCACAAAATGCAAAGGCTTCTCTGGATGGGCAGCAGAGGGGAGGGTGGCATAACTGCTCTGTGTCCGTCTCTCTCCTCTTTCACAGCCCTGAGTTTCAGTGTATGCCTGGTAGAGCCATAAACCTGTCAGATATAAATGACAGATTAGTTTGGGAGATGTCCTACACCTCCTTGGACTTGACTCAGTGTGCCTTAACTTTTTACAAAAATTGCTGAATTATTGGAATTTAGCTCTAACTATACCATTGAAAGCACTTTGATATAGCCAATTTTAATAAGAAAAAAAAAAAAGCAAACTGTTGATCCTGCTAGAAATCTGCTGAAAGAAATCAGTTAACACTGCTCTCAGCAATATCTATACTACAGACTAATTATACATACATACATACATACATACATACATACATACATACATACATACTACCTCATTGTTCTGGAGACGATGGGGGGGGGGGGGGTGTTCTGTAGCCCTGTTGTAGGGCGACATGGTGTCTCCTCCATAGATATAGCATGATAACTGAGTTGGGCGCCCTAGAAAAACTGTTACTCACCAGATTAAAGCAAGTTTTCCTGAACCTGAACTATAGATTCCATCAATTAGAAATTGCTTTATGAATGGGAGGACGGGTATGACTAAAAAGTCTCCTTTTTCATCTATGGAAACTACAGTACAGCTTCTATGATTGGAGGGTGTAGGGTGTTAGGACAGAAAGGGCGGCATAGTTTGCACCCATGACAGGAGACTATGGCAGGTCCAGTGGCGGTAATACCCCTGCTGCACCGGACAAATACCGGACATTGGAGGGATGGACCTTTTCAACTAAGACAGTGGCCTCCAGCACAAGGGAAACTTTTTTTTTTTCCAGTGAGAAAACAGTAAACTTGGCCCTTAAAATAATGGAAAGAAAAACCTAAAAAAGAACTAATGCAGCCACCATGTTTAGGAACTGGTAAGTTTTTTTCTAGATTATATTCATTATGGAAGTGTAAGGGAATCAGAAGCTACTGAAGCACAACATCAAAACATACTACATACACCTCTATTTTGTAGTTTCTTGGAGCACCCCATTGCCAGTATAATTAAAAACTCTCCCTATTAAAGGGTTATTTCACACATCAAGATACCAGTAACCATCAAGGCTACAGCTTTCTCAAACTTTGTAAGATATGCTGCCAGCTGGCAATTCTTCCGGGATGAATCATCCCTCTCTCACAGATTTCTCGCACAACTTCCTTACGTTTGCTATAAGTCATGCAGAGCAGGTGCGACGTGTCTGTGTTCCCAGCAAAGGCCAACAATGGAAATCACCCAATTCTACCGACAGGATGCAGCTTGTTAAATGAAATCTCACAGGACCAACAAATCTCCAGCAGAATAGGCTGCTGAACAGTTGAAATGAGATTTAAGTTAACTGTTCAGCACAGTGACATTTGTTAAAAATGAAAGCAATTAGGAGCCCATTACAAAAACCAATACAGTCAGATAAGGCAACTCAAAAAATAAATACAATTTGGATAGTGAGGGCACATATGACAACCTGGAAGGAGCTGGACCATGAAGCAGTCTGGAGACACACCAAGTTCTTGATTAGAGAATAGAATAGAACTAAGGCTTACACAACTAATCGACAATCAATTCTAATAAAAAGTTGTCAACTATTTTCGATTATCGATTAGTTGGCCTGCATACAGAATGCACCATTTGTTTACATAACAGGAAACAAAGTGCAGCACACATACAGCTCAGTACACCGTCCATACATGTCAGTAAGTGCCTGACAACTTGTGAATGTGTGAGGATTAATGCCTCATAGGACATGCAGTCATGGGCAGGAAAAGGAAGTGATTTAAAGTTATTTCTAAAAGGCGGAAGGTTTTTGCATTTAAAAACCTTCTGTGAGCAGCTCCCCCTGGATATTTACATGATCCCTATCCAGCGCTGTGCTGAGGGCAGCAGCACTGCTCTCTCCCCCCTTACAGGACTCTGATGGTACAGTGGGAGCCATTGTCAGTCACAGCATGCGAGTAGGGAACGGTGGGCAGGGCTGAGTCGCACTGTGTGCCAACAGAAGTAGAAAGCGTGGCCAAGGATCGAGCCCGCACAAGTGCCCCCCATAGCAAGAGGCTTACTATGGGGGCACTAAGAAGGCAGGAGGAGTCCAAAGTGCCAGCGGGAGAATCTAGGTTCCTCTGTGTAAAACCATTGCACAGAGCAGGTATGACATGTAAATTTAACCACTGGGCACTTTCACCCCCTTCCTTCCCAGACCAATTTTCAGCTTTCAGCGCTCTCGCAGTTTCAATGACAATTGCAGGGTCATGCAATGCTGTACCCAAATGACATTTTTATCATTTTGTTCACACAAATAGAGCTTCCTTTTGGTGGCATTTATTCACTCAAGTTTTTTATTTTTTGCGATATATGCGAAAAAAAGCGGAAATCTGAAAAAAAAATATAATTTTTTTCTTCCATTTTAAAAGAAATCCAATAAAATCAAATTTTGTCATAAATTTAAGCCAAAATGTATTCCGCTACATGTTTTTGGTAAAGATGTATGCAAATGATCATGTCTATACATGTGTGCAGATGATCATTGAGACATGTGATTTTACTGTTACATATGTGGGGGACAGGTGTTGTTACTATGTGGGGACGTCATGTGATCAGACGGGCCAATCACAGAGCCCTCCTCAAGATCGGAGACGTGCTGTGTCCGGGTAACATGAGCGCATTGGGATTGCGCCGCTGTGTGGGCACGCGATCCTGCTCCTGAGGGATGTCCTGAATGTCCACTCAGGAGAGAGCGCCCACCCGGCCATTTATGTACAGTGGCCGGGTGGGAAGTAGTTAAAAAGGAAAAAAAAATCCAACGTTTACAATCACGTTAAGGGCTCTGTGCAGTGAAGGTCAGCATCTGAACCCAGAGAAGGTGGAGGCTAATAGACTGGAGGTAATAGAAAGCATTACAATTACGTTTAAAAAAAAAAAAAAAAAAAAAAAAGTTTACCAGTATTGTGCATTTAAAATTACTATATCCATGCAAAAAAGTCTCACCCTTTAGTACTACTAGTCTGAGAAAAGGGGGATTTCAGTGACTTTGAATGTGGCATAGTTGTAGGTGCCAGACAGGCTGGTCTGAGTATTGCAAAAACTGTTGATCTACTGGGATTCACACATAACCATCTCTAGGGTTTTTAGTGAATGGTCCAAAAAAGCCAAGTTAGACTTACCGGTAACTCCTTTTCTGAGAGTCTTCTAGGAAAGCACAAGACCTATGGCCCCTCCTACCATGACAGGAAAAAAGTTAACAACCACCAGATAAAAGGTTAACTATGGGGTCCTCCAGGCCCCATGTCAGTATTCTCGAGAACCGTAACTTCAAGACAAAACCGAGTGGGAATCATGCTGTCCTGGAAGACTCTCAGAAAAGGACTTACCAGTAAGTCTAAAGCCTCATACACACACACACACACACACACACACGATCGGACCGTGGACCAACTTTCCCGTGGATTTTTGTCCAAAGGGCGTTGGCCCCAAGTTGGTATTGCATACACACGGCCGGATTTTTAGGCAACAAACACGAAGGTAGTGACGTTTCAAAAGAGGATGTTCGAATACTCCAGCGCCACCTTTGGTCAACTTCTATATTGTTGTCTGATCTTTTGCATTGGTTCTGAGCATGCGTGTTTGTACTTTGTACAAAAGTCCGTTGGTTTTGTGTACACACGGTCGGACTTTGGTCCATCGGACTTTTGTTGGCAGAAAGTTGGTCCGTTCGCACAGCCAACGAAAGTCCGATGAAACCTGGAAAAAGTTGGTCCGATGGAGCGTACACACGGTCGGATGTTGGTCCAAAACAGCTCATTTGCATGTTGGTTGTCAAAAAGTCCGATCGTGTGTACGGGCCTTAACTCAGCTTTTCTCTAAGCGTCTTCCAGAACAGCCCATGAGACAATGAACCAGAACTTACCAGTCTAGGGAGGGACAACTGCCTGAAGGACCTTACAACCAAATGCCTGCTCAGCCCAAGACAGACAAGGCTCTTGTTGAATGCGCAGTGACAAAAGGCGGAGGAACTTCCCTAATTTTGTAAGTTTCAGAAATAGCTTGCTTTATCCATCTAGCCAAGGTTGCTTTAGATGCACTCTTACCCTTGTGTGCGCATGAAAAGGAGCACAAACAAGGTGTCTGTTTTTCTAAAGGTCTTGGTGACCTCAAGGTAGAGAAGAATTTTTCTCACCTCTAAAAAAACAATTTTTCGCTTTCTTGGGTCGCCCTTTGGTGAACTACAAAGGGTTGGCAGTACAATGTCCTGGGGTCTGTGCAATGTACTGGCCACTTTAGGAAAAATCCTGGACCAGTTTTCAAAAAACCCGATCCTCAAAAATTGTGAGGAAAGGCTCCCTCATTGAGAGGCCCTATGAGCTGAGGTAATTGCCAAAAGAAAAATATGTTTAAAGTAACCTAACTGAAATCTCCTCTAGGGGCACAAAAGGGAATTCTACCAGAGTTTGAAGCACCAGGGACAGGTCCCAGGTTGGACAACTTCTAACCACCACTGACCTGAACCTAGAAATTGATTTGGAGAATCTAGCTATAGTGGGATTTTCCAAGAGAGAAAATTGGAGGAAAAACACTGATAGTACCTTAAAAAGGTAGAGGCGGCATCTAACATAGACATTTGCCGACAACCCTATTGAAAAAAAAAAATCTAAAATGAACGAACATCATGAGTTAATCTTTGATTTTCAGATAACCATGAGTTAAATTTCTTCCAAACCTTGGACTATATGGCTCTAGTGATTTTTCTGCAATTTACCAGGGTCTTGACTACTTTGTCAGAGAACCCCTGGGCGCTTAGTATCTTTTTTTCAGATACCAGGCCGTCAAGTTTAAGGAAACCACCTGTGGGTGGGACACTGGACCCTGCGATAATAAGTCTTCTCTCTTTGGAAGACCCAGGAGGTGGCTCAGAGGAGAGTCCAACAGGGAAAACCATGGCCTCTTTGGCCAAAAAGGGGCTATTAGGATAAGATCTGTTTCTTCTTTTTAGAAAAATCTTTTTATTGAAAATTTTTGACATACAACACATACACAACTTGGCACAACACCAAAGCTTAACAATCAGCCAACCTGGCCGGTAATCCTAACAGTAACAATGCTATCAACGGACAGCTACAACAGGTATAAGCTCCCCCCCCCCCAACGAAAATTATATTATTTGTGGGATAAAAGCCATTTTACATCGCTAATCCCCCAAAATATCTGTCCTTAACTCTTCACCCAGTGTAGAATATATGTTGGCTACATATCGGACCCTCCCATCCTTTCTGCTTAAGATTATCCCATCACACTGTTTGATCATACCATGCTCTCCATAGTTTTTCAAATTTTTTACTGAACCCTCTAGACCTATATGTTGTTTTTTAATTCGGGAGCATTGCGTTCACAAAGCCTTTCCAAAAGGTTATTTCAGGAGCCCCCACTTTTTACCACTTAAGTAGAATGGACTTCTTCCCATAGAATAGTAGTATCGTGAGTAAGGTTCTATGTGCCCTTGATGGGACTACTTCGTCAACCAAACCCAGGGAGACACACATCAATACAGGGGGTCCCCGAGTTACGAACTCGTTAGGGACTGCCCGCCTGTACGGAAGTCGGAAATGTTCGTAAGTCGGCCACGCATGCGCAGACCGACCAATACAGAGATTTCCGGACATTTCCGAAGTTCCGTCCAATGCCGTTCTGCGCATGCACGGCAATTTAAGGACATATCCGGCATTTTCCGAGGCTCCGTATGGCCGCGCATGCGCAGAACGGCCGAAAGACGGCGAAAACCAGCGAAAAATGGCGGAGGGTCCCCGCAGCGCCCCGTTCGTAAGTAGGGGTTGTTCGTAGGTCGGGCGTTCGTAAGTCGGGGACCCCCTGTAGTCAAGGGTACCGAGACTTGCAGCACCTCTGCTATACAGGAGGTGACCCCAGACCAGAATTGGCGGATCTGGGGACAGCTCCACAACACGTGATGTGCGTCCGCCGAGGCGGCAGAACACCGCCAGCACTCTGATGAAACGGATGGGTATATTTTGGCCAGTCTGGCAGGGGTAGAATATATTCTATGTAAGAAGTTAAACTGGATAAGCCTATCCCTTGCTGCCACTAGGTTCTTGAATGGTTGTTCCCACATATTGTCCCAGTCCTCTCCCTGTATGTCTGGTACCTCCGCTTCCCATCTTTCCCTACATTTAGTTAGAGCCTTGGGACTAGTTTTGAACAATTCCTTATATGTTACTGACAAGGTCTTTGATAGTTCCTCCGTCATGAGTGCGTCTTCTAACCTAGAAGGGAAGGATTCAACCTTCTCCTCTCTAAACTGCTTCTGAAAGGCGTGTCTTAACTGCAGGTATCTGAAGTACTGAGAGTTAGGTAGGTCATGTCTGGCCTTGAGGTCATTAATTGTCAAGAGTTCACCATCTCGTGTAATATCTTTTAGTAGTCTAACTGCCTTGCTCCCCCACCCAATTGAGTCAAGATCTGTTTCTTCTATAAGAAACTTCCAAAGAACTTCCGGAATAAGCCTGATCGGCAAGAAACGCGCAACAGAGGCTGAATGACAACCGATTTGCCAGAGCATCGATTCCCAATGATTGATCTGCTAGGTTCAGAGAAAAGAACTGTCTTGTGATTGTACTGATCTGCGAACAGGTCCGCTTCGGGACATCCCCATCTGCTGGTGAGACCCGTAAAGATTTTGGGATGAAGGGACAAAATTGTCTCGACATACCCGGCATACCATAGCGGCTGAGATAATTTGCCAGACAGTTTAGTGTCCCTTTCAGGTGTACTGCTGTAAACGAGGCTAGATTCCCTTCTGCCCATGATAAAATCTCCTGGGCGACAGATTGAAGTATCCGACTCCTCGTATCCCCATTTGTTGAGGTACGCAACTGTCACAATCTGGAGCTTGTGACCCCTGATTTCCGTCTGAAATGCCGCAAGGCTCTCTGAACCACTAGAAGCTCTCTGGTTCAATTAAGCTTTTGCTTCCCTTGAGGACTATTCTCCCTGTGCCATTGTGTTGCTGAGGTGGGCTCCCCATCCCCAAGAACTCACATCCATTGTGATACTCCGGGATATAGGAATGGACCATGGTAGCCCACTTGTTAGGTGCAGGTGTGTCCTCCACCACAAGCTTTTTTTTACCCTGGAGGGTAACAAGACCCTTGATTCCAGGTAACTTGCATCTGTCCCAGTTCCTAAGGAGAAATAGCTGTAATGGGTGTTGATGAAATCTTGCCCATGGCACTGCAGGAAAGCAAGAGGTCATCAGACCCACTGCTCTGGAAATCTCAGCGAGACCGACTGATTGGTCTGTAAGGCTGACATTGTTAGCGTAATCATTTCCTGTGGGAGAAAAACGTTTTGGTTTACTGAACAAAATTCGTACCCCAGATATGTCACTTTCTGGGCTGGAATTAAGGAAGATTTCTCTTTGTTTATTAACCAGCCTAGAGATTGAAGGAAGTCCTGTACAGTCTGGAGATTCGCTAACAACTTTTGGTATGACTACACCACCATTAGGAGGTAGTGCAGGTAAGGGAAAATGGTTATCACCTTTAACCTTAGCGGAGCCAGCTCCTCCAAGACCTTTGTAAAAATGCGTGGGGCTGAGGACAGACATCTGGGGGGAGGGGTTGAAATTGAAAGTGCCGAATCTCTGTTCCCATCTTGACCGCTAGTCAAGAATCTTTGGAAAGCTGGATGGATAGGGGATGTGCAGATAGGCACCCTTCAAATCCAAAGTGGCCATGAAGCAGTCTGGGTAAAGCAGGTTTTTGATTGAAAACAGTCTTCATACGAAAGTGCTTGTACCTGATCAACCGGTTTAGGAGACCGGAGGTTCAGGGATAAGCCGATATTTTCCTGATGGCTTTCTGATGACAAATATATGGGAATAAAATCCTTTGCCCTGATCTGACCGGGGAATCTGATCAGGAGCTTTTGATCTATCAAGTCTCCAATTTGGAGACCCAGGGCCCTCGCTTTTACCCCATCCTGAGGGAAGGCAAGCAATAATCGATCCGGTAGCTGGTAAGAAATTTCCAGCCTGTACCCATTGGTCACTAGGTCCAGGATGAATGGACTTGAGGTGACTGCTGCCCATTGTGGGAGAAAAGCCCTCAACCTTCCTCCCACTGGGAGACACGAGTCACTGTGGCTTGGCGGGTTGTTGAGGAGGGTTAAACAAGACGCCCCCCTCTACCTCTGCCCTTGTGCCCTGTCCAATGTTTTTTGGGCCTATTGTCCCCATCTGTAGGCCCTTGCTGCCTACTTGGGCCACAAAAACTGTTTCTGGCTGTTGGCTTTTTCTTATTCTCTGGAAAGACCTTTTTTTTTATCCATGTTCCAGTGCCTCTTGCAGACCTGTGATGAAAGATGAAAGCCTGTTAAGGGAAGACCACATAGGCGCAATTGAGGCAGTGTCGCCTGACCAGGTTTTAAGCCATAGGCTTCTTCTGGCTGAATTCACCAAGGCCGAGGTTCTAGCTGTCACTTAATTCTGCGGAAGAATCAGCCAAAACCCCAACTGCACGAAAGAGGGAAATTTCAGAATCTGCTCTCTAGAGGCACCTGCCAAGTGTGTTTATATTTGTGTCAACCACACTTCTAAATTTCTGGCTACACATGTGGAGGCTAGAGCTGGTTTAAGATTCCCAATAGCTCTGTGAAACGCTAAATACGGACATGGAACCTGGAGGACGGCCCTTTTATCTGGTGGGGGTTAACATGTTTCATGTCCTGGTAGGAGGAGCCCTAAGTCTCATGGGCTGTCCTGGAAGACACTTAGAGAAAAGAGAAAATATTAAATCATAGGCTCATGCTGCTGTCAATCAAATGCTGTGATACGGTAGCAGTGCCAAGTCCTGCTGTCAATAGATACAGCAGCGGGACTCAGGAGCGAGCATGCATGGGTGCCCCCATGGAAAGCAGCTTTCCATGGGGGCACCTGCCAAAGAGGAGGATCAGGGCTGCTCTGTGCAAAACCACTGCACAGATCAGGTGAGCATACACGTTTATTTTATTACATTTTTTTTTTTTTTTTTTAAAACCACTGAAGGTTTACAACCAGTTTAAGGCAAAAGGGGGTCCAACCTAGTAAAAGCAAGGTGTACCTAATAAAGTGGCCAGTGAGCGTATATGTATTTCTTTTATTCTGTGGATTATGCATTTTGTTCCTTAACCATACAAGTGGTTGTTTATATTTACCACTGAATATAGATATTCAAGAATAAAGAGTCTTTAAAACTTTACATATTAACTCAATGATGCACCACATTTAAACGATTAAATGAAAAAAAAAAAAAAAAATAGGCCAACTAATTGATAATGAAAATGGCTAGTTGAGACCTAAATTGAACCATAGTCAATAAATTAAGTTCCTAAACATTAACCGCTTCCCGACCGGCGCACGACGATGTACGTCGACAGAACGGCACGCACAGGCATAAGGGCCTACAGGTACGTCCCCTTTAAGATGCCGCCGTGAGTCCGGTCGCAGGTCCGCGGACTAGATCACAGCGTGGGTACCGGTGATCACCTCAAGGGATGGCTGAACGAGGAGATGCGGAAGTAAACAGCATCTCTCCGTTCTGCCTAGCAACTAGTGACACTGATCTCTGCTCCCTGTGATTGGAGCAGAGATCAGTGTTCACTAGCTCACAGCCACGCCTCTAGGAACACTTAACCCCCTCCCCGCCCCCTAGTGGTTAACCCCTGCACTGCCATTTACACAGTATCAGTGCATTTAAATAGCACCGATTGTGTAAATGACAATGGTCCCAAAAATGTGTCAAAAACGACCGATGTGTCCGCCATAATGTCGCAGTCATAATAAAATAAAATCGCTGATCGCCACCATTACTAGTAAAAACAAAAATTAATAAAAATGCTATAAAACTATGCCCTATTTTGTAAACGCTATAACTTGCGCAAACCAATCAATCGCTTTTTGCGCTTTTTTTTACCAAAAATATCTAGAATACGTATCGGCCTAAACTGAGGGAAAAAAAAAAAAAAAGTTTTATATATTTTTGGGGGATATTATTATAGCAAAAAAGTAAAAAATAATGCTTTTCTAAATTGTCGCTTTTTTGTTTATAGCGCAAAAAATAAAAACCGCAGGGGCGATTAAATACCACCAAAAGAAAGTTCTATTTGTGGGAAAAAAAGGACGCCAATTTTGTTTGGGAGCCACGTCGCACGACCGCGCAATTGTTAAAGCGACGCAGTGCCGAATTTGCAAAAAGTGGTCTGGTCTTAAGCCAGCAAAATAGTCCGGTACAAATACTGCAGCTGCTGACTTAACCACCTGAGTTCCAGGCCAATGCTGACATTTTTCTCCTACATGTAAAATTCCAAATTTTTTTGCTAGAAAATTACATAGAACCCCCAAACATTATATATGTTTTTTTTTAGCAAAGACCCTAAAGAATACAATGGCGGTTGTTGCAACTTTTTATCTCGCACGGTATTTGCACAGCAATTTTTCGAATGCGTTCTTTTCAGAAAAAAAAAAGTTTCCTGCTTTAAAAAAAAAAAAAAAAAAAAAAAAAAAAAACAGTAAAGTTAGCCCAATTTTTTTGCATAATGTGAAAGATGAAGATACGCCGAGTAAATAGATACCCAACATGTCACGCTTCAAAATTGCATGCGCTTGTGGAATGGCGCCAAACTTTGGTATTTAAAAATCCCCATAGTCGACGCTTTAACATTTTTTACTGGTTACATATTTTGAGTTACAGAGGAGGTCTAGGACTAGAATTATTGCTCTCGCTTTAACGTTCGCGGCGATACCTCACATGTGTGGTTTGAACACCGTTTTCATATGTGGGCGGGACTTACGTATGCGTTCGCTTCTGCGTACGAGCTCGCGGGGACAGGGCGCTTTAAATTTTTATTTTTTTTATTTTTATTGTTAATTTTACTTTATTTTTTTAGTTCAACACCTTTAAAAAAAATAAAAAAAAATATTTGATTACTTTTATTCCTATTACAAGGAATGTAAACATCCATTGTAATAGGAAAATGACACGATCGGACCTATTTACAGTGAGATATGGGGTCAATAAGACCCCACATCTCACCTCTAGGCTGGGAAGCCTAAAATCAAAAAAAAAAAAAAAAAAAAAAAAAAAAAACCGATCACCGCTTTCCAGCCGCGGTGCCGCCGTTTTTTGAATGCAGAGGCCGGGCGCAACGTCACAACATCGCACCCGGCCTCCGAACGATCATAGAGACTCCGGCGACCATCTGGTCCGCCGGAAAGTTGTGCAGTCGTATACCCAACAGAACCAGCACTAGTAAAACCTCAGTGTTGTGCGCTTCTGAATATCAGCTTGTACAGACGTATAACCAACAAAAACTGTCACTAGCTAGGACTCAATGCTGTGCACCTCTGCTTAACAGTACTGCACAGTCCCATAACAGAAATGTCGCTAGCAACAAAATCAATGCTATGCGTTTCTGAATAGCAATTGAGGGAGGATTTAGCAAGGTATTTGCTGCCAATACCGTCTGGTGGGGAAGGTATAGCTTGGCGACCATCTCGCACCACCCCTGCTACAGCCGATAGCTGCTCACCATGCCGCTCTGCACGCTTCACCCGGTGTATCTGACTTCCGGGTTGCGCTGTGACTTCGGCACCGCCCACTTCCAACGACGCGATCGTTCTTAGAGCGAGGCTTGGAGGGCAGAACTTCCTGTGGAACAGTGAAGAGCGGCTGGGCGGTGGATTTGAAAATAGCCTTAGCGATGGCGTGCCTCCCCACGGCCAGAGCGCTATGCTAGCATTAGGGCGACCTGTGAGGAAGGACAAGCCTTACAGGTAAGTTCAGCCCTCCCCGGCTTCCCTAAAAACCTGTCTCAACAGGGGTACCGTTAGACCCTTCCCCGTTCGGTTTACAAAAAACAAACATGCTACTGTGTTCGGGAGAAACACAATCATTACTGGGGATCAAGGGAGAGGGTGGGGCTTATAACAAATCTGTCATGTGACTGTTTCCTGTAGGGAGGAGCCCTCATCTCATGTATGCCGTCCTAGAAGGTTATAAGAGAAAAGCACATTTTTCAACCAGCGTTTTCTGCCAGCAATCTGGCGTCCAGAAAAAGCTTCAGTGTGCATGGAGCCTTACGTGAAATTACAGTAGAACTATAGGCAAAAATTTTACTTCATCTTTGATCGAGCAAGGGAGAGTTCTAACCTGTCCCGATTCCCCCCCGCCATGTTGTTTGTGCCCCATTATGGAGATTTCCCCTCACTTCCTGTTCCATAGCCAAACAGGAAATCCCTGCAAATTAGGGGAATCTCTAGGGAACTCCCAGATCGCCAGAACTTGTGTCCTTATTGGAAGAAGTCCCTTCTATTACTTTTTTGGGTACAACCCAAAATTTGGGATTTTCTTTACTTTTGAGGATAAAACAGTAAATACAAATAGACTGTGCCTCACAAAAAAAAAAAAAAAAAAAAAATTTGCCTTTAGTTATACTTTAATTACAGTTTCCGAAATCTATATCCTACTTACTGATCAGTGCAATGTTTACATTGATTATAGTTACTGATGTACAGAAATGCATGCATCATTTTAATTGGGAAAACTGTGCTCTTCTGGTTGTGTTCTAACCAAAAATAATTTGAGAAAAAAAAAAATAAAAGCCCACTACGCATAGTCGTAGGTTTAAAAATTTTTTTATATCAGACAAAAAAAACAAAAAAAAAAAATACAAAAATTAAATTTTTGTTGCAGTGGCTGCCAAAAATCTGATTTGTGTCTTAGGGCAAACTTGTGGGAAAATCAGTGAGCCAATCACACAAGCAGGAAATTACATTTCAGGGGGTGTTCTGTACACCATCTGTGCACAGAATGCCTCTAGGTAGCCATATTGCATTGGATTTTACAGAACATTACAGAGCTGCAGATTGAAAAGGAAAGGTAATTTTTAATAACATTCAATTACAATATGACTTGTGTCACAATTGTATACGCCAGTGCTCGACAAAACCCAAGTGCAAGGTCACCTATAGCGCAGCAGCTGAAAATTGTTTAAAAAAACAAAAAAAAAAAAAAAGTGTTTGATACGCTCGCTCAACACGTTAGTGGGACAATTTTGATTCTTGGAATGAAAAAAAAAATAATAAATCACGAGCATGTGAGATTTTTGTGCTGAAATCAATCGAAAACTGTTTGAACAAAATGTAACCCCGGATCTTTAGGAATCCGACTGTTTATTGCAAATGATTTTCTAACAGTGTATGGCAGGGCAATATTTCACATAGGGCAGGCAGATTTGGACAGTTTTTTCCCTTAAAGAAAATCATTTATAAAGTGCATTTTGGATTTACTTGGGTTATCTGTGTGAAATTAAAATTTGTTTGATAATCTGGATCATTTAGGTGCAACAAATATGCAAAAAAATAAATTAAAAAAATGGGCAAAAACTTTTCACAGCACTGTATGCAGTAAAGGTTGTGCAAAAGGGGTCATGCATGAGTGCATGGTCAGACATGTAGGGATGCTGGTTTGTCACTTATGGAGAATGCTTAGCAATATAACCTAGGACACAAGAAAGATTAATGAAGGCTGCCATTTGAACTAAAAACCAAAAGAAAAACATTTTCTTTAGATACACTTTGGGAAGGCAGTCATTATGTGCAGGACAGAAAACTGAGCTGGCCCCAGCATCTTTTATAACTCAAGCCTTGCTACTGGCCTATCATTGTGACAGTCCATCTCACTATTCACACTGATATTGTAGTAAGAATTAAGAGACGTGCAAAACCAGGCTCTGCATGTCAGAGGAAATTTAACTTCAGGTATGTTTTTACACTTTAGGTTTTATCTACCTAATAGCGGACCAACTCAACGTAATGCATAAAAAGCAGTTTGTTAGGACACATTGAGAGCATGCCTAACTGGCAATACTGGTCTTTGTACAAAATTTAGAAAAAAAATGTCTTTACTGTCCTTAGGCGGTTATAGAATCAACCAGACTAGCGTCAAATCCCAATCCTAGGAATTAGAAGAAATTTATTGTTGCAGTGCCCCTGCCTCCGGGGGTTATGGTTTGGTGTGCCCAAATAAGTAAATGCCATAAAACTGGGCTTTAGGTAGGGTCCTTCCTAGTCTCCTAAGTTTCGACCACTACAACCTCAATAATCTTCAAGTTTTCTAAGTGATGTCAAGGCTCCACCCACAAACCTTAACATTCAGAAGGAGGAGGAGAATGGATAATCGTTATCCATCAAGAGATGGCCAACAAAAATGGAGAAAAGTATGGGGGATAAAACATATCAAGAGCGACTTCCGGAACTTAATATGTGCAGTCTGGAGGAAAGGAGGGAAAGGGGAGATATGATTGAAACCTTTAAATACATTAATGGGGAGAATAAGGTTCAGGAAGGCAGTTTTTCGATATGAAACCAAAATCAAGAACATGGGGCATGGCCTCAAACTGGAGGAAAGTTCAAAATTTATCTTGGAAAGTATTTTACTAAAAGGGAAGTGGATGCTTGGAATAAAAATAACGGTACTAACAGTAAATGGTTTCAAACATGCTTGGGAGAAACATAGCTCAAACCATCAGACCATAAAGTTAAAAGGAAAAAACAAAAACCTCAAAAAATTAAAACCACAACCAAAAAAAAAAAAAAATGGGCAGACTTGGATTACTGTCTTTTTCTGACGCCACTTTTCTAGGTTTCTGTGAATGCCAGAACTGAGGGAGCAAAAGTGCACGGTAATCATGACTGTACTGTACTCCCTAGACATAAGCATGCAAGCATTGCAATGCACAGCAAAAGGTCGATTTTTTTTATACTTCCTGGAGTTTGGCTTTAACTTATGATTCAATGGAGCAAACTCGGTGCTTAATACTGACAGCTTTCTACAGTTAGGTACCTAAACACATGATCTGTCTTGCAATGCTGGGTGTTGAGTGGTGAAGTGAAGAAAGGGAAGTAGGAACAACTTTCGGGCCAAGAGAAAATTGTTCCCACGGGAACTACACAACAGGTTCTTAAAACAGAAAATGAAAATGGACAACTCTAAAATGTGCAACGTTAAAATAAAGATAACAGATGTCAAAGCCATCTATTAAGTTTCACTTTAAGCAAAAAGGTAGGGCAAAGGCTGACTGTCCCGTGACAACAATGCTTGCATTCAAGCAGCAACTAAAGTATGTCAATATGACAGTGTTTTATAGCCCCATTTTCAGATTTTAAAAAAGGATGCAAAGTTCGTGTGTCAGCATAAAACTCAGAACGACAAAACTTCACATGAAAAACGTGAGACATTTCCTCTGGTTATTTAAGGCAAGTGGATACATTTCAGAAATTCTTCTGTTCAGATGTCGGGGAAGGGTGGCTGTACATAGTCCGAAATATGCAGCTTATTACATGACTTTTTAACACTAAGCTTAAGGGTCTGTCAGAGCCTGGATTAACGGCTTACGCCCCTTTCAGAATTAAGGAGAGACAACTTTTTTTCCCAGCTTTCTCCTTTTAAAGGGATTAGGTATGTTTTGCATTGAAAAAAATTCTCCATACAAACTTGGTACAAAGTTTTACAAAACCTAGTAAAACTCCACCCTGCCAGATAGGAAAAAAAGAAAAAAGAAGGTTATACATTCTGGAGCAGTCTAGGTACTCAAACTGGGATAAAGTACCTGCTCGATTTATTTCTTGAGGGATGGGAGGTACCATCATGTTTGTTTCCATTTGCTGAGAGTTGTCCTGGGTCATCTGATCTTCAGGAGGCATATAAGCTGGAGGTGGGGTGTCCGCTGAAAGACAAATTGAACAAGGAAACTTAATAATGCTGCAGATATTTTCACCTAAATTCAACCAATGTTTGAAGAATAGCAGTTGTAGCCAAGAGTAATAGCAAATGGTTGGGCAAACTGCATCAGCCTAGTACAGGCACAGAAACCCTGACTGTCTTGCCGTTTCATCCTCTTGCCATTTACTTTACAGGACAATATTTTTTACAACCTACCTTTTGTTCTCCTGTGGATTTCTACTTGGGAAGCTGGCTCTTTAGGCACCCGTACAAGCAAGCTCCTGGGCAATGAAGTGTATGTTCATAGCCAAACAGTGCCTGGCAAGCCATGCCCCTACTATCTCCTCTCAGCAAGTTGACTGATGACAGCAGCAATCAATTTCACCACTGCCCTCTATCTGCCTCTAGACCCCAGAAGGTCGGGGAAGGGGAGCAGATCGAAAGAATAGGAAGAAGTGAACATGCACCACAGTATTTGGGGATAGGGGAAGAAACAAGGTAATGGAAACATTATTTTACCTTAATGCAGATAATAAGTTAAAGGGGGATTCCACCCTAAAGTGGAACTCCCGCTTTTCGGAACCCTCCCCCCCTCCGGTGTCACATTTGGCACCTCAGGGGGGAGGGGGGTGCTAAACAAGGTAATGGAAACATTATTTTACCTTAATGCAGATAATTCCCTCACCGAGAATGGTGCCGGCTACAGCAGGGAGCCGAGCGATCGATCGGCCTCTGCTGCCGACACCGCTGGACCCTGGAACAGGTAAGTGTCCATTTTTTAAAATCAGCAGCTGCAGTATTTGTAGCTTTTAAATTTTTTTTTTCAGTACAATCCCGCTTTAAGGCAAAAAATAACTAGCATTTATAACCATTTAAAAAAAAAAATAAATAAAAAAAAAAAAAAACAAATATGGCAACTATGACTTATCTGTAAACTCTTTGCATTGCGGGAACAGCACAGGACATATATCGATAGATTATGGGTTATATGGAGGCTACCGTCAGGTAGTGGCATAAAAATGTTTAGCAAAGGCAACCCATACAAAACATAACCCCCACCCAGTGTGTGAGGCTCCAGGTTTTATGCAACAAAAGGAGTGACCACAGAAGATTAATGGGGAGGAGCCTGTGTCCTGTACTGTACTCCCAAAATAAAGTTAAAAGCAGGTCAAAATGCTCATTACAGTTCAGTACTGGACTTTTAGACCATGGGACACCCCCAAACCGCGGAGTAGGCAACATGGCAAACAGAACTGCCAGCAGACCCACAGAAAAACAAGCAATCAAAAACATTCAGATGACCGCTTAAATCACCCTGTAGCCTAGGCTTACATCAGCTGAAGCCTGAGCTAGAACCAGGTGGTAGCCTTGCAATGCTGGGATACAGAGGCTTGATGCGGGAAAGTCCAACAGACACCAATGAATACATGCAGATAAAATAAAAAAGGACTCTTTTGTAAACAGAAGAGTGTTTGCCAGGTGAACATTGATAACATCCAAGCATCTCCTTGAGCAAGTGTTATATATATATATATATATATATATATATATATATATACACACATGCAACTCTTGCACTACTTGCAGTCAAGTAAGCCAAGTGGAATTAAATCTTGCAGGAGGTGGATTTTCTCGTGAGGGCAAGGTGGCAATAGTCCAAGGTAACCCTATCTTTCAGGACCTGGTTTTCAACAACCATGCTGATAAAGCTAGTCATGTCTTTTTGGCCCAATTTGGAGCACTGGGGATCATCAGAAACCTTTCTTACTCAATCTTGCATAGCAGTCGAGGGAGTGCCTTTAAATCTGAGGGATGGTGTAAATAAACCTGGAGTCCAAGGAATCACCAGGGCATCTACTGCAAAGCCAAGTGGATCCCTGGTTTTGGCTACAATCTGCTAATTTCCGAACCTGGAAGGGAGGATGGCCATATCTAGTTACCCCCACATTTGAAAGGGATTCTGGAAGATCTTGGGTGCAGAGACCACTCCCCTGGGTCTAGATAGAGTGTGTGTGTGTGTGTGATGTGTGTGTGATGTGTGTGTGTGTGTGTGTGTGTGTGTGTGTGTGTAGTGTGTGTGTGTGTGTGTGTGTGTGTGTGTGTGTGTGTGTGTGTTGGTGCCGAAAATCAAAACACAACTTTTTAATTAATTTAAATGAATATGAATTCATTGTCGGCCATTATTGGAATCTTTAGCGCAAGAAAAAATGTATCCCTTTAACCCAGATATACTGCGTCAGAATGGCTGTCAAGGGCAAAATCTTATATTATAGCTTTGCCCAGGAGAGTCAGCGGGGGACCCGATTCGCGTGGCCGGCGTACGCAAATTTCTGTGCTGTCAGAGAAGAGAGATCGTGTGTAGGGACAGCAAACTGTTATCTCTCCTAGTTAATACCATGCCCAATTAGAACAGAGAGGGAACACACAGTTAACCCCTCCTCTGCCAGTGACATTTATACAGTAATTAGTGTACATTTATAGCACTGATCCCTCTATAAATGCCAAAGGTTCAAGAAATGTGTCAGAAGTCTCCGATCTGTCTGTCGCAATACGGCAAAAAAAAATAAAAAAAAAAGGAAGATCACTACCATTAGTAGTAAAAAATATAAATAAATAAAAAACGCCATAAATCTTTCCCATAGTTTGTAGATGCTTTAAAACTTTTGGGAAAACCAATCAATACATGCTTATTGCGATTTTTTTTTATTTTTTACCAAAAATATGTAGAATACATATTGGCCTAAACTGATGAAGAAATTAGTTAAAAAAAAAAAAAAAAAAAAAAGAAGATTGGGGGATATTTAATATAGCGAAAAGTAAAAAAAAATATTGATTGTTTTTCTTCAAAATTGTCACTTTTTTGTTTATAGCGCAAAAAAAATAAAACCGCAGTGGTGAGCAAATACCATCAAAAGAAAGGACGCAAATTTTGTTTGGGTACAGCATTGCATGACCGCACAATTTTCAGTTAAAGTGACGCAGTGCCAAATTGTAAAAAGTGCTCTAGTCAGGAAGAGGGTAAAATCTTCCGGGGCTGAAGTGGTTAAATTCTATGCAGGTCTTTAATACTGGTTCGTTGTGCTTCTATTGTGGCGTTAAAAAAACGCTTGGTGCATTTTTGGTCAGAAAAAAAAAGCGCCTCCCAGTTCAAGTGCAGCAAGAACACATTCACACACCCGTGTTGTTTTTGCATCACATAACCCACGAAAAACAACATAAAAACAGTAATCATGGTAACAATTTTAACAAAAAGCGCAGAGAATTTGCGGTGCATTTTCGGTGCCATAATCGCCACCTTTTCTCTTAACGTCATTCTGAGGAGAACAGCATTTTCGACTGAAATTTCACGAATATACACTATATTACTAAAAGTAGTGGGAAGCCTGCCTTTACACGTACATGAACTTTAATGGCATCCCAGTCTTAAGCTGTCTAAATATGCACAGAATTCTGGCTGAAACGGGTTGTTTTTGAAAAGATCGTTCAACAATCGTGCCGTTGGTGGACCCAACTTAGATTTTGACTGTGGGCTCGGCTAAGGTCGATGGATCCGAAGCAAAAACTTTTACCGTTTCAACTAAAGTGTATATTGTAGTCGAAACGATAACATTATTCTGTCTTGCATAAATTATATAGGTTTTTATGGTTATCCAACGGTCACTACGATCATGTAAACAAGTTTATTCTGTCAGCTAGTGGTCAATTCGCTTTAGACCGACAAATAAATCGTTTAGTTTGCAAATGGCCGAAATTCTGTATGTGTATGGCCAGCATTAGTCTGTAGGGTTCAATACTGAGTTGGCCCACCCTTTGCAGCTATAACAGAGGCCAGCCCCCTACAGTCTGTTCTAGGTTTGGTTCCCATGGCATACCACCAAACCAGAAACTGCTAAATGGCCTAGGGTACTAGTTTAAAAAGACTGGATATAACCCATGGTCTATGAATAGACGTGTGTACTGTTCAATTAACTAATTTCTTTGTTAGTTAAGGGAGGGGGAAAAAAAAATAAAAAAATTAATAGCAGCATGCCAAGATAGGGCAAACATAAAGCAGCCCATACATTATGCATTTTTTTTCAATCAAGCAGCAGGTTGTACAAAAGAAAACGCCTCAGAGGCTCCCCGCTGTCAGAATACAATATAATACCACAGTGGGAAGGATCGTCCACATCGATTGTGTGGATGGGGGAATTGAATCTTTTTAAATAAAAAGAAAAAAAAGAGAAGGACGGATGTATGGGCTGACTATGCAACTGCACAAATAAAAGAACAAAAGCCAGTTGGCATTCTGGACACCTTCCAGTTTGGCAATCTTGCATTAAAGATCTTGAGATTTATTTATAGCTAAACGGATTTACAAAGAATTTCCATTCATCGTTTTATAAGCGCACACACACACACACACACACACACACACTAAACAGAATACTTTTTTGGATATGCATTAAAGCAAAAAAAAAAAAAAAAAAAAAAAAAAAGGCACTAGGCCGAAAACGACTGTTTTTAGTGTTAGATTTTTATATATAAAATTGTATTATATTCAACTTTTTAATTAATATCAAATTAAATTAAGAATTTATTGTTTGCCATTATTGGCACCTTTAGTGTAATAAAAGGTCAAGCAAACTGCAGCCAGTCTGCAGTCTCCAACCATCTCCTTGTATCATGTCTGCAATCTCTTAAACACATTGCTAATAGTATTAGCAACATTTCCAGTCAATGCACCTTCTAGCAGATATGATACAGAAGATGGTCAGACTACAGACATGATACCCGAGATGATCAGAGACTGCAGACATGATACAAGAGATCAATGCCCAGCAGCCCCACCAGTGCCCATCAATGCAGCCTGCCAGTGCCCAGCAGCCCCACCAGTGCCCATCATATGCAGCCTGCCAGTGCCCAGCAGCCCCACCAGTGCCCATCATATGCAGTCTACCAGTGCCTGTCATATATGCAGCTTGCCAGTGTCCAGCAGCCTCATCAGTATTCATCATATGCAGCTTACCAGCGCCCAGCAGCTTTACCAGTGGCCATCATATGCAGCCTGCCTGAGCCCGCATAAGCAGCAATCTCCGTGTGTCATGTCCCACCTCCTGTAATCACGTCACGCTGATTTAAAGCCCCTCCATTGGATCAATGTGCCGTCTATCACAGGAGGCAGGACATTGTTACTACGGCCGGGCAATTCAGCTCTAAGGAACATGGAGATCTCGGTGAGGCTAGGAGGAAGGAGTGGAGGACCGGGCAGCACCCGGGGCCGACCACGTCCCCTTTCAGGATCGGCTTTTTTCATTCGGCCAAATTAAAAAAAAAAAACACTGTTTTGAGCGAACAAAATTTCCATGCACCTCTACATTTTACACTTTTTCTAGGGCCCATTTACTTCAGGTGCACTGGTTTACACTACTTAACGTAGGTTCAGTGCAACAAGCCAAAATCCATAGTTTCCAATTGATTTTTCAGTTCACAACAATGTGCTGCGTTGGTGTGTGCTTGGTAAAAATAGAACATGCAGCAGTAAATGCAACGCAATGCATGCTGAAACAAAAAATTCCCCCACTTTTTTTTTCCTGTGGGAAAAACAAATTTAAAAAAAAACACACCCCTCCCACATCAATGCAGTATGTTACAAAAAACAAACATGTCAATTCAAGAACATTTAGCATGCTGGAGGTGGTGCGAATATAGCCTTAGGACTGCCATTCACCATATACCTATTCATATTACTTGTACTGCTATGACCGTTGAAAAGCTGGCAGAAACCAGAAAAAGCAAAAAACATACCTGGGATCTGGAAGGGACTTCCTGGATCTGAACTTGCTGGAGAGTGGGGATAAGTACTGCTACTTCCAGGAGAATTTGGGTAACTGCTGTTAGGCGAGTGTGGAAACGGGTGGCTGTTTGGCTGCTGGAAAGAATCTGGAAAAGTGGCGTTGTGTGGCATGTGGGGCTCACTGGGCTCCATGGTACGGAATTGAGCCAGAAGACTATGCTGTGGGTTGTACTCGCTGTGCCTCGGAACAAGGACTGGAGGAAGGACTATAAAAAGATAGAAAAAAAATAAATAAGTTTACATTTACACTTAATTTATGTGCAGTTAAATTCTCAGCAAACCACTAAATATACAGATGAAATGCATACATGGAAGCCGTTTTTCCTGCCAAACTTTATCTCTGTCCATCCAGTTTTAGGATTTACACATTTGTCGCACAGCCCAGTTTTGCAGGGAAGGTGGCCCGATTTTCCCTGCTGTAGTTAATTAACACTTACAGGTCACCACTTTTCTAGTAGGCTTTTAAAAATGTTCAAACTAAAGCCAAGTGAAAGGATACCTCCATACAAATCCTCATCGCTGACTATTAAGCCTCCTGTATTCTCAAAGGTACAGCAACTTTAGGCAAGTATTCTGTTTAAAATCCCAGTGCAGCAAACCTTTAACAAACACAGAAGATCAAATGGGACCATGTTTACAAGCTTTCGTTCATTATTAACTGCACTGAGGCATTGAAAGCAAAATCAAAGCAGCCACTGGAGGTGGCATGTTTTAAACAGGCTTTATGCAGTTTAACCTAAAGCTCTGCACACATTGTGCATTTGGATATGTTGTAATGTTGGTTCCACTTGGTTTGCACACCAAATTTGGGGTTCCTAGCACCAAGTGGCCCCAAGATATGAGGCCCCAAAGTCGGGTCAGAAAATGTCAAGCACTTTTCTTCAGCAAAAAAATGACATTTTCCAACCCGACTTTGCGGCCCCGTATCTCGGGCCACTTGGTGCTAGGGACCCCAAATTTGGATAGGTTGTAAATGTTGGTTCCACTTGGTTTGCACACCAAAGTCGGGTCGGCAAATTTCATTTTTTGATGCAGAAAAGTGCTCGACTGGAGAATAAGCCGAGGGGGGCACTTTCAGTACGAAAAAATGTGCTGAAAAACTCGGCTTATACTCGAGTATATACGGTATTAAAAAAAAGTTTTGTCTTTAAAGGAGAGAGAGGGGGAGAGAGGTTAGAGACCCTGTCAGTTTTTAATTGCGGTGTTCCCCAATATGGAGGATTACCCTTCCCCATTTATCCTGTTTACTATAACCAAGAGTGAGAATCCCAAATATTCTTAATTTACTCAATAGAGGGTACATGTTGCGATGGGGACACAATTTCTTGTGACCCCCAGTGACAACCTGGGGTTCTCACTTTTTTTTTGGGGGGGGGGGGGGGTTCCTCTGACCTCCTGTTTTGTCTTTGGGACAGGAAGTGAGGCGAAATCTCCCCCATGGGACATAGATGATGACTTTATATCAAGAATAATGTACAAGTGAATGAGATAGATGACATCACTAAGACCCCTTTCACACAGAGGTGCTTTACAGGCGCTACAGCGCTAAAAATAGTGTCTGTAAAGCGTCTGTAAAGCGTCGCTCCTGTCTCTCCAGTGTAAAAGCCTGAGTACTTTCACACTGGAGCAGTGTGCTTGCAGGAGGTTATAAGAGAAAAAAAAAAACTCCTGCAAGCAACATCTTTGGAGCGTTGAAGGAGCGGTGTTATACACGGCTCCTAAACCGCTCCTGCCAGTTAAAAAAAAAAATAAAAAAAATGGGGCAGCGCGGCTATAACGCCGACATAGCGCTGCTGCATCGCTTTGCAGTGGTTTTAACCCTTTCTTGGCTGTTAGCGGGGGGCAAAAGCGCCCCGCTACCGGCCGAAGAGTGCCGTGAAATTGATGGTAAAGTGCCACTAAAAATAGCGGCACTTTACCGCCGACACCCATCGCCCTAGTGTGAAAGGGGCCTAAGGGAGCTAGGGAGGAGGTGGAATCCTTATGGGTAGAGCTCCAAAAGGGATGAAGCTAAGGGGAAAATACTGGGAGTAGGCTCTAGGCCCCCCTAACCTGAGGGAAGAGGGGGGGGCAGACCTATCACAATTTGGATTAGCTGCAAGGATGGGAAGTGTTATAATAGGGGATTTTAATTATCCAGACTGGGGTGGAGGGAACCGCGCATTCATTCAACTTGCCAGTTCCTAAATGTCTTGCAGGACAATTTCAGATGGTAGACACACCAACTAGAAATAAAGTGTCACTAGATCTACTGGATTAACATTACAGACCTGATCAGATGTTGAAATACAGGGAAATTTAGGAAACAGCACACAGGTCAATTGGCTTTAGTATAAATCACACAAAATAGGAAACTTGAGGGGAATACAAGACACTGAATTTCAAAAGAGCCAACTTCCCTAAACTACGAACCTTGCTAGAAGACATCAATTGGGATAAAATCTTAGGAACAAAACACGTAGGAGAGATGGGTTCGCTTTAAGAGCATATTAAATGAGGGCATTAGCCAGTGCATCCCATTGGGTAAAAAAAAAAATGTAAAAGAGCGAACAAAAGTCCTGGATGGCTTAACGCAAATGTAAAAATGCATATAAAAGCAAAAAAGAGAAGGCCTTCAAAAACAGACCATATTGGCCCTATAAAAAATGAGGAAGGACATCTGCTTACAAAGGATGGGGAGGTGGCAAAGGTATTGAATTAATTCTTCTCCTCCTCAGTCTTTGCGAGGGAAAATTGGGGGGCTTCAGTTACCAAAGCTGCAGTGTTGATCCTTGTGACACATCACAGGAAGCACCCTCATGGCTAACAGAGGACAGAATTAGAATTAGGAAACTTAACATTAATAAATCACCAGGACCGTGCGGCTTGCAGCAGAGGGTACTTGGGGAACTCAAATAATTGCCAGACCATTGTTCCTAATTTTTACTGTCAGTCTACTGACTGGAATGGTACCAGCGGATTGGAGAAAAGCCAATGTAGCACAATATATTTAACCACTTCAGCCCCAGACCAATTTGCAGCCAAAGGACCAGGGCCCTTTTTGCGATTCGGCACTGCATCGCTTTAACTGACAATTGCGCTGTCGTGCAACGTGGCTCCCAAACAAAAATTGGCGTCCTTTTTTTCCCACAAATAGAGCTTTCTTTTGGTGGTATTTGCCCCTGCGGTTTTTATTTTTTGCACTATAAACAAAAATAGAGCGACAATTCTGAAAAATGCTATATTTTTTACTATTTTGCTATAATAAATATCCCCAAAAAAAAATATATAAAAAAAAACATTTTTTTTCCTCAGTTTAGGCCGATACGTATTCTTCTACATATTTTTGGTAAAAAAAAATAAAAAATCGCAATTAGCGATTGGTTTGCGCAAAATTTATAGCGTTTACAAAATAAGGGATAGTTTTATAGCATTTTTATTAATATATATATTTTTTTTTTTTTTTACTAGTAATGGCGGCGATCAGTTATTTTTGTTGCGACTGCGACATTAATGGCGGACACATCGGACATTTTTGACACATTATTGGGATTATTGTCATTTATACAGAAATTAGTGCTATTTAAATGCACGGATTCCTATGTAAATGACAGTGGCAGTGAAGGAGTTAACCACTAGGGGGCGGGAGGAGTTAGTGTGACGCGTTATGTTTTTTTTTTACAGTAGGGGGCGTGGCTGACTTCTGACGTCACTGATCTGCTGTTCCCTGTTATTGGGAATAGCCGATCAGTGACAGGCAGTGTAGGAAGCGCAGGGAGAGGTTTGTTTACACAGACCTCTCCCCGTACTTCAGTTCTGTGACCCGATCGCGGGACACTAGCGGCGATCGGGTCCGCTGGTCCCGCGGTCACGGAGCTCCCGTGGGGTCGCTAGGCAATTAAAGGGGACGTATATATACACACGTGCTTTTGCCTAGCCGTGCCATTCTGCCGACGTATATTTACATGCGGCGGTCGGGAAGCGGTTAAAAAGGGCCCAAAATACATCCCTGAGAATTAGACCATTTAGCCTAACAAAAATAGCATGCAAGCAGTAATCAGCATGGATTCATGAAGAATCGTTCTTGCCAAACCAATCTATTAACACTATGAGGAGGTGAGTTGCCATCAAGATAAAGGAAGGCCCATAGACGTGGTGTATCTGAATTATGCAAAAGCATTTGACACAGTTCCTCATAAACGTTTACTGTACAAAATAAGGTCTGTTGGCATGGACTATAGGGTGAGTACATGGATTGAAAACTGGCTACAAGGGCAAGTTCAGAGGGTGGTGATAAATGGGGAATACGCTGAATGGTCAGGGGTGGGTAGTGAGGTCCCACAGGGTTCTGTGCTGGGACCAATCCTATTTAATTTCTCCATAAAAGACATGGAGGATAGGGTAAACAGTTCAATCTCTGTATTTGCGGATGATGCCAAGCAGGGCAATAACTTCACTGCAGGATGTGGAAACCTTGCAAGATGATCTGCACAAATTAATGGGGTGGGCGACTACATGGCAAACGAGGTTTAATGCAGAAAAATTTAAAATAATGCATCTGGGTGGCAAAAATATGAATGCAATCTACACACTAGGGGGAGAACCTCTGGGGGAATCTAGAAAGGAAAAGGACCTAGGGGTCCTAGTAGATGGCCTCAGCAATGGCATGCAATGCCAATCTGCTGCTAACAAAGCTAACAGTATTGGCATGCACTAAAAAAGGGATTAACTCCAGGAGATAAAACGATAATTCTGCCACTCTACAAGACTCTGGTCCCGCTGCACCTAGATTATGCTGTCCAGTTCTGGACACCAGTCCTCAGGAAGGATGTACTGGAAATGGAGCGAGTACAAAGAAGGGCAATAAAGCTAATAAAGGGTCTGGAGGATATTAGTTATGAAGAAATGTTGAGAGCACTGAACTTATTCTCTCTGGAGAAGAGACACTTGAGAGGGGACAGGATTTCAATTTACAAATACCATACTGGTGACCCCCACAACAGGAATAACATTTTGCAGAAGGGAGTTTAACCACTTCAGCCCCAGAAGGATTTACCCCTTCCTGACCAGAGCATTTTTTGCGATTCTGTACTGCGTCGCTTTAGCTGACAATTGTGCGGTCATGCAATGTTGTACCCAAACAAAATTAAAATCCCCCACACAGCTTTTTTTGGTGGTATTTGATCACCTCTACATTTTTTTTTTTTATATATTTTTTTTTTTACTTTTTGCTATAATAAATATCCCCATAAAAATAAATAAATTTCTTCCACAGTTTAGGCCGATATTCTTCTACATATTTTTGGGAAAAAATATAAAATAAAAATAGGAGATGGATTTATGGAATTTTTATTCAAATTTTTTTTTATTTTTTTACTCGTAATTTTTTCAGCACTGCAACATGGACACATCGGACACTATTTTGGGACCAGTCATTTATACAGCGATCAGAGCTACAAATAGTCACTGATTACTGTATAAATGACACTGGCAGGGAAGGGGTTAAACACTAGGGGGGGGGCAATCAAGGGGTTAAGTGTGTCCTAGGGAGTGATTCTAACTGTAAGGGGGATGGACTCACTAAAACATGACAGATCACAGCTCCCGATGACAGGGAGCAGTAAATCCCTGTCATGTTGCTAGGCAGAACAGGGAAATGCCTTGTTTACATAAGCATCTGCCCGCCGCAATATCAGGCCGCTGGCGAACATTGCGATAGGCAAATTCAAAAGGGACGTACCAGTACGCCCATTTGCCTGCCTTTGCCATTCTGCCGACGTGTATGTGTGCGGCGGTCGGCAAGTGGTTAACAAGACATGTGGCCACTTAAAATGAGGTTTAAGCTTAAACTACTTAGAGTTTTTTACTGTAAGTGCGGAAAAAATGTGGCATTCCCTTCCACAATCGGTGGCCTTAGCAGGGGGGGGGGGGGGGGCATCAATAGTTCAAAAAATATATATATACATTTCGATAAGCACCCGAATGACAACATACAGGGATATACAAGGTAATACTGACATATAATCACACACACAGGTTGGACTTGGTCTTTTTTAAACCTCACCTACTATGTAACTATGTAAGATGGCAATAATACCATTCTTAGTCCATCTGAAATTAACAACATTTTGCCTTTAGTTCTACATTAAAAACACAGCTAGCACAAGCACCCAAGTATGTCTTCATATTAGCATCTTAAATAAGACTTGTAACTTGCTGATGAGAGCAAAGTGATAGCAGGGGTGCCTGCACTACAAACCTTGCAAGGGAAAAAAAAAAAAAAGAAAGTGAAATCTTGACAGGCAGAACATGTCAAATGTGTGCATTTCAACATTTAGCCAACTGGATTGGAATTTAGGCTTAAAACATATGTTTAACTTGATTTTTAAATGCCTCATCTAAGGAAAAGACACCTCACATAGGCAAATGAAAACATGTACAACGCAAAGCAAAAGCCCTCAGTACCAAGTTACAAATCAACCAGTGACACCACACCCAGTCAAATGACAGTGTGCCACAAAATTGCTTTGAGTGGTACTGCAAGTCATTTTTAGCTGCAGTTATTCCTATATTTAGGTTCTATACACACTTGCTTTCTTTTCATGCTTGCTTGTTTATACTGGCATAAATAAACCCTGTCTGGACAGTACGCAGATACAAAAAACACATACATTTGTAGTAGTGATATTGCCACCAAGATCAAGGTGGTTAAAAACTTGAGGGCAATAATTAAAAAAAGGAATGCATTTATAAAAAATAAATACACAATTGTTCACACATACACAACTGGCCACATATACCATTAAATTTCATCTCTGCTTACCAACACAGCCCAAAAGGCAACAGTACAGAAACATTCCATTGCATCTAAGGAGCTACTGTATTTTTGCTTTACTTTCCTAGTTCAGGTGTACTAGTGTTCTGTCCCACTTCTATGAATTTTTCTGCACTGTATTAAACTGCATCATGTTATTGTTCTACAGTATGCTGACATCTAGTGGAGGTTTTGGCCAACTACAACTTGTTTACTATAGGATAGGGTTTCTCCATTTGTCCACCCCCTCATGTTAAGTGCTAGTTAGTACTTCCCTGTTTCTTCCGGGTTTCCCCAGCCAGTGTTAGTACTACACACAGATGGGGCTTAGTAATGTAATAGTTTTCTTATACTTCAAAAAGGTCTGGAAAAACAAATGCATACTACGGACTGCTAGTAGCTGAAGCAAAAAAAAAATAATTCATTGGGTGCAGCTTATTGAAGAATAAGGCAGGTCATGGGTTAAAGAAAAATTCTCAATCCCACCATCAGAGTCAGTGTTAGCGCAGCGCTATTGAATTCCGACAACGGAAGATTTCCCAGCCATCAGAATACAATGATCACCGCTGGCAGCCATAGCCACCAGCAGTTAAAACAAAACCAACCTGATAGATTAACTTACAACCAGTCTGCCCATAGATGGAACTTTGTCTGGTTCCTGCTGAACCGGACAAATTTTGATCAGTCTATAGTCAGCTTTAAGTGGCTTGTGGGTGGTGCCAAGTCAGCAGGTGACCACACTGTCCAGACTGTCTAAGGCTACAGTAGGTCAATACATAGAGCACAATTTGAAAAAAATAGCTTTCATATGCTGAGAAGGTGGCCAGTCTGTGTCCCAAGAATAAAAAAACATTCAATTCTACATGTATGCTCAAGTGCTGTAATTGGGAAAATATAAATACAATAGAACTGAGCTAGGCTGACAGAAGATTGACAACTCATGGTTTATAATGCATAACTTCACTCTACTGAAGACTCTGCGATCGGGCCAGCACCAAAAGAAACATTCTTCTCTAATCCCCACAAATCTACGCAGCCTACCCCTATTTTTGATGAGCTTGCCTGAAATATACAGTCAACCAGCTTATACTACACAAGTACCCCCATATAGGGCTTCCTGTTGGTCCAAGTGACCTGAGGAAAACTTCATGAGCAGCTTTCCCTCCCTCTGATACACATACAGACAGATTATACTACTCTTTGAAGTCCCTATATTGGGGAATGTTTAAGTGTCTTGTATCATCAGATGGCAGACGAAGGGGCCCGAAACGATGCACTGTGATGTAATCATGCAATAAAAATCAGTTTGGATGCTACCTTGTCGATCCATTGTGTTCTGGCAAATATCTCCACTTTGTATGCCCCCATGGCTCCCCTGGGGGAAGTTGCGTCACTTTCACTTGGTCTTCATTTGGACACATGTCCTTAGGCCCCTTTCACACCATCACGACTTCAAAGTCACGTGATTTCAGGGAACGCTTGTGTAAACTTGAGGTTTATGCACCTCAAATCGCATGAAAGTCGGAACAAATTAGTACTTGGGCTACTTGAAGTTGGTGCGACTAGAAGTCGCACAGATATGAATGGTGCTCATTGGCAATCATGGGGTACGACTTAAGGCCCCTTTTACACTTGTGCAACTTAGACAGTTTTTCGCTCCTGAGGAAGCGGTGTAGGCCCCGAAAAATGTAGTAATAAATGTTTTTTATTTTAAAACTAAATTGATTTGCTGTTCCTTGGGTACGGAGCTATTATGGACTATTTGAAGCCTCTGTGCTGTCTTTCAATACATTTTGGGATGATGGTACCCCCCTGTGCTATTAACTTTAAGGCACTTAAATGATCTAATAAGGCTAAACTGTTTTTAAATGATTAAGCAGGTTTATTAAAAGGGCAAGGCAACCAAAAAAACGGATTCCAGGAGAATTAAACCACCCGACAGGTTCTTAAGAACGCTTGGACACTACACTGGTATCAGTTCTGCACATGAGCTCCTGGATCTTCACATTTGCTGTATCCAATATTAAAGGAGTCCCAGTGTTCCTGCTAATTACATATTATGGACACTGCATCAGTGGGTACAGAACACCTGAAGATGGCAAGGGTGCTTAAAAAAATAAAAAATAAAATATACAAGTGAACAAGAGTAGAGATGTAAAGGCCCGGTTTAAAAAAAAAAAATGTTTTCCTGTTTTTTTCCTGAACGTTTTATTTTTTCCCCAAAAATTGGAAAAAGTGAAAAAAGAAAAAGAAATTGTGGAATATTTTATTTTAACATGATAAATAAAATATTTTAAGACAGGGTGTTCAAATATTTTCCCCAAAAAAAAAAAAAAAAAAAAAAAAAAAAAATGGATGATATCAGATTATTCCAATTTCTGTGCACTGAGTGAGGACAAGCAAGTCCTAGGTAACAAACTGAACCCTCCAATGCAAGAACAGTATGCATTTCTTCCTTTAGGAGGTGCTGTGCTACTATTGTAAGAAAAAGGTTTCAGTTTTGCTTTTCCATGTTAGTGGGTGTGTTTGGTTTGTTCTGTCCTCTTCACTAGGCCTCAAAAAGCATTGGAGGAAAAACAGAGCAACAAAAAAGGACCTAAAAGTATATACTTAATTAAAAAAGGTAATAGTTTAAATTTATCCAATTCTGAATACAGAAAACTGAATCATTTAGCTACATTAGTTTATCTTTATAAACTTTTGCGTAAATAATTATTTAATTACCAGTAATCTGGTTCTTCCCCCACACACAACCATAGGATTAGTGTCTTCTTGCAAAAGTAGTAATTTTTTCTTGTTTTTATTTCCTACTCCCCTCAGAAAAATGGCGAGACCAACATCTAGCATATGGAGGAATTTTCACATTACAAGTTCTTCTGAAAAGTAAAATGTCATTTGCAAATATTGTCAGATGAAATATGCATTTCCAGATGCTACCAGGATGACAAAACACATTCTTGTATGTAACAAGTGTCCTGTAGATATTAAAAAATCCTTCATGGATCGAAGTGAAGACGACAACAATGACAAAGCACATAGTTTTTCTCAACGTCCTCGTAACAGAATGACTTTGTCTTAAAAAGACAAAAAAAATAAAAAGTGCTAATGTAGCATTTTTTAAATTTTTCCGAAAATTTCGGTTTCCCCGCCAAAAAACAGAAAAAAAAATAAATAAAAACACAACAGGTTTTTTTTCCAAGCTTCAAAATTTCTGGAAATTTTACATCTCTAAACAAGAGCAGATTTGGGAATTAACCACTTGCCCACTGGGCGAACTCTAGCACATCTCTCCTACAAGTAATAATCATAATTTTTTTGCTCGAAAATTACTCAGGGGAATAAAATAGCGGTCATTGCAACTTTTTTTGTCACACTGTATTTGCGCAGCAAATTTTTCAAAACATTTTTTTGTAAAAGAAAGAAACGTTTTTCCAATTTATTTGTATAAATGTGACAGATGATACAGAGTAAATAGATACCTCACATGTCGCGCTTTAAAATTGCGCACACTAGTGGTATGGCTCCAAACTTAAAAATTTCCATAAGCGACGATTTCAATTTTCTTTTTACAGGTTACATGTTTAGAATTACAGGAGTCTTGTGCTAGGATTATTGCCATTGCTCCAACGCTCACAGTCATACCTCACGTGTGGTTTGAGCATCCCTTGTAATAGAAATGGTGCGTGACAGGTCCTCTTTATAGAGAGATGTGGGGTCTATAAGACCCCACGTCTCTTCTCTAGGCAGGAAAAGCGGGAGATCAAAAACAATTCACAATCCCAGCCTTTACTGCAGAGTCCTGAGCTTTGTTAACTTCAACCAGCCCGTACGTGGCATCACAACGTTGCACCTCCGAGAGATAGAGATTGCCGGGGACCAACTGTCCCTCAAAACTCTCTATGGCTAACTTCCGCTAGCGGTGGATTAATTCTCCAGTTCGCAGATTGTACGGGCGACCCGGTAGAAACACCAGAGTGCGGAGGGAGACACGCACGTCCTCTCCCACTGCCTGCAAGAACGATCAAGTGGCTTAATAGCCGCTATGATTGTTCTTAAGGTGAAGGGAATCGCCGGTGGAAAAGATTGATATCTGAATGATGCCTGTAACTGCAGGCACCATTCAGATATCACCACTGAAAGCCGGGGGCGTCATGACGGCCAACAAGTGGTTAAAGCAGGGAGATCTCTGTAATAGAGTATCCAGTAAATAAAAAAGGTAGACATTGGACCCATCATGCCTCCTAGTCTCATACTTGACAGGCCCAATTCAGCAAGGAGATGCATAACTGCTTGTCAAAATAGCCACTCCATGCAGAGGCTCAACACACCCTTCATTCCCATCTATCGGAATGAATAGCTATTTATTTCCCCCTTATGGGACAAAGTACTACAGTACTCCACTTTTCTTATCCCGCATATGGAGGTATTTTTTTTGTGATCTTGTTGCACTCATAGCACCAGAATGTGAAAGTGTAGCACATACCTGAATTTGTCACACATGCCAAAAAATAAAAAGAAAGCTGTTCCACGGATTTCATGATTTTAGGCACAGAACTTTCCAATACAGCCATAAAGCCAGAAACATTATCATCCCCAGAAACATGTTGCAAATGCTTTATTGAATCATCCCCAATGTACGCAAACCTTTCAAGCAAAATGCACTTTTGTGTTTCTCTTGTGATCCATAAAATCGAACACTAGATACAATTATATATGGATGAACAGCTTCTATAATAAATGCTTATGCACTTATTTTTGAAACAACGGTTTCCTGTTGCTTGTATTAGCAAAAAAATAAAAAATAATGCAGCCAAGTACTCTATCCAAACCATTAGAGACCACCCAAAGTGGTCAATACATAGTGAAGAATAAAAGACATTAGAAAACTTCTGCGCTGACTGGTGCAGCTTGCCTGGATGCCTCCTCCTGTTGACTGAACTGAAAAGTGTTTTGTACATGCAGTCACTGCAGAGATGAGAGAGCAGAACGTGGGTGGGCAAGAACCAACGTGTGTTGGATGCTACAGATTCCTCCTTTTATACCTTCCCCACTTCTCTAATTTTAGACAAGGCCCACAATTTCATCTAACAGCTGATGTATAATTTGCTAATTATACACGTGGAACAGCCAGACTGCTACATAACCTTAACAGCTGAAAAGGAGGCGGCCACGAAAGTATGAAAATGGATGTTTGTGTAGCTGCCCAGCATGGTGCCATCTAACAGGTGCTAATGGACATGGAATTGGTACTATGCTGAAATAGATTTCTATACCACGATCAAGAAAACTTGACAGATTCACAGATTATTGAACATACCCACTGGCAAGCCTCAAAACCGGTGTGCAACTTTGGGAACAAATGTTTCAGTTTCTGCAGCAGTTAAGACCTCATTCACACTGGCAATGACGTGTTTGGGTGGATCGGGTATTCTTAATGCATATATTATTTTTGAACGGCAATAGTCACATGTTATTTACATGTATTTGGGTGCACCCAGTTTAGCCATGTTTAGAGAAAAAACTAATTCTGTTTGTCCAGAAGCTTATTAGATACTCTACACCAAGTGCATTTCAAAATGTGTTTAAAACGCAAGTACATTTAAACACAGGAGAACTTGTTTTGAGAAACATAATTTCTCCTGCATTTGATGCCATTCAACTGTTGGGAGACAGGTCCAAGAGGTTCTTATTGCTGGGTTGTGGGCTTCCCAATCATGTGATGGCCAATTGGCTACAGTAATCACACAACTGGAATCCATCCTCAGCTCCCAATCTTATCAGTGGCCAGGAGCTTTTGGGGATAGCCTCAGGGCCGAAGGGGTGGGCCGAAGGGGCAGATGCCCTGGGCGGGACCATTTACTGGAGAAGGAGGGGCGCAAGAAGCGCCAGTGTACCGGCCGCGCTAAATAGATGACAACATGTGCCGAGTGCGCTCCTGTACCCGGGGAAACAAGCCTGAGACCAGCCCCGCCTCTCACTTCCCTATCAGGCGGAGTTTGTCCTGAAACCAGGAAAAAGCAGCATAGGGATGGATGACTGGAGTCCGTGTGGTAACTCCATGGGGGGTATCCTTAAATGCAGTGATAATTAATCCTGCCGGCTGCAGCTTTCTCTGCTGTGCGCTCTCTCTGTGCCTGCCTTCTCCCCTGTGGGAACAGCTAGGGGAGGGTGAAGTAGAGGAGGGGACGGGGCCCTCTCTCCAAACCCACTCTCCTGTGTTCCATCCTGATCTTCATCACCCTGGAGAAAGCCGATCCCCAGAAACATGTGACCGCCCTCTCCATCCATGCTGGCTCCGTCCCCTGAAGAGTGTCACCGCCCCGGACCCTTTGCAGTCCGAGAAATGGGCGCAGAGTGACTCAACAGGGCAATCAGCAATGTGGGGTGCCATCTTCCTGAGCTGCCGACTGAACGCCCATCCAGTGGCTTCTCCTGCCTGCCCTAGGCCCCAGCAGATGAGTGCTGCTTCATCTCATCACTTCATGTGAGTCCAGGGCTTGGGGGAAGGGAATAAGAGGGTGAAGACACTGTAAAGTAATGGAGAGAAAGATAATCATAAGGAGAAGGCAGAGGATGACAGTATAGAGAATAATAGAGGATTATAGGAGAGTAGAAAAAAGTTATGACTAGGATGATAATGGAGGGTGAGGACAAAAGATGGCAGGGATCATGTATAGTAATGGGGGAAAGTGACAAAAATAATGACAGAGGATGGACGATGACAGTAAAGAAGATGAAAATGATAAAGACAAGCGATGAGGATGGTGATTATGGAAGGAGAGTAAAAAATGTGATAAGGATGAGGATGGTGATGACAGTAGAGAGGAAGTTTGCTTAATTAACAATGGTAGTGGTAACAGTGGGTTAATTAACACTGACACTGGTCACTAATGCATCAGTAATAGTGCATTACCACCTTCTTGCTGCATATTATCAATACCATTGCAAATTAACCACTTGCTAACCCACCGCAGGTGGCAGCTACAGGCACCAGAATGTACCCACACGTCGCTGCCTGTTTCTGGTGCATGCTCCTCCCACCTATCTCTGGTTGTACACAGAGAGAGTGTCAGCAGATCCTAGCCAATTATTCATGACTGGGAGCTGCTGATCAGCTGTGTCCAATCACAGCTCAGAGCTCTGTGTTGACAATCAACACAGCGCTCTGTACAGAGGGAACAATCACTTTTTTGCTTTTCCATGCAAAGCAGCGAAAAGAAACAAACCAATCAGTAGTAAAAAGCAGCACACATTACACATTTTTAGACACGCAGTTAACCCCTTGATTACCCCTAGATGTTAACCCCTTCCCAGACAGTGTCACCCGACTTTGAAGCCGCACATCAACGCAGCTTGCAAATGACTTAATAGAAGTCAATGCAAGCTGCTCTGAAGTTGCCCCCAAGTAGTGCAGGAACCTTTTTGTCGCTCCGATTAGTACGGTTTTATTGCACTGAATGGGGTGACAAGTTTCCACAATGTGAACCGTGCCCAAGTCACTGATCGCCGCCAATACTAGTATATAACAAATTGCCAGTATAGATCCCATCGTCCGGCGTTGTAGCTTTCATGGCAGGGGGGGCGCAGTTTTCCATCTTTGCCCTGGGCACCGAATGACCTTGTCCCAGCACTGGATAGCCTAGTTGGCACTCCTAGCAACAAAAAAATTAAAAATAAAAAACAGCAGGGGCAGGCTGTACACGGTGTTAACAGGCTGGTGTTGAAGCCCACTGCTAAGCTGCCACACTTGTATGCACAGCCAGCAGGAAGTAGCTACAAAACCAAACAAACATCGGAGGCTAGTGTGAATGTAGCCCAAGAGGCAGCAAAAAGATTGCTGTGTCAAATTATCTTACCCACTGGGCACTTAAACCCTCTTCCTAACAAGACCAATTTTCAGCTTTCAGTGCGCTCACATTTTGAATGACAGTCAGTCATGCAACACTGTACCCAAAATAAATTTGTCCTTTTTCTCACACAAATAGCGCTTTCTTTTGGTGGTATTTAATCATCGCTGTTTTTTTTTTTTTTTTGCGCTATAAAATAAATAAGACTGAACATTCTATTAAAAAAAAAAAAAATTTGTGTTTCCGTTATAAGATTGTGCAAATTGGTAATGTTTCTTCATAAATTTTAGCCAAAATTTACACTACCCATCTTTGATAAATATAACCTAAAATCAGTTTATATTTGGTCTGTGTGAAAGTTATAAGTCCACAAGCTATGGTGTCAATCTCTGAAAATTGATCAGACCTGAGATGGCCCATCTCATTTAAGACCCTAACAGGCCATTGCGCCTTTTTGCAAAATGGTGAAAAAAAATAAAAAATACCACGAACCTACGCAAAAATGTAAATATCCAAATTTCTCTAAAAAAAATAAAAAAATTTAAAAAGAAAAGAAAAAAAAGAGAAAAAAAAAAAAAAAAGTAAAGTAAAGTAAAAAAAAAAAAAAAAATTCGGAAGGTTTTCATTTTTCCCTTATTTTCTGAAAGCATATGACCTCTAGAATAAAAAAGGTGCTACTTTTAGACCCCGTGGTATTTGCCCAAATGTTTATCAAACCTATATATTCGTAGAAAGATACACCAAAACCATTAGCAGATAACAGCACATTTTACAAAATTCCTGCTAAATCCCAATTAAATATAAAACTTAACCGGTAAGGAGTTAATAACAAAAATGTTTGTAAATTTAAAATTGCGCCTTTTTGCAAAATGGTGAAAATCGAACCCAAAAATTTCTCAATCCAGGAGGTTTGAATTTCTCACTTACAGCTTTCAGAGTTTGTTTAAGACCCCAAAAAACATATATTTTCCTAAAGCAGGGCTCGACAAACCCCGGACGCCAGGTCGCATTGGCGACTAGAATTAGCGGCCTGGGGCAGCCCATCTGGGGTATCCTGCCTCCGTGCGGACCCTCCCCGCGCGATTGCGTCGGGCCATCGAGGCCGCGGCTTTGCGGCCTTCTGCAAGCCCATACTTTCTTCTAAGATCTTGGCGCCATCTAGTGGTGGACGTTGGTATGACATCCAGCAATGCTAATGGAGCCCTGCCTGTAAAAAATTAATCAATCTTAAATTTACACAGGCGACTAGAACTACATACATACATAATATTATAATATGTGTATGTATGCTTTGGTTCTAGTCTGTGTAAATTTTAAGATAGCTTTTTTCAATATAAAAATTAACCATTGTCGGTCGTTAACCACTTGCTTACTGGGAACTTAAACCCCCCTCCTGCCCAGACCAAATTTCAGCTTTCGGCGCTGACGCACTTTGAATGACAATTGCGCGGTCATACAACACTGTAACCAAATTAAAATGTTATAATTTTTTTCCCTTTCCTTTGGTGGTATTTAATCACAGCTGGGGTTTTTATTTTTTGCTAAACAATAAAAGATGAAAAATTAAAAAAATTAAATAAAAAAATAAAATCTGGTTTAATAGTTTGTTATAACATTTTGCAAACAGGTAATTACTTTGCTTCATTGATATGCACTGATAGGCTGCCCTGGTAGGCACAGTTAAGGTGGCACTGATAGGCACAGATAAGGCAGCACGGATGGGCACCGATAGATGGCACTGGGCATTGATACGCGGCACTGGTAGGTGGCACAGGTGAGCACTGAGGGGCTGGCGGCAGCTTGCAGTGATCGGCTTTTTTTTTTTTTTTCTCCTCGCGCTGTCAGGGCGAGGAGAAAAAATAGCTGATTACCGGCTGTGTTGACATCACGTGATCAACTGTCATTGGCTGACAGCTGATCACGTGGTAAGGGGTTGGGATCGACCCCTTACTCGGATCGGTGATTCAGCGAGTCTCAGACTCGCTGATCACCGAGCGCGCGCCCTTCAGGGGCACAATGTAAAAATTACACTTTTGCAAAATGGTTAAAATCAAACGTACGCAAAAATGTAAATATACAAATTTCTCTAAAAGTCTGAAGGTTTTCATTTTTCCCTTACAGTAGTCGGAATTTGTGAAAGACCCCCCAAACTAGGGTTGCACCGATACCACTTGAAGACCCCTTTCACACCGCACCGCCTATAGCAGTGATGGCGAACCTTGGCACCCGATGTTTTTTTAACTACATTTCCCACGATGCTCATGCACTCTGCAGTGTAGTTGAGCATCATGGGAAATAGAGTTTGAAAACATCTGGGGTGCCAAGGTTCGCCATCACTGGCCTATAGCGTCGGCGGTAAAACGCAGCTATTTTTAGCAGGGTTTTACCATCGGATTTACGGCGCATTTCGGCCGCTAGCGGGGCGCTTTTACCCCCCGCTGGCGGCCGAGAAAAAGTTAAAACCATACCCTGTTCAAGTACAGAGATGCAGTAGGTCTATGGTCTACTCAAAGTCAAAATAAAGTGCTCACAAACACCCTAATGTATCAAAGCATATGCCTAGCACATTCATACATGAGAAAAAGTTGTCCTGGCCATCTGTAAAACCCTATGGCACAAATCTCTTGCTTCTCAGTGCCATAGTCTGTGGTTGGACATGGTATACATGTCCAACTTGCACAGGCCATTGGAGAATGAAAGAGGCCAAATAAAAAAAAGGTCAAGCATTATTCTGATTCCTTTAAACTTCCCACAACTTTATTTAAAGCGCTGGATAAACCTTTTCCTCAGTTTTTGAAACAAATCCAGCAGGCCTACACAGTAAAAGGGGGCTGCAATATACAGCTGTGACTTCATACCCTTCAACAGGCCTCCCAACAGTTGTAGACAGATTTTATTGTGTGCTGAGCTTCCCTGAAATGTTTATATTATGTCTAGTTGTGTAAATTGGAGAAAATCCCAGAACAACCAAACCGTGTGCTGACTTCCAAAACTAAAAGTTTACCACAACTATACATTGTGGCACACATGCAAATATGTAATTTGCCCAGTTTGGCAAACTACATTTTTTTTTTAACTGGCATAAAAAAGGGCAAAACTTACGAACACATTTTATATTCTCTAATCAGTAGTGTTAAAGGGTAAGTTCACCTTCTGTAACATGTTGCATCCATACTCAGGGTGCAATATGTAATGTTACTACAGATGCACCGGCCTTCGCTCCCCTGATCTCCTGTTCTAACAGCTAGTGAGGGGGGGGGGGGTTTGATCTCCTCTCCACCCCACCCTCCCCCCCCCATCCCCGCTGTCACACACTGCAACACGCAGCCGTGCAGGGCTCTGTCCACATTTCCAGTGTTCTGTGAAGGGGAAAGCTACAAGGTCCGACAGCCTTTGCGGCCATCTGCTTATAGTTCTCAATGAACTACCACATGGTAGTTCATTCATGCTTCTGGTCATAGTGTAACTGCCTGCCCGTATCGGAGGTACGGCCAGACAGACACAAACAGCCAGTCTGCAGGACTGTTTCATTACACCCATGACCGGCTGATCGTGGGTGCAGCGCTTTAGTACCGGCTTACACAGGGACAAACTTGACTTACAGCATGACTATGTAAGGCGAACTGCACAGGCTTAAGCTGCGGCTTGTAAAATGACTTCTGTATAGAATTCAATGCAAGTCGCCCTAAAGTCATCCCAAAGTAGTAGCTTGACTTCAGTCGCTCCCAATAGAACGGTTCCATAGGTACAGAACGGAGCGTGACTTGTCAGGCGACTTAGCCACCTGACAAGTCGCCCGTGTGAACAGACACTTTCAGGTCCATAAAAAATTAAAAATAAACTGCATAATTTTTGTAAAGGTGAACTCATCATTTGAGAGAGATAGTGGAGCATGTATGCCTAAAATTTAACAAAAACATGCCATGAGAGAAACAGACTGCTGCTGTTGCCCCTTTTTCTAAAGATACTAGTTAACACCTTCCCACCAGCATATAGTAAAATAATGGCTGGGAGGGAGCACCGATACTCATATGTCATCCCAGGACACAGCGATGACCGATCACTGCACTGGCCCACTGTCCGTGTCGTGTGACCAATCACAGCAGATAACAGAACAGTTGTAAACAATAGATGGCTTACTTTCATGCCATCCATTGTATACAATTGTGTTGCTAGCTGTGATTGGTCACAGTGATCACATGGCACAGGCAGGGCCAATCACAGCTTATCACAACAAAAGACCGTGAATGAACGAACCAGTTTCATGCAGTAAAAATGTTAGCTTATACCAGTGAAATTCACTGGTATAAACAATAAAATAATCTACTGATCACTTCCCCAGAGTAGTACATTGTTACTATGGTAACACTGTATTGCTCTGGTCAGGGAAAAAAAAAATAATAATAATAGCCATATCTCTTAATACCTTGGACGGTCCATTTTGCAAAAAGGGGATATTTGGGTGATACCTGTACTGTCATTTTTGTGCCTCAAGAAATGGATAGGCCGTAAGTACATCAGGACTGATTCATTTTCAGACACACACACACAGACCACAGTAAAAACATACATAGATCTGGGATATTTTCAAAGAAATGTAATACATTTTGACCTAAAATTTATGAAGAAAGATTCTTTGTAAAATCGTATAAGAAGAAGAAGAAGAAATGGAAGAGAAAAATAAATTAAAAAAAAACAAAAACACACACACACACACACACACACACACACACACACACACACGCACTTCCAAATTTTTTGTGTTTGTCAATTTAGCAAAAAATAAACCCAGTGGTGAATAAACACCAAAAGAAAGATCTATTTATATGGGGGGAAAAAAATGAAATTCTTATGGGTACAGTGTTGAATGACCGTGTCGAATTGTCAAAGCGCAACAGCGCAGAATGCTGAAAATTGGCCTGGGTAGGAAAGGGGCAAGTATTGAAGTGGTTAATCTGCTCACTTTTCAGTGACCTTGACTTTAGATAAGGGCTTTTAAAGTGCATGTCAGGGCAAAAGTCTGTAGGTCTCAAAGTACAGAAAAAAAAAACCTGTTGCTCCTGACAGAAATCATGTGAGATCCAACACTCCTGTTGTGAGCCAATACAGTGCCTTTTCTGAACTTGAATCACAAGAAAGTTGTGTCAGCCCTGCCCTGTAACCTTTTCCAAACTACAGACTCTCTCCCTCCCCTCCTTGAGATAGACAAGATAGATATGTAGAACATGGCATAGCTCTGAATTTCTGTTGGGATCAACAAGTATTTTTTTGAACTTGCACTAAATAGATAATTATACCACTGAAAAAGTGTTTTGTTTTAACAGACCAAAAGGGAGCACAAACATTAATTGTTAAAGTTGGTGTATGTATCCACCTCATCTTCCCTGCAGACCTGTTCTGGGTCACTCAGTAGTGTCAGAGGAGCCAAGTACAGACAAGCAGCTAGCATTTTCAGAAAGCAATCTGCAGTAGCAGACCGTCTCATTAAACATAATCTGTATTGAGAAACAAAGAAACACCTGGCAATGGTCTTCAACCTTAGCACAAAATGTTACATTTTTTTGCAATCAGTGTTCCCAGTAAGAAGATTTCAGTTTACTTGGCAACACAAGGAAATACTTCTAGTAGCATCAAAACAGGTGTCCCTATTGCAAGATTTCCCCTTAACACCTGTTACAGTGACAACCGATACATTTTGGATTCTTTGACCCCTTATACCGCGTACCACACGAGCGGTTTTGCCATCGGCATAAACTCTAAGGTTTTTCTAAGGTTTCTCTGACGGAATTCCACTCAAGCAGTCTTGCCTACACACCAAAATCTGACCATCTAGAACGCGGTGCTAATAGCTTCCGTCTCATACTTGCTTCAGCGCATGTGTCGTTTTTGGTACGTCGGAACAGCATACAGACGAGCAGTTTTCCCGATAGGAATTGGTTCCGACGGGAATATTTAGAACATGTTCTCTTTCTAGGTCCGTCAGAATTTGACATAAAAAAGTCTGACGGGGCATACACACGATTGCAATATACAATGAAAAGCTCCAGTCTGACCTTTTCTGGTCGGAAATTCCACTCGTGTGCACATGGCATTAGAGTACAGGACACAGGCAGACACCATAGGTTACAGCCTGTACTGTCGGGTGATCAGAAACTGGTAAAACCATAGCGCTGGTTCACACCAGATGCAGTCTGCATTTTTAATCTATCCAAAAAGCATGCAATTCATTTCAGTGTATTTAATAGTACAACATGCTGCATTTTTTTCTGTATGAAACGCATATGGAATGTGGCAAAGCATTAAAAAAAAAAAAAAAAAAAAAAAAAAAAAAAAAAAAAAAGGCACCGGAACACATCGTGAAGATAAATGAAAAAAAAAACACACACCAAAACGCATCGAAAACGTGCATGCAGTAACACATCTCAAATGCTGAAATTGTGGCTTGAACCGGCTCTTTAGGAGGACAAGACTCCTTGTAGCCGCCCCTATAACCTTACCTCACATTCAATTCAGTTTTATAGAACGCAATGGAGAGTAAACCAAGAAATGGGAGGGAAGGTGGCCTGTGGCCTACATAATGTCCTCCAAGATCTAGAATTCAGTAAACATTCCACTTATCTTAAAGCGGTGTTCCGGCCCAAATTATCCTTTTTAAATAAAAATACCCCTATAATACACAAGCTTAATGTATTCTAGTAAAGTTAGTCTGTAAACTAAAGGTCTGTTTTGTTAGTTTTTAGCAGTAGTTTGTCATTTTATAAATTTACAGCAGGCCCTGGTCATCTTAAAGTGGGGTTGCAACCAAAAAACAAAAAGGGGCTTAAAAATCATAAAAAAAATAAAAAAAAAATAATTGGAAAAAAATAATTTTTTTACTCACCTCTAAATGCCTGTTGCTAGGGGGTCCCTCGAAGTCTGCCACCTTCATTGCCCGGGCTAAAAGTCACTTCCTGTAGGCAACGCACAGTCATCTGGGACATGTCATGTGTCCCAGATGAGTGAGCGTCGAATCACGGCGCACGGCGCCGCTCGCGCATGCGCAGTGGGTGCCCGGCTGTGAAGCCACAGCGGGTTCCCACATTAAGAATGCCGGCGTCGTGAGCGGAGCGGGGAACGAGGGGGGGGTCTCGTTCCCCCGCATCGCTGGACCCCGGGACAGGTAAGTGTCCGATTATTAAAAGTCAGCAGCTGCAGTATTTGTAGCTGCTGACTTTTAATTTTTTTTTTTTTGCCCGGCCCTCCACTTTAAGTGTGGGCATCTGAAGCCAGACTGTATTTCTTCCTGGATCTCATCCTTGCAGATCTCGTACATGCTCAGTGCAGCATAAGCAGTGTAATAGGTTTCAGGTCAGGTTTTTCATAGCAACGGCAGTGTCAGAGGAATTGCTGCCCCTTCCCAGGAGGCATTGCAAACAGGAAAATAAAAATAAAAAAATATCCAATTTGTTTACAGTGCACAGTTTAGTGAGGGATGCTGAAGAGTTGTAAAAGTGGGTGGAACTCCACTTTAATCATACAGTACAGGACACATGCAGAATTTTCATACATTATGGCCATCCCCAAGGAACAGGAAGGGCAACAAGGCAAACCGAACTGTGCCAAAAGGCACAAGGGTCAAAAGACCCAACTTCAGACAGCTGATGCAAGAACCTTGCAAACAAAAGCTACAATCAGCAGAAGACTGGACATCCGCCCAGAAAAACTCTGAAAAAAGTATAAATAGAAGACCAGGTGGCAGCCTTACACAACTGGGCTACGAGGAATGGTGCCAAAATACCCACAGATCTGGTGAAATGAGCATGTAAAAGCCCAAAAGGAGATTTCTTTAATGTAGGCCTCTTGCAATCAGAGCCATAAGGCAATGATAAACTTAGAAGAAATCCTTGCGAGGTCCAGAAAACAGGACAAAAAGTTAATCCATTCATCCGATTGGAGCAGTAGCATTGAGGTATACTCTAATAGCTCTGCCTACATACAGCCAATGTAGAGATAGCTAAAGTAGGACAACCGCCTCATTAAGGTGGAATGCAGAGACCACTTTCTGAAGGAAGGCTTTGTACATAAGACAACCTTGTCACTGTGAATAAGGAAAGACTCTTTAAAAGGAAAGGGCAGCCAGTTCAGAAACGCATCTGGCAGACATGATAGGGACCAAAAAGGCTACTTTGCACTATGGGAGATGACCTAGACCGATATCCAGGTTCAATGGATGGTTTCTGCAGGGCAGAAAGAACCAAGTTGAGATACCAAAAAAAAAAAAAAAGCACAGGGTGCTGCAAGTGTGGCTTTTTATGAGACACACCTGGAAGAACAGTTTACAAGGGAGAGCAAAGCCAGAGGCCTTTGAAAATATAATGCATAAGGCCAAGACCTGACCTTTAAGTGTACTGAAGGGCAATTTCTGGTCAAGATCCGATTGTAGGCAGGCCAGAAAGAGAAGTAAAAGTAATCTGAGATCAAAGTCAGTGTTCATACCAGTCAGGGGGGAAAAAAATAAAATAAAAAAGGGATGCAAAATTATATCTTCATGGAAGAGGCTTTTCTTGCTTTTAGCAGGATAGGAATCAGATTCAGAAACTACTCTGTTAATACCTGGGTTAACAGTCATGTTAAACCCAGAGCTTGAGACGAGATGGAATAGAGGGCCTTGAGATGGCCAAACTGGTCTGTTAGGAAGAGACTGGATCATCGCTAGAAGCCTGAGTGTCTGTGTAGCAAGTTCTTCTAGGCCAGTTAGGTACAATTAGAAATCACGGTTTTCCCTCTCTTGCCCTCTTTTTTGAGCAGACAACGTAGGATTGACACTGGAGGGAAGGCGTAATTTAGCCTGAACTGGGACCAGAGGATTATCAAAGCATCTGAGGCTACAGCTAGAGAATACATGGCTCTAGCACAAAGGCAGTTTGTTGAATATGGAGGCTAGGATGTTCACTCTGGACTCTCCCATTTTTGGCATATCAAAATTTAGACATCTAAATGAATGGCCTCGTTCCCCTTGATTCAGGTGATGGCGGCTGAGATAATGCACTTTCCAGATGCAATGCCTATCACGTGGACCATAGAGATCACTGCACAGTGAATTTCTGTCCAAGAAATTATGGATTCAATTCCTTCAATGCAGCCAGACTCCTGGTGCCCCCTTGATGGTTGATGTAAGCAACCACAGTGTCAGTGTCTGACTGCACCCCGATTGGGTGCCCAGGATGGTCCACTCCTGCAGGGTCAACTTAACTGTTTTGACCCAAAGAAGTTGATGGGAAGGTTGGCGTCTCTCAATGTCCATGTTCCCTGGGCAGTTAGGGATTGGAAAACTCCTCCACAGCCTGTTGTGATAAACTTTCAGTGATGTGAAAGGAAGGACCCCCCCGCCCCCACCCAGTTCAGGCTGGGGTGGTGATCCACCAAGATAGGGGAGAGGAGTTTCTTGCTTGGCAGTACAAAAGCATTGGCTGACAAAACATATATTCTTTTCAATACTTTATTTTAAAGAAATCACAAGGAAAAAAAAAAATACAGAAACCATATGACATACATGAAATTTAAACGTATTTAAAAGCATTTTTAGAGCACTCACGTTTCTTTGCTGAATCGGCCCTCGATGGCCAATTTCGTAGAGGAATATCATTTATATTCCTGTTTACAGGCAGTTTCCATAGTGCTTGTGGGCATGTGAAGCCCACAAGCACCATCTCCGGGGCTCTGGTGCAGCCGAGTGGCCAGCATGCACCGCCCGTTCTCGCGCATGTGTCGTATGTACGGCACAGCGCCGTACACTTTAGACGTTGCTATCACAGCGGGCTGCATCGTCTGAAGTGCCCGCCCCCGTTGTCATGGCATCGAAGCCCATATCGCCGCCCAGTGGGAAATTATGACAGCCATCTTCCAGGAACACTAGCGAGCACGGGCGCCGAGGGAAATTACATCAGGCGCCTTGGAGAGGAAGAGGCAGATTACAAGGGACCCCTAGAAACAGACCTGAAAAGGTGAGAACATTTTTTTTTTCCCCAAACGGTTGTAATTTAGATTTAATGCAGAAGAATTTTTTTTTTACATTTTTTTATAAAAGATTGGAACTCCGCTTTAAAAGAAAAAACAAAAATAAAAAAAAACAGCAAGGAGAAAAGAAAAAAGGCTTTAGGACATAAAGGAGAAGGAACCACTCATTCTGCCATAATTCCTGAGCCAAGAGAGGCTAACAATATTTTGTTGGAGAGTTTGTGAATGGAATTGGGTGCATGGTACCACTTCAAAAAGGAGCATCATTAGTACTAAAACTCATGGAGAATCTCACCGTGGGAGGGCTCTTGAATCTTAAGACTCAAGCATTTGCTCTTGAGGAAAAAAAGAAAAAAATATATTTTTGATAGGAAGACATCTGTAATCCAGGCAAAGAGAAGGCAGATTTGTTCAAAATGATCACCCAGTCGAAAGCATGCAGCACCCAATTTGCCTTGTTATTTTGTGATGGCTGCAAAGGTAGGATTAATTCAAAAGAAAGTTGTCCAGTTCACCTGCAAGAGGGATGCCCTGAATTTTGAGCACCTTAGGATGTGTGTGCACACTCTGGAAGCATGAACCAAAGGGCAGTGCGAAAAACTGAAAGTGGTCGTCTTGGTCTACTATTGCAAAGTGTAGAAGAACTGATGGGGTAGGTAAATGGGGACCTGTAGATTAGCATCTTAGATGTCCACAGATTCCATGTATTCCCCTTGTCTCAGAGAGGCAATTACTGTGCTTGTAGATTCTATGCACATTTTTTACATTTTAAGCAATTTGTTAAGACATTTAGAATCCAGAATAAGAATACCCCTGTTGGGCTTTGGTTCTGTGGTGGTATTGGCGATTCCATGTAACAAGATGTGGTTCAGGGCATTTTGAAAATCTGTCCTTGGGCAGATTTTGGTTATTCTGTAAGAAAAGCTGTGAAGTGGTAGCGTTTAAGTCTTTTGTACCCCATTGAATCAAAGGATTGAGCCCACAGGTATAACTTGGTGGCCTTAGTAGGCCAAAAGGAAGGGCTGAACTTCCATTAAAGTTGAATTTTGGTTAGAGTGGACAAGATGTTATGCATTTTGAGGAGTTTCCTCAAAAGGACTTTTGAGGGGCTTGTGAAACAATGGTTTTGGGACTTTCTGCTGTGGAAGTTAAAAAAATAAATAAAAAACACTTTTCCACCTGTGACCTACCTCTTTGGTCTTTGGCTTCAGCAGACCAAGCTTTTAGCCATAAGATTCTGGAATGTGAATAGGAAATAGAGCCATTCCAAAATGTGTCTTATATGTTCTAGGGTATCTATACAGAAAGGGGGTGTCCAAAGCAACTGTTGTAATTTTTGTGTAAGAGCACAACCGTGAAATACGGGGCTATGTTAGTTGTTCACATTGGCATAGTCCAGTTATCTGCAGTTTGACATACTAAAATTGCAGCAAGAACTGGTTGCAGGGTTGGGTCTGCAAGGTTAAAGAACATTTAGAAGAGTCTCAAACTTCCCATTTGCCAAATCTTTGAAAAGAGTATCTTCAATAGATACAGCGAGGTTTGTTTAGGACAGAGATGACAGGATCAACTATTGGAATAGCCCATTTCTTTGTGAACGCCTATTCATGCACAACAGCAATGCAGTTTTTAGGATCTATGAACATCTCATTCCTGCAGTATGAATGATAAAAAGTCAAAATGAACGCAGTAAAAATAAGGACATGCAAAGCACACCGTAGGGATCCACAAAACCCTCAACCCCCCCTATTGCTTTTTTTTTTTCTTTTAAAAAGGGTGCTCATCCAAAATGCCAATATTGGATAATTGCTGTTTTTTTTGTTTACCATGAAATGTTACAGCATCAAAAGCTTGCTAGATTTTTTTTACAGGAACAATGCAGAAGAACTATGAGGAAATTGTCCCCATACAAAGATATTTTATATACTAGGGAGTTTACAGATTTCTTTTGGCAAGTTTACACCAAGAGCACTTGCATGCTGGCTGAGCCCGTCCAGCATAAATGCTGGTGTATTTACTTTAACAGGTGCAGAGTACAGCCTACTATTGACAGGATGTGTACGGCTGTACACATATATACAGCAATGCTAACGTAAACACAAGTACAACGTACAGTATAGCAAGTTCTTTTTGCTCTCATCCTCTGGGGGTGGGTAGAGCCCAAGTGCTGCAGAGAGGGGCACCATGTCCTTATGTGGTGCTACTCTCTGCAACATCATGGTAGTTTAGGGCAAGGTCATTAAAGTAATATTAAACCCCAAAAATATATTGTAGTTTACCAAAAAATGAGATGTGGCCAGTAACACCTCTTGTATTAGAGTGGCTCCATTTTGTATGGAAGAGCACAAGGGCACATTTGGACAGCAGCATTGTCAGTATGGGAGAAGGGGAGTAGAAGGCCTCATGTGAACTGGGCGTTTGCCTAGCTCTTCCAGGCGCCTTTTCTCCTTGCAGGGGAAAAGCAGCGTTAAATGTGCCTAAAGCCACATTTTGCAAATGCATTTATTAATTTTATTGGCCATATTAAAATAAATGCTCAAGCTCTAAATGTGCCTAGGCAAAATGTGCACACTATGTGAATGTTTGTTTACTGCAAAAAAAAAAATTAAAATAAAAACAAAAAAAAAAAAAAAAAAAAAAAAAAACACACAAGAAAAAAAAGCTCCATAAAAATATTTTTGCCGGACAGCGTGCATGGGGCTTTAGATGCCTTAGCCCATGGGTATCCAACACCTGGACCCGTGTCAGCCCGTGGGCTGTTTGAGACAGGGCTGCATTGGAGGTGAGCAAAGACACGGCATTCTATTTACATTAGTGCTCACATCACCACCATAGGGTCCGCCTCCTGTGAGCATTAGATTCTTATAGGAGCAGAACCCTAAGTGTCAACTGCACATGTCATGATTTTAGGTATCCCACGCGAGAACACAATGCTGAAGCTGAGACTGTAGCGATGGGAAGACGCTGAAAGAGGTTTGACTTTTGTTTACTCACTGCACAAGAAAACCCTGGCACAGCTGCATCCATTAGCAGGCTACAGCGATAAGCTGCATCTCGTAGCAGGCTACAGTGGAAAGTGTCAAGCTGCATCTGGTGGCTCAGGTTTACCTCCGATTCTGCATTATCGTGAGTTGAACAATTTCATGATATATTACAACGTAATTGAAATAATGTGCTTCAATCTTGCCACCTTATCAGACAAGGTGATAGGATGATGGAAGCACCAAACACCCGTAGCGCAGAAGAGTAGCGACACCACATAATTAGATTGCCAAGTCTGTGGGGGACAGTGTAGGAATACTAGTATTGCAGTTTTCTTGTTTTTACAGAGCTGTTGCCCTTATTACTGGGTTTACCCCAAGCATTATAAAATGAAATAAAGATAAACAAAAAAAACACACACAATTCTGTGCCTGGGCCACAGTGTGTGTGTGATTACTTGGAAAAAGGTTTGATAGACAAATGGTACAGCCCAGTAAGGTACTGCACTTGTATTTTAAATTAAATCTACTCTAACCAAAGACCACGTTCAAACAGTACTGAATAGAGCAAGTAATGTCAAAGAGGCAGAGCCAGCTGGGAGGATGCACAGTTGGGAAACTCTCATCATAGACCAGAGACAATGCGAGAGGAAGGAAGGGCAAGGGAGGAGGTTCAACACTAAAGAAATACAACAAACTAAAAAGGCTATAAAGAGGTGTTTAGTCTTATGGGAGGGAACACGTGCACAGGATTTAAAATCAGTTTACGAGGGAAGTTTAGAAAACCTAGATCAGGAATACACCTGGATTTAAAAAAAGATATACCGTATATACTTGAGTATAAGCCGAGGCACCTAATTTTACCACAAAAAAAATGGGAAAACGTATTGACTCGAGTATAAGCCTAGGGTGAGAAATGCGCAGCTACTGTGAGTGGAAAAGAGGGTCAACATTGCCCATTTGCAGCCTCACTATGCCCATTTGCAGCCATAGGTCCCCCGAACGTCAAACTTGGTAGTTAAAGCGGAGCTGCTCCCGCACCAAAAATATTAAAAGTCAGCAGCTACAAATACTGCAGCTGCTGACTTAATAAATGGACACTTACCTGTTCCTGGTTCCAGCGGAGTCGGCAGAATGTGACGAGCGATCGCTCGTCTCTCAGCTGCCCCGCCGCCATCCTCTGTCAGGGAATCAAGAAGGGAAGATGCAACGTCTTCACTGCCCGGTTCCCTACTGCGCATGCGCGAGTCGCGCTGCGCGTTTCTATTGGTCCCCGCTGTGTCCTGGGAACTGTGTTTCCAAAGACACAACGGGGGCATCTCCGGATAGGGGCGGGGCAGCTCCGGATAATTCGTCACGGAAGTGGGTGCAGATAGGTGCAGGTATTTGCACCCCCCTCCCCCCTGAAAGGTGCCAATTGTGGCACTGGAGGGGGGGGGATCCGATAAGCGGAAGTTCCACTTTAGGGTGAAGCTCCGCTTTAAGGGTTCCTAGATGCCCCCTAGCTGCAGCCAAAATTTGGGGTATCGCAAGAATCGCAACTTCTTTGCAACCATTAAACAAAAAAATAAAATAGAAAAATTAAAAAACCTGGTCTGATCTGTGCCCAGGCCAAGTACGTAATATTGCTCCAACTTTCTTCCAATCCTCTCCCAACTACAATCTACCACCCCCTTTCCAAGTGCAAGCTGACTCATCAGTCAAGCAATGCCGATTATAGAGTTCCTGCCCACAGTCAGCAATTGCATCAAACAGAGCTGACAGCTGCCATTATGGATTTTACAACCAGTACATGGAGTTGGGTCTATGAACAATAAAGAAGATGAACAATGCTGCGAAAACCCTGAAGGAAGAAAAAAAAAATAATAATAATAATAATTCCATGTATTCCCACTGAAAGCACTAGAAGAAAAATGGAGGACCTAGAGAACAGCTGCTCTGAGCAAGGAGCGTCCTAGAGCAAACCACGACTTATACGGCTACAGTGCTCAGCATATTCACTGCTCTTAAACCTCTGGCTGACCTAGCATCAATTTCCATAAACTGAATCCACTGTGTTCTGGGTAGACCATAAATCCCAGGTCTCCTCCATTATGTAATGCTGAAGGTGCATTATCCAACCAGAAAAACTATTAGAGCAAAAACTTATATGGTCCACAGTAAATAAAACCAAAAATGTGACCACAACTTTTCATCTAGGCATAATCTATAAATCATCAATTTTATAGAAAATGAGTCCTTCCTGCCAATGTCCTTGTCTGCTAATCTTTTCAAATAGCTAGCACCATCATTGTTAGGGCATCATCCTGGGTCAGCCAATGCTCTGAGCAATGGTCATGTAAAAGCTGGACATCTGTGCAATTCTTGGCAGTGTTCAAATATGTCACACAGCCGCCCTACCACTTCATTTTGCTGCCTCTTGAGTTGCAGCTTGCTACAAACAGGTACAGGCAGTCCCCGGGTTACAAACAAGATAGGGTCTGTAGGTTTGATCTTAAAGTGTTAGTGAAGCCAATATTTTTTTTTTCTACAGTTCTCTGATATATAGAAGCTCCCCAGTGCATGTAATGTCTAAAAAAAAAAATGCGGTATAAATCGCTTACTTCCGAGTGCCGTTCATAGAGCCGAGGAGAGCAGCAGGCAAGCAGTCACCTGAGTGAACTGCGCTCTGAAGTAAGCGATACCACATTTTTTAGAAATGACATGCACTGGGGAGCTCACTTCTATATGTCAGCAGTAACCGTAGAAGGAAAACGCTATTTTTAGTTAGTTGCGGCTAAAGGAGGCATGTACTCTGACCACAATAATCAGGGCTGCTGAGTCCTGAGACCATGGTCAGTTTACAGGTGGGAGCTTATAGCCAGGTATTGCAGGCGATATCATTTTCTTTGGGTTAACAAAACTTAAAGTTGAGTTTTTAAGTCGGAAAGGGTACATATTTTTTTATTTTTTCATTTTTTTAAGTGTACCCCCAGCTAAAAGAAAAAAATGTTACGTTTTTAGGAAAGCATAGGGAAGGGTTATCACCCATGTAATGTTTGTTTTGCTGTCTGCAGCCCCGTTCAGAAGATTTCACCTCTCTATCTGCCCCTATGACAATTGGATTTTGAAAATTTTGTGTTGTTGCAGAAACCAAGATTGGTGATAAAGCTTCAGCACTGCACAAAAAAACAGCGCTAACGTGAATTTATCCACGTTTTGCATTTGTGTCAATGCGCTTTCAGCTGCGTTTCTCTGCCTCTATTCAAAATCAGTTGTCCATTGATTTGAATACGCACCAGAAGTCAAATCAAGATGAGCCGACTTGTGTGCTAAGAATCTTAAAGGGGAACCCCGCCAAATAAAAAAATAAAATAGTAATTTGCGTGAGCTCATCACATACACATACCCACCCCCCCACGTAGGTTTGTTCTTAAAGTGCTTGTGAAGACAACATTTTTTGTGGAGTATTAGCATACAGTCCTAGGGCACATGTACACAGTCTTGAAAGATGAGACGGCCATCACATTGTCAGAGACCCTAATCTGGAACGCTCAGTTTTTATAAAAGTGCCAAAAAATAAAAATAATAAAAGTCAAAAATAGTTGGTTTTATTCTCTATTGTTTTCTCTTATGTTCACTCTTTACTGTCCGCTCTATTCTATATCTATTGTTCTGTTACTGTATTTTAGAACTGTAATGTTTAATTTTTACTATGTTTTATTGTATTTGCTTTGCAGGTATGGTATGTCTTACTGTAATGTTACTTTGTTTTAATCATCATCTGCTTAGCAGGTACGCTACTCAGCTGCAGCACGGGTTGATTTATTCTGATAGCAACAGCGTTTATTCCCTTGATGCGTAAAGCCGTGATTTCACCACCATAGTTCAAATTTAAATAAATTTAAGAAATGGTGCATGTATACCCATCATTAGAAGTGGGTGGATGAAGGGCGGTATTCTAATGGTGGGCATACCCACGGATCAATCTTTTTTTGGTTCAGCCCACAGGCTGCATAAAAAAACAAAAAAAAAAAAAAACAAACACGCCAACAAGGACCAGCGACGTACTGGTATGTTGTACGTGTGGTTATACCAGAATGATGCCTGCAGGTTTAGGCATCATTCTTCTCAGTCAGCGGTAGGCTCTCATGTAAAAGCAATCCTTAGCCTCTAGACTGCTTTTACAAGCAGTGGGAGGGAGTGTGTCCCCCCCCCCCCCCGGCACGGTTTTCTCGGCTCTCGTGTCCCCTGTCCTCTCCTGTCCCCAATAGAGTGTAGAGCGACTTGCGCATTCGCAGTACGCGCCCAGCCGTGAAGCAGTCACGGCCGGGTGTCCACAGTTATCATGACGGCACCGAGGAGGTGGGGAGAGGGGCTAGCCTCCGGGCGGCCACATCGCTGGACCGTGGGGCAAGTGTCGGTTTATTAAAAGTCAGCAGCTATGCTTTTTGTAGCTGCTGACTTTTAATAAACTAAGAACTCCGCTTTAAGTTGCGCAGATATTGCACCCTAGAACAGTGCCATACCTACCTTTTGTTATTTTTCAAGAGGTTATAATGGTTCACCAAAAAATAGGAAAAAAAAAAAAAGTGTGGTGTTATGCCTTGAAGTATGTACCTAAAGCAATTTTTTTTTTTTTATTCAAGGCAAAACCTAAGTCTAGCTGCTTTATGTGCCGACTGCTTCCTACAAAGCAGATGAGCACCGCTGTCACAAAACACAACTAATGTGAATATTAGGTTAGCTTCCCATTATAGTCTACTATATCTGGGGTGCCATAAAGCAGTATTTTCCCGACTGGAAACATTCAGGAAAATACCGCATTATAACCACTAGATGGAGAAACTGATGATCATAGGAAGTCTGTTACATACTACACAAATGACATGATTTGTGAAAGTTGTGCAAATCCTTGGATTTTGTTTATTATTAATGAGGCTCATAAGTAATTGTTTTGACATCAGGACCATGCATATAGTTGTTGGGCAGGGGAAATTTACTACACGCAGTATATAAATAACCTTATGCAAGTTTCACAAAGGACTTGGAGTACACAGACCCAAGACATCTTTAGCTGGGCATCCATGAAGGAATTATGCAAGAGCTGGCAGTTAATCCTGCTTTTGAGGAACCATTGAAAGTATATTTTTTCTAGACTGAGTTTATGTACGTAAATTTGACCTTCTAACAGGTCGATTAGTTCTAGTCTTATTGCTTAGATTCTAGTTCCACAGATTATCAATGCATAGTTAGTATTTTCCTTACTTGTACTATACCCAACTTAACACAATGGTACTTATTTATACCTGTATTATCTGTAATCTGATCTGTTGATCTTTTAAAAAAACTATAAAATATTTGAGCTTAAAAAAAATGGCCAGCCAAAGTTCAATCCATGTGTGGTGCTCCCTGTTCGGAAGTCCATCAGAAATGTTAAAATGTTTCGTTCCACAGTAATCAAATGATTATCAGTGGCTACAGCTGCTGATCAGTGTATTGAGACAGTGGTGTCCCTGCTGGGGACAACTCTTCTATGCTTTAATTAAAATGCTTATAGGGCCATGTCACACTGGCCATTTTCTAGCAGCAATTTGAAGCAGCTACAGAATTGCTCTCCTTGTTGCAAAGAAAAAAGTGAATTGCCTTCAATGACAAGGCTGAGGGGGGAGGAGCCTTAACAGGAAGGCCAAGTGGGCACAGACAGGAGGAGTGAGCAGAGTTAATGACTTTGGTGTCTATTCATAAATGTTTCACACAAGGTAAGAGTCTAAAAACTTTCCCAAGATTTTGTAATTAAATAAAGTTGGAGGGGGGGGGGGGCATAAATCTTGAGTGAGAACCTTTTCAAATGAACTCCTTAGTGTGTAGTTCCTTGTCTAGTGGGAATGGGAGGCGATCCACTACATGCTCCCTGCTGTTTCATCATGTTGCCAGCTCACTGGAACTCCATTGTACAAGACAAGGTCTTTTGAATGCGGCTTGTATACGGACCGGTTCTGGACATCATGTGCGTTCACAAGTGCTCCCGAACAATAACGTTTTTGAAACGCGTAGAGCTTAAGTGGACCAGTTTTGTAAAAAACAGGAATATTCTCTGCATTATAGAAGTGAACTTCACCTGGGTACAACACATAGATGTGGTTACTATGTCTTGTCTAACTTTCGCATAATGAATTAGTAATTTTTAATATGATATTTCTGCTTTGGTGGTTTTGCTCACTACATGTATGCCCTTGGCTGCACAACATATTAGGATATAGTGCGCTATACAATATATACATACACGTTTTGGGCATATTAGCATGGCATCTTCTTGTCCTCTTAAAGCGGGACTGTACTGAAATTTTTTTTTTTTAAAAGCCAGCAGCTACAAATACTGCAGCTGCTGACTTTTAAAAAACGGACACTTACCTGTTCCAGGGTCCAGCGGTGTCGGCAGCAGAGGCCGATCGATCGCTCGGCTCTCTGCTGTAGCCGGCGCCATTCTCGGTAAGGGAATCAGGAAGTGGCTTCACTTCCTGATTTCCTACTGCGCATGCGCGAGTCGCGCGGCGCAATGCAAATCCTCAGCGCTGTCTGCCGGGACACGTGTGTGTCCCGGCAGACAGCGTGCTGGGACAGGAACTTGCGTAAACTCCCGTGGGAGTTTATGCCGGAAGTGGGTGCAGATACCTGTCTTAGACAGGTATCTGCACCCCTCTCCCCCCTGAAAGGTGCCAAAATGTGACACCGGAGGGGGGGAGGGCTCCAAAAAGCAGGAGTTCCACTTTAGGGTGGAATCCCGCTTTAAGATAAGCCTCAACTATGCGGTTTTAGTAGACTACAAACTGCTAAAAACATAGCTGAAATACACAAAATATGCTCTGCCAAAAAATCTTGTCCAGGTACTTTTGTGATTTCATATACCCCCACTAGACAATACAGCCAGTATGGCATTTCTCAGTTGCAGTCAAGTACAGTGCTGTCACCTTCCACTAGACAATCAAGAAGCAACTACACACTAAGGTAGTGCTTGACAAATTCGTCAGCCCACTCACTGGGCTCATATGTCCCAAGCTGGCACTACCTTGCAAGCTCCAAGTCTGGGGCTGAGGCTGCTGCCAGGTCCACCCGCAGCGCCTCATTATTGGTTGAGAAGCCTGCTAGTCTGGAGTAGCCAGATGGCAACTGGCTGAGGCAGGGGTTACTGGCGCTCACTTCTGCCTCAGTGTCAATGGTGAAGCAGAGGAATAGAGCAGGCCTGAGGGGCCCCAGGGGCAGGAATGGGGCTGGAGCGGGTGGCAGACGATCAGGCAGGGGTCTGGACACTAAGGGCTCTTTCACATGGACGCTGCCCTATTGTTTTCATTGGACTCCATTAGGAGCAGTGTATACAGCACTCAGGCCTTTACACTGGAGACACAGGAGAGGCTCTTTACAGGTGCCATTTTTTATCACTGTAGCACCTTAGTGTGAAAGTAGCCCAACTCCGCTCACCCCTCCGGTTAGCGTCCACTTGGCCTTCCTGGTGATGCTCCCCCCAACCTCAGACTTGTCATTGAATGCAATTCACTTTTTCCTAGCAACAAAAATGCTAAGGCTAGCAATTCTGTAGCTGCTTCAAATTATAGATGATAGAAAATGGCCAGTGTGACATGGACCCATCAGCATTTTAACTGCAGCATACAAAATAACACCTCACGCCCTCCCAGACAGGGCTGTGCGGGAGAGTTTTGTAAATCTCAGGACTAGATGGAGAAATATAAATCCTGCGTCAGGAAAAGCAGCTCCCTTATATGCCTCTCATCTGTGCTTCAGAGTCATCTGGAGTTCAGCTATAGGAAATCTGGTGGTATAGTTGCCTACAGCTTACCACCTGCAATAGGCAATTTAAAAAAAAAAAAAACTCAAAGCTCAACTCATGACTTCATATTTACCCAATTAAAAAAAAAAAATTCTGAATTACAAAAATATTGAATGTCAGAACATTTTTGCCAAGGTGTTAACGAGAAAAAAAAACTGCCTAATCTCACTAGGAGTTCAGTTATTTTACACCAAAGTTGGTAAAGAATTAAACGTCTAGTAGAGCAGATGTTAGGAATACCTGCTTGGATAGGATCTACTCTAGTCCGAAGTGCAAATAAAATGCAGTCTGGAAGATGTTTCTGTGCATGCCTCTTTCAGAACGAAAGCCAAAATCTTAACTATCCTTTGCCAATGTTGACATTATGCGGGTGGCAAGGGGAAACCGCCAACATTACAAATGCCACACATTACAAATTCTTGGCTGGATGATTTTTTTTTATATGAAAAGGCTCGCTGTAGATTTTTTTTTTTTTTTTTTTTTTTTTAAAGACTCAAGCTTTGATGGGTTAATGCCAGACCAATCAGTATCACGGCTGTACTTCACTAAACCTGGGTGGCCCACCTAAGTTAAAGTTTTGCTTAGGAAATAAGCAGTTCAAAAACCCTCACTAAAACCAATGTGCCAAACGTTACAGCAGCCAATCACTAAAAGTCACCTTGGGTGACTACCACTACTACAACACCCAAAATGTCCATGTACCCTGGTCAGGCATGTGAAGATCAACTTGTTTTGAACTCAAAAAGTAGATTTTGATTCATAACTTACAAATAAAAAAAATCAGATGAAGTCAGAATAAGGCAAGAGTTAATATTTGCTCTAAAATCCAGGCAGACCTAAAAGATTTTTTTTTTTTGACGTGCATACAGTACAAGTTCAGTGCATTTGACTGCATAAAAGGGGTCTTAAGTTTAAAGTATTAGTCCATTTTAAAGTGATATTCAGGTATAGGTGGATCCAGTCACCAGCTGGGTTCATATATTTCTTGTAGACTATTCCCACAATACAACATCCATTAAGGACAGGGACATAATGGTTCCTATGGTTATATAGCAGGATACTGCCAGTTTAGACCTGGAGCTCAGACACAAGGATCTCACCACTGAAGTTCATGTGGACATCAAGTAACTTTAGGGTTTTTCCAATATAAAAATCGGACAATACTACCCGCTCTACATTATACTCCTCTAGGTTATGCACACCACAGCCTGCATTCTATGCTTAACACAGCAAGAGCTCTGAGATTTAAGGGCAGCAGGTCATGCAACCTTTATCTCCACAAAACTAAAAACATGGGTCTTGACTGGACTTGTTCTATGGATTGGATTGTCCATGAACCTGTACATTTCTTTGCTTTAGGCTAAACCTCCACTGATGAAGAGGCTCAAATTACCCCCTCCTATGGAATATTTCAAAAGAGAAAAGCAGTCTATCAGAAAAAAATAGGTTTTGAAAAGGATGCCACAGAAAAACTGGAATTCAACCTGCACCAACTTAAAGGGGAGTTCCGCCGAAAAATAAAAAAGTCAGCAGCCACAAATACTGCAGCTGCTGACTTAATAAAAATAGGACACTCGCCTGTCCCAGGGTCCAGCGATGCGGGGAAACAAAGCCCTGCACGTTTTCCCCGCCTCTCTGCGGCGCCAGAATTGTCACTGAGCGCCTGGCTGCGGCTTCACAGCCAGTCACGCACTGCACGAGTGCCGTGACTGGCCAGGCAATCATCTGGGACCTGTGACCCGCTCCCCCCACCCCAAAAAATAACTTCCCTTAAAGCGGAAGTTCCATTTTTGGGTGGAACTCCGCTTTAAGTCACAAGACCACAACTGCTCAACATGGAGAGCCCACAGACACTACAACAGTGAGATACAGCTCATGCATCACACATTTGGCAATCCTCATTAAGCAGGCCAATACAAAAAAAAAACTCAATTTAAAATCATAATTTTTAAAGAGCGACTGTTATCTCTGTCCCGCAGCGGTTCCTCATCTGACCCGCTGTGGACTCGACAGTCCCATTCACTTTAATGTGAAGGCTGGTGATGCGGAAGTGACACAGCAAGGTGAGGGATGTGGCGGCAGCAGGTGAGTGGATGCCCGCTAACAGGCACTGCCATGATGGATCTGAAATGACAGGTGCTCCTTAAATGTGAGGACTCATTCTTGCTGGTAGTTAGAATCTTGAATATTTGCAAACAAAATGAAGGTTTCCTATTTAGAATAAGCTGTCAGGTTAGTAAAACAGCGATATCAGAACCGATTCAATCATACAGTTTGAAGTGTACATAGATTTGCAAGATAAAGGAATATGCCTGGACTTTGGTTTATCTCATGGTTACTGTGAAATTGTGAAAATGCAGTGATTGTTTTTTCAGCTTGCATTCATTGAACGAGTTTACCAAAAAATTTAAATATTGCAGAATATACAGCCTCATGCTACACATAACCCAGCTCAATTTCATGCTGAATAAACTAAATTAATGCATCTTAAATAGAAAACTCTTTATAGATAGATTTACACTCTAAAAGCATTTTCTTAAAATAAATCAGATCTAAATTAAAAAAAAAAAAAAAAAGGGGGGGGGGGGGAGTAGTAGCCTGCAGGACTGACTACCAATCATATGACCACTGCGACAGCCGGTCACATGATCACCGTTTTGTCTTATCCCCGGACATACAGACCCTATTAAAAAGGGAAGCCAGGGCTATGCGGGAAGACGCCAACCACGATACTTTTCAGTCACAGCAGCGACTCCAGCAATCAGGTCATTTGGAGCTACGGCATATGGGGAGAAAAGCGCTGAAATGGCAGGCATATTGTTAGATAAAGTTGGCAATGTGTGAGACTTTAACAAAAAAGCTAGTGTTACTCAAGGGCCAAGTCCCAACACATGATAAAAGAAAAGTTAGCGGTTGGAGCAGCTATGCATAGGGAGAGACAAATTTCTTATTAGATCAGGTTCATTTATAAGTAAAACACCACAAAAAGTCATATCCAACATCAGATCGGTACAGGTTTTTCTATCACTCATGTTCCTGAGGAGATCAAAACACACATTTCATGTTACCTTGCCCTATTGGCAGACTCAGTGGGGTTGATTTACTAAAACCAAAGTGTGCAAAATATGGTGCAGCCGTGCATGGTAGCCAATAAGCTTCCAAGGCCCGATTCACACCTACGCATAATTTAGCACTTTTCCAGTTTTTCAGAAACACGGTTCACTCCATTTAACATGGTTTCCTATGGATGTAGTTCACATCTGCGCATTTTAGGGAAAGGGCCAGGGACTTTCCTCGTTTTTGGTTCCATAGACTTCAATGGATGAAAAGCATGTTTTGAAAAAACACAAAAAAGTGCACCTGCAATATGCAAACTGCAACCCGCATAAGTGTGAATCAGGCCTAACTCCAGCTTGTTCACTAAGTGTTACTAAACCCACAACAGTAAAATCTGTCTGTATATGCAGCAATGCTTGTTATACTCCCTGTGGAACCTAAGGGGTTATTCCTCTGCATTGTATAAAAAGGCCGTTTGATCCTGTCTTCCCATCTTGCAGTGTCGCTAAAAAACCTGTCTGGATAAGACAGAGTTACTGGAGTCCAGCTGCACATGCAGTTTTTTGCTTGGGAGGGTGCGTGTGATCAGCACAGAGCCAATCAGCACAGTGCAGACAGGGGGTCAGGGGTCCTGCATCCTGGTAGGTCAGGCAGTGCAGTATTAGAAACGGTATTTAGCAGATTATACAATTTCATCGCCATGTTCTGTGTACTGTGGGAGACCAGATATAGTGAATACAGGGTCATGGGTTTAGAAAACCAAGCCAAAACCCTGGAAGCCGATTGGTTTTTATGCAGAGCTGCACCAGATTTTGCACTCTCCAGTTTTAGTAAACCAGCCCCAATTTGCCTTTCCTACCTCATTGTAGATATTTCAACATTAGATTTTACCCATTTCATTGCAGGAAATATTGCACCAAAGTACTGCTCAACAGCTAATGAATATGGGGTTAGGAGACATGATTAGACACCACTCCAGGTGCACCAGTTAAGATACCTACCAGGGCTCTCTACCCGCTTGTAGTGGTAAGGATTAATGCAGACTTCTTTCTGTTTAGAGCCAAAGGGATATTCGCAGCATTCCAAGGGTTTGAGTTCATGATGACTCTGTAAATCCGGCCAGCGCCACACTCGACAGTAAATGACATGTGGGAGACCCTTCCGATGTGAAACTTGTAACCTGCCATCCAGAGAGCGTGGAATGGTGACACAATTGCTGGGCTGCCCAGGACAACTCAGGGCTTTCTCCAGCTCCTCCATGGCCCCTTTCTTCTTCTTAAGCTTTTTCACTAATGCATCCACTGCTTTTTCAGCCCATTTTTCCTCCTCATCCCCCTGCTTCCAACCAAGTAGTCTCTTCACTGCAGGGCTAGTGAAGGAGAATAAGCTGGTCACATTCATAGCTCAAATGTCACAACACTTGTCCAGTCCAACTTTACGAGAATACTAAAGGTTTCCGATCCTTGTATCTTGGCTAGAAGATGGTTTCCAGGGCAGGAGTAAGTGTCTGAAGTACTTAGTAAACCAGCAGCATCTAAAAAAGGGAACAAAAATATGTATATATATCAGTTAGGGAGGGACAGAAATCCAGATGCGAAATTTCATCATCATCTGGCAGCATTCAAGAGTACTGAATATATTGGCTGCTGCACAACATATATCCACAGTGAGAACACAACCCCCCTGAGAATTTAGTGACCTGTGCTCAGAGAAGGTCAACTTATTCCCCTCAATTTGTGCTATTCTTAGTTTCACTTAATCATATCAATAGCCATCATAAAATTTCAGATGCACAATGACATTCCATAAACTATAAATGAATCTGCAAATACAGCATATTATCAAAGCTAAAATTTCATGGAATTCTAAAAACATAAACATAACCAAAAATATATTTTCATTTATTGACCTAAAAATATAAAGAGTTACAGGAAAACACCCCAAGAACCCCGATGACGACAATGATGATAGTTGATAATCTATCGCCTTTCATCATTAGCAAGGCATGTGCTTAAGCCACAAAGAATGGCTCATGCTCATATACTAAAAGAAGAAAGCACTGGCTTTTTAAAATGATACAATATTTACTAGAATTCTATGTACTGTACTTTCTTTGGATATAGAGTAAGGGCAGTTTCAAACAGCAATGTGGTCTTGGCCGCAGCATACCCACAGTTTTCATGCGGGCTACCCGCAGTTTCCCATAGACTTCTATTTGATTGCTCGTTTTTGGTGCGATTTCTGAAAGTGCACCAAAAGTCCTACACGCTGCATCATTGGTGCACACCAAAAACATGAGGTCAGAAGTCTATGGGAAACCTGCACAAAAAAAAAAAAAAAAACGCAGGTACACTGCACTGTGCCCGCTAAGTGTAATAACTTACTTAACTACTTCCCACCCAGCCACTGTACATATACGGCTGGGTGGGAGCCGTCTACTTCTGATCGGACGTTCCGGAACGTCCTTCAGAAGTAGCGGGATCGCGCGTGCCCGCGCAGCGGCGTGATCCCGATGCGCTCGTGTCACCTGGACACGGCGCATCTCGGATCGGCAGGAGGGCTCTGTGATTGGCCCTCCTGATCACATGACGGCCGTGTCGAATCACAGCCGTCATGTGATGTAAGCAAACAGCCGGTTGCTAGGCAATCGGCTCTCCTCACACGGAAGTCGTCGGTGAGGAGAGGAGAGCGGATCGCTGCAGCCGGCTGGTGATCAGTGAGTATTACATGTTTTTTTACAGCTTTTTACTCACTGATCACCAGTGTAGTGTCCCCACAGTGTAAACACACATGTCCCCAAAAAATAAAAACACATGTCCCTCACATATGTCCCAGTAAAATAACATGCGCCAATGATTATCTGCACACATATGTCCGTGATCACCTGCACACATCTGTACATGATCATTTGCGTACATATGTCCGTGATCACGCAAACCAATTATACACGGATTTTTTTTTACTAAAAACGTGTAGCAGAATACATTTTGGCTTAAATTTATGACAAAATTTGATTTTATTGGATTTCTTTTAAAAAAAGAAAAAGGAGAAAATATTGTTTTTTTTTCAAAATTTCCGCTATGTTTTCACTTATATCGCAAAAAATAAAAAAAAAGGGGGGGTCGTGAATAAATACCACCAAACTAAAGCTCTATTTGTGTGAACAAAATGATAAAAATTCATTTAGGTACAGCATTGCATGACCGCGCAATTGTCATGGAAAGTGCGAGAGCGCTGAAAGCTGAAAATTGCTCTGGGAAGGAAGGGGGCGAAAGTGCTCAGTATTGTAGTGGTTAAAAGGAATTGGATCCTCTGCAAGAATTGACAGTGTCCTTATTTTAGGCACCGCTTCTGGCTTTCCATTGCAATGACTACATAGGAGGTGAAAATCTCAATATCTACAGAACAGGTACAAATCTGCAACAGTTTTCCCCCCAAAAATTTTAGCCCCCTTGCACACAGGGTCTAAGAGCAATGTGCCCGGGAGTGATAGATTTCGTGTCTAGCCCCTCTGCAGGCAGCCAGTGAAACTCTATGGCCCTACGTGTCCAGGGACAAAGGTTTTCAGACACAGGTCATCTGCCTTCCAAACCTGAATGCACTGGGTCCTAAACGAAAGTACCACTCAGAACAGCCTTCAGTCCTGTCCAGCCACAGCCTGCCAAAGACTTTGAAAGGCTGCCTGGTAGTGGTGCTGGACACTGCACCAGTCCCTCCCGGGCGCAGTAAAATGCCTGGAGAGACACACTGCTCCTAGAGGGCCCTGTAAACAAGGGGTCTAAAATGTTTGGAGCACAATTGCATAATAAAATGGTATTTGGCCTACTATCTTCTATATCTAGTCCACCCTGTTAAAGGTCTTTTGGGCTTCATGTACACAGGACATTTTTACAACCTGTCCTGAATGATTTAACTTAACAGTAACCATGTTTAAAAAAAAAAAAAAAAAGAAGTCAGTTTTGCTGCATTTAGCAAAGAACAGACGTCTGTAAACGAAACGCGGCTAAACGCGAGTTAGCGTGTTTACAAGCCGTTGCATGCATTTGGCGTGTCAAATGCCTCTGAACATCCGCGCTGAACGCATTTTTTTGCGTTCCAAAAAACGCTTCTAAACTCAACTGCCTAGAAACGACCTTGTGTACATACATTGATAAGAGTTCAGGGGCAGCTGAAAAAAAAAAAAAAAAACTCCCAACTGCTCCTAAACGTCCGTTTACCAGCAGCACTGTACATGAGGCCTTACTCGCCTTCTAGAATAAGTGACATGGATTGGAGAAACATGTATAACACCATGTGTTCAGCAAAAAGCAGCACGTGGGATTTACAGTATAGAAAATGTTAGCCTTCTGTATCAAAGTGGACCTTTCAGTATATAGGGCCATGAATCTAAAAGCCTTTAAGTGCAAGTTGGTTGATTCATGTGAAAACTATCCCCAAAAGCTAAAAAGTAACCCTGGCATACAACCACAATACAATTCTTTGAGTGGTTTTCAATTTTCAAAAGGTTAAATTCACAAAAGAATGTGTATAAAAGCATTCAAACAAGCACATATTTTTGTTGAATACCGTTAAAAAAAAGCCCAACTAAATTATTTGAGTGAGACGTTTCATGTCAACAGGGGTGAGTTTTACTCCCAACAAGCACTTGAGAAGCAATGGTAATTTCACAAAGGGCTCATTCAAATGTGCAGCCAGCAGTAAGACCACTTTCACACTGAGGTGCTTTTCAGGCGCTTTTACGCTAAAAAAACAGCGCCTAAAAAGCTCATGAAAAAAACTTATTTCCATTAAAATCAATGAACGCTTTCACACTGGGGCAGTGTGCTAGCAGGGCTGTGAAAAACTCCCCTCCCCATTGAAATGAATGGAAAGCTCTTCAAAAGCGCCTGAAAAGCTCTTCAAAAGCGCTCAGTGTTTTTACTGGCAGTTTATAAGCGCTTTAGTGTGAAAGTGGCCTAAAAGCAAGCAGTTGAGCCTCAGTTTTACTGCTCCTGGACCACCCACATAAAGGACATGCAGCCACTCAGGGCTGTACACATTGCCACAACAAAAACTAAGCCTCTTGAAAATGCTGGCCCACCATGTTTCAACTATGAACTGCACACAGTTGCAGGGTGGTTGTGGTGCAGGCCTTATAACCTGAATAGGTCGCATTCAGCAGCGTTGTTTTGCCTATGGAACGCGACCCATTCAACGCAGACACAGTTGATCTGCATTTTCAGGGTTAGAACAGTACAGATCCAATGCGGATTGCATTTCACAGCCCTCAAACAAGAGATTTCCTCTACTAATTTTACTATTTTTCTGCCTCTTGATGTCCTTAGTCTAACGACCATTCAAATCACTTGCTCGGAACCCAGGTCATCCAGGGGAACAGCTCCAGCCTGTGACTGGACAGTGAAAGGAGAAGCAGAACAGCCATTAGCTAATCCCTGTCAATCTTTCTCTTCCTACAACCATGCTTTTATGCTGACAAGAACCAATGTGCTCCTCGTACTGCCTTTTCCTCACACTCCAGCCCTGCTGTACAGGGACTGCAAGAAGCCAACACCAGGTCAAATTCAAGCACAGACTGCTTACAGCTCCGTGTGTCCATTCAGACACAAAGCTGCGGCCTGTTCCCCTTCTCTCATTGGCTGACTGACAGCAGCGGGAGCAAATGACATTGCACTGCTGTCTCACCCAATGAGGAGGGGAGACCCACACAGCCAAGACACTGCTGCAACATTGATGGAACTAGATGTAAGTAAGTATTAGGGGGGCTGCTGCACACTGTTTTTTTTTATCTTATTGCATTAAGATTAAAAAAAAAAAAAAAAAAACCTTCAGCCTTTACAATCACTTTAAATATCACCAGGTTAACTGAGCAGAAACTAATAAAAAAGAGTTAGCCCATCAAGAGAGATTGCAGGAAAAGCACAGCAACTTGCCTAGTAGAAGAGGACAGAAATTTCGACTTGGACTGGTCACCCCATCCATGTCTAAATGCTTTATTTTGCAGAGAAATCACTTTGAAAAACTCCTAGCATTTCATGACCATCGTGAGTAAGGACAGATGATTTATGTAGCATTTAGATCATGGAATCCATCTGCCCTTACAGCTCAGGTATGCAGGCAGGAAGGTGTATACTTTCCCATCCATTTACTAATGCTAGCAGCACAATAATTAAAAATAGACAACGTTAATTAACGGGGTGAAGTCTCACTTTTCCCCACCTTTAACTCACCAGAATCTATCCATAACCAAATTAGTACTCGCTGCTTTATTGCTTTAACCACATGCCGACCCGCGCACAACGATGTAGGTCAGCACAATGGCACGGCTGGGCAAATTGGCGTACAGGTACGTCCCCTTTAAATCCTGGAATTGGGGGCCCGCCGTGCACTCCATGGCCACAGGTTTCGCAGACTCGATGTTCGCCGGGGGGCACATGATCGTGTCACGGTGCAGCAGAATGGGGGAGATGTAAACAAGGCATTTTCCTGTTCTGCCTAGTGACACGACACGATCTACTGCTCTACTGAGCAGTGATCGCTGTCGTGTTAGTGGTAAGCCCCCCCCCCCCCCCCCCCGTTATAATCACTCCCTATGACACTTAACCCCTTCTCTGCCAGTGTCATTTACACAGTAATCAGCATTTTTATAGCACTGATTACTGTATAAATGACAATGGTCCCCAAAAGTGGCTGATGTGTTCGCCATGTCTCATGATAAAAAAATTTTAAAAAAAAAATAAAACCTTGCAGATCGCCGCCATTACTAATGCACACTTTTGGGAATATTTATTAAAAGCCAAAAATATTGCTTTTTTCCCAATATTGACTTTGTTTTATAGCGCAAAATAAAAAAAAAAATTAAAAAAAAAAAAACGCAGAGGTGATCAAATACCACCAAAAGAAAGCTCCATTTGTGGAAAAAAATAAAATAAAAAAAAAAGAAAAAAAACTTCAGTTAAAGCAGCACTATCACAAAAAGTGCTCTGGTCAGTAAGGGGGTAAATCCTTTGCGACTGAAGTGGTTAACTAAAATTTGAATCAATTTGTATATGAAAACCTGGCCGTCAGCAAGGGTGTAATCAGCTGGCCTTTGCGTGGCTCTGGTCATCCCTAACACCCAACCTAAATAATGGAGGAAGTGCTTGTTTAAAAGACACAAAAGAACAAAATTCCTTATTCTTCCCAGCGGAGGGGTTCAACAATTGGGCGTGTGGTGTGGGACTGCGTGCTGCTCTGCAAAAGGATACAGCTTGGAAAGATGTTTCCTTTGATGCCTGAGAGCAGTATGGATGCTTTTCCGCTGCACAGGGCCCTGATTAAATTATGCAATTAGAGCTGAGCAGACAAATCTATATATAGCGGCTATCCTGCTTTTGTGCTTCTCAACATACACACCCACACAGATGTGCATTTTTTGGTTGAATACTGAAAAAAATAACACCTGTTTTCCACAGACAGTTCAAAAAGTCAGGGAGGAGGTAAATGTATACACCATGCATGCAGGAAAATAAGGGTGGGGGCTTTCCACTTTATTATGATCTGTCCTATTTTATAAAGGGCGCTTTCCACATGAGATAAACGTCTGTTTGCTCAGGACGAGATAATACACAGATGGGGATGCTTGCATAAATATTCTACTGCAGATGTAGAAGATACTTAGGGAGGAGATAGGAAATTTAAGCAATGAGGTAACCCTATGAATGACATTTTTTAGTGTAAAGCTAATTATTCTCTGTAACAGCCTAAGTGAACAAAGTATCAAACCACAACAACCTGCATAGATACAGGTTTTAGCCTCATCTAATTTTCAGAAAAACCCTGGATGGGATGGGCAAAGCTATTCCTGTGTAAAATGACACTTCCAGATAGTAAATGACTCCATGACACTTGCAGTCCATTTCATTCATATGTACAGCAATTCAAAGGTGTGACTGATCTGCATATAAACAATAAAAAAAAAAATAAAAAAAAAAAAAAATGTACTCTTGTTTTAACTCCAATACGGCGTCTCCCATTCGCTATTACTTTTCAGATTTTTTTTTTTTTTTTAACTTTCATTTCTACTTTGTCATGTTTCATTTTTGTTTCCATTTTTTTCTGTAAAAATAAATAAATAATTCTATTAATTATATTTGCTTTGCACCAGAAACATTTAAGTGTCTAAAAAAAATTAGACCAATTATACATTATAAAATGCATTTTTTTTTTTTTTTAAATCAGTTACTTGGGCCGCTTTTGAACTCCGCTAGCAGCCAAAAAAAGGGTTAAAAACTCAGTTTCCGAAGCGACAGCCATCGATTTCAATATTGCTGTCGTTATTGATAGTACACACTAGATGTCAGTGCCGAGTCTATCCTTTTTGCCCTTTAGTTTCAAGTTTGGCCTGTAAAAGAATTCAGAGTCCCTATGGGGACTTGAGTATAAACCATTGTGACCCAAAATATTTTGCCTTGCGAGTAGAGTTTATGAGTGGTATGTTATTGAAATATTAAGGATTTAAAAAAAAAAAAAAAAAAACAAGGTCTTGACATAATACCAAGTGGAAACTGATCAATAAGAGCATTTTGTGTGGGTTGGTGTATATCTTCGGAGCAACAGTTATATAGTATTTGCCTGGTATTACCCATTTTGACACATGCCTTTTAATTGCACTCCATACGTTCCATTTATAATATATTTCCTTGGGTTATTTCTGGCGTATATGTATTAGTTTGCCAGTCTCCCGTATGGAGTTTTGAGACCCGGAACCTGAGACTCAAATCGAGGCGTGTTTCTTCTAGTTTACTATTTAGCGCCATGAGTCAGTGCGTCAACCAGGACATCAGCTTGTGACGAAACGGGCGTTGGAAGGAGTGGCATGCGGATGTCATCATGCTGAGGTCCCAAGAGGACGGGTGATCGCTAGCCGGCTGGCTTTTTACAAATGCTGCTATGATTTTACGCTCTTGATGAAAGTGCAATTTGTATTTGAATTAAAACCGGTTTTACATATTACACTATGGTGAGTTTTCTTTTATTAGGTACAACTGCCTTGTCTATGGCGATTGGATAATGGAGTCCACCCTAGCCCTGATTGGTGGGTGTCCTGTCTAATACACACTAGGGAACTACTGTGTCAGCATTTTACATCCCCTGGATAAAAGCCCTGGCTAGGTTGAAAGCAGCAAATGCGATTAAGCTTGCCTTCTGGTAAGCTTGCATTTTATGTGGTGGCAGTTCACAAGTCTGTTGCAGTGTTTGGGTGATGTCTCAATCAGTTTGAAAATGCAGGATATGCAACATTCACCTGCGATTGATGACTTTACTATGTATAACCTTTAATTGGAGACACCGAATTGTGGTTCATTCACTTATTGTTAATCACTATATAGGTCAATTATTAAAAGAAGGTGTGCACAAAATAGCCACCCAGCTGGGTGGAAGAGCTGTGTCATTCTTTAAAAGGACTGCCCTGTGAGGAAACCTAAGAGTAGAGGGCAGCCATAGACAGTTCTGACCGCCCACTTACATAAACCTATGCAAAATGAGATTGCGTTACATACATACATACATACATACATACATACAGTTAGGCCCCTTTCACACTGGGGCGGGGGAGCCGCGGTGACGGTAAAGCATCGCTATATTTAGCGCTGCTTTACCGTCGTTTTAACCGCGGTTTTCACCCCCGCGAGCGGCCGACAAGGGGTTAAAGACCCCCCGCAGAGCGCCGCCGTATCGGCGCTTTGCGGCGGTATTGCCACGGTTTCACCGCGGTGTCCCATTCTAATCAATGGGAAGGAGCGGTATAGGAGCGGTGAACACACCGCTCCTATCCCGCTCCAAAGATGCTGCTAGCAGGACTTTTTTGTCATCCTGCTAGCGCACCGCTCCAGTGTGAAAGCCCGCCGGCTTTCACACTGGAGTTAAAGGGGCCGGATTTTTTCATGCGGTGAACAGGCGCTATTTTTAGCGCTGCACCGCATGAAAAACGCCCCGGTGTGAAAGGGGCCTTAGATCTATATACATTTGGATGCGGGCACAATTTGTTTTCAGGTATTTACCAAAACATTAAAGCTATAGTTAAATGGATATAGGCTGAGAGTGGAAACCCCCTCAAGGTTTAATGCGAGGGTATGTACAGCCAAATCAGAGGAAGGGTTTAGGAATTACAGCTCTTAATAGCCCCCCCCCCCCTTTTCGAAAAGTAATTGGACAATTGAATCAAAAGCTATTTCATGGCCAGGTGTGGGCCATTCCTTAATTATTACTTCATCAATTAAGCAGGTAAAAGGTCTGGAGTTGGTTCCAAGTGTGGTATTTGCATTTGAAATCTATTGATGTGAACATACATCATGCATTCAAAAGGAGCTGTCCACGTAAAGTGAAACAAGCCATTGTAAGGCTTTAAAAACAAAACAAATCCATCCGTGAGATAGCAGCAACATTAGGAGTGGCCAAAACAGTTTGGTACATTCTGAGAAAAGAACGCACTGGTGAGTTCAGCAACATAAAAAAGGCCCGGACGTCCATGGAAGACAACAGTGATGGATGATCGCAGGATCTTCTCTATGGTTAAAAACAAACAAACACACAATATAGTGAAGGACACTCTCCAGGAATTGGGCATATCATTGTTAAAGTCTACAATCAAGAGAAGACTTCACAAGAGCAAATGGAGGGTACACCACAAGCCATTCAGAAGCCTGGAGGATAGAAAAGCCAGATGAGACTTTGCAAAAAAAATAAATTAAAAAAAATAAACACCATCTAAAAAAAGGCCAGAATGTACCAGAATGACAGGAAGGCAGTGGTGGATGATGGTGGAGGCAGTGTGATGGAATGGGCATGCATGGCTTCCAGTGGCACTGGGTCATTGGTCTTTATTGATGTGACAGAAGACAGAAGCAGCAGGACAAATTCTGCAGTGTTTACAAACACTGTCAGCCCAGATTCAGCCATATGCAGCAAAGTTGATTGGACGCTGCTTCACAGTTCAGATGAACAATGATCAAAAATACACTTCAAAAGCAACCCAGGAGCTTTTGAAGGAAAAACAGTGGAGTATTTTGCAATGGCCGAGTCAATCACCTGATAACCCAATTGAGCACCCATTTCACTTGAAGGCAAAACTAAAGGCAGAAAGACCCACAAAGAACTGAATACAGCTGAAGCTAGAGCCTGGAAAAGCAGAAAAGGAGCAAACAGTCTTTGGTAATATCCATGGGTTCCAGACCTCAGATTACACAAAATATTAAAAATAGACATATTTGTCCAATTACATTTGAGCCCCTGAAAAGGGGGGGGGGCTGTATAAAAATGGTTGCAGTTCCTAAAATTTGTACTCCAATTATGTTCCACCCCTTAAGTCACTTGGAAAAATCAACCCACCCTGCTCCTCCCCGCCGGGCAATTCAAAGCGCAGTGCATGCGCAGTAGGGAACCGGCTGTGAAGAGGCAAGGGGCTAAAGCTCCACTTTAATGCAAAGGACAACTAGGAGAGAAAGTACTTTTGGGTTTTAAATTTGAACTACAGGGAAAAAAAAAAAAAAAAAAAAAAAACGCATTTATGAAGCAGTTTTACCGTTCAAAAGGTCTGTCAATGAGAATAACCGCACAGCCCTGACTAGCAGAGAATGCAACCAGATCTTTCTCAGCCATCTTTCATTTTTCCTCTCCACCCACATCCTGTTACTGAAAAGTAGAAGGAGAAGCAGTCCGTCACTATGCGCTCTTCACATCAGCATGCTCATGGCCTTAACACACCTGATTGGATACTAGTACTGCTGTTACCCACCCCTCTGGAGCCCTGCTGTACAGTTGAGGCCGTGCAGCTACTGCATCCCAACAGACATCAATGTCACTGCCTGCACAGAACATCTGTGCAACCCATGGGGGCAAAGAAGGTACTTCTCACAGGTGTATGTATAGGTTTGTCTATGTGAATGAAGCCCACATTGGTCCCTTTTGGTCTGTTAAAAATACAAATTGGAAGCATTGCTATATTGGTTTCATAAGGGAAAAAAAAAAAAAAAAAAAAGAACAGAAACATTATTGGCAAGAGCCCCAGGCTACAAGCTAGGACTTAACCCTTGGGTGGTTCAGTGGATATGCAGTTGGCTAAAAGATAGATCCCACAGTGTGGTTGTAAATCGGGTTCACTCAGAACAGAGCAGTCACAATGCTCTGTACTGGGTCTTGTTTTTTATTCTCTATGTAAGTGATATAATTAATTAAAGGTTTGTTGGGCAAGGTATATCTTTTCACTGATACAAAAGGTGTGTAATAGGGTTGATATCCCTGGGAGGTGTCCCACATGGAACAGGATTTGGCATTACTAGAATTTTGGTCAAAACAGTGGAGACTACAGTTCAATGTTTCTAAACGTAAAAATAACGCACCCAAAAAAAAAAATTGTTTGTTGAAGTCCAACATTGGCCAGCACTACAAAGGAAAAACGATTTGGGGGTACTTATTTCAGATATTGCAAAATGAGCTAACAGTGTGACCAGTCCGTGGGAAAAACAAATCAAATTCTATCTAGAGTGCATCACCAGCAGGAGGAAGAACATTCTGATTCCCTACATCAGCGGTGACGAACCTTGGCACCCCAGATGTTTTGGAACTTCATTTCCCATGATGCTCAACTACACTGCAGAGTGCATGAGCATGATGGGAAATGTAGTTCCAAAACATCTGGGGTGCCAAGGTACGCCATCACTGCCCTATATAGATCTTTAGTGAGACCTCATTTAGAATAGTGTCCAGTTCTGGAGACCTCACTTACAGAAAAATATTGCTAAAAATAGAACGAATCCAGAGACTAGTAACAAAAATTGACAGGTTTGGGGTGTAAAACATATCAAAAGCGACTTAAAGCGGTTCTGCACTCTTTTTTTTTTTTTTTGGGCTATATGCCAAGGGCATATAGCTCAATTGGGGGACTTACCTGTTCCATCTCGATCGCCGCCGGTTTTCATCTTCTTCTTGTCTGCTGGGGTCCATCTTGCCTGTGGGCATGTGAAACCCCACAGGCACTTTAGATGGCCCAGCATGCACCGCCGTTACTCGCGTGCGCAGTAACGGCACATCTGCCGACATCTCGCGAGATTTCGGAAGATGCCCGCACTGACTCCTGGGATCAATGACACCAGATCCCAGGAGACAGGAGACAGTGCGGCGTGACGACGGTCGACGCAGAGACCCCGCCCGCCGCCGAAGAGAGAGAAGACCGGAAGTCATCAATTACAAGGTAAGTAAAAAAATAAAAAAAACAATTTCATTTAGTACTCTTTGCCTGATTTGGAAGGCAAAGAGATTTACTAAATGAAATGGGTGCAGAACCGCTTTAAAGTGGTTGTAAAGTCAGAAGGTTTTTTATCTTAATGCATTCTATGCATTAATATAAGAAACCTATGTGCAGCAGCCCTTCTAATACTCACCTGAGCCCCCTCTCTAGCCAGCAATGTCAACGAGTGCCTCAACCGCCTGGGACTCAGAATTAATTTTTTACTAGCTGAACATAAAAATACACACTTCTTCAGGCCTTCAATTAATAAGTGTTGTTATTAAATGTGATTGAGATTAAAAAAAGTTATTGATTTGACTACAGCAATTAGTTTAGACACCTATAAAGGGTTAAGTAGCTTCTAGGTGATTTACTGCAGGATGTCCTGGACACTTCAGGAGCTAGACAACAAACAGGGACTTCATTTGCTTTATCCTGCTCTGTGCAGCCATCTACAACTGCAGAACTGCCAAAACATGTCCATATCAAAAGACATGAAAACCTTCTGCACAACACACCCTTAGCCCCGTTCACATTGGCGTGAAAAAAAATAAAAATAAAAAAAATAAAAAAAATCGCATGTCAAAGCGGAGCGGCGCCAACTTTGTGGAGCCCCACCCATTTCCTAAAGTAGTTTCTGCGCTATTTTTAGCGACTTCAGGGGCAATTTCAATAGACATATGTGCATGAACCTGCACAGATGGCTTTCAAGTCGCCCCCAAAGTCAGACTGAAATGCGGCTTGGATTATAAAGCTGTGTTCAGTGTGAATGAGGGCTTAAAAATTGTATGTATAAAATATATCACGCACATTCACTACAGGTATAATGGACCACATCCAGACAGCTTTTTCTAAACTGTAAGAGATCCAGTTATTTATCAGGGCCATATGCTCCCTTTACAACTAAAGAATGAGAAGGGCTAGACATCCCGGACTCAGCAGGTGTCGGTGAAGAAGCTTTCTTGAGACAGATGACTGGCAGAGGTCCACATTTCTCATCAATTAGTTCTTCACAGACTCTGAATAGGTGTGACATTAGAAATGGTGCAGAGCCAAACAAAGTCCTGATAATCAAAACACAAAATACAATGGAAGCTACCCATAGATCCATTTTTTTCCCTCAGAGGGTTAAACGAAAGAAAAAAAAAAAAAAAAAAAAAAAAAAAAAAAGGAGGGGGGGGGGGGGGGGCTGGACCCGATTTCCCCATCCACACGTTTGAAGAGGATGGGGGAATCCACCCCACTGAGCCTTTGTATTTGACAGTGGAGAGACTTTCAGGCATTGGAATACACTGATCAGCATAGCCAGGTATAGCCTGTGTCATTTATCGAGAGGGGAAAATCCAACAGGGCAGTCGTAGAAAAGTCCATTAGTAAAATGACTTCTGTAGACCCTTCCGGCCCACACATACATGGATCAAAATTCAGGTGAACTGGCCAAATTTAAAATCCACATATGGGCAGCTTTAACATACAGATGATCCTTGAAAAATGTGAATATCACGCAAAAGTTCATTTATTTCACTAATGCAACTTAAAAAAAGGTGAGACTAATATGAGATAGTTCAAGCCATGATTGGCCATAAGAATATATATATATATATATATATGAGCATAATGGGGTATAAAAACAAAAGATAAAATATATTATATCTATTGTTTTTATACCCCATTATGCTCATTTTTATATACATATATATTCTTATGTCCTCGTTTATCCTTTTATTAAAATAAGGCTATATAGCCAGATTTAACTATGGTATATTTTGCATGCCGTTAATCTGTAGCTAGCCTCCACTGTATGAATATACTTCTCCCTAGCAAAACAACCAAACTACTTCCGGTGACCAGAGAATACTCTTGGCCGTAGAACGGATGTTTACATTATAGACTTCCATTAAAATGGCCGCCGGGCCGTTTCCGGCGACCAGACAAAAAAAAATGGCCGCCGAGACACTTCCGGCGGAAATGACCACACCAAAATGGCCACCGGCAATACCAATTAACAGCAAATAAAAGGACACTTCTGGCATCTAGTAACCACCTCTGAAGAAGTCACGTGACAGTGACGAATGCGCAAAGGGACACTAGATACCGGAAGCGAGGTACGAGCTCGATGCTCGTTTATCCCATGCAACTTTGAGCAACATAAATGTGAGTTTACTGTACTTTACTTGTATTGAATAAAACCTTTTAAAAACGTACTACACTATCGAGACCCTTGCTCTCCTTATCCATTTTTGCGAGACACATACACCTGAACTAGAGCGTACACCCCAGTAAAAGAGACGCCCAAACACCTGGATTTAAAGGGAGCCGCCCGCCATAGGACACAGAAGCCCCATTGAGAACCAGCTAACACATATACACGCTGTTACCTTACAGCGGTAAGGTAAGGGGACATCCATTACTATATTCCACGGAAGATCAGGAACCACCTGCAGCTACTGGTCACAATAACCACCAGCACCGATACCGTTATACCCCACCAGGATTTGTCACCAGCGCCATAGCAAACCACACTTTGCCCACACTAGGAAAGGGCTCACCCCCACGGACTGTTCTTGCACTTTTGCATTACTTATTTATTGATTGTATTCAATTTTTTTGGCTATGCTTACCTTTCACACATCCTTATCCACCTAGTTGGTTTTATGCACCGATGCAATTTTTATTGCGACTATTTTATGTGTCATATTTTTTAACCACTTGTACTTGACCGCAGCACTTTATGCACGCCCATCACAGATTCACCTTATTTTAATGTGACGCTTGATGCAACTTTATGCGATTTTTATGCGTTTCTATGCAATTATAAGAAATGTCATTTTTATATGATTTTATGTGATTTACCCACATCATTCTCACTTGATACACCTCTGCACAGCTCTCACGGATTTTTTTCTTTGAATATGTTTTATGCGATTTCATGCAATTTTAAGCTATGTCACGTCTATGCGATTTTATGTGATTTATGCACAAAAATTCACACCTTTCACGGATTTATCTTTTGAATATGATGTTTTATGCGATTTCATGCAATTTTATGCAATTTTAAGCTATGTCACGTTTATGCGATTTTATGTGATTTATGCACAAAAATTCACACCATCCTCTATCTTCTGCATAATCAGCACTTACTTGTGTGCATACCTATTTAATATACCTTAGTTTCTACAGCTTTATTATACAGCGCAGCACTACCTCTTTACCTTACCTTAATTCCTTGGGATCCGATAGTTCCTATCAGTGCTTTGCCGCAGTATTCCATTAGCCCTATTTATTCACCAGGCAAGCGCAGAGATACATACTATACCATACATGATTGGCCATAATGGTGATTATAGCTTACAGCTCATGAAAATCCCAAATCCACAATCTCAGAAAATTTGAATACTACATGCAATCAATAAAACAAGGATTGTACATAGAATAATAATCAGACCTCTGAAAAGTACAAGCATGCATATGTACTCGGTTTGGGCCCCTTTTGCAGCAATTACTGCCTTAATGTGGCGTGGCATGGAAGTCATCAGCCTGTGGCACTGCTGAGGTGTTATGGAAGACCAGGATGCTTTAATGGCAGGCCTTCAGCTCTTCTGCATTGTTCGGTCTCATATCTCTGTTGGCAATGCCCCATAGATTCTCTATGGGGTTCAGGTCAGGCGAGTTTGCTGGCCAATCAAGCACAGTAATCCAACGGTCATTGAACCAGGTTTTGGTGCTTTTGGCAGTGTGGGCAGATGGCAAGTCCTGTTGGAAAATGAAGTCAGCATCCCCATAGAGCTCGTCTGCGGAAGGAAGCATGAAGTGCTTTAAAATCTCCTGGTAGACGGCTGCATTGTCCCTGGACTTAATGAAGCACAGTGGACCAACACCAGCAGATGACATGGCTCCCCAAATCAACACAGACTGTGGAAACTTCACACTGGACTGCAGTGTGTGCCTCTCCATTCTTCCTCCATACTCTGGGTCCTTGGTTTCCAAATCAGATGCAAAATTTGCTCTCATCAGAAAAGGAGGACTTTGGACCACTGAACAGACCAGGTAAGACGCCTCTGACGTTGTTTGTTGTACAGGAGTGGCTTGACAAGAGGAATACAAAAATTTGAAGCCCATGTCCATGATCCGTCTGTGTGTGGTGACTCTTGATGCACTGACCCCAGCCTCAGTCCACTCCTTGTGAAAGTCCAACACTTTTGAATGGCCCTTTCCTGACAATCCTCTCCAGGCTGCGTTAGTCTCTGCTCCTTGTGCACCTTTCTCTTCCACACTTTTCCCTTCCACATAACTTTCTATTAATGTGCTTTGATACAGCACTTTGGGAACATCCAACTTCTTTTGCAGTTACTTTGAGGCTTTCCCTCCTTATGGAGGGTGTCAATGATGGTTTTCTGCACAACTGTCAGGTCAGCAGTCTTTCCCATGATTATTATTCCTACTGAACCAGACAGACCATTTAAAGGCTCAGGAACATTTTTGCAGGTGCTATGGCTTAATTAGCTGATTAGAGTGGGACACTTTGTGCCTAGAATATTGCACCTTTTCACAATATTCTATTTTTTTGAGATTGTGGATTTGGGGTTTTCATGAGCTGTAAAAGCCATAATCACCACAGTTATGACAAATCACGGCTTGAACTATCTTGCTTTGCATGTAATGAGTCTATCTCATATTAGTTTCACCTTTTACGTTGCATTAGTGTAATAAATGAACTTCTGCACAATATTCAAATTTTTCCGAGTACCACCTGTACAAAGGCAACTTCCATTTAAAAAGGCTCAAACTTTTTTTAGTATCTAGTAAACCAAACAAGTGACATGTGTATCTGCACTATTTACTCCAGCATCCAATCAGTATATGTCTTGATACAGAACCTGCAGGACAGACAGCTTGGTTGGCTGAAAACAACTTGAGCTGGTCTACAGTCCCTTGTAACAGATAGGAAGGCGTGGCCACCATCCAAAAAAAAAAAAAAAAAGTTTGAAAATTTAATTCAAACGTTTGCATGAAAATTCATCAGAACATTCAATACCATTTTGGATTTGCTAAATTTTGCACAAAAAACCCCCCCCCAGAATTTTCTTCTTCCATTGCCATGGGATTCGGCCCTAGAATTATTCAGAGAACACATTCAAAATATGGGATAAGATACACAAAATTTTTAACTTAAAATACAATTCACCTTTAATTGCACTTAAAGAGAATGATTTCTTCCCTCCAGGGAGAAAAGATTTAGGCGGAGATTGGATTATAAGTAATAATACACGTTTAGGGGATGTAATAGGCAAAGGGAAAATATTGGCAATCAGGATTTGCAAAAAAATAAAAAAATGTTTCTTCTATCTCCAGTTGGGCCACTTCATTAGGTCGCTACCCCTCCCCTTAAGGGATGGGGGCGACCTGACGGGGCTGGAACGTATATTTACAGCAGTAAATACTAAAAAAATAATATCAAAAATTTACAAACTGCTGGTGGAGAGAGACAGACCGGAGGTGCCGCCATCCCTCAAGAAATGGGAAAGAGTTGGGGGCACAAATAGATATAAGTTTGGTTAGGAAAATTCTAAAACTCACCCACAGTTCAGCGGTAGATATTAAGACTGCAGAAACAAACTATAAGTGTATGGCAGGGTGGTATATGACCCCCGACAAATTAAGTAAATTCCAGTTAGGAGCTTCTGCGGATTGCTGGAGGGGGTGCAAACAAAGAGGGACGATGGGACATCTGTGGTGGGAATGCCCAAAATAAAAAAAATTTGGGAATCTATTTTAAAATACATTAAGGAAATAACAAGCGTGGAGGTGAAAAAAGACCCATGGGTTGTCCTGTTGCATGGCACCCCGGAAGGAGTCAGGCATTATAAAAGCTCACTGATCCCCCATTTGCTCAATGCTGCGAAACGGGTGATCCCAAGGAGGTGGATGGACTATGACTGCCCACCTCTTTGGGAATGGGTGGATGCGGTTGAAAACATATATACATTGGAGTGTCTGAAAAACAGCTTCGGGGAGGATAGGGCGGGATTCAAGGGAAAATGGGAGTGTTGGAAAAAATTTAAGACCTGGAGCTATGCTGAAGTACTAAGGAATCAATTGACGTAATCTGAAAGAAAAGGTAACCTGAGCAGGCGCTATCCCTCGAAAGTCTAAGAAAAGAGATATAAAAACGCAAGAGAAAGCCACAATAGCGGTGGGGTGGGGGGGAGAATGGTCTATAGCTGGGTTTAGAAAACATATCCACGGAAGAGGAAAATTTTTGGTGGGGAGTCAGAAGAAGCCAACAAAATCTCCGTAGAGATTATCGCTTGTACTGTACTCAGTGGAGGGCCCCCATACATGTTTGGGTTAGGCATCCAAATTTTCTTTAAAAAAAAAAAAAAAAAAATACAACCACAATGATGTTAAGACAATATGGGACGCTGTTGAGGGCGCATCTGATTCAGTCCCACAAAGGTTCTATCTGAAGTTGGAAAAAAAAAAAAAAAAAAAGAAGACTGGGTCAGAGGGAGCATCTGCAAAACTGCAGCTCTTGTGGGATGTTCTTAGTCTGCAGTGATCAGGACTGACCAAAGAGTGTGGAAAACTGGCCACAGGGTCATGGGCAGCCAGGGCTCATTGATGAACGTGGAGAAGGAACACAGGCCCATGTAGTTCAATTAACCACTTCCCGACCGGCGCACACAGATATACGTCGGCAGAATGGCACGTACAGGCAAGAGGGCGTATATACAAGTTCCTTCTTAATGCCTGTCGTGCCATCGGGAGCGCGCCAGGAGCAGCACGCTCCCGTGCCGGTCGGGACCCCCGTGAGTCCGGTCGCGGACCCGATCGCCACGGGGACACCCGCGATCGTCTCACGGGAAGGCTGAACGGGGAGATGCGAGATAAACAGCATCTCCCCGTTCTGCTTAGCAACTAGTGACGCCGATCTCTGCTCCCTGTGATTGGAGCAGAGATCAGCATTCACTAGCTGACAGCCACGCCCCCCCACAGTAAGAAACACACCACTAGGCATACTTAACCCCTACACTGCCCCGTTGTGGTTAACCCCTTCACTGCCAGTGTCATTTATACAAGAATCAATGCATTTAAATAGCATTGATTGCTGTATAAATGACAATGGTCCCTCAAAAATGTCTGATGTGTCTGCCATAATGTCGCAGTCACAAAAATCGCTGATCGCCGCCATTACTAATAAAAAAAATTATTAATAAAAATGCTATAAAACTAACCCCTATCTTGTAAACGCTATAACTTCTGCGCAAACCAATCAATAATCGCTTATTGCATTTTTTTTTTACCAAAAATAAGTAGAATACGTATCGGCCTAAACTGAGGAAAAAAAAATGTTTTTTTTTTATATATTTTTGGGGGATATTTATTATAGCAAAAAAGAAATAATGCGTTTTTTTCAAAATTGGCGCTCTTTTTTGTTTATAGCGCAAAAAAATAAAAAACCGCAGGGGAGATCAAATACCACCAAAAGAAAGCTATTTTGTGGGAAAAAAAGGATGTCAATTTTGTTTGGGAGCCACGTCGAACGGCCACGCAATTGTCAATTAAAGCGACGCAGTGCCGAATCGCAAAAAGGGGCCTGGTCCTTTGGCTGCAAATTGGACCGGTCTGAAAGTGGTTAAATTTTAGCTCTGCTGATTGCTCAGACTGCTGGAAAAGTTCATGCTGGTTCAGATGGAAAGGTGTCAAAATGGAAGATGGGGGCCTGATCTGAGAAACACGAGTTTGAGGTGTTGACTTAACCTCCAAATTCTCCAGATCTCAATCCAGCATATTCAGGATGTGCTGGAAAAACAAGTATGATCAAAGGAGGCCCCACCGTGTAACTTACAGGACTTTGTGCTTGTAAATCTTTGATTTGTGTAAAAATAATAATTATATATATATATATATATATATATATATATATATTATATATACATAAACAAATACACACACACACACGGCTATACTTACCTACTCTGTGCAATAGTTCTGCACAGAGCAGCCCCAATACTCCTCTTCTGAGGTCCCTCGCCAGTGTTGCCAGTGTTGCAGGCCCCTCTTCATCGGGTGCCCCCAGGGAAGCCACTTTCCCTGGGGGCACCCATGCATGCTCACTCCAAAGCCCCGCTGCGGCGTCCATTGACAAAGATAGCCGACTTGGCATAGTTCCACAGGACAGCAAAGGGTATAAAAAAAAAAAAAAAAAAAAAAAAAAAAAAGATGTTGAAGATTCTACTGATGGGCATAGTTCCACAGGACAGCAAAGGGTAAATTTTTAAAGAATGGCAAATCTTGACTTTTCTTTTTTGCAATAAGTTACTTTAAAAAAGGTGAACTTGTGTAGAGAAATTCCAGTTGTAACATCTACCTGTAAGCCTCCATTTAGCCTAAAATGCCTTCTAGGCACTGTTTGATATTATGGGAATTCTCATTTTACTGTAAAAACCTATGCACAGTTGCCAATTCTTGCATACATTTTTAGAAAACAAAATTCCTTTATTATTACTGATCTTTTAACTGAGCTAAAACTAGTAGCCAACTAACCACAAAACCAAGAGTACAGCGCTACTATATACATTGTTTTTTAGGCTCAAAAATCCATCATCATTAAAAAACACAATTCAATTACATGAGAACACAGCTGCCTAACACAACTAGTACAAAATTGCTAGGAAACAGGATGATAAATGCGCACAACAGCTCAGCATTTTACAGCCAGTGTTCTGTATCTGCTCATTGTGCTGAGGTCAGTCTGGAAACTGAGTGCCAGATGGGCAACATAACTGAGTAACAAGACTTATTCTTTGTGTCAATCTCAACCCAAAGCACATAAATGCATCAGCCAAAAGTAGTGATGTGCCCCCCTTAAAAATAATATCAACTATTATGCTATGCAAGATGTAATGTAAAAGGAGATACAACCTGTTTAAAAAATTGCTTTTAAACTCGTACAAGTTCAGCATCAAAATTAAAAGACGGACATTACTTAATAAAGTCTCCTATTTGTAATGGAAGAAAAAAATACATACATTATGTACACAGTATATAAAGAGAACAGTGATTTTCAAGACAGAGCATTCTGGGACTGTCCTAAGAAAGGAAACGGATGTAACTGGTACACTAGTCATAAGTACATCAAGGAATGTTTGGAAAAGAGTTTCCTGACTGACAGAAAAAAAAAAATGCTTGAAATGTTTAACAGTTAATAATTTGCTCTGTGGATCACAGAACTTCTGCAAAACCAAAAAAAAATCCTGAACTATGATATGCATACATTGTTTATGTTGACAATTGCCAAATTAAATCTGCACTGATTTATATCAGAGTTGTGATGTGAAGAGTAGATATTTTAATAAACGCAGCAGACTTCCTTTTGTCTGAAGGACCCTGTTGACAGTCTATATTCAGCCCAAGCAGAAATCTGGGCAAGTGTTTGCACACCGCACTGCAAACCATGGACAGTATAGGCACATAAAATATTTACACAAAACGCTATATAGGCAAACATACTGTACATTTCTAGGTAGTATGGTTTTCACACACCAACCTGAATTTTAGTTTTACTTGCTACCTAGAGAGCAAAGCTAAAGAATAAAGTTTAGAGCAATTAGGGAAGTCTTTAAAATGTGTCCCACCCTCTTGTCATAAAAGATTGCATTATGACACATTTCGCACATTACAGCTGCCTTTTTCAATGTGCCTTCATTAGGATCAGCGAACTAATAGCTTCACATAATACACTTTTCCAGAATGACCCTGTTCGCCCTGATGTATCATTTTGCACCAGATCAGTGCTGTAAATCAATCCGAGATCTGTAGCATCTTGAAAAAGTCTAGTAATGATGCTTTTTCCTCAGTCCCTAGAGTCTCTCCATTAGACACAGCTTACATTATTTATAAGGGCTAGTTGAGACCTCCATTAGCTGAATAAAACTACACAGATGGAGAAACTGTTTTATGCACCACTTGGCCTTGGAGAACAAACACAGGCTGAGGGCATAGAAATAACCGGATTTATAACCTTTATACTACAGAACACACATGTTACAGCAGATTTATTTGGACATACATTCAGTACATTTGGGTCCATGTCCTTTTAAGGGCTCACACGTACAGCAGCAAAAAAAGATATATTTTTATATCAGTACCGCTCTTTTCTTTTTAAATTAATCTGAACTGTTGATTTCTATGGGACCAATGCACACCACATAAATCGCCGCAAACTGCGGGACGTACTTGTGATCCAGTTACTTTCAAATGGCATCCCAATCGCGGCAAAATCACGCAAACAAAAAGCATGCATAAGTACCCCTATACCAGGTGGCTTGCAATTGGGGCACTCGCCAAAGAGGAGGAGCCTGTAGCGCAAGCGGGGGACCCCAGAAGAGGAGGATCGTAGCTGCTCTGCACAAATCCACTGCACAGAGCAGGTAAATATGATTTTTTTCTTTTCAAACACAAAGGCTTAAGGTCACTTAAACCATCTAAACGAGTGTAAAGGAACACAGTTTAAAAAAACTATTTCCCCCGCCAGCAAGATCCTGCATAGATAATCGGTAATTTCTGCAGTTCCATTTCTTTCAGCTGACCAAATTTTCAAGTTCTACATATCAAAACGTGTTCATCTTTGCAAAAGCAAGTTGTATAGTTGCACAAGATAAACATAACCCCTGGTTCACACCGGTGCGCATTTGAAATTGCGCTACTTTGTGATTTTAAAGCTGCACATCAGTGAGATTTGCACTGCCAATTTCATTGTGGCTTGCAAATTCATTCAACAGAAGTCTATGCAAGTCCCAATGAAAAAAAAAAATTATTAAAAACACAGTAGCGCAGGAACCCTTGTCATAATCATTGTGACATAGGACACAGCAATGGGGTGCAATTTGTCATGCTATTTGGCACTGTCAAAACCCATGACAAGTCACAGCAGTGTGAACGGTGCCAACTGTTCATACAATAAGAAACAGAAAGCCAGTTGGCATTTTCAACTATTCCATTTACAGTTTTTCATCACCCTTTATATCCATAGTTGTAATACCCACAGCATAAAATACATTTAGCATAAATACACGCCATGTTATAGGTGCTTTGATTTATTCGATTTTCAATTGGGCATTACCGATAGGTTCTTGCCAACATGCTGTACTGACTCAATTACAGATTTTCAGAATACAAAGAAAATGTGACAATAATTTAACTACCTGCTAGAATACACAAGGTGAAGTCATTTCAAATTTCACTGAATAGCAAAAGTAATGTGGAAGCCAATAAATGCCCCACTTGCATTAAAAAAAAACTAGTGGTCTTTTTTTCAAACTAGAAAACTCTGACACATACTAATGACTAACAAGTGGCATGCACTTGGGACTATGACCTAACAGAATATTTACACTGCAGGCTTCTAGGATGTCGTTTGTCATCACCCACCCAGGACACCGCAATAACTTTAAAGGTCTCATTCATACTGATTGTATGAGTCGGTATGTTTGAAACAAATTGCAGTTAAAGCATTAGAACACTTTGTTTATACTGGGCTCTAGCAAGTAAAGTGTACTAAAGCACAAGAAAAGCAGATTAAAAAATAAAATAAAAACACAGTTTGGTAAGAAGAAAAATGCATCTTTAAAGAGGAAGTAAACCCTAATGGGGTTTACTTCCTCTTTGTTTCCCTGCAAAGGTAACGCATAATAGACTACTATGCATCGCATAGTAGTCCATTATGTGTCACTAAACTGACACAGGAGCCAGCAAAGTCATCGCTGTCCCCTTGTGTACGGAGCCTCCATCTTCTTGGATGACGTCACTCCCGCAAATATCTCCTAAACCGTGTAGGTTTAGGAGATATTTCTTTGACCTACAGGTAAGCTTAATTCTAGGCTTACCTGTGGGTCCAAGTGGTTTGTAAGGGTTTACAACCACTTTAAAAAGCAATAAAAGCACGGAACCATACAACCCATTTAAAGCCAGTTCACACCACATGCAGTCCAGTGTTTTTATTCTTTTCTTCATCAAAAACGCATGTAAAGTAGGTTATATGGTTTTCAATGGCACAGATCACACCAGTGCTTGCAGCTCCTGAAAAAAAAAAAAAAAAAAGTAGAACATGCTACATTTGTCCTGCAATGGAACGCTGTAAAACGCACCAAAAGACACTGGAACACACACGTCCTCATTTAAGGTTGAAAGGGGGGGGGGGGGTAGTGCAGTGGACTGCATCAAAAACATGCATGCAAAAAAGCATCTGGAACGCATCCGGACTGAGCTTCTGGTGCGATCTGGCCCTTAAACACATCTAAGCTCTGGTTCACATTGGTATGATTTGACATGTCACATCAGCAGCAATTGCCGGCAATGGCACTGGCCTAATCGGTGTAAAGTTGCATTTGCGGCACCGCACCAATTTCAAAAAGTAGTTTCTGAACTACTTTTTGCAATTTACATTGACATCTGTGCAGAAACCTGCACAGATGTCTCTGAAATCGGGACTGACATGTGGAGCTTCATTCCCACAGCTCAGTGTGAACCTGGGCTTAAATGCATTCAAGGAAACCTATACGGAGTAGTATAGAAGATGACTGTGGACCTCTCCTATTGAAAATGCTAGTGTTCCAGCACTCATGATGCCTTCTTATGTGAAAGGAAGTATAAAAAAAATAAAATGAATATGGCTACATAAGTGTGCACACCCTTAACCACATGCAGACCAGGCCATAGACGAAAGATGGCTACAGCGTGGTCGGCTTATTCTGGGTGGACGTCCTACACTGGTTCCTCCCTCCCCTCTCTGTACCGATCGGTACAGTGAGGGGAGAAGCGGAAAGGGGGAGAGATGGGACCAGCGCTGTGGGCTGGATGTGTAGTGCCCACAGTGCTGGTCAGTGGCCAATACTCCGCCAAAAATTTTAATAGAAACAAATAATTTTTTTTTTTCCTTTACCGAATTTTCAGTATTTTTTGATTTGTAGCGCAAAAAATAACAAACCCAGCAGTGATTAAATACCACCAAAAGAAAGCTCTATTTGTGTGGAAAAAAAAGGACACAAAATATATATATGGGTACAGTGTTGCATGACTGAGTAATTGTCATTCAAAGTGTGAGAGCACCGAAAGCTGAAAATTGGTCTGGTTAGGAAGGGGTTTTAAGTGCCCAGTGGGTAAGCGGTTAAACTAAGACTGTTGAAGCACCTTTTGATTTTAATACAGCACTCAGTCTTTTTGGGTACGAGTATCAGCATGGCACAATTTGACTTGGCAATATTTGCCCACTCTTCTTTGCAAAAACACTCCAAATCTGTGAGATTGCAAGAGCATCTCCTGTGTACAGCCCTCTTCAGATCAATAGATTTTCAATCGGATTCAGGTCTGGACCATTCCAAACCTTTATTCTTCTGGTGAAACTATTCCTTTGTTGATCTGTATGTATGCTTTGGGTTGTTGTGTTGAAAGATGAAGTTCCTCTTCATGTTCAACTTTCTAGCAGAAGCTTGAAGGTTTTGTGCCAATATTTACTGGTATTTGGAACTGTTCATAATTCCCTCTACCTTGACTAAGACCCCTGTTCCAGCTAAAGAAAAACAGCCCCAAAAGCTGCCACCATGCTTCACAGTGGGTATGGTGTTATTTTGATGATGTGCAGTGTTTTGAACCACATATCTTTTGGAATTATGGGCAAAAAGTTCAACCTTGGTTTCAGACCATAACACATTTTCCCACATGCTTTTGAGAGACTTCAGATGCATTTTTGCAAAATTTAGCCGGGCTTGGATGTTTTTCTTCGTAAGAAAAGGCTTCTGTCTTGCCACTCTACCCCATAGCCCAGATATACGAAGAATAACGGGGAGATTGTCGTCACATGTACCACACAGCCAAGTACGTGCCAGATATTCCTGTAGGCCTCTTAGCAGCCTCCCAGACCAGTTTTCATCTTGTCAATTTGGGAGGGACGTCCAGTTCTTGGTAATGTCACTATTGTGCCATATTTTCTCCACTTGATGACCGTCTTCACTGTGTTCCATGATATATCTAATGCCTTGGAAATTCTTTTTAACCCTTCTCCTGACCGATACCGTTTAACAATGAGATCCCTCTGAGGCTTTGGAAGCTCTCTGCAGACCATGGCTTTTGTTGTAGGATGCAACTAAGAAAATGTCACAAAAGACCAACTAGAACAGCTGAACTTTAGTTGGGGTTAATCTAAAAGGGCACTTTAAAATGATGGCAGGTGTGTACTGACTCCTATTTAACATGAGTTCTGAACACAGCTACATCCCCAGTTATAAGAGGGTGTGCGCACACTTGGGCAAACATTTTTTTTTTTAATTAATAAAAACCTACTGCACATGCATAGCTGGCCTTGTTTCCATGGAGATAGAGTGCAGTGGCCCCAAAGGAAAAATATCAGTAGACAGCAAAAGCAGCAAAGTACAGTTCTGCCTTAGGTGCTGGATCAGCTGTAGCACTTTTCACAACCTTAGGCCTCTTTCAAAAGGCTGTTCCCATCAGGTCTGCCTGTCAGTTTTTCAGGAGGACTTGATCAGGCAATTTATCGCTATGGATCGGGTGTAAACTGACTTCTGTCCATTTACACCCACCTACCTTCGATCCGATAAAAATAAGGGAATCTGTTCTCTGTGTAAGCGGACCGTAGGGCAGTCGGGTGTAAACAGTGGAGGATGTTTACACCCAGCCGCCAATAGAATGGAGCGGGCTCCGTCTTGTGTCTGCTCTGCACAAACTGAGCAGACACGGACCTGTCATCTGCCCACTCTGCTCAGCAGGGGATCATCAGACAGATCCTCTGCTGGTCTAATCAGGGTCTACTCCATGAGAAAGGGGCCTTAAGCCTAGTAAACACAGACCGAATGTCAGGCGGCACTGGCCGGTTTACTAGATCAGCCAACATTCGGCCTGTGTGTACAGAAGCTGGTACAAACGGAAGCCGGCCGGCTTCTGTTGAAGGGGCATGACCAAAAAAGGTCTGCAGATCAGCTTCCGATCAGCACTCTCAGCCAATAGCTGAGAGCACTGACCGGAGTGTTCTGGCAGAGGGGGCCATCCCCGTCAGAACAATAGCACAGCAGAGGAGACTGCTGTACTAACATTGGATAGTTCGTACAGAAGCCCCCTTTAGAGTCAATAGATTAAAGATGGTCATAAATTACTTTATTCACCCGGCAGACTGGAAAAAATAAAAAAAATAAAAGAAATAAAAGAAATACACCACAAATAATTCCTCTATCCAAAAAATGAAGGTGGATGGAGAAATTCCCCCTACTGCATGTGACACTATAGTTGGGAGTCTTTACTGTCTGAATACACTAATCAGCAGCTTCAGCCACCAATTGACAAGAGTTTATTCAACATTGCCGTTTGACAGAAGTCAATCTACAGAGGTAAGTTATGTTTAGCCACTTCAGTGCCTGAAAGAATTTACCCACTTCCCAACCAGGTCATTTTTTGTGATACAGCACTGCGTCCCTTTAACTGACAATAGCGCGGTCAGGCGACATTGTACCCAAACAAAATTGATGTCCATTTTTCCCCTCCCATGAGATTTCTTTTGGTGGTATTTGATCACCTCATTGTGACAATTTGGAAAAAGATTTACTTTTTGCTATAATAAAATCGCAAAAAAAAAAAATCAGTTTAGGCCAATAAGTATTCTACATATTTCGTGGGAAAAAATAGCAATAAGTGTATATTGATTGGTTTGTGCAAAAGTTATAGCTTCTACAAAATAGGGGTTATATTTATGGCATTATTATTATTAATTTCTTTTACTAGTAATTGCAGTGATCAGCGATTTTTAGCGGGATTGCGGCAGACAGATCGGACACTTGACAATTTTTTTTAGGACCAGAGTCATTTATACAGCGATCAGAGCTAAAAATAGCCACTGATTACTATATAAAGGTCATTGGCAGGGAAGAGGGCGATTAAGGGGTTAAGTGTTCCCTAGGAAAGTGTTTCTAGCTGTGGGGGGGTGGACTGTCTGGGAGTAGAGAGATCGCTGTTCCCGATCACTAGGAACAGCAGATCTCTCTACTTCCCAGACAGAACGGGGAACTGTCTGTTTACATTAACCGATCCCAGTACTGGCTCTGAGGAGCGATCACGGGTGGCCGGCAGACATAGTGGCCACACACATCGACTCAGGTGTCACGCCTTCTATTGCCCTTGAAGCGGCCGCCATACAGCTACGGCAAATCGTGCAGGGGAGCCAACCTGCCGCTGTATAATGAGTGGGGCTGGTCAGCAAGTAGTGAAGCCTAAAGTCTAAACCCAAGAACAAAAATATATTGCAGCTTAGTAGAGCATTCTAGGAGGCCAACATTGCTCCTCCATAGATACGGATAGAGGGCAGCTAGTGAGTGTTGTCACCCTAGGAGAGAGAGTGTGTTAGGGACAGGATTATCAGGTGAAAATAAAAAAATTCAGGCAACATTAAAAAAAAAAAAAAAAAAAGCCAAACACTAAAAATCCATATATACAGTACCTAACAAAACTGAGTACTACCCTCAAATTTTCGTAAATATTTTATTCTTATTATCTTTTCATGTGACAAAACTGAAGAAATGACACTGCTACAATGTAAAGTAGTGAGTGTAGTTCAGTGTACAGCTTGCTGTCCCCTCAAAATAACTCACACAGCCATTAATGTCTAAACCACAGGTGAAAAAAAGTGAGTACACCCACTACTTTACATTTTAGCAAAGTGTAATTTCTTCAGTGTTGTCACATGAAAAGATATAATAAAATATTTACAAAAATGTGAGGGGTGCACTCACTTTTGGAGATTAGATATAGATCTCGCACTATATATCTAAACACTTTAGCTAAAGTTGCTTTCAATCTTTTTTAAAAAACACAAGTCTTTGGTCAGCACAATCTGCCATGGGATGATCTCCCAATCATGCTCCCGTGTTGTCACACTGTCACATGTGCTCCTAGTGGAGGTTACAATCAGCTACGAGGACAATGAACAGGTCTGGTACACAGTTATTACTGCTCGGGACTAGTTAAATTAGAAGTCCAGCCTAAGCTAGTTTGGCTGGGCTTCTCCTATGGGTCACAGGAGAGCAATTTGTTTTGCACTCCTGTGACCCCATTTACTGAAGTCCACTCTCTGCTGACATCACTGGAATCAGTCCAGGCACAGTGTCATCGCAACAAAGTCTGGATCCGCCAGGCGTCTGGACTGACAATCGTCTCAGCCTTTCAGCAAGCCACTGAGAGCCTGAGACAGCTGCTCCCTGCGCCTCCACAGAGAAGCAGAGTGGAGAGTTGCTGATGACACTCAGGGAGCTGTGGGAACTGAGCCATCGGCGATGTTCGATCGCTCGGTTCTCAGTGCAGAGGCACCGGGGGAAATAGATGCCGCATCCACATAGGCAAGTATGATGGGGGAAAAAAAGCCCAAACCCATTTCATCTCTTAACTGATAACATGCAGCCAACAGGTGGACAAGCGCTGAAACAGGCCGGGGGAGACCATCAGCACTTCGAATAATAAAAAGGCAGCGGTATTTCATTTTAAAATGATGTGGCAATTTACACTACACCATGTTTGAGCACACTAAACGTCCTCCTACTAGAGTTTATACCTACTGTAAGGGGTCAGACGATGAGGCAAGGACAGCCCATACCCACAGGAGTAACCCAATCATGCCTTGCAACAACTCTTCTAGGAGACTGAATGGTGCAGAATGACTGGACTAGGGGCTACTACAGACTCACAAATCAAACAAAGGCCTCCAATCATTTCCACCGTAACCAGAGCCTTCGCAGCCAAAAGCTGGGAAACATTTCTCCAGGGAGTACCTGAAGCAGCTTCCCGACTGATGCAACAGACTGCAGGCTAGCACATCTGTCCATTGTGAAAACGTAGACAGTGCCTTTCCAACAGGGTAATCTGACATTGTATTCACCGGCCGCATCAAATCCCTTCTTCGCTAATGCTTCACTTCTACTGATTAACATAAATTTGTAGTACAGCACAGACACAATACGACCATGCCCATTCTGACACAGACAGCGCTTTTGGTTTCCTAATCTAACCTGGCCAATAAATGTTATATGGGACACCAGACAGGAAGTGTATTCACAAAGACACAATAAAAAGAAAAAAAAAGTCAGATATGTCCCTTTCCTGACAAGTTATGTGTATGTCAAAGGAGATCTAGATGCAAGAAAGGAAATGAATATTACTGCTAAATAACACAAAAATTCTAGTTGATGGCAATAGAAATTGCTGCGTCCTTGTCACTTTCCACAGACTGCACTGAAATTTCCAATGTTATCAGCCAAGGGTGACAAGGTAGGTCCTCCATAGATACAGTACATTGAACAAGAATGGTCACCATAGGACAGGAAATGTGTTATGCCTAGTACTGAACACCCAATGAGAAAATCGGATGAAAAATACTGATTTTGAAGCGATCGTACAATAATCTGATCGTTCGTGCACAGCTTTCAAGAGTCGATCACAACAATTTAACCGAAATTAAACAAACTGGACAAGCACAAAATGTCTTTTGTACAATACCAGATTTTAATTTATTCAGTATGGCATGTGTCCGAAAGAAAAAAGAAAAAAAATGACCAAGGCCGCACAATTGGAAACAAAATACTACAACACACTGCATCAGTTCTGAAGTTGTATTCTGTGGTACGAGAACATGTGACTAGAATGCAAAAAAATTAAAAATGAACAATCATTTGTCCGATGTTCTCATTTAGTGGAAGCAACTCTACTCTAAAGTACACACACACACACAAAACTACTCTCACCATTATTTAAGAGAAGTATTTTATTTTTATTTATTTTAATTCATACTTACCTAGGCGGATGCAGCATCAGAACGATGCTTCATCTGTTCCCCGAACCCGTCGTCTCTGCACTGGGTATCGAGCCACCAAACACCGCAGATGGCTCGGTTCTTACAGCTGCCCAAGAGGAGAGCTGCTGACTGTCAGCGTCTCTCCTCTCTGCGCACATTGGAGTTCTGAGCTGTGGAGGGCCGGGGAGCAGCTCCAGACTTCTGAAGTTGGGATGACATGCTGCCTCGACTGATGGCAGTGATGTCTGGAGAGAGCAGACTTCAGACCGCTCTCCACTGAAAACGGGTCACAGGAGTGCAAAACGAATTGCACTCCTGTGAACCATAGGAGAAGCCCAGCCTAAAAGGCTGGACTTGTCCTTAAACCTTTTCCCACCCTACCCTGACATCCCTTTAAAAAGTTCTGAATGTTAGGGAGTAGTAGAGACTGGCTTATCACGTGACTTGCTTCACAGTGGTCACATGATCAGGAGTCAGTCCAGCTAGCTACCGATCCATCCTGCGTTTCTATAAAAAAAAAAAAAAAAAAATACAATTGAATTCTATGGGGCCCGTTTACATCCGAGCAATGTGCTGTCGCTTGTCATGCCAAAGAAGTCCATAGGTTTCTTTAGGGCACGATTGTGTGCCTACTGGTCCCACAGCTTTCCATGACAGCTCCTGACAAAAGCCCACAACATGTTTTTCACACCCAAGGCTAGTATCCTAACACTTTACACCGGAAAATGTCCAACAAAAAAACACTGAAGGTGGTGACTTTAGTGTGCACTCGAGCCTAGGTTATCAATGCTGCGGGTTTGAAATCGCACTATTTCAACCGGGCAACGCAGTCCGACTTCAGTGGCAATTTGATAGACATCTGTACGGGTTCCTGCACAGTTGTCTATATAAATTTTCCCCCTGAAGGCACAAAAAGTAGTACAGGAACTACTTTTGGGAATCGGTGCAATGAGCATAGTCGGCACCGCACCGATTCAGACAGTGCCATTGCCGGCAATAGCTGCCCAATTGGCTTGCGATCAAATCGCATGCCAAATCGTACCAATGTGAACCTAGGCTAAGGGTTGAATGCTCCTTACATCTAGGGCAGTGGTTCTCAACTCTTGTCCTCGGGACCCAACTAAGTGCCGGTTCACACTGAGGCAGCACGACTTGCAGCGCGACTGCCTTTAGACGACCTGCACACGACAGCGGCGACTTGCAAAACGACTTCTGTATACAAGTTAATGCAAGTCACCTGAAGTCGCCCCAAAAGTAGTAAAGGTACCTTTTTCTAAGTCGGAGCGACTTGAGTCGCTCCTATTAGAATGGTTCCATAGTACAGAACGGGACGCGACTTTTCAGGCGGCTAAGTCGCCTGACAAGTTGCCCCTGTGTGAACCGACTAACATGCCAGGTTTGCAAGATAACTGAAATACATCACAGGTGATACAATTTGCTGCTCAATGATTGCAGTATTCTTGTCTGCATCTCCCCGAGGTAATGCATAAAACCTGGCCTGTTAGTGGGTCCTGGGGATAGGAGTCAAGAGTCAAGAACCACTTATCTAGGGGTAGTGGAAAGGGCTGAATAACTTACTGGGCTCTTAGCTTTTGCTATCCGCCAGCACTCTTCTCTCCAAAGCTCTGGATTGAGGGTGGACCCTCGGTGTCCTCACGTCAAGTCCTGCAATGTGGTTGATGTAAACATCAGCTGGTTGTACCCAAGATGGCCAAACGATCAATCCACTGCTGAACCAGCAGAGATTTCAACAGTCTATCGCTGGCATTAGAGAGTCCTTCTTGAGTGAGGAATAAAGCAATCCTTACAGATCACTCGTCTGCCCCTATACTTTAAGCGGTATTAAACATATACATACATACATACATACAGCAGCTTACCAATCACCAACTAGGATTGCTGCATTTGTTTTTTTAGGCTTTTTTTCCCCAGTTTTCACCTGATTAGGCCAGTAACACACCTGTATTAGGAGCGTCCCTACTCTGGATGAAGGAGCCGAGGGCACCTTTGAACACTAGCATGGTCAGTCTGGGGGGAGGGGAGTGTTGAGTGGAGAACATTATTATGATTATACAGGATTTGTATAGCACCAACAATTAGTGCAGCGCTTCACAAAAAGCCTTGCAGTACAGTTACAATGCAATTCAATAGAGGACCAATTACAGGGCCCTGTTCATTAGAGCTTACAATCTAAAGCCCCGTACACAGCCGACATTTTGCCCATGTGTATGTTGGTCCAGCCACCTTCTGTTGGAAAAGCATGCTGAAAAAACAGCAGCCGACCAACTCCTGAAGAGCGCTGATCGAAGTGTTCTGGCGGGGGGTGGATGGGGCTATCCCCCCCATCAGAACACAACAGATCAGCGGAGGAGATCGCTGAACTAACCTTGCATGGAGCTGAGCTGTTTTTTTTCGGGTTGCACAAAAAAAAAAAAAAAACACTGTAGTGTGTACCAGGCTTAAAGCGGAGCTCCACCCAAAAGGATTGATGGCAAACCTTGGCACCCCAAGAAACAGATGTTTTGGAACTACATTTCCCTTGATGCTCAACTACACTGCATTAGCATCATGGGAAATATAATTCCAAAAAATCTGGGATGCCAAAGTTCGCCATCACTGCTCTAGAGCAGGGGTCTCCAAACTGTGGCCCTTTGCTTGCCTTTATTCGGTTCTTGAGGCACCATTTCTCCCACTGCCACCAACAATAGGGCACTATTCCTCCTCCTAATACCAAATGTTGTGATGTTTACGCACTGATGCCAGGAGAATTTACACTCCCGCTGGCCACAATCCGACCCCACTAAAGTCTTGGGACAATAATCTGGCCTTTTGTTTAGAAAGTTGGGAGACCCCTGGCTCTAGGGCATCAAACTCAATTTCATTGTGGGCCCCATCAGCATTATGATTGTCCTCAAAAGGGACGGTTGCATCTGTAAGATTAGATGTCCAGCGCATCCCCTCCCCTTACATTAGATGTCAAGAGGCACCCCACTATCAGAAGTGGAGTCCCCCACTCTCCCCAACATCACAGTGCACCTCCCTTAGATTATGCTGCTGCTGGGAAGAAGCAGGATGCATTGCTTGAAAGCAGAACGTAGGGGTCTGGAGCTCTCCTGCAGCTGCAGGAAAGGTGCGAGGGGCACATGAAATGGCATGGAGGGCCGGATTCGGCCCTCGGGCCTTGTGTTTGACACCTGTGGGCTACAGTAAGTCCTGAAGGAGGCGATGAGGGAGTCAGAATAGGAGGTGTTGAGGAGTGGTTTGGGTGACATTTGGAGACAAGGATAGTGATGTCGCTGGGGGCTGTGGATGGATTTGTACGTTGTCTGTATATTGTGATTGGAAGCCGGTGGAGATTTAGATACAATAACAAACATTGAAGCCAGACTTCAGCTAATACTTTATAAGCAGTTACAGCACTTTTTTTTACCTTTTGGGATACGTTTTACATAAATAAAAGCTTGTTGTAAGCAACCCTATCAGTGGTAAATGGCTGGTCTCACCACTCTAATTGCTACATCTGCAGGACAGCTTGTTCTGGTGAAAGACAGCAGACTTACTGACTAGATCACTGGTGAAGACATTAGAAAGTGTAAAGACAAGAATGCAGCCATAAGAATTGCTAAGCTGCATTATAATAAATATTTTTGGGGGTGTAATACGGCTTGAACCATTATTTGCATGTAGGGGGGGGGGGGGGGCTTTTCCAGTGAAAGGCCCCAGAGGCCGGCCTATGTGTAGAGAGATCTGGGCTGTAATGTGCGCTGTGGAGGACAGACTTCTCCACATACAAAGTTGTGCTGTATTAGTTGTGATGGCGGAGAAGTGAGGGAAGGTGAGCGGGGAGGACAGCAGTGTGCTGGCAATGTCCGGCCCTTCCACACACACAGTCTGACTTCTCACACACAAGGACTTGTTCTGTGCGGTGCAGGCGCCATCACTCTCCCCCCACCACCCCCCTTTCTTCTTCTTTCCAGGGTCCCACAGCACAAGTTCGCAGTATCCCGGACTGACTCATTGCCGGAATACGGGGGAGCGCTGTGGAGTGAGCCAGCCTTCGCTGCTCCCCTGGCCGGGCCCCATGGAAGAGTTGGGACACAGGGAGAGGATGGGGGGGGCGCTGGCAGCGGCTCTTCCGTCACTACAAGTCCCAGCCGAGCTTTCTTCTATGGAGAGCCGCACTCCGTCCAACTAAACTACTTTATAAAGTGAGCCCTCTATCCAGTCCGGACCCCCTTCTCTTCCCATCCCCCCCGCCCGCCTCGTTTACCTGCTGCCTTGCCGGCGGGCGGGGGGGTCAGTCACCAAGCGGTGGCGGCGGGTCGGTGTGTGCAGCGATGCAGGGAAGCCGCTCGCATGCCTTCAGCAGCAGCAGCCCGGGATGAGAAGCTCCCTCCTCCTCCTCCTGCACGGCAACCTGGATTGATCTGGTCTCACTGGCGTCAGGGAGTCGGAGCCGCCCCACTGCCAATACACAACACACCCCGACCAGGGAACGTATACAAAGCACAACCCAGAACAGGCGGCGTACGGCCGCCCAGGGGCACGTCTTAAAAGAGACAGAGGGGGAGGGGAGGCTCCGTTCCCTCAGAGCGAGCGAGGGCCCGGTGTAGGGAAAGGGGGTGTCCTCCTCATACAGGGGAACTCTACACACAAGTCCAAGAATATCACTTCTATCGTGTCATGGGGTCTCCTCCTCATACAGGGGGAACTCTACACACAAGTCCAAGAATATCACTTCTATCGTGTCATGGGGTCTCCTCCTCATACAGGGGGTCTCCAAGAATATCACTTCTATCCTGTCATGGGGTCTCCTCCTCATACAGGGGGAACTCTACACACAAGTCCAAGAATATCACTTCTATCATGACATGGAGTCTTCTCATACAGGGGGAACTCTACACACAAGTCCAAGAAAATCACTTCTATCATGACATGGGGTCTCCTCCTCATACAGGGGAACTCTACACACAAGTCCAAGAATATGACTTCTATCGTGTCATGGGGTCTTCTCCTCATACAGGGGGAATTCTACACACAAGTCCAAGAATATCACTTCTATCGTGTCATGGGGTCTTCTCCTCATACAGGGGGAATTCTACACACAAGTCCAAGAATATCACTTCTATCGTGACATGGGGTCTTCTCCTCATACAGGGGGAACTCTACACACAAGTCCAAGAATATCACTTCTATCGTGTCATGGGGTCTTCTCCTCATACAGGGGGAACTCTACACAAAAGTCCAAGAATATCACTTCTATCGTGTCATGGGGTCTTCTCCTCATACAGGGGGAATTCTACACACAAGTCCAAGAATATCACTTCTATCGTGTCATGGGGTCTTCTCCTCATACAGGGGGAATTCTACACACAAGTCCAAGAATATCACTTCTATCGTGACATGGGGTCTCCTCCTCATACAGGGGGAACTCTACACACAAGTCCAAGAATATCACTTCTATGGTGACATAGGGTGTCCTCCTCATACAGGGGAACTCTACACATAAGTCCAAGAATATCACTTCTATCGTGTCATGGGGTCTCCTCCTCATACAGGGGAATTCTACACACAAGTCCAAGAATATCACTTCTATCGTGTCATGGGGTCTCCTCCTCATACAGGGGGAACTGTACACACAAGTCCAAGAATATCACTTCTATCGTGACATGGGGTCTCCTCCTCATACAGGGGGAACTGTACACACAAGTCCAAGAATATCACTTCTATGGTGACATGGGGTGTCCTCCTCATACAGGGGAACTCTACACATAAGTCCAAGAATATCACTTCTATCCTGTCATGGGGTCTCCTCCTCATACAGGGGGAATTCTACACACAAGTCCAAGAATATCACTTCTATCTTGTCATGGGGTCTCCAAATACAGGGGAACTCTACACACAAATCCAAGAATATCACTTCTATGGTGACATGGGGTCTTCTCCTCATACAGGGGGAACTCTACACACAAGTTCAAGAATATCACTTCTATCGTGACATGGGGTCTCCTCATCATACAGGGGGAACTCTACAGACAAGTCCAAGAATATCACTTCTATCGTGACACAGGGTCTCCAAATACAGGGGAACTCTACACACAAGTCCAAGAATATCACTTCTATCCTGACATGGGGCCTTCTCCTCATACAGGGGGAACTCTACACACAAGTCCAAGAATATCACTTCAATCATGACATGGGATCTCCTCCTCATACAGGGGGAACCAGTGGCGGCTGGTGCTCAAAATTTTTGGGGGGGCGCAAACAAACAGCCTCACTGTGCCATCAAACGCTGCCACTGTGCCCATTAAACGCTGCCACTGTGCCCATCAAACGCTGCCACTGTGCCCATCAAACGCTGCCACTGTGCCCATCAAACGCTGCCACTGTGCCCCAAGTGCTGCCACTGTGCCCCAAGTTCTGCCACTGTGCCCCAAGTTCTGCCATTGTGCCCCAAGTTCTGCCACTGTGCCCCAAGTTCTGCCACTGTGCCCCAAGTTCTGCCACTGTGCCCCTTAAGTGCTGCCACTGTGCCCCAAGTTCTGCCATTGTGCCCCTTAAGTGCTGCCATTGTGCCCCAAGTGCTGCCATTGTGCCCCAAGTTCTGCCATTGTGCCCCAAGTTCTGCCATTGTGCCCCTTAAGTTCTGCCATTGTGCCCCAAGTTCTGCCATTGTGCCCCTTAAGTGCTGCCATTGTGCCCCAAGTTCTGCCACTGTGCCCCTTAAGTGCTGCCACTGTGCCCCCTGCCTGCCCTCTGCACTTACCTTGTCCCGGTGTGCAGCTGGTGACGGCGTCAGGCGACGAGCGGTGTCTCCGTCGGATGTCTTCTCCCGCGCTCCTCCTGTCTTCTTCTGCTGTGATTGGACGCTAGGTGATTGGACGCCTAGCGTCCAATCACAGCGCCTGTGACTTCAGCCAATCAGGTGACAGGTAACAGACCTGGCAACCTGATTGGCTGAGAGGCGGGTCTGTGTTAGGGAAGCGATGTATTCGCTTCCCTAACACAATACTGTGTAATCAGCGAACGCACAGCCGTGCGCCCGCTGTTTACACTTAGGGAAGCCTATTAGAGCACACCGCTCTAATAGGGTCCCCTATTAGAGCTTACAGCTCTAATAGGGGCGCTTCCCGCAACACCCCCCCCCACTGTAATTCAGATGCCCGGCGCCCGATCAGGGGCCGGACACCTGAATAGGGGGCGGCAGAGGTGACAATAGATAGATTCATGCAATGCATGAATCTATCTATTGGTGATAGAGCGGTGCATACTGCAGTGCACTGTGCAAGGCGCCCTTAAAGGGACATGTTTAAATAAATGTTTTTTTTTTTTTTTGAACTTTTTTATTTTATTTTTTTTTTTATTTTTTTTAACTGCAAGGAGGGGGGGGGGGGGGGGGGCGGCGCCCGGGCGCCCCCTATGGACGGGCCGCCACTGGGGGGAACTCTACACACAAGTTCAGGAATATCACTTCAATCGTGACATGGGGTCTCCTCCTCATATAGGGGGAACTCTACACACAAGTCTAGGAATATCACTTATATTATGTCATGGGGTGTCATTGTCACCAGAAAGTCCCTCTCACTGTGCTCTGTCCCTTCTCACTTCTACAACCCCAATTCTAGAAAAGTTAGGACCCTGTGTAACATCTGCTAATCATTCCATCACACCTTCTCTGCAAATGGGGTTACTTCATTAAATATATTGAGCTTTATATTGCAAATGGCTTCTTTCATTTATTTACCTCAGCCCTGGATCACATTGGAGTGATTTGGCATGCGATTTGACATGTCAAATCTCAGGCCTAATCTGCGACAATTACCAGCAATGGCACCATCTGAAATGGTGCAACGCCATACCGATTCCCAAAAGCAGTTTCTGCATACCTCCCAACATTTAGAGATGGGAACGAGGGACACCTATTAGCAAAAGTATGTAGGCATAGGACACACCCCTGCCACGCCCCCTTAAAGGAGAATTATAAAAAAAATTAAAACAAAATTATACAGAATAAAAAAAAAGATTAGTAAAACCCACAAGTTTTTTTTTTTATTCACAACTATTATTCTTTTATACTTGCTTTTGACATTTACAAATGCAGCAACTTAGAAATCAGATGAAAGGTTTAGCACTGGGAAACACTATTTGAAAGCTAAAAAAAGTGCATTTCATACACAACTATATAGATCAAACCAAAATGAGGGACAAATGAAGAGGGACAGAGGGACATTGTTACAAATCAGGGTCAGTCCCTCAAAATCAGTACTACTTTTGGTGACTTCGGGTTGCTGCACAGATGTCTATGAAATCGCCCCTGAAATCGGACTGACATGCCGGAATGTGCAAGTTCAGCTGATTGGCATTTTGGTGGGCACCTCTGATGGGGGCTGCACTGATAATCAATGCCTTCATCAGCGCAGACCCCCCCTCTGTCAGAAGAGCCGCAGATCGTCTCTCCATCAGTGCGAACTGAGGAAAGCCGTTTACTGGCACTTCCTGGTTACCGCTGTGGTTCGTCATAGGCTCTTTACCACGATCAGAGATGTGTGTCAGAGCAAAACACAGCACCAACGATCGCCGAGCTGAGCGCCCCCGGAGGCGCGCACGAGTGGCTTATCCTGCTGGACGTCATACGATGCCTAGTCAGGATAATGGAGCCACATTGTGGACGTCAATCCACAATAGGGCAGGTGGCAAGTGGTTAATTAACAAACAGCATCATGAAGGCCAAGGAACACACCAGACAGTTCAGGGATAAAGTTGTGGAGAAGTTTAAAGCAGGGTTAGGTTATGAAAAATATCTCAAGCTTTGAACATCTCACAGAGCACTGTTTAATCCATCATCCAAAAAAGAAAAGAGTATGGCACAACTGCAGACCTACCAAGACATGGCCGTCCACCTAAACTGACAGGCCGGACAAGTAGAGCATTAAATTAGAGAAGCAACCAAGAGGCCCATGGTAACTCTGGAGGAGCTGCAGAGATCCACAGCTCGGGTGGGGGAATCTGTCAACAGGACAACTATCATGCCGCGTACACACGGTCAGACTTTCTGGCAGAAAAAGTCCAATGGGAGCTTTTCATTGGATATTCTGACCGTGTGTATGCCCCATCGGACTTTTTCTGTCTGCATTTTCGATGTACTTGGATAAAGAGCCTGTTTTAAATTTTTCCGTCGGAAATGCAGACAGAGTTTTGCCCGATGCAAAGTCCGGCTGTGTGTACGCGGCATTAGTCGCGCACTCCACAAATCTGGCCTTTGTGAAAGAGTGGCAAGAAGAAAGCCATTGTTGAAAGAAAGCCATAAGAAGTCCCGTTTGCAGTTTGCGAGAAGCCATGTGGAGGACACAGCAAACATGTGGAAGAAAGTGCTCTGGTCAGATGAGACCAAAATTTTACTTTTTGGCTTAAAAGCAAAACGCTATGTGATGAGGAAATCACCATCCCCATCGTGAAATATGGTGGTGGTAGCATCATGTTGTGGGGATGCTTTTCTTTAGCAAGGACAGGGAAGATGGTCAGAGTTGATGGGAAGATGTATGGAGGCAAATACAGGGCAATCTAATGCCCCGTATACACCATAGAATTTTCCAACGGAAAATGTTTGATAGGAGCTTGTCGGAAATTGCGACCGTGTGTAGGCTCCATCAGACATTTTCCATCGGAATTTCCGTCACACAAAATTTGAGAGCTGGTTCTCAAATTTCCGACAACAAAATCCGTTATCGTAAACTTTGATCTTGTGTACACAATTCCGACGCACAAAGTGCCACGCATGCTCGGAATCAAGCAGAAGAGCAACACTGGCTATTGAACTTAATTTTTCTCGGCTCGTCGTACGTGTTGTATGTCACCGCGTTCTTGACGTTAGGAATTTCCGACCAACTTTGTGTGAACGTGTGTATGCAAGACAAGTTTGAGCCAACATCCGTCGGAAAAAAAACATGGGATTTTGATGACGGAATGTCCAATCGTGCGTACACGGTATTAGAAGAAAACCTGTTAGAGTCTGCAAAATACGAGACTGGGGTGGAGGTTCACCTTCCAGCAGGACAACGACCCTAAACATACAGCCATAGCGACAATGGAATGGTTTCGATCAAAGCATATTCATGTGTTAGAATGGACCAGTCAAAGTCCAGACCTAAATCCAATTGAGAATCTGTGGCAAGTCTGTGAACGTGCTGTTCACAGACCCTTTCAATCCAATCTGACAGAGCTTGAGCTATTTTGCAAAGAAGAATGGGCAAAAATGTCACTCTTTAGTGCAAAGCTGGTAGAGACATACACAAAAAGACTTGCAGCTGTAATTTCAGCGAAAGATGGTCCTACAAAGTATTGACTCAGGGGGGCTGAATACAAATACACGCCACACCTTTTACATATTTATTTGTAAAACATTTTGAAAACCATTTATCATTTTCTTTCCACTTCACAATTATGTGTCACTTTGTGTTGATCTATCACATAAAATCCCAATAAAAGACATTTACATTCTTGGTTGTAACATGACAAAATGTGGAAAATGTCAAGGGGTATGAATACTTTTTCAAGGCACGGTATCCCGGAACATTGTATATCCCAGAACGTTGTATATGCCAGAACATTGTATATCCCAGAACGTCATATATCCCAAAACATCATATAATCCAGAATGTTGTATACCTTAGAACAGTGATGGCGAACCTTTTTGAGCCCGAGTGCCCAAACTGAAAAAAATACATTGGTTTTGTGTTGCAAAGTGCCAACACAGCAATTCGCGAGAGAGGGGGGGCTGAGCGAAAGAGAGGGGTTGTGTGAGAGAGAGAGAGAGGGGTTGTGTGAGAGAGAGAGAGAGGGGTTGTGTGAGAGAGAGAGGGTTTGTGTGAGAGAGAGGGGGTGAGAGAGAGAGGGGTGAAAGAGAGAGGGGGGACAGCTAGAGTGAGGGGTGTGAGAGAGAGAGGGTTGTGAGAGAGATGCTGAGAGAGAGGGGCAACAGAGAGAGGGAGAGGGGCTGAGAGAGAGGGGTGTGAGAGAAGTGCTGAGAGAGAGGAGGAACAGAGAGAGGGAGGAGGACAGGGAGAGAGAGAGATGGGGGAAAGAGAGAGAGAGGGGTGAGAGAGAGGGGGGACCGAGAGAGAGAGAGAGGAGGGCAGAGAGAGAGAGAAGAGGGACAGAGAGAGAGAAGAGGGACAAAGAGAGAGGGGGAACAGAGAGAGGAGGACACAAAGAGGGGGGGCTGAAAGAGAAGGGGGGCTGAGAGGAGAGAGAGACCTCTAGCTCTGTCCTCTGTCATGTGCCCACAGAGATGGCTCTGCGTGCCAGCTGTGGCACGCGTGCCATAGGTTCGCCATCACTGCCTTAGAACATCATACAATAGCGAACATTGTATATCCCAGAATTTATATATCCCAGAACATTGTATATCCCAGAACATTGTATATCCCAGAATTTATATATCCCAGAACATTGTATATCCCAGAATTTATATATCCAAGAAAATTGTATATCCCAGAATGTCATATATCAAAAGAACATTGTATATCCCAGAAAGTCATATATCCCAGAACATCTAATATCTCAGAACATCTAATATCTCAGAACATCTAATATCTCAGAACATTGTATATCCCAAAACATTGTATGTCCCAGAACATTGTATATCCCAGAACAACGTATAATCCAGAACATCATATATCCCAGAACATCATATATCCTGGAACATTGTATATCCTTGAACGATATATATCCCAGAACATTGTATATCCCAGAACATCATATACCCCAGAGCATCATATATCCCAAACATTGTATATCACAGAACATGATATATCCCAGAACATATCACAGAATGTCATATATCTCAGAACATTGTATATCACAGAACATGGTATATCCCAGAACATATCACAGAATGTCATATATCTCAGAACATTGTATATCCCAAAATGTTATAGATCCTAGAATGTCATATATCTCAGATCATAAAACCTAGAACATTGTACTAGAATGTCATATATCCCAGAGCATTGTATATTCCAGAATATCATATATCCCAGTACATCATATATCCTAGAACGTCACATATCTGAGCATGCCATATATTCCAAAACACTGTATATCCCAGAAAGTTATAGATCCCAGAATATACCAGAACATCATATATCCTAGAGTAGCCTTTTTCAACCAGGGTGCCTTGAAGTTTCTTCTGGTGGTGCCTGGCAAAGTTTTCCGGTGTTTCCAGTTTCTCCGGTGTTCCATCACCTACCTAAGAATCACAAACCCTCTGTTCCTATACAGGGATGCCCCATTTTAGCGGGTATAGGTTCCCTTTTAGAACCCCTTAGCGAATGAGTGGATTTCCATTTGCAACCACTTGTACAGAGGCTTCTGGGTTATATTCAGGACACGGGTCATGTTTCATCTCACATGGAAAATATCCAATGGGCAAATCAATATGTTTGGGTGACCTTAGATGTAGTGGCCCTTTATTCATCCATTCCACATCATTTGGCCACCACAACGATACAACATCACCTGAATAAGTACAGTAGGTATTCTCCAGAGCTACCTTTTGATATGTATTGAATTCCTGTTGACACATAATTTTTTTCTTTTTGATTATTCTTTTTATTTACAGTTATGTGGCGCCTCCATGGGGGCCAATTTTCACAATCATTAGCAAATTTATTTATGGGGTGGAGGGAGGAGTGTGTAATCTTCTCACATAATCCCTTTTTCATAAAAAAAATTGGTATGGTCGCTTCATTGACGATCTGATGATCATTTGGGACACCCAGAGAACTGCTTATAAAATATAAGCTTATAAATATTAAATATCTTAATATTTTGCTGGATTATGTCAACAGGAATTCTTTAAATCTTAAATTTACAGGAACCTCTGACCCTTTTTCTATTAATTATCTTGACATCACATTACAAGGAGATTCTGAAACTTCTAACAACTCTAAAGCCCCATACACATGGTCGGACAATCCGCGGACCAGGTCGGTCGGATCCTGTCCGTCATACTTTGTCTGATGTTGGTTTTGCGTACACACGGTCGGACAAAGTTGTCGGAAAATCCGATCATTCTGAACGTGGTGACGTTTGTTGCCTACGACGGGACTACGTAGAGGCTAGTAGCCAATAGCTTTGGTCTTGTAATGTGATCTGAGCATGCGTAGCACTTTGTCCGGTCGGACAACCGTACACACGATCGGATTTGGTGTGATCGGACCGTGTTATCGGCAAATCTTTCCAGCAGGAGATAAGACTTTGTCCGTCGGACAATCCGACGTACACTGTCCGATGGTGCATACACACGGTCTGATTTTTCAACAACATTGTCCGATCGGACAGAATCCATGAAAAAGTCCGACCGTGTGTATGGGGCTTAACTCTAACGAGTCCTAACTACTTTTAGGAAGTACTCTGCGGGTAATGCCACCCTTATAGACAGCAGTTGCCACCCTACACATACGATAAATGCCATCCCTGCAGGGGAGTTTATCCGTGTAAAGAGAAACTGCTCTACTGACCTTTCTTTTTCCAGGGAGTGTGAGGTTGTCAGAGATAGACTCTCCAATCGGGGTTACCCTCAATGGAGTATACAGTATCTCACAAAAGTGAATACACCCCTCACATTTTTGTAAATATTTTATTATAGCTTTTCATGTGACAACACTGAAGAAATTACACTTTGCTACAACGTAAAGTAGTGAGTGTACAGCTTGCATAACAGTGTAAAGTTGCTGTCCCCTCAAAATAACTCAACACACAGCCATTAATGTCTATACCGCTGACAACAAAAGTGAGTACACCCCTAAGTGAAAATTTCCAAATTGGGCCCAATTAGCCATTTTCCCTCCTGGTGCCATGACTCGTTAGTGTTACAAGGTCTCAGGTGTGAATGGGGAACAGGTGTGTTATCGCTCTCACTCTCTCATACTGGTCACTGGAAGTTCAACATGGCACCTCATGGCAAATAACTCTGAGGATCTGAAAAAAAGAATTGTTGCTCTACATAAAGATGGCCTAGGCTATAAGAGGATTGCCAAGACCCTGAAACTGAGCTACAGCACGGTGGCCAAGACCATACAGCCGTTTAACAGGACAGGTTCCACTCAGAACAGGCCTCGCCATGGTCGACCAAATCAGTTGAGTGAACGTGCTCAGTGTCATATCTAGAGGTTGTCTTTTGGAAATAGACATATGAGTGCTGCCAGCGTTTTTGCAGAGGTTGAAGGGGTGGAGAGTCAGCCTGTCAGTGCTCAGACGATATGCCGCACACTGCATCTAACTGGTCTGCATGGCTATCGTCCCAGAAGAAAGCCTCTTCTAAAGATGATGCACAAGAAAGCCTGCAAACAGTTTGCTGAAGACAAGTAGACTAAGGACATGGATTACTGAAACCATGTCCTGTGGTCTGACGAGACCAAGATAAACTGATTTGTTTCAGATGGTATCAAGCATGTGTGGCGGCAACCAGGTGAGGAGTACAAAGACAAGTGTGTCTTGCCTACAGTCAGGCATGGTGGTGGGAGTGTCATGGTCTGGCGCGGCATGAGTGCTGCTGGCACTGGGGAGCTACAGTTCATTGAGGGAACAATGAATGCCAACATGTACTGTGACATACTGAAGCAGAGCAGGATCCCCCCCCTTCAGAGACTTGGCCGCAGGGCAGTATTCCAACATGATAACACACCTCCAAGATGACCACTGCCTTGCTAAAGAAGCTGCGGGTAAAGGTGATGGAATGGCCAATCATGTCTCCAGACCTAAGCCCTATTGACCATCTGTGGGGCATCCTCAAATGGAAGGTGGAGGAGGGCAAGGTCTCTAACATCCACCAGCACCATGATGTCGTCATGGAGGAGTGAAAGAGGACTCCAGTGGCAACCTGTGAAGCTCCGGTGAACTCCATACCCAAGTGGGTTAAGGCAGTGCTGGAAAATAATGGTGGCCACACAAAATATTGACACTTTGGGCCCAATTTGGACATTTTCACTTAGGGGTGCACTCACTTTTGTTGCCAGCTTAGACATTAATGGCTGTGTAATGAGTTATTTTGAGGGGACAGCAAATTTACACTGTTATACAAGCTGTACACTCACTACTTTACATTGTAGCAAAGTGTTATTTCTTCAGTGTTGTCACATGAAAAGATATAATAAAATATTTACAAAAATATGAGGGTTGTACTCACTTTTGTGAGATACTGTATATCTTGATAGAAAAAAAAAATATTCTCATATGCGATGTAAGCCATATTAATAGACTGTAACAAAGTATCTTTGCTATGTGATCCAAGAGGTTGATGCGTTTCACAACTATTAGCTTCCTCAGGACCTCCTTAAGTTGACAGCAAAGAGAAATGGCCTACTCAAAAGAAAAATACAGATAATTAACGTATGATATGTTGATTATCTGTATTTTTCTTTTGGGCTGGCTCTCAGTCATGTGCAGGCCAGTCAAGTTCCTCCACCCCAAACTCGCTCATCCATGTCTTTATGGACCTTGCTTTGTTCACTGGTGTGCAGTCATGTTGGAACACGAAGGGGCCATCCCCAAACTGTTCCCACAAAGTTGGGAGCATGAAATTGTCCAAAATGTTTTGGTATACTGACGCCTTAAGAGTTCCCTTCACTGGAACTAAGGGGCCAAGCCCAACCCCTGAAAGACACCCCCACACCATAATCCCCCCTCCATCAAATGATTTGGACAAGTGCACAAAGCAAGGTCCATAAAGACATGGATGAGCGAGATTGGGGTGGAGGAACCTTGACTGGCCTGCACAGAGTCCTGACCTCAAATTGATAGAACACCTTTGAGCGAAGACTGCAAGCCAGGCCATCTCATCTAACATCAGTGCCTGACCTCACAAATGCGATTATGGAAGAATGGTCCAGCATTCCCACAGACACTCCTAAACCTTGTGGAAAGCCTTCCCAGAAGAGTTGAAGCTGTTATAGCTGCAAAGGATGGGCCAACTCAATATTGAACCCTACGGACGAAGACTGGGATGCCATTAAAGTTCATGTGCGTGTAAAGGCATGTGTCCCAATACTTTGGGTAATATAGTGTATATACTTCAACTCTGTTAATTTGAAGCGTCAGCCATGGCTATGGCGACTTTATGTTACTAGTGTATTGAATAATTTTCTGAAAATTCAACACATTTAACCAGTTCCATACTGGGCTATACACAAATGACGCTGGCAGGAACACTCTCTCCCTCCGTAGGGCCTGCATCGCGGCGATCAGGGATCAGGTGTGTTACTTGGAACACAGCCCCTCCCCATTTAGGGTAAAGAGCCAATTAAATTGTCTCTTTACCATGTGGCCGGCTGTGTCCAATCACAGCTGGTCATTTTGGAGATCCGTGTGCATGGCGCTCGTGTGCACCCCAATGGTGCGCAGAGGAGGATTTGGGAAAGAGGCTTGTCCCTCGGACAAAGCCCAGCCCCTATCAGGGGAAATACCACCACCATAAATGTAAACAAACTGCGGGTAACTGCCTGTTACTGGGCTCTCCTCCTCACACACCGATCCAGTGTGAGGAGGAGATCACCACCAGACCTGTCACCCGATCATCCGAGTACCTGTCTGTGAGCTCATCAGAGTACCTGTCATCCCATCAGAGTACCTGTCATCCCATCAGAGTACCTGTCATCCCATCAGAGTACCTGTCATCCCATCAGAGTACCTGTCATCATATCAGAGTACCTGTCATCATATCAGAGTACCTGTCTGTGAGCTCATCAGAGTATCTGTCATCCCAATAAAGTATCTGTCATCCCATCAGAGTATCTGTCATCCCATCAGAATACCTGTCATCCCATCAGAATACCTTTCATCCCATCAGAGTTACTGTCTGTGAGCTCATCAGAGTATCTGTCCTCCCATTAAAGTTTCTGTCATCCCATCAGAGTATCTGTCATCCCATCAGAGTACCTGTCTGTGAGCTCATCAGAGTACCTGTCATCCAACCAGAGTACCTGTCATCCCATCAGAGAACCTGTCATCCCATCAGAGTACAGCCCCATACACACGGTCGGACTTTTTCATGGATTCTGTCCGATCGGACAAGGTTGTTGAAAAATCAGACCGTGTGTATGCACCATCGGACAGTGTTCGTCGGTTTGTCCGACGGACAAAGTCTTATCTCCTGCTGGAAAGATTTGCCGTCAACACGGTCCGATCACACCAAATCCGAGCGTGTGTACGCTTGTCCGACGGACAAAGTGCTACGCATGCTCAGAAGAAATTCTGTGACGGAAGCGCTCGGTCAGGTAAAACTACCTTTCCTAATCGACACAGCACATTCGTCACGCTGCAATGTTAAAATGTCTTTAATGCAGCGCATTCTCTTTTTCTTTACAATGCAACAAGAATGACATGTTTTAGCTGCTCCTATTCACCCGCACTTCTCACAAACTTACTTCTTTATTACTTTGCAGCATTTATACACTACATGTTTATTTTGACTCTGAACGGAAAAGAATCTTTGTTATTTTTTTACCATGCTTTGTCTTTTTTTTTTTTTTTTGGGGAATACATATTTGAATGTTTTTTTTTTTTTTTTTTTTTGGAGGGGGGTTGTGTGTCTCAAATTACCAAAAACACATTATTAACATTTGTATTTCTTGCTTAAATTTACTAGGAGGTTGTTTGTTGTTGGTGCCCCTTGTTAATTCTACTTTAGGATTAGTGAAATGTACCTGCCTACTCAAAGAAAAACTGTCATTGTAGCAAAGTAAAACACAATAGTCAATGATTATTTCAAATCAAAAAGACCTTTATTTAGGTCACACCAACAAACCAAAGAGGAACGCAGCCATGGTGAAACTTGGGGAATTTGCAAAGTCTTGGCCCCCCACGGCAGCCATCATTGTTCAAGTGTAGAAAATTGGGGGCCTGAGGAGTACGTATATTAAGGGGAGTGCAATCTGGTCGTGAAGTCCAAAGTATCCGGAACTGCAGCAGATGCCATCTAGGTCCCCAGGCTCTGGTACTACAAGAGGCTCCATCTTCTCTCAGACCAGACTGATTGCAGGTCGTCACTCTCAGGTCTTCCTTCCACGCTTCCTTGCACGCTGTGGCTGTCGTGCTGGTGGGGTGGCAGAAGGAGGAGGAGGAGGAGGAGGAGGCGGAGCATGGTAGCTATGGCAAACATGTGTGACTGGGGTCATCTCCCCAGCCCTACCCTTATTTAGGACATGGAGGATGAGCCCCTCACACATGTTGCGTTGCTTCACCTCCATACCCATCATTTTTGTGACAACCACCGAGCCAAAGGTCTCCTCGTCGGCGGGTGTGGCATGTAGGGAGTCTGAAGCCTCTCTGATCATGCGGAGCGCTGACTGTGCCGCATAACCCCCCCCTTCTCGCCCTTTTGTACGGAAGGCGGAGGGGAGGGGTTTGGGTGTCAGTCAGGCTCCGCGGCCTAGCCCCCTCTTGGCTGCCACTACCCAGCTGGTGGCTGCCACTAACCCCTGCCTCCTCCTGACTGCCACCTTCCACAGCCACCTCCTGGCTGAGGTCTTCCTGTGTATGAAAAAGGGACATAGTTTCAGTTATTTGTTCATCAAACACACACAATTCTCATCTAGTGACTGTTGCAAAATGTTTACAAATAGAAAACCATACAATTCTCAGCCCAGCAGTTTAGATTCTGGCCCCAAATGTCTCCAACACTACTGTCAGTTGATATGTCAAACACGTTAGGAACTAAGCAATTGGGGATCCTGAATTAAGTGAACATCATTCATTATTCCCATAAATGGTAACAAAAATACTATACCTGGAACAAGCTGGGCTCCTCCACCTCTTCCATACTGGAAGGCCCAGGTTGCTCCTCGGAAGCCTCAACAGGGGTGGGCTGCGCGCAAGGAAGCGTGGAAGGAGGAGTCGAGGTTGGCTCCGTGACATCAGTCTGGTCTTTCAGAAAATGGAGACTCTGATAGTACCAGAGCTTGGGCACATAGACCTCATCTGCTGAAGTTGCAGTTTCCTCAGACTTCACGACCTTCTTCCGCTCCCTGATATACGCACTCCTCAGGCTGCCAATTTTCTTTCTTAGATCATCAACAGTTGCCGTGGGGAACCTTGGCTTGACAAATTCCACAAGTTCCTCCAGGGCTGCGTGCCTCTTTGGTTTGTTGGTGTAATGTGGGTGTTTACCCTGCCATAAAACGGGAAATTTCCTGAATTTGGCAATGGAGAGGGGGAGAAAACTCATGTCGTTGAATCCCTGCATAATCTCTGCAAGACACAACACCACACAAAACCCTCTCAATTATGTCAGGCTAAACTCTCCTAATCTTCTCCATAAAGAAGCCTCAAGTTCAAATCAGTCTAGGCTAGTTATGTACCAACGTCAAATTGTACCTTCGTTTGTAGCGATCGTCTCGTGTGAGTTTTCTCTCCCCTCGTCTCCCAGATCGTGGCTACGACACAGGCGTGTGACGTTTTATATACAGTGCGCATGCGTCAAACTCCGCCCGCCCCTGACGATCTTTCTCGTCTATTCCCCACCCCTTCTCTTTACGGCGCAGTGGGGAGAGCACATGGCGTGGACACAGCAGCTGCGCCCCAAATATCCCACCAACGAGGAGGAGGACGAGGAAAGTCCGGAGGCAGAAACGTCCCGATCCCGGAGCCTGAAATTCAAGGCCTCCAATATGTCATTTGGAGAAATGTTGGAGATGGTGGACATATTAAAGAGGAGTGACTATGATGGGAAGTATGGGCCTTACCTCAACCCCAATGTCCGCAAGGCCAAGATCATGTCTAAAGTTGTGAGGAGGCTGTACAATCAGTTTGGGGTACAACGATCCAAGGAGCAACTGAGGAAACGCTGGTCAGACCTGAAACTGAGGGAGGCCGATCAGTACAGAAAGATCAAGCGAATTCTTCAAAAAAGTAAGTAGTTGTGTTTTGTGTTTGATTTCTTGCTTGCATACTGCTCCATTGTGGTTTGATTTTTTACAAAGTTGTACATTCCAAAATGGCCACTTTCAGGTTCGTCTGTGCATTTGATCGTACTCAGCCTCGATCTTTCTGCCACTGTCATGGTCGTGTGTGTGTGTCCATTCGATCGTACGCAACCTCGATCGTTCGGCCACTTATAATACGATGTTTGGTGTTTTTTTGGGGGAAAGGAAGTTTGTTCTCACTAGAAATGTCATCAAGAATGTAAAGCCAATTTATTCAATGTAAAGGAGAGGTCACCCAGTAGCTGTTTACCCATCTGGACTCTAGAGCACTAGTGCTGGGACACCCAAACCCCCTTTTTATTAGGCTTTTCCACACATGTGCTCCAGTGGATACTAGAGGGGGGTCTCCATCACACAAACTTCTACCAAAAAGCTAGTCAGTTTAGCACCTTTACAAAGTGACTACATTCATGTAGTTGGCATTTGTAACTGGCCAAACTAAAATAGTGTCCGTCACTTTCAACCAATGTTTGTCATTTCCTATTTCTGCCCTCAATAGATTGTGTTGCTAAATCTTCCTTTTGTACATTCTCATAGGGGAGCGAAAACTTGGGCCGTCTGAGGAAACCCCCAAACCAACACCTCCCAAAAAAGGGGAAAGAGCAGAAGCAGAGGAGGAGGAGGAGGAAGGAGAGATCATCGAACTTGGAGAAATTGTCACCACAACAGGTGAGTGTGGGAGAACACAGCTACTGGTAAGCTAATCCATGTATGGCTGCCTCATTTCCAACACCTCATTTTTGTTTGTTTGTGGTTTTTAGGTGACGTGGATGTTGTGGAAGAAAAATCGCACTTTACCACAGAGAGTGCCCACGTACTCATCGGAGAGATAATGGTCTGCAATAGAGATCTAGATTACATAAAGCAAAACATCAATGATGTTCAACAAAAACTGAAGAACATCATTGATGTTTTAGGAAAAATATGAAAACGCACCAAGTAATTAACACACATTTGTGCCAGCTTCTGAACACATTTGCAACTTAAAAACTGTGTGAAATTTGGAACATGCACACATTGTGTCCACATGTGCTAGCTCCCATCATGGTGGATGAATGCCAACGTTTTTTTGGGGGTGCAAACACTTTACGAACTACGAAAGTGGTTGTGGTGAAGGGGTTGCACCCCCAAAAAAACGTCCATTCATCCCCATGATGGAAAATGGCACTTTTGAAGCTTCTAGGCATGTGTTTTACCATCTAATGACCATTTTCAGACCCAAATTGTGTGCATGTTCCAAATTTCCACTTTTCGGGGGTGACCCCCCCATGTGATGAAGGCAAGATCAAACACACTTTGAACATATAGTCATGTCTGATCTTGTCTTCACTTTACAAAGTTGAACTTTCCTAGTTCATAGGTTCTGGTTAGCTCCATGCCTGGTTTTACCAATTGCGGAATGTTTGTAAACAATGTTGTAAATAACCAAGATGTTGTCAGTTTTGGCGTGAAGATTGTAAACGCACTTGTGAATGTTTTCCAAGTAAACTTTTTTATTTTTCGAAATGTGTGGCTTCCTTATTTGAAAAACACAATGCATTATGTATGTAAAATGTAAAGGATATGGGGGGCAATGGGTGTTATTTACTAAAGGCAAATCCACTTTGCACTGCAATTTCCTTTCCCAGGGAACTTTTTCAATGCACTTGTAGAGCATAGCGGATTTGACTTATGTAAATGACACCCACAGTGCTTTGTACGAAAACACGGAGCACAGCATTTTTCAGAATACACACATGTCAGACCTGGTGATGAAAAGGAGTATTTTGGCTGTCAGTTATGCAGGACAAACCTTCTCTAGACCAAAGATTAGGTAGCAAACACACAACATGAGAATAATCTTTTTGGGAAGAAGAGACTGTTACCTCCTTTTGCCCAGAAAGTGCATTCCCACTGTCGAAGGCAAAGGGAAAAAATGTGAAAGTAAAATAAGCTAAAAAGAAGACTGAAATGACAAGAAATCAGAGGTTGGTTAAAATATCAGATTTATTAAAAAATGCCTCTCACACATCGTCAGGCAGAGCAATGGCCCCCCTACCCACAAAGTACTCCATATATTGCTCGCGGACCACGCGGGCATTTAGAGGGGGCAAGCCTGGACGTGCCACTTGAAGGGCTGTGAGGTCCGCATTTGGAGGGCCCTCCACATCTGGGCCAACGGGCACCACATAGTTCCTGTTATGTCTTTTGAGGAAGTTGTGCAATATGCAACAGGCAAGAACTATGTGGTTCAGTTTGTATTCCGCCAAGTTAAATGCCGTCAGGAACAGGCGGAAGCGGCTGGCCAGGATGCCAAAAGTGTTCTCCACCACTCTTCTGGCTCTGGACAGCCTGTAGTTGAAGACCCTCTGGTCCGGGGTGAGGGTCCTCATCGGGAACGGCCTCATCACATGGGGAGTCAACGCAAACGCTTCATCTGCGACAAAGACGAAGGGGAGTCCTTCGGCATTCTCCTCTGGAGGTGGCAAGCACAGACTGCCACTTTGGAGACGCCAGTAGAACTCCGTGTGCGTAATGGCACCACCATCCGAGATCCGGCCGTTCATCCCCACGTCCACATACATAAACTCGTATGTTGCCGACACCACCGCCAACATCACTACACTATTAAACCCTTTATAATTATAATAGTAGGACCCCGAGTTGGGCGGTGGGACAATGCGGACGTGTTTCCCATCAATTGCCCCTCCGCAGTTAGGAAAGTCCCAACGGCTGGCAAAGTGGGAGGCCACAGTCTGCCATTCCTGTGGCGTGGAAGGGAACTGTGGAGTGAAACAAGAAAATTAAATTAGTCACTTTGCACTTAAACATTGCAAGCAGATTAGACAATCAACATCTTGGAACAAGAGCATTGTATAAAATTGGAGGCTGGAAAGTATTTGCACAGAAAAGTAGAGGCTCCCCTTCACAGATGACTCACCCCCCATCAATCCACCCACTTCTGATGGGCCATTGGCAATAACTAGGGTTTTGGGGGGGGGGACAGGTAACCCTCTGCACTTCATTGATTGGCAAATGGCTCAATAATGTGTGCTAGTTTGGCCAGACCCTCTGTACTTAACACTATTGGCAGCCCCAGGAAAGATAAAATAACATTTCAACCCCCCCCACCCCAAAAAAAAGGCAGGCACATTGTGACATTCTGAACTTACCAAGCAAGCTAATAGGAGGGAAAGAAGACACAAAATTAGGAAATGGAATGTATGGAGGCAGCCCCTTGCACTACATGCTTTGCTGAATTCATCCCTAAAGATGCCCACTATAAAGAGGTAGAAAAGATGTAGCTGGATGGCCGCACTCCAAATTATTCAACTTTATTTCAAAAGATATAATAAAATCATAGCATCATAGCATCTAGGCTAGTGTACAGACTAACTGCACAGCTGCTATAAAGAGGTAGGTATATAGTGTGTATGGACCTTGGAAAAGCCAGCAGATAAAGGATTGGTACCATCTGACAGAGCAGTTGGGGGAGGGGGTTCCTAATGAGTTTGCCCCCCCCCCCCACCAAAAAAAAAAATTTCTAAAGGGGCTCTACATGAAGTAAGCCACACAGCAAACATTTGTGCATATTTTAGGGGGTGTTTGGGGGCAAACAATACTATGCAGCAGACAAAATACATTGCTTAAGTGACTAGGCCATAGGTGTCTATTGGGGCAGAAGAGCATGCTGGTAAGGTAAGTGAAGGGAAAAATGCATGAAGGAGAAAAGGGGCACAGCATATTAGAACATATTGCAATCATGGTAATTAGGGAAGGAGGTCAAAAATAGAAGACATTAGCAAACAGAGCATACATAGAAGGGAATAGTAAAGTATAAATGTTACCTTAATATAGTCCTCCTGCAGGACCTGGATGATGGCAGAACAGGTCTCTGGAATAATGATTCCCAGGGCCTGGGGAGAGATACCTGAAGAGAACTTCAAATCCTGAAGACTTCTCCCTGTCGCCAAGTACCTCAACGTGGCAACAAGCCTCTGCTCCGGAGTAATGGCTTGTCTCATGCAGGTATCCTGCCGGCTGATAAAGGGGGTCAGCAAAGCCAAAAGACGGTGAAAATCGGGGTCCGTCATCCTGAGAAAGTTCCTGAAATCATCAGGATTATTCTCCCGGATCTCACGAAGCAAAGGCATGTGCGAGAATTGGTCACGCTGAAGCAACCAATTCTTGGTCCACATACTCCTCGTCACTCTGTTCATGGACGGGTCTTGGCTCAAAGCTAAAAGCCCGACACCAATTCCGCGTACAGCACGAACTCGGCGACGAGTACGCACGGGAAACATCGCTCACAAGGTCACAAAAGGTCGGCTGGTCAGAACGGACAAACAGAAAGCACCGATAAACAGCAAGGCCTGAAAGAACGAAATGAATACCAGCAACGAGCAGACAATAAGCAGTGCAAATCAAAGCGTCCTATATCAAGATATAGGCCGCAATGACCAACAAATGCGAACTGACTACACGCACTAATAAACAGATACGCACGACAAGCACAAACTGAAGAGCAGTAACGATCTGAGTCAGAAAACTGAGAAGCGCGAATCTTAAGTCACCAAACTTCCACTAACTCTCGATAAACACGGGATCAGCAGAAGGAGCCCAACGGGTGCCTGACGTGGTGCTGAACTTCCCTTTTGTAATCTCGTGGACGACGACTTACGTCACGACGTTCTTCCAGACCGGATATTCCGACAACGTAGTCCGACCGTGTGTACGCAACACCAACATCGGACAAAGTACGATGGACAAAATCCGACCGACCTGGTCCGCGGATTGTCCGACCGTGTGTATGGGGCTTACCTGTCATCCCATCAGAGTACCTGTCATCCCATCAGAGTACCTGTCATCCAACCAGAGTACCTGTCATCCCATCAGAGTACCTGTCATCCCATCAGAGTACCTGTCATCCCATCAGAGTACCTGTCATCCCATCAGAGTACCTGTCTGTGAGCTCATCAGAGTATCTGTCATCCCATCTGAGTACCTGTCTGTCAGCTCACCAGAGTACCTGTCATCCCATCTGAGTACCTGTCATCCCATATGAGTACCTGTCTGTGAGCTCATCAGAGTATCTGTAATCCCATCTGAGTACCTGTCTGTGAGCTCACCAGAGGACCTGTCATCCCATCAGAGTACCTGTCATCCCATCTGAGTACCTGTCTGTGAGCTCATCAGAGTACCTGTCATCCCATCAAAGTACCTGATATCCCATCAGAGTACCTGTCATCCCATCAGGAGTACCTGTCATCCCCTCAGAGTACCTGTCTGTGAGCTCATCAGAGTACCTGTCATCCCATCAGAGTACCTGTCTGTGAGCTCATCAGAGTACCTGTCATCCCATCAGAGTACCTGTCATCCCATCAGGAGTACCTGTCATCACATCAGGAGTACCTGTCCGGTGAGCCCATCAGGAGTATCTGTCGTGCAGCCCAGCAGTACCTGACGTGCAGCCAATTACTACCGGAAGCCAATTACTACCTAATGTGCAGCCCATTACTACTTAAAGTGCAGCCCAGAAGTACCTGACGTGCAGCCCAGCAGTACCTGACATGCAGCCCAGCAGTACCTGACGTGCAGCCCAGCAGTACCTGACGTGCAGCCCAGCAGTACCTGACGTGCAGCCCATCATTGTCACCGGTCATACAGCCACCATGTCCAAAAAAGTTTACACTCCAGAAAAGGCATATCAAATCATAAGCCTGACCGATGAGAGCAGCAGGGAGCTCTCACCTCTCCAGTACAATTCCAATTACAGTTCAGAATACGAGTCCATCGTAGGCAGTACATCTACGTCCTAAAAGAAGATGGTCTGATGACCAGGCAGCTACCAGCAGTGCCAGGCACCCCAATGGCCAATCAGAAAATTCCAACGGCGTTAGACCCCCAGCAGGAAAGGCCCAGTACAAGTGATGGAATTTCACGCAAGACCCAAAGAATTAGGGCCCAAACCCATCTTCCGGATGCCTTGGCAAACCCATTGTGGCTGCCTTCTAGCACAGGGTCAGCCACAATCCCCCTTTCAAAGCACAGCCAGGTGTGCAGGCAAACACCGAAAAATTTTCTGAAGTAGGTTTTTTTTATTTTATTTTTACCTGATGAGCATCGTGGACCAAAACATTTTTTGCCCATCAATATATACAAAACAATCCTAACTCAAGCTATGCCCGCCCTTTTGAATGGAGACCCCTAGTAGTGGAGGAGCTTAGATTGTTTTTTTACAAAGAAAACAAAGTGCATGCAAATTGGTCTACCAACCCTATCCACCACATGCCAATTTTTTCAGCTGTCGTGTCCAGGTCTCGCTATGACATAATGCGCTTCCTGCATTTCAGTGATAACTCGTAGTGCCCCCCCAAAATCATCCCGACTGTGATAAATTGTATAAAATTTGCCCCTAATTGTTTTTTTTTAAAAAGGTTTGCCAAACTTATATCCCTGACCAGAACTCTGGATGAATCCCTGGTCCATTTCACAGGCCGGCTGAGATTTAAACAGTATATCCAGAGTAAGAGGGCCAAGTACGGATTGAAGCTCAACAAGCACTGTGAAAGCTCCACTGAATATGTGCATGCCTTTCGTGTGTACAAAGGCAAAGACTCCATCCCCCTGAGTGTCCAACGTACATGGTAAAATTGTGTGGGAGTTGGCATTCCCACTCTTCCAAAAGGGGTATCACATTTACACGGACAATTACTATATCAGTTTGCTGCTTCTTCGCCACCTATACCTTAACAAAACTTTGGCCTGCGGTACAGCAAGAAAAAAACAGGAAGGGCTTCACACAGCACCACAAGGCTACAAAGGGGGGAATCGGCAGGCCCGAGGAACGAGGAAGTGTTGGCTGTGAAGTGGAGGGATAGGAAAGATGTGTACATCATGTTCATCATCCACAATGACACCTCGGTGAAACTTCGCAGAAGATGCGGTCCCATTCAAAAACCTTGTGGTATTCACGAGTACAATAAGTTCATGGGGGGGGGGGGGGGGGGGGTGGTTTAAACGATCAAATCCTGCATCCTATCAACATGGAAGTCCCTCTTCTGGTATAAAAAAGTTTCAATTTAATTCCATTTGGCAATTTATAATGCATACACCACCTATCAAAAATCAACAGAAATGAGCGCCATTTCCCTGACAATATTCCACCATCAGAAACCGGAAAGAATACACAAAAAAATGTCTGGGGTGCAGCCAGGCCCAGACTGGGACAAAAAATATGCCCTGGCATTTTAGACAGCCTGACCCCTGGGGGGAGGGGGTGGAGATGGGGGGCGGGCATTCGCGTGGGTGGTTGTGACAGGATATTCATCCTGAGAGACATCAAGCAAAGAGACAGCCTCAGACCAGCAAAGAGACACCCCCAGACCAGCAAAGAAACACCCCCAAACCAGCAAAGAGACATCCCCAGACCAGCAAAGAGACAGCCTCAGTCCAACAAAGAGACAGCCTCAGTCCAACAAAGAGAAAGCCCCAGTCCAGCAAAGAGACAGCCTCAGACCAGCAAACAGACAGTCCCAATCCACCCCCCTTAACCGCCGCTATAGAGCGGGACTTTGGCTGTAACACACACTGGATCCCTGATCAGCTGTCAGTGTGCCGGCAATTGTTAGGAGAGAGGCTGCCCTTGTCCCGAGTGCAGGTATATCTCCAGCGGCTGGCCTGGGAGGTGTCTGTCCCCTGCGGGTACTTCTCTCCCGCCTTCTTCTGCACATCCTAGTTTGCTGGCACCGGCCCTGCTTCAGGCACGGCCGCATTGCGCTTGGTGAGCAGTGGCCATGGTCTGTGTTAGCCCTGTCCAAACCGCTTATCTCTTGCTGTGCGGCCAGGTCATCAACAGGCTGCTCTTCTTAGGACATGCAGCCCGGAGACCCTGGTCCACTGGGCAAACGCCCAGTGTGCCCTATGGCCAGTCCGGGCCTGGCAGGGCTGGGGCAAGGATTTTTGTTACCCTAGGCAAAACCTAATTTTGCCGCCCCCCTTGGCTCCATTCCTGACTCCACACCCTTTTCCCCGCCCATGTAAACCCCACCTTTTTAATGAAGCGCCCACCAAATGCAGTCCACCAGCGCCCATCAAATTCAGCCTCACCAGCGCCCATCAATGCAGCCTACCAGCGCCCATCAATGCAGCCTCACCAGCACCCATCAAATGCAGCCTCACCAGTGCCCATCAAATGTAGCTTCACCAACACCTATCAAATGCAGCCTCACCAGTTGTTGTGCCTCTGACAATATGTGTGAATGGAGCGGTAGTAGCCTGCTGATGCTGAAAATTTGTTGCTTGCTGCAGAGAAGAGAATATGAACACCAGTGGCCGGGTGCCCTAGGTGGCTGTCTAGTTTGCCTAGTGGTAGCACTGGCCCTGGGTCTAGGTGTGAAAGGGGTCCTTCTACCTTTGTTGGCATGCAGGATACAAAAAAAAAAACATTGGCAGGCTGGCACAGTGTGACTTACCTTTGTAGCAGTCCAGGCTCTTTGACACCAGCTTCTCCCCCTCAACGGGTCACATGACCAGACCTTTTCTACTCAGCTCTGGGCGGAGGAAATGGAGGCTGGCCAGATGGCCGCGGCGCCAGCACAAGGAGCAGCCCAGCTGCCTTAAGTGGGGACCCTTCCAGAAAAACATGCAGCCCTCTCCGCGGAGCCGGCCGCAGAGAGGCCGGCTGCGGGTGTGCAGGGCCGGCACAAGCAGCTGAGAGTCAGGAGACACGATATGCGTGCCCTATGGCCAGTCTGGACCTGGGTGCAGCAAAAGAGGTGTTAGGAAAGACACCAGTTTCCATTGTCCCTAATGTCCCTCCCAACCTGGCCTATGCATCAGAGAATGCTTCAGACGCTATCACACTCTCGTAAACTATTAGCCCATATTTCTAATAGACTGACATTTCCCCGTTTTCAATTTCTGTGCTGATTATTAGACATGTGCACTGACAAAAAAATGTGTTCATTTTAGTTTTATTCCTTTTTCGGAAAATCGAAGATTCAGAAATTTGGATTTTCAAATTTCCGAAATTTTAAAATTTTGCATTTCAAATTTCCGAAATTTTAAAATTTTGCATTTCAAATTTCCGGAAATTCGAAAATTCAAAAATCTGAAAAAAAGAAAGAAAAATCTGTAAAATTCGAAATAACTAACTAATAATAACTAACTATTAAATTATAGGTATTGGAATTTCCTTTCAAATTTGGCTGTTTGTGAACGTAACAAATACAAATTTATCTGAAGTTACGAATTATCCGAAATAACGAATGCCGCATATAAACAAATGCAATGGAACAAATTAATAATAAAAATAATAATAAAAAGGTTTTATTATTATTATTTATTATTATTAGATCATTACGTTCCATACGTTTAGATACAGCATTCATTATTTCAGATAATTCGTAACTTCAGATAAATTCGTACTCGTTACGTTCACTAACAGCCAAATTTGAAGGGAAATTCCAATACCTAATATTCAATATTTATTATTAGTTAGTTATTATTTCAGATTTTCGGGTTTTCAAATTTTTAGACCTTCATCCTTTAGAATTTTCAGATTTTCATTCTTATTTTTTCCTAATTTAGAATTCAAATTTTCCAATTTCCGAATTTTCGGAAATTTGAAATTCGAAATTTCGGAAATTGAAAAATTCGGAAATTCGTAATTAACGAATTTGTCAAAATGTATTAAAAATCGAATTCGGAACTAAACGAATTGCAAATGTCTACTAATTATTTCCCTGGTGCCTCAACCAACCATATCACTGCCTTACATGTGAACTGACCCTGGCCTGTTTATCGACTATAGCTCTGCCTGCCGTCTGCATTGTTTATCCACCATGTTTTTGCCTTTCACGTGAACTGTCCCTGGGACTGTATTGACTATGCCTCTGCCTACCATCTATTTCTGCCTTTTACCTGCACTGACCTTGGCCTGTTGACCATGTTTTTGCCTGCCACTTGGACAGATTTTTCACACTGCTACACAGGGGTCTCACATATGTGAGGGGCTCCAGAATAATGTTCTGAGTTGAGAAAACAAGCTTTTGGTTTTCTCCATGTTTTGTAATTCCCAGAACAGGGTCTGGAGTCCGGAGGCTTCAAAGCGATTTCGGTGAGAGAAGCCTCTACCCCATCCCCATTCTTTCTTGACTGAGGCCCTAAGCTTGATGGTCCTGCCTGTTGCCTGGACCAATACTTTGGCTGTACTGATCATATCCCTGCCTGTTGCCCGTACTAACTATGGACAGTATTCCTGCCTGCTGCATGGACGATACTTTCACTGCTGTTGAACACATCCCTGCCTGCTACCTGGACCAATGCTTTGGCTGCTATGACAGTATCTCTACCTGTACTGACTATGGACAGTATTCCTGCCTGGTGCCTATTTTGCTGTTGCTGTCCACGTTTCCGCCTGCTGCCTGGACCGATGCTCTCCTCTGTGGACTACTGCACTAATAAAACCACAGGTAATCTTTTGTTTAACCTTCGCTCAGCAGAATTTATTTTGGTTTGCAATTGGTATGTACAGTAAATGCTATCTGTTAGAAATATAAGGGCCTTCACAATGTGATAGGTTGTCAGGAATTTATGTGTGTAATTTATATCCCTAGAACACCTGGAGGTGCTACTTGGATGTTGAGCCTATCTATGTGGCTAGTCTGTGTAAAAGTCTCACACATGTGGTATCACCATATTCAGGAGGAGTAGCAGAATGTATTTTGGGGTGTAATTTTTGATATGTACATGCTATGTGTGAAATATCAATTTTTTTTGTTTTATTTTTGTTTTTTTACACAAAGTTGTCAATTTATTTATTAAGTTTTCACTTTTTTCCCCACATTTTCCAAAAACTTTTGGAAAAAAAATGACATGTTCAAAAGACTCATAATGCCTCATAGAATATACCTTATAAGGTATTTGCTTTCCAAAATGGGGTCATTTTGTGGGCGTTTCCATTGTACTGGTGCTCCAGGGCCTTCAAAAGCATGATAGTTAGTAAGAGAATTATATGTATAATTTATGCTCCTAGAACTCCTGGAGGTGCTATTTGGATGTTGGGCCACCGTATGTGGCCAGGCTGTGTAAAAGTCTCACACATGTGGTATCGCCATACTGCTACTCGATGTAGCAGAATGTATTTTGGGGTGTCATTTTTGGTATGTACATGCTGTGTGATTGAAAAATCTTATAAATTGACACCTTTGTGTAAAAAAAAAAAAAAAAAAACACGTTTTCATTTTCTTTCTATTTTTTCCAAAAACTTGTGTAAAAAAATAAAATAATAATTACATGTTTAAAAGACTCATAATGCCTCATAGAGTATACCTTGGTGTGTTTTCTTTCCAAAATGGGGTAATTTTGTGGGTAATTCCACTGTCCTGGAAGGGCCTTTAAAAGTGTGATCGTTAGGAATAAAATTAGATGTGTCATTTATGCTCCTAGAACGTCTGGAAGTGCTACTTGGATGTTGGGCCTCTGTATGTGGCCAGGCTATGTAAAAGTCTCACACATGTGGTATCGCCATACTCAGGAGGAGTAGCAGAATGTATTTTGGGGTGTCATTTTTGGTATGTACATGCTGTGTGCTAGAAATATCTTAAAAATGGCAACTTTGAGTAAAAAAATAGTTTTCAGTTTCTTTCCACTTTTTCCGAAAATGCTCAGGAGGAGTAGCAGAATGTATTTTTGGTTGTAATTGCAAGTATGCATGTGCTGTGTGAGAGAAATAACTTGTTATTATGACAAATTTGTGTAAAAAAAAAAAAGAAAAGAAGAAAAGACTTCAAGAATTGTGGGAAAAATTTACAACTTCAAAAAAACTCACCACGCCTCACCATGACTCACAGTCCAATACATTGGACTGTCTACTTTCCAAAAAATTGTAATTTGGGGGGTATTTTTAGTGTTCTGGCTTGTTAGTATCTCATGAAATGAGATGCAAATTTTCAAGATTTTCAATGATTGGCACCATAGCTTGTAGACTCTATAACGTTCACACAGACTAAATAATATACACTAACTTGGGTTATTTTTTACCAAAGATATGTAGCAGTATAAATTTTGGCCCAAATTTATGAAGAAAAATTACTTATTTGCAAAATTTTACAATAGAAACTAAATTTTTCTCAAATTGTCTGCTCTTTTTTTCGGTTATATCACAACAAATAAAAAAACCAGTGGTGATTAAATACCACCAAAAGAAAGGTCTATTTGTGAGAATTTTTTTTTATAAAAATGTAGTTTGAATGACAATTACTCAGCCATGCTACACTGTACCCAAAGTGTGAGCACTGAAAGCTGAAAATTGGTCTGGGAAGGAAGGGTGTATAAGTGCCCTGTATTGAAGTGGTTAAAAAGAAAAAGTGTACATTTAAGTGAGACTTGAGTGCAAAAACGCATTACAGTATGTTCAATGGGGCCTATTCTCATTAATGAGACTCAGCACGGTGCGACTTTGGAAAAGGTTTCTGTGCTACTTTCATGCTATTTACAGTGCGATTTGACGCCATATCATATGCAAAGTCACATCAAAGTCTCAGTACTTAATTACTTAATTAATTAATTGCTTTGCAGCATTGTGAACTGAGCCTTATTGTCTAGGTAAGCAAGAAAAGTAGCTAGATTAAATTCTAACACAGTATTTATCTGTGGAAACATAGTAACAAATTGGTTAGAGGCAGTTTAGTGAAGACATACTAACAAATTGTTAAAAAAATAAAAATGTTCTTCGAGCATATAATAGCAAGTGTGTGGAGAATTTGATAAAAGAAAGGCATGTAGTGAAATATATGTCAAAGCATGACTGTATATGTAAAAGTGTTACTGATTCAGCTATGAGTGGAGGACATACGTACAGATTGTAATGTTTGTGGAATGCCTGTTTCAGCGCGAAATCAGCAGCACTCAAACACTGTTGGAGCCAGACTTTAAAGCCCCATTCACACCTCAGTGTTTTGTAGTTTGAAGCTCAAAGCTCCAAAACGCTGGAGGAGAAAAAAAAATTATTCTATGGAGTTAGTTCACATCTCCACTCCATGTCACCTGAGGCCAAACATTTGAAGCTCAGAAAAGCTCTGGGGCTTCTTTTGTAGCTCAGATTGGGCAGATTTGTGCGTTTTTGGTGCACTTTTATTCCCATAGAAATGAATAGAAACACGCCATTTACGTGTTTTGTTGCGTGTTTTTGCTCAAATAAAAAAAATAAAAAAATTGTAATATACAGTTACATAGTTAGTCAATTTGAAAAAAAGACACAATTCCATAATGTTTAACAAACAAACAAAAAAATACAAACCCATATACACAATCCTTCATCCACATTTGATCCAGAGGAAGGTGAAAAACCCCAGCACAGCATGCTCCAATTTGCTACAGCAGGGGAAACATTTCCTTCCTGATCCCCTGAGAGGCAATTGGATTTTCAACTTTACCTATAAATGTTAGTACCCAGTTATATTGTGTACATTTAGGAAAGAATCCAGGCCTTTTTTAAAGCAATCTACTGAGCTTGCCAAAAACACCTCTGCGGTTCGGCACCAATTTCATTTAGTAAATCTCTTTGCCTTCCAAATCAGGTAAAGAGTACTAAATGAAATGTTTTTTTTTTTTTTTTTTTTTGTTACCTTGTAATTGAAGACTTCCGGTCTTCTCTCTCTGCGGCGGCGGGCGGGGTCTCTGCGTCGATCGTCGTCACGCCGCACTGTCTCCTGGGATCTGGTGTCATTGATCCCAGGAGTCAGTGTGGGCATCTTCCGAAATCTCGCGAGATTTCGGCCACATCTTCCGAAATCTCCCGAGATTTCGGCCACATCTGCCGAAATCTCGTGAGATGTCGGCAGATGTGCCGTTACTTCGCACGCGCGAGTAACGGCGGTGCATGCTGGGCCATCAACAGTGCCTGTGGGGTTTCACATGCCCACAGGCAAGATGGACCCCAGCAGACAAGAAGAAGACAAGAAGAAGATGAAGACGAAAACCGGCGGCGATCGAGATGGAACATGGAACAGGTAAGTCCCCCAATTGAGCTATATGCCCTAGGCATATAGCCCAAAAAAAAAAAAAAGTGTGCAGAGTGCACAACCGCTTTAAGGACAGAGCCTCGTTTTGAGATTTTGTGTTCACAAGTTAAAATCATTATTTTTTTTTGCTGGAAAATTACTTAGGACCCCCAAACATTATATATATAAATATAAATATAAATATATAATGTATACATATATATATATATATATATATATATATATATATATATATATATATATATATATATATATAATTTTCTAACATCCTAGAGAATAAAATGGCTGTCTTTGCAATACTTTCTGTTACACCGTATATGCGCAGAGGTCTTATGCCTCATACACACGATCGTATTTTCCGTCAACAAATGTTGGATGTGAACTTGTTGGCTGAAAGTCTGACCGTGTATATGCTCCATCGAACATTTGTTGTCGGACTTTCCGCCAACAAATGTTGGCTAGCAGGTTCTCAAATTTTCCGCCAACAAAACATTGTTGTCGGAATTTCCGATTGTGTGTACACAAGTCCGACTCACAAAAACTCACGCATGCTCAGAATCAAGCGAAGGAGCCGCACTGGCTTTTGAACTTCATTTTTCTCGGCTCATCATACGTCTTGTACGTCACCACGTTCCCACGTTCGTAATTGTTGGCCAACATTTGTGTGACCGTGTGTATGCAAGACAAGTTGAAGCCAACATCCTATGAACAAAAATCCATGGTTTTGTTGTCGGAATGTCCGATCCAATTGTTTTTGAATAAAAAAATAAGACAACAGTAAAGTTAGCCCAATTTTTTATATTGTGAAAGATAATGTTACGCCGAGTAAATTGATACCCAACATGTCACGTTTCAAAATTGCACCCGCTCGTGGAATGGCGACAAACTTTTACCCATAAAAATCTCCATAGGCGATGTTTAAAAAATTCTACAGGTTGCATGTTTTGAGTTACCGTTTTCATATGCGGGCGCTGCTCATGTATGAGTTTGCTTCTGCACGCGAGCTCGGCGGGACAGGGCTCCATAACTTATTTATTTTTTTCTTATTTATTTTACTTTATTTTTACACTGTTTTTAAAATAAATTGTGTCACTTTTATTCCTATTACAAGGAATGTAAACATCCTTTGTAATAGAAAAAAAGCATGACAGGACCTCTTAAATATGAGATCTGGGGTCAAAAAGACCTCAGATCTCATATTTATACTAAAATGCAATAATAAAAAAAAAATAATAAAAAAAATTAAAAATATGTCCCTTTAGGAGCTATGGGCGGAATTGACGCTTTGACCTCGCTTCCGCCCTGCAATGGTATGGAGCCGAGCGGGGGGCCATCTTCCCCTCTGTCAGCTCCATACCACAGACCGAGAAGGATCCGCCACTACCGACGGCTCCGGTAAGTGGCTGAGGGCACTGGAGCGTGGCGGAGAAGGGGCCCTCTCCCACCGCGATAAAAGTGATCTTGCGGCGAATCCACCGCAGAGACCACTTTTATCTGAAAGCCAACCGCCCGCTGAAGAAGCTAGCTGGCCATACCAACGATATTCCTCTTCAAACAGCCGACATATAACGATGGCAGTCGGTCGGCAAGTGGTTAATTCTTTTTTCCTCAAGACTTAAAGAGTGCCTCCTTGTCTTCTGATGACCTTAAAGTGAATAACTCAACACCACGTTCACTATATGGACCAATTATATATTTGTACATGTTGATCATATCCCCCTTAATCTCCTCTTATCAAGAGGGAATAAATTCAGTTCCTCTAATCTTTCCTCATAGCTGATCTCCTTCATGCCTCTTATCAGTTTGGTTGTCCTTTTCTGCACTTTCTCCAGTTCCCCAATATCCTTTTTGAGAACTGGTGCCCAAAACTGAACTGCATATTCCAGATGAGGTCTTACTAATGATTTGTACAGGGGTAAAATGATATCTCTCTCTCTGGAGTCCATACCTCTCTTAATACAAGAAAGGACTTTGCTCGCTTTGGAAACCGCAGCTTGGCATTGCATGTATTATTGAGCTTATGATCTACTAAAACCCCCAGATCCTTCTCCATTATTGATTCCCCCAATTGTACTCCCCCTAGTATGTATGATGCATGCATACTCTTAGCCCCAAGTGCATAACTTTACATTTATAAACATTAAACCTCATTTGCCACTTAGTTGCCCAATTAGACAGAGCATTGAGGTTGGCTTGTAAATTGGAGACATCATGTAAGGACGTTATGCCACTGCATAGCTTAGTGTCATCTGCAAAGACAGAAATGTTACTTTTAATCCCAGACCTTATATCATTTATAAAGATATTAAAAAGTGAGGGTCCCTACACTGAACCTTGGGGTACACCACTGATAACCTTAGACTCATTCAGAGTAAGAGTCATTAACCACTACTCTCTGAATCCTGTCTTTTAGACAGTTTTCTATAATTTACAAATTCATCTTTCCAAGCCTGTAGACTTTACCTTACACATGAGCCGGGTGTGGGGAGTCAAACGCTTTTGCAAAATCCAAGTATACCATGTTCACAGCCACCCTTCTGTCCAAGGTGTTACTTATATGAATAAATACATGTAAAATAATAATCTATTGGCAAATAAAAAAATGCCAAAAAACGCTATAAAAAAAAAGAAAAATCGCAAATTGCGCATAAAAACTAGTCCAAAGTCGCACATAAAAATGCACAAAATAACGCCGGAAAAATTCTATGCTCAGGTGTGAATGCAGCCTAAAGCGGAAATAAACTCTTTATCAACATTATCTATTTTTAACCGGCGCACGACGATATACGTCGGCAGAATGGCACGGACAGGCAGGAGGGCGTATATATAAGTCCCTCCTTTAAGCCGTCCGTGCCTTTGGGAGCGCGCCGGTCGGACCCCCGTGAGGCCGCTCGCGGGTCCCGCGGACTCGATCGCCGCGGGGACACCCGCGATCGTCTCACGGGAAGGCAGAACGGGGAGATGCGGAAATAGACAGCATCTCCCCGTTCTGCCTAGCAACTAGTGACGCCGATCTCTGCTCCCTGTGATTGGAGCAGAGATCAGCATTCACTAGCTGACAGCCACGCCCCCCCACAGTAATAAACACACCCCTAGGCATACTTAACCCCTACACTGCCCCTTGTGGTTAACCCCTTCACTGCCAGTGTCATTTATACAGGAATCAATGCATTTAAATAGCATTGATTGCTGTATAAATGACAATGGTCCCAAAAATGTGTCAAAAATGTCCGATGTGTCCGCCATAATGTCGCAGTCACAAAAAAAAAATCGCAGATCGCCACCATTACTAATAAAAAAAAAAAAAATTATTAATAAAAATGCTATAAAAACTATCCCCTATCTTGTAAACGCTATAACTTCTGCGCAAACCAATCAATAATCGCTTATTGCGATTTTTTTTACCAAAAATATGTAGAAGAATACGTATCGGCCTAAACTGAGGAAAAAAATGTTTTTTTATATATTTTTGGGGATATTTATTATAGCAAAAAACAAAAAATAATGTGTTTTTTTTCAAAATTGTCGCTCTTTTTTGTTTATAGCGCAAAAAATAAAAACCGCAGGGGCAATCAGATACCACCAAAAGAAAGCTCTATTTGTGGGAAAAAAAGGATGTCAATTTTGTTTGGGAGCCACGTCGCACGACCGCGCAATTGTCAGTTAAAGCGACGCAGTGCCGAATCGCAAAAAGGGGCCTGGTCCTTTGGCTGCAAATTGGTCCGGTCTGAAAGTGGTTAATCCTTATACACTATTGCAGACACTACAAGGCTGACTTCTACAAATAATGAGCGCTCCTGTGTGCAGCGAAATCAACAAATAGATAAAAATTAGACGATCATAAAATGATCGTAAAATATGTGTCTATGTGCGTATAAATAAAAATTATATAAATATACAGTAGAAAATCCAACTTAAGATAAAATCTCAGCAGCTGCCACAAATAATTGTTAAAAACAAATTAATACAATGGATATTGCTGTGTGCACAATCTAAAACCTGAAACAGTCTAAATCATGCGCTGACTGCGCTAGAGACCCAGTTCTAATAATCACCAATGTATGTTATGGTCCATATAGTAGAGCTGTTTTTTTTTAAAATCCAATCACTGTCATAACTTCAATAAATATTAGTTTAAAGAAATGTTCATATATATTGTGGTTTGAATTTTTCTTCTATGTTCAAAATAGTGTGGTCTATGTGATTAACACGGCATAGATGCTATATCCGGTCCCAGTTATCTTCGTTATACATCAGCATACACAGAACAATCCCCCTATGTCTTAAATTCTTACCAGACTTAGGTGGGTTAAAGGCATGTAATGTATGGAAGCTGGCTTCTCCATTGGTGCTCACTCTAAAGCCCCATACACACGGTCGGACTTTTTCATGGATTCTGTCCGATCGGACAAGGTTGTTGAAAAATCAGACCGTGTGTATGCACCATCGGACAGTGTTCGTCGGTTTGACCGACGGACAAAGTCTTATCTCCTGCTGGAAATCTTTGCCGTCAACACGGTCCGATCACACCAAATCCGATCGTGTGTACGGTTGTCCGACCGGACAAAGTGCCACGCATGCTCAGATCACATTACAAGACCAAAGCTATTGGCTACTAGCCTCTACGTAGTCCCGTCGTAGGCAACAAACGTCACCGCGTTCAGAATGATCGGATTTTCCGACAACTTTGTCCGACCGTGTGTACGCAAAACCAACATCGGACAAAGTATGACGGACCTGGTCCGCGGATTGTCCGACCGTGTGTATGGGGCTTTAGGCTGGGCTGCAGGTGGGTGGATCAGCTTCTAAGGGCTCTTTCACGCGGGGCGGATCAGTGCTGATCCGCCCCGTGGATATCCGCTTGCTCAGCGGGGATCGCTGGAGCGATCTCCGCTGAGCAGGAAGATGACAGGTCCGTCTCTGCACACAGAGAGCGCCGCTCTCCCCTAAGGAAGATCGGGTGACGACAGACCGTAGAGTCCGTCGTCATCCGATCCGCTCTGCAGACGGATGAAAAAATAGGGTTTTCCTCCATCTGCAGAAACGGAGCATAGCGGACACGGACGAGTTTGGGTGTCAGCGGATGCTCATCCTCTGACACCCGCTATCCCATAGGGATACATGTATGTCCGTTTTTCATCCGAAAACGGAAGGATGAAAAACGGACATACGGACCGTCCGTGTGAAAGAGCCCTTAGGCAGGCTCATTCATATGTTATAAGGAGATAAAAGAGCACCATAGCGTAATCCCCTTTAAAAGTTTATTAAATTAAAAAATCCGAACCCCCCTTGTAGCAAGTCAACTTACAAAGGCACACAGAAAAAACAGCATTCAATAAGTTCTTAGGTGATCAAGGTGCTTCCTCCTTCTGATACACAGCGCGATACACCTTTGAGGCTGAATTCCTCAATGAGTGTGTGGTCTCTGATCGTGTAGTTTAGTCACACCCAGACGCGTTTCATCCCCTAGGATATCATCAGTGGGCGTGACTCACTATAACTTTCACCTTCTCCGTTCTGAGCCTCCGGAGAAACTGGAGTATCACCGGCACCGGAGGAAAGGCGTAAGCCAGGGGTGCCCAACCAGTGGCCCTGGGGCCACATGTGCCCCGCAGAGCCCTCTGATGTGGCCCGCAACCTCCTTCTCTGGGATGACTAGTTGGTAAGCCAGGATTGCAGGTTGCCAACCAGCCATCCCAGAGCATCAGTGTTGTGAATGAAGCCAGCGGTAGAGGAAGCAAGCGGCTTCAGAGCAGAGCCGCATAAGCCGATGCTGTATAGTGCCGCCTCCTGTCATAGGCGGCGCAATACCAAATGCACTCTGCATACAGCAACAGCCGGTGATACCAGAATGGAAGACGGTTATTAAAGGTAGGTTTATTACTAAAATCACTGTGTATATATGGTGTGACGATCCGGGGTGATTAAGCTCTAGTGGTGCATTCGAATTGAAGGAATCGTGTCAGTCCGACTGCATTTTCAAGGGCATGGCAGCCCATTTTTTTCAAAATAAACAAAGTTCAAAAATAAACATTGAAATCCCTCGCAGGGGTATTCAGCATTACAGTCCTGCCTCAGAACAAACAGCATTCAGCCTTCCTGGCTAAAAATGCAGCACTCCTGCTCAGGCCTTACACCTTAGGCCTTGGTCTGTCTTCCCCAGACCTGACGTTCAGCACCTCTGTGCTTGCAGCTTCATGCTGCACTAGCTCCCTCCTGACTCCTAGGCCAGAACTCCGGTCTGCTGGGTGGAGCTGTCTCCAAGGATGAGCACTGACCTCTATTCCTGGGATGATTATGAAGCCAGCGCACAGGTGTGCAATTAGCAAGCCTACCAAAATCAGGCATACACTGCTCATATGCACCTGTGACATGGGGTTGCGTCTCCACAATGGGCTTATCTGTTTTGCAGTGGTTACTGAGATGCTTTCAAACTGATCCACATGTGTAGTGCAGTGCACCTACAGCTTACATAGACTTCTGGTTTTACCTGCGGGTTTGGTGAGCTTTCAAAAAGTGCAGCATGCCTACAGGATATAATAGAATTCTATGGCAAAGTGCAGCTAACCTGCAGGAAACCCGCAGGTGCACTGCGCTACCAGTTAGAGCACAGACTATCAGTGTAAAAACAGTCTTAGGTGCCTTTCACACGATCAGTCCGACCCAATTGGACCCTCCTTTCACCTCTATGAAGACTTGTGTCTGTTTACACCTGCCTACCTCCAATCTGATCTGCCAAAAAAACAGAAGTGGATCTGTCCCCTTCTATCTGATCGGATCGGAGGGCCCATAGAGTAGAGCAGGCTGTGCGTGTCCACTTTGCATATGCAGAGTGGACATGGACCTGTCATCTGCCCGCTCCGCTCATTGTGGCCCATGACTGGTTACTAAGTCGTTTAAGTGGCCCTCTCTCTTCAAAAGGTTGGGCACCCCTGGCATAAGCCTTGTGGAACCTCCACTGGTCCATGAGAGCATCTATCCCATACACCTGAGGGTCTCGGAAACCTTGAGTAATACTTGGTCAACTTGCAGTTGCACGGTGATGCAAAGAGGTCGACTTCTGGAGAAAGGAAGTCCGCCTGTACATTCTGGATCCCAGGTATGTAAACTGCTGAGATTTTGGACAAGTTCCTTTGAGCCCAGCTCATGATTGGCTCCACCTCCTGTAGTAGGGACCAGCTGCGGGTTCTGCCCTGTTTCCTTATGTAGGCCAACGCGGTTGTGTTATCCAACCTGAGCATCACTGAGGAGTTCTTAGTCAGATGATGGAACGCTAGAAGCACCTGAAAGGCAGCCCGCAGTTCCAGGATGTTGGACACAATCCCAAGAGAAGGGGAGTTCCATCTGCCCTGTGCTACTTGTGATAGGCAATGAGCACCCCAGCCCTTGTTGCTGGAATATGAGGTTATCATGACCCATGTGATGGGAATGGTCAAGTGGCAATTACGAAGATTTTTCCCTTGGAGCCACCAAAGGAGAAACGCTCTCATAGCTGGAGAAAGGTGGATGCACTGGCTCTTGCTGTTGGACCTCTATTGTTGGAGGAACCCTTTTTGGAAGGGCCGTGTGTGCCACTGTGCCCACTTCACCATGGGAATAGTTTTATTTTATCTAGCAGTGCCCAATAGTGCCACAACAGTTCCACAACAGTGCCACAACAGTGCCATCTGTCATCTGTACCACCTGTGCCACCTCTGTGCTACACCAGTGCCACCTGTGCACATCAGTGCCACCTGTGCCCATCAGTGCTCATCAGCGCCACTGCAGTGCCACATCAGTGCCGCCTGTGCCCACCAGTGCTGCCTGTGCCCATCAGTGCTGCCTGTGTGCCCATCAGTGCCGCCTGTGTGCTAATCAGTGCCACCAGAGCCACACCAGTGCAACCAGAGCCACTACAGTGCACACCAGTGCAACCTGTGCCCATCAGTGCCACCTGTGCCCACCAGTACCGTCTGTGCCCGCCTGTGCCGCCTGTGCCCACCAGTGCTCTGCAGTGCAGCATCACCAGCCACCAGTAGGGAAAAAAAATATTTTACTAGCGAGGAGGCCTACCAGCTTCTAAGTATGACCGATGAGAGCAGCAGGGAGCTCTCTGAGTCTCATTCGGATTCGGCCTATGAGCCCGTTACAAGCAGCGGGTCGAGAGCAGTGCCGTCCACCTCGAGAGCAGTGCCGTCCACCTCGAGAGCACTACAACAAAGGCCAAGCACCAGTAGGGTGTCATCTCAGCCCCAAAGGGATAGGGGCCATGCCAGCCTTCCCTATGCCCTTCAAAACCCCCTGTGGCTTCCCCCTAAGGCCCCTTTCACACTGGGGCGGGGAGCCGCGGTGATGGTAAAGCAGCGCTATATTTAGCGCTGCTTTACCGTCGTTTTAACCGCGGTTTTCGGCCGCTCGCGGTGCGGTTTTACCCCCGCGAGCGGCCGAAAAAGGGTTAGAGACCCCCCGCAGAGCACCGCCGTAGCGGCGCTTTGCGGCGGTATTGCCGCGGTGTCCCATTCTAATCAATGGGAAGGAGCGGTATAGGAGCGGTGAACACACCGCTCCTATACCGCTCCAAAGATGCTGCTAGCAGGACTTTTTTTGTCATCCTGCTAGCGCACCGCTCCAGTGTGAAAGCCCGCCGGCTTTCACACTGGAGTTAAAGGGGCCGGATTTTTTCATGCGGTGAACAGGCGCTATTTTTAGCGCTGTACCGCATGAAAAACGCCCCGGTGTGAAAGGGGCCTAATTCCGGGGCAACAAATATCCCCCTTTCACCGCCCAGCCAGGTGTCCAGGTGAACACCGATGATTTTTGCCATGCTTGATTTTTTTCATTTGATTTTCACCGAAGACTTACTATCGTCCATTGTGGCCCAGTGCAACCTCTACGCACAGAAGCACATAGTAAGCAACCCTGGCTCTAGTTACGCCCATCCCTTTGAGTGGGGAGAACTAACCGTAGAGGAATTCAAAATTTTCTTAGGCCTAACTTTCACTATGGGACTCATAAAAAAACAAACAATTGTACTCCTATTGGTCTACCAAACCCATCCACCACATGCCTCTCTACATTATTAGGGAAGTATGGTAAACGTAATTCTCATTTCCTGTTATTTTCCTCCACATCCCATGGTCATTTTCTTTCCACATTTTCCAAAAACTTCTGGAAAAAAATGAACCGTTCAAAAGACTAAGTATGCCTCATAGATTATACGTTGGGGTGTTTGCTTTCCAAAATGGGGTCACTTTGTGGGCGTTTCCATGGTCCTGGTGCTCCAGGGCCTTCAAAAGTGTAATAGGTGGTAAAGAGATTAGATGTGTAATTTTATGCTCCTAGAACGCCTGAAGTTGCTACTTCAATGTTGGGCCTGTGTATGTGGCCAGGCTGTGTAAAAGTCTCACACATGTGGTATCGCCATACTCAGGATGAGCAGCAGAATATATTTTGGGGTTTCATTTGTGGGATGTACATGCCATGTGAGATAAATAACCTGTTATAATGACAATTTGGTGTGAAAAAAAATAAAAATAAAAAAAGTCTTAATTTCTCAAAGAATTGTGGGAAAAAAATGACAACTTCAAAAAACGAACTGTGCCTCATACTAACTGCCTTGGAATGTCTACTTTCCAAAAAGGGGTAATTTGGGGGGTATTTGTACTTTACTGGCTTGTTAGGATCTCAAGAAAGGAAATGAGCTGTCAGTACATCAGGTGTGATCAAATTGATACATTTTCAGTGATTGGCACCATAGCCTGTAGACCCTATAACTTTCACACAGACTAAATAATATCCACTAATTTGGGTTATTTTTTACCAAAGATATGTAGCAGTATACATTTTTGGCCAAATGTATGAAGAAAAATTACTTATTTGCAAAATTTTTGGTCTTTTTTCATTTATAGCAAAAAAAATAAAAAACCCAGAGGTGATCAAATACCACCAAAAGAAATCTCTATTTGTGCGAAAAAAAGGGCGAAAATTTCATATGGGTACAGTGTTGCATGACTGAGTAATTGTCATTCAAATTGTGAGAACACTCAAAGCTGAAAATTGGTCTGGTTATTAAGGGGGTTTAAGTGCCCAGTGGTCAAGTGGTTAAATTACAGTGTGTCATGCTATCTATAGAGATTGGAAATGAGATTAAGCAGACACAACTTTAAATCAGATCCCTGGGTACCATGATTGTTTTGCGATCTATATTGTCCCTTTACATGTAATGTGCCTTTATGTGCTAGACTTGGTGCAGGAAATGTGTTAAACTAGTTCCTCATACCATCCCTCAATACTACAGCTCTAGCTGTTCTTCCAGGCAATGGCCAACATCAGGAGCGAGTCCGATGTAGCAGTGTTGTGTCTCTGCTCATCTCTCCATTGCCTGTCAGGAAGTACAACCCTTTGATGGTACCCAGAGTTGGGCTTTAAAAGGGCATGAGCAGGCACTTCAATGTATGTAAACAAAGGTGTGTGTATATATATATATATATATATATATATATATATATATATATATATATATATATATATATAAAACATAAAACAAAATTGATCTAAAATCACTTTAAAGCCATAATTCACACAGTGTTTTACTGCTCATTTCCCAAAAATGAATCCCATTTATTCTACAGTATTTGTGCCTGTTCACACTTGTATGCACAGTCGCCACTCAGTCGATGGAATGAGCCTTATTAAATAGATAGGAAAGTATATCATATTTACTTCTTTTTAAACTTTTTTTTTTACATTTCTTCAGTTACTTCCTCCTTTTCAGGCCTAGGCTTCAGGAGGGGAGGAGGGGTTTTCTCAGCTAAGCACACCCTCCTGCCTGCCTGAGCGAAGGGCAGCTGGATTCCAATGCTACATGAATCATCTGTCCTCACTCAAGATGGCCACGGCCAGAAATGATAGGGGGAGTTCGTCAAAGTGATTTATCAGCACCATAAAGCATGAGGACATGGATGGATGGGAGAGTTTGCTTTGAATATTACAAATTAGATAAATAGCCTTTTTAGTTTGTGGAGCTCAGATGCAGTGTAGTTTTGCTTTAGGTAGGCCATATATTATACAAGTTTGCTTTAGTTTTACCTTCAACTATGTAGTGCAAGGGCCTGCCTGATTGCATACAAATTAAAAGTGTTTAGGTTTGACCTCATAGTATACGGTCTTGGCAAATCTAAAGAAAGATTGTACAAGAAAATGATATACAGGGGTCCCCGACTTACAAACGCTCGACCTACGAACCTCTCCTACTTACGAACCGGGCGCTGTGGGGACCCTCTGCCATTTTGCGCAGACCCTCGGCCGTTCTGCGCATGTGCGGCCAGACGGAGCCTCGGAAAATGACGGCAAACATCGGAAATGTCCGTAATTTGCTGCGCATGCGCAGAACGGCATTCGACGGAACCTCAGAAATGTCCGTAATTGTCGTTCTGCGCATGCGCGGCCCACTTACGAACATTTCTGATTTACAAACAGGAGGACTGTCCCTAACGGGTTCGTAACCCGGGGACCCCCTGTAATGTATGGCCAGCCATACACTCAAAAAAATACATGAGTTTTTATTTTAATCGTCTCTGATTGGGCGTGTTGAGGAGTGGTGACACCACGTTTTCCACCTCAACCAGTCAGAGAAAGTTTTGCATTTATTCAAGTGGCCAACCTCCTGTGTTCAGAATGCTTCTAGATGTGGGACTTGGAAGCAATTGCTGTTCACTGGAGTAAAGCTGTCTACTTCAATGATTTCCAATTTACAGGAACATCGGTCAGGTATGGTATATGCATAGTTAGACCAATGTAACTATGTATAAAATACACATACCTGGGTTTCTTCTTTTGCTATAGTGCGAGGTCAATATTATTTAATTTTTAATGGTTTTAAAATGGTATTTTGTATAGATTGTACAATTTGTGCATAATATTTCTTTATACATAATCATTCAGTACAGGTTATACTAGTCAGAAAGGCTTTCAAAAACACTGGAGTTTTCTAAGGCTGGATTCACACCTATGCATTTCTACTGCTTTTTGCAGATTTTCACTACAGAACGTGTTCCATAGGAAACCATGTTAAATGGACTGTAGTGCAAATCTGCAAAATGCAAAAATGCATAGGTGTGAATCCAGCCTAAAGTGCAAGGAGAATTAAAAAAAGAAAACACCTGATTGGATGATTGAAGTCAGCAGAGCTTCACCTCACTGGGCTAAGAGATAATGCCATTGAAAAGTGAAAATTCACCTTTTTATATGAACAGCCCATACTGTATACTCCTTCAGTAAATCAACTCCAAAGTCTCTAGCTGAGACCTAAAATGGAGCAATACAAAGGGAGTGGGAATGAGAAGGGAGAGTAGCTGCCCTGACTCATTCAACGGTGAGTGTCATTTTCATCTTTAGCTACCAAACTCTGTAAACAACAGGAGCAAAGGAATATAAGAAAAATGTAAAAGGGAAAAGATCCACCTGCTGGCTGTAAATAATATACTCATATAAAATATTTCATATTTACCGACTTTTTCGGCAACCTCTTTGCAGTCACTTCATACAAACATAGAAAAATTATGGTGGTCCATCAAGTCTGGCTGTTATTTTTTATTTTTTTATATATAGACTTCCTGTCTACATGTGCTTCAGAGACGGCTGTAAGGCATTTCTAAAGGCCGGTTTCCAGATGGTGACAACAGGGGACCATGCCTTTATAATGTGTTGAAATGGGCACATGTAGCTTTCAGTGGAGAGGTGATAACTAGGAAACACTGACAGAGGGCTGCCACCTTATAATAGAAAGTGCCTGAATAAGGACTTTTATTGCTGGATCATTAGGCATAGTTTTAATAAAACCTGCAGATTACAAATATTGAAAATCACTTTTGACTTTACATGCAAAGCTTAGGACCTATTACCATGCTTTACAAATTAAGTATGGCACCCCACACACAAACCTGACAAATGTTCTATCTTCTCCACCACTATAGTCAAAACTAACAAAAAAAAAAGTTTCCTTACTTGGTTCTAAGCCACGTTACTATGATACTGTTTATACAGTGGAGAAAAAGAAATAAAGGTTGGGACTTTAAATGAAGCATGCAGCTGGAAAGCAAATAAGCACTGCGTGTCTGTAAAATTAGTTTATTGTTTCATATATCAATACAAATAGAGTCAAACCACAAGTCAAGTAAAAAGTATAGATGGATAATGATAAATTCATATATATACACATACTAAAATGGCAAAGTGGTTCATAGTGACTTGTAACATAGCAATTTCTTGAATCCATATTCACATAGTATATAAGATAAAACATGATTGAGTACAGTATAGTCAAACATGATTGTAAAAATGAGTTGGTAAAGTTCTAAATTGTAAACACATAATTGTAGCATTTAAGGCTCAACGCGTTTCGTGGATTAGTTCCACTCATCAGGAGGGGATGCGAAAGAAGTGTCTAAAAAATATATGAATAAGCAATGGGTCTGACTGAGAAAAAGGAGGAGGGGGGATAGAGGGAAAAAAAATCTACCCATACTTACAAATTAGCTCTGAATATGGAGTACAGTAGTGAGCACTGAAGGTAGACTGGGGACATTGTCTGTCCCGGGAGCTGAGGTGGTATAACCATGGCACAGCAGCGGCAAATCATGAGAGGAAAGATATACCTGGGAATGTGATCCCCACTTAGCAATCATTGGTGATGCATTGTTCATCACCAAAAACATCTGTGAATGACACGTACCTTGGAGATAAGCCTGACATGCAGAGGGAGACCTCTCGTACGGCTCTGGTTCTGGGATCACTGGAGTGGGAACAGTGACCCTCGGAGCACAGTGGGGTATGAGAGCCTGCAGGGTTTGCTTGGCTGAAGATGATGTCCACTTGGCAGCGACAGGAACAGGCTTGGAGCAGCAGGCAGATTACTACTATAGGGTTAGTCCAGTGCTCATCCTATAAAAGTGATATAAAATAAATATGATGTTATAGTGGTAAGCCAGTATCAAAGTAAAGAGCAGGGTAGAGATGATATAACAAGGTGACAAATTGTGCCCGAACAGTGGGGTACTAGTGTGTGTATAGAGAAAAGACTGAACACTAAGGTAAAGTGTATCAGAAGAAAAGAGAAAACGAGGCTACCGCGAATGTTACCTTATGCTTCAATGCCGAGGATATAGTCCAGAATGGTGCACAGTATCCTCAGAAGACACAAGCCAAACAGAGTGCCTGTTCAAACTAAGGGGAGTATATACTGTATACTCCGCTGTGACCACGGTAAACCACCAACGTCATGCTGGTGAATGAATAGAGGGGAGGCACCATCACCTGAGCGAAAGAACCGGTAATTAGTGGCAAAAAGCACTCCCTCATGTGAGACGCCAGATGTCAAAACACAGCATGCCGGCGCCATGGCGTCAATGTAGTCGATGTCATATGTCTGGCGCTGGGACCATGGCATCGATGCACAGCGCATAGTGGGAAGGGGAGGACCCATGGTGCACATCGCTGCTCCTGGGACTGGAGAAACCACAGTGAAACCAAACAGCTCAGCCTACACACCAAATTACACTATACCTTGGATTTAGGTGTAGCGCACCCCTGGGTCTACTGGGAGCAAGGAGGTACCTCCAGAGGCTGGGGGCAAGCTTACATTCACCCCCAGGGCTGAGTCCATGTCTATAATGGGAAGTTTGAACAGCATTTAGGAGCCAGTCACTTTATGTATTTGTAATGCTTTAATAAGGAACTTGGAAGAAGTAGTAGGAGAGAGAGTTAAGCGAGGTTTCAGATATGATTTGCAGATCACTCCCAGACTCCTTGAATCCAAAGGTAAAACAGCTTCCTCTTTTAGCAGATCTTGAATACCTGGATAGGCCTCTGACACAGACCTAGCAGCCGGAAGAATTTCTGGACAAGCCTCTCTCACAGACTTAGCAGCCAGTAGCACTCTTGGATAAGCCTCTTCTCACAGAATTAGCAGCCAGGAGCTAGTTACCACGTTTAGATTGTAGAATAGGATTCAGCTTTACAGTGTCAGAACCTTTAAGCCATCTGGCAACACTGCAAGAGTAGTTTAGATATAGGGGTGTCCTCCAAACGAGTCACCAGGCCATCCTGAGAGACCAGCCTTCATCCTGGCTCTCTCCAGCAAGGGTCCTCCCCTGAATCTCCTCAGCTTGGCTCTGCTTCTTCCACACAGGCAAGACAGCCTAAGGACCACCACAGGATTAGTAGGCCCCAGACAGGCTTCTGGGCCTACTTGCAGAGCTCGCAGCAACACATCCTCGGGCCAGGAGGGCCTCGAGGTAACAGACTGACTAGAGCACATGGCTCTGCCCAATAAATACCCCCTTCCCAGAATTCACAGCGGCCAGGAACCTCCTACTGGGCTGTTTTGGAAAAATAATAATCATTATATAGCTCAACCTAGTTGTAATTCTCATACTGGCCTGTGGTACCAGTGACACCTAGGGCAGAACCAAATAAACGATACAATCAGTAAATGGACGTGACCTGACACACACAATATGAGAGACATGGCGGCCTCCATCCCTAATTAATAGATAGTGGGGAGTGATATTGGGGGACTTTAAATGAGGGTACACCATGTATAGGAGAAAATGACAACATAAAATAAACTTACAGAACATGATTTATTACAGTCTAAAATACATATCAAATGTTTTGTATCAAATACATAGGTAGTCACCAGACTTACACTAAATATGCTGCTACATAGCATGCAATACAAGTAAAGATAGACATGGCAAATATACATGGTATAGTAAATCGATTGAAAGACCAATATAATAAAGAAAAATAACTGTTGGCATCGAGTGGCACTCTATGCATTTCCTGGCATTTCTGAATCAATCTGAGCTGTTTACAGCTCAGCCAAAAACGACATTTACACTATAGCCCGAATTTTAGGAAGAGGGGGCTACATAGGAGATGTGTATGAACATGTATACATTATGTAGAATCAAAGATTAGTACTAGAAAGGACCTATCCTATGTCGTAACCCACAATAGTGCAGGGGAAAGGAAAATTCTGACACATATGTGTATGTATCAGGATTTGCTGTCCATGGGTGCATGCGTCCATCCCTGTATTCATATTGAAAAGGAAAAAAGGGGTTTGGGACTTTAAATGAGGCAAAGGTCGTGTATGGTCAAATGGCTCTATCCCTGATTTGCAAGAAAAATAAAAAAAATGAAAAAAGGTTGGGACTTTAAAGCATGCAGCTGGAAAGCAAATAAGCACTGTGTGTCTGTAAAAATATTTTATTGTTTCATATATCAATACAAATAGGGTCAAACCACAATACACGTACAAAGTATAGATGGATAATGATACATTCATATATATATATATATATATACACATACTAAAATTGCATAGTGAAATAAGCAATGAGTCTGGCTGAAAAAAAGAAAAAAGGGAGGGGAGATAGAGGGGGAAAAAAATATTTTTACAGACACGCAGTGCTTATTTGCTTTCCAGCTGCATGCTTCATTTAAAGTCCCAACCTTTGTTTCTTGCAAACCAGGGATGGGAGCATTTGACCATACACATTTGACCATACACGTCCTATGCCTCATTTAAAGTCCGAAACCCCCTTTTTCCTTCTCAATGTGTATATACAGCGGATAAAATAAGTATTGAACATATCACCATTTTTCTAGGTAAATATATTTGAAAAGGTGCTATTGACATGACATTTTCACCACATGTTGGTAATAACCCATGACTGCACACCAGTGCACAAAGCAAGGTCCAAAAAGACATGGATGATTGAGTTTGGGGTGGAGGAACTTGACTGGTCTGCACAGGGTCCTGACCTCAACCAGATAGAACACCTTTGGGATGAATTAGAGTGGAGACTGACAGTCAGGCCTTCTCATCCAACATGCCTGACCTCACAAATGCACTTCTGGAAAAATGGTCAAACATTCTCATAGACACACTACTAAACCTTGTGGACAGCCTCCCCAGAAAAGTCAAAGCTGTTATACCTGCAAAGGGTGGGCCAACTCAATATTGATCCATACGAACTAAGACCGGGATGCCATTAAAGTTCATGTGCGTGTAAAGTAGGGTGACCAGATGTCCACGGTTTCAGGGGACAGTCCCCGGATTGAGGATACTGTCCCCGGACCAAGTCTGTCCCCCCGGTTTTGTCCCCGGATTTGACTTCAACAGGAGCTGGGGCAATTTTCAAAGATAGTCAGTGCAGAATAAAAAAAAAAAAAAAATCTGAATTACACACCCCGCTCCTACAAGCTTAGGGAGGTGTATTTTTTCCATTATCTGTGTCCCTTTCTGATGATGATGTGCTGGTCAGAGCGGATGGACTATTTCTTCAGTTTCTGGCACATGCCCATTCAGCTCCGCTCACATGTTCTTCTGCCTTGGCTCAAATCCCGGCCAGTCGCCTGCCTTCTTATCTCCTTGCCTTCCCCGGCAGAGTCATTTTCCTCCACTCCCCACCCAATAGTAGCCAGGGCCCGGAGAGTGAGAACTGAGAGGCTGTGAGGCAGGCGGAGGCGGCGACGGGCAGAGAGAGGCAGCTAAGCTCAGCTGACGATGTCCAGCAGCAGGAACAGAGGGGAAGCAGATCCAATCGTGGGGCTACCAGTGCCTTCAAAGCTTCAACACAGGTGTGCTTTGGGGGTGTCTGTGAATAGACTACATTTCACTGTGTCTGTCTCTCTGGCATAATGGATGGTATCAGAACTCACAGGCAGCAGGCACTTATTGGTCATAAGTTAACAAAATCAGCACCCAGCAGCCATGTTATGTGACACACTGTGACAGAGCCAGCCAGAGCCATGATAGAGTGCCTGCTGCCTGTGAGTTATCATAATGCTGATGATTTTAACCAGTTGCCGATCGCCTGATAGCAGATTTACTGCTACAGGGTGGTTGCGCTGCAGAGGATCACTTATATACTTGATCCTGCATTTCTGGGTATCAGAGCCAATCAGTGGATCCGGCGGACTCGCCTATTGGTCTGCCTATGTAAACAAGGCAGTTCACCATTCTGTCAGTGTGGAAGACCTCTATCCTGTGTTCCTGCAAAGCAGGCACAGGGATCTATGTCTTCCCTTAGTAAAAGCACCTCCCCCACAGTGAGAAAACACTTGTTAGGCACACATTTAACCCATTGATTGCCCTAGATGTTATCCCCTTCCCAGCCAGTGTAATTAGTACAGTGACAGTACATATTTTTAGCGCTGATCTCTGTATTAGTGTCACTGGTTCCCACAAAGTGTCACTAATGCTGCGTACACACGAGCGGAATGTCTGACAGAAAAAGTCAGACGGAATCTTTTCATCGGATATTCCAATCGTGTGTGGGCCTCATCAGACTTTTTTTTTTCGAAAATTCTGACAGACCTAGAAATAGAACAAGTTTTAAATATTTCCGAAGGAACCAATTACTATTGGGAAAACCGCTCGTCTGTATGCTGTTCCGACAGACCAAAAACAACGCATGCTCTGAAGCAAGTACGAGACGGAAGCTATTGGCTACTGGGTATTGAACTTCCTTTTTCTAGTCCCGTCGTACGTGCTGTACGTCACCGCATTCTAGACGGTCGGACTTTGGTGTGATCGTGTGTAGGCAAGACAGTTTCAGCGGAACTCCGTTGGAAAAACCTTTGGAGTTTATTCCGATGGTAAAACCGGTCGCGTGTACGCGGCATTAGTGTCCGATTTGTCCACCGCAATATCGCAGTCCTGATTGCTGCCATTACTAGTAAAAAAAAAAAAAAATATGTCCCCGGATTTCATTTTAAAAATCTGGTCACCTTAGTGTAAAGGAGGCAGGTGTCCCAATACTTTTGGCAATAGCGTGTACATTTTCACAATGCAAGTCTATGTAGTCTCTTAAAGTAATGACAGGTTTACTTTATCAGGTTCTTGTGTTGTTTATCAGCTGCAAGAAAGTAATGTAAAAGTCATAATTTTTTTCTGCTTTTAAAATAAAATTACCACTATATAGCTATAGTAGAAAAGTCCCAAATGAATAGTGGGTTGAGCTGCTCTTTTATTGCATGTGTTTGAGTGTACGTGCAAGTCTGATGGTAAAAGCCATTCAGCTTTCTAATCCCACTTTATACATGCGGTTTCCACCCTTCTGTATCTTTTACTGTATACTAGACCTCAGCAGGGGGCAATCATTTTAGATTGGTTATATTTACATGGGAGTACAATAGAAGAATATTATATTACATAAATTAGACCAAATAACACGTAGGAAGCTTTGCAATCAAGCTCATAATCTCTGGCACTCATTTGCAATTAACACGCCTTCAACAAAACAGGGTCATAAAATATTATTAAACTATAATAAATTCTTCCATTGTTAGAAAGTATGCTAAGAGCCATTAAGAACATATGTTCAAAGCCAGGTTTATAGTGAACTTGTGGTAAGGCTACAGATATACTTAAAGCGGAGTTCCACCCAAAAGTGAAAACCTCCACTTATCATCTTCCTGCCCCCCTCCGGTGCCCACATTTGGTACCTTTCAGGGGGGAGGGGGGAATGGGTACATGTTTTTGACAGGTACCCTTCCACATTTCCGGGAGACTGCATCGCGGCGCCGTCCCTTGGAAGCTTAGCCCCCTCCTCCTTCCTCCGCCGCCGGGCCAGTCAGAAAGCACAGTGTGCTTGGTGCATGCACAGTAGTGAAGCCGAAAGGCTTCACTGACGGTTTTACTTACCATGAATGGCGGCAGCAGCACCCGAGAGCCGATCCGAAAATCGGCTGAGTTGCCGACATCACAGGAACCCTGGACAGGTAGGTGTCCTAATATTAAAAGTCAGAAGCTACAGTATTTGGGGGGAACGGGAACCTATTTTTGACAGGTCTCCGTCCTCACTTCGAGGAGACGGGCGGCGCGGTCCCTCCTAAGTTCGCCCCCCATCCTCCTTCCTCTGGGCCAGTTAGAAAGCACAGCACAACTCGTGCATGCGCAGTAGGGAACTTTGTGAAGCCGAAAAGGCTGCACTGCCGGTCTCCCTTAGTGGAGACGGCGGCGGCAGCACCCCACAGCGGATCCGAAAATCGGCTGGGGTAGGGTTGCCACCTGTCCAGGATTCACCCGGACAGTTCGGGTTTGGAATCATGCGTCCGGGTTTCAGACTGCCTGAAGACCGGACACATTATTTAGACTGGACTATGGCTTCCCAGCAGAGTTGCTGGCTGCAGTTGTCTAAGCTGAGAGTGTCTGTTACACTCTTTAACACAGCCAGAAGCCAGCACTAACAACCCCCCCCCCCAAACGCACACACAGGAGAGGAGAGAGGGCGCAATCTGCACCTCCCCCCCACCCCTACCCCTGAGGGGTGTCTTCCCAGAATAGGAAAGTAAGTTGGGGCCAGACATTTGAAGTCCAGCAGCCTCAGATACATCATCTAGATGAGAGGTGCTGACTGCCAAGGGGTGAGTGAACTCACCATCCATCACTAACTGAAGTCTCCCCCTTCTCTCTCCTGCCTCTTAATGAGTACACTAAGGCAAATCAGGGTTCTCAGAGAACCCCTTACATCAGATTTCCCCTTTACATCAGAGGCAACAGTGTTTCCCCCTTACATCAGAGTCTTCTACATACATCAGAGTTCTCAGTGTTCCCCCTTAAATCAGGGATCCCAGAGGATCCCTTATGTTAGAGTTCTCCCTTACATCAGAGTCTGCAGAGTCCCCTCTTACAGTGAAAGGGAACTCTGCATGTTCAGATGTAAAAGGGGAGCTCTGTGGACTCTGATGTAAAGGGGGACTCTTGTTCTTAACTTCATATGATTAGAAATATTATTTAATAGCAAAATATATGTATAGTTCATACTAGAAAAAACAAATTGCTGTGCGCCGCTAAAGTGTTCAGGTTTGACTTGAAGAAAAGGTGGCAAGCCTAGGCTGGGGTGCAGACATTGTGGGCTCCCTGGACAGGTAAGTGTCCATATATTAAAAGTCAGCAGCTACATTATTTCCTATACTCGTGCTTGTCAGTGCATGGCTTTTCATACATGGCTTTTCCTGTTTACAATGTGATCAGCTGTGATTGGACACAGCTGATCATGTGGTAAAGAGCCTATGTCATAGGCTCTTTACCTAGATCAGACTGACACACCACACCACTGATCGCCGTGCTGCACGCCCCAGCGGGTGCACAATCGCGGCTTATCCTGCTGGACGTCATATGATGCCCAGTCAGGATAACAGAACCACTTTCCGGCCATCATTTTGCTATATGGCGGGCGGGAAGTGGTTAATAAAAGATTGCCATTGTAAGCATCCCTCTCAGCCCTCTAACTGGTACTCTGTCTGGACAGCTTGGTCTGCAGACTTATTGGCTGAATCACCAGTTGAAAATAAAGGAAAAAATCCTAAATAAAAGAAAACAAATGCAACTGCCACACCTTAGAATTGGTAAGCTGCATTTTAATAAATTATTGTTCTTAGGTGTAACGCCACTTTAAGTTTGGGACACAGCATTTCCTTTTTGATAACCCTATGTTTTTGGAGCTGCTTTTTGTTCATTTGAAATAAAGAAAGGCATGAAAACAGTATGCACCTAAACCACCTTACATTATATCACGTATATTAACCCTATCCCCTATTCCCATATTAAAAATAACCAGCATATACAGTGGTGTGAAAAAGTGTTTGCCCCCTTCCTCATTTCCTGTTCCTTTGCATGTTTGTCACACTTAAGTGTTTCGGAACATCAAACCAATTTAAACAATAGTCAAGGACAACACAAGTAAACACAAAATGCAATTTGTAAATGAAGGTGTTTATTATTAAAGGTGAAAAAAAATCCAAACCATCATGGCCCTGTGTGAAAAAGTGATTGCCCCCTAAACCTAATAACTGGTTGGGCCACCCTTAGCAGCAACAACTGCAACCAAGCGTTTGCGATAACGTGCAATGAGGCTTTTACAGCGTCCTGGAGGAATTTTGGCCCACTCATCTTTGCAGAATTGTCCTAATTCAGTTACATTAGAGGGTTTTCGAGCATGAACGGCCTTTTTAAGGTCATACCACAACATCTCAATAGGATTCAGGTCAGGACTTTGGCTAGGCCACTCCAAAGTCTTCATTTTGTTTTTCTTCAGCCATTCGGTGGTGGACTTGCTGGTGTGTTTAGGATCATTGTCCTGCTGCAGAACCCAAGTTCGTTTCAGCTTGAGTACACGAACAGATGGTCGGACATTCTCCTTCAGGATCTCTTGGTAGACAACAGAATTCATAGTTCCTTTTATCACGGCAAGTCTTCCAGGTCCTGAAGCAGCAAAACAGTCCAGACCATCACACTACCACTACCATATTTTACTGTTGGTATAATGTTCTTTTTCTGAAATGCAGTGTTCCTTCTACGCCAGATATACTTGGACACACACCTTCCAAAGAGTTCCACTTTTGTCTCATCGGTCCACAGAATGTTGTCCCAAAAGTCTTGGGGATCATCAAGATGTGTTGTGGAGAAATTGAGACGAGCTTTGATGTTCTTTTTGCTCAGCAGTGGTTTTCTCCTTGGAACTCTGCCATGCAGGCCATTTTTGCCCAGTCTTTTCCTGATGGTGGAGGCATGAACGCTGACCTTAACTGAGGCGAGTGAGGCCTGCAGTTCCTTGGACGTTGTTGTGGGGTCTTTTGTGACCTCTTGGATGAGTCGTCGCTGCGCTCTTGGGGTAATTTTGGGCGGCCGGCCACTCCTGGGAAGGTTCACCACTGTTCCATGTCTTCGCCATTTGTGGATAATGGCTCTCACTGTGGTTCGCTGGATTCCCAAAGCTTTGGAAATGGCTTTATAACCCTTTCCAGACTGATAGATCTCAATTACTTTCTTTCTCAATTGTTCCTGAATTTCTTTGGGTCTCGGCATGATGTGTAGCTTTTAAGGATCTTCTGGTGGACCTTACTGTGTCAAGCAGCTCCTATTTAAGTGATGCCTTGATTGTAAACAGGTGTGGCAATAATCAGGCCTGGGTGTGGCTAGAGAAATTGAACTCAGGTGTGGAAAACCACAGTTATAGTATGTTTTAACAAGGGGGGCAATCACTTTTTCACACAGGGCCATGATGGTTTGGATTTTTTTTCACCTTTAATAATAAACACCTTCATTTACAAATTGCATTTTGTGTTTACTTGTGTTGTCCTTGACTATTGTTTAAATTGGTTTGATGTTCCGAAACACTTAAGTGTGACAAACATGCAAAGGAACAGGAAATGAGGAAGGGGGCAAACACTTTTTCACACCACTGTATCAATTAAGCCTATTCTTCATCATTAAAACTAACCTGCTGCTGGCCAGTTTTACACAGCTTCAAGAAATGTGGGCTTATGCTTTTAGAGCAGAGCTCCGGCCAAAAACATCATGATATTATATATATTTATATTCATTATAAAAATCAATTCTACAGCCAAATATACACAACTAGAATATGATGTTGCTGAAGCTGTCTTAAATTGTGCTGTTATATTACACCACATACACCTGTAAGCCATCATCCAAAACAGGTATGTATTTGTTTCTTGTTGGTGGCAAAGCAACAGAAAATAGCCATCTACTCGCATTACAGTATTTTATTTAAAATTGGCTTTGGTACATGCCCCCCATGGTAGTGCCTAGCCTTCTATGCCCTTTTTTTTCCCCAATAGCCTAACTGTTAGCCCTAACAATAACCATGATTTACTAATGTGATCCCCTCCAATAGACTATGAAGGGAGCTGCGCAAAGTTTAGGTTTGCCAAATTTCAGACAAGAACCTCCAATTTGAAGCAGATGAGCCGATTAGCTTGTCCCCAACCCCACAGCTGGGCTCATCCTGTTCCCCCTCCCAGAGCATCTGCAAGCCCAATTCTAAGCCCTGCATGATGTTAGAGGCAAGCAGCAACGGCTATACTTGTCTTAGCAACTTCCTAGAAAATTGCAGCATGGGGTAATGCCATCTCTGTGAGTTTTTCAGCCAGGCTTCAGGGGGTGCAGAAAAAAGCCTACACCTATAGTAAGGGCATTATTTAACTTTAGTCAAAGATGCATAGTTGTTTATTCTACAAGCTCCCCTGACCTGCACAGGCAGTTTTTAATTCAATCTTTTTTTATTGAGATAGAAAAATAGCAATAGAAACGTTATACATTAGACATACATGTCTTCAGGAACACATAAACATATATATATATATATATATATATATATATATATATATATATATATACAACTTTGCAAGTTGGTGTCATATTGTCTCATGGTTTAGGAAGTGTAATAGCTTCCACAGGCAGTTTTTTTGTTTTGTTTTGTTTAAAGTGTTACTAAAGCCAGGACCCTGCATTCACTATATCTGGTCTCCCACAGAACGCAGAACATAGAAATTCAATTATTTTAGTAAATATAAACTGCTAAATACCTTTTCTCATCAGCAGTATATAGCAGTTTAGTGACTTCTATCATTGTCCAGACGAGCCCTGGTTAAAGCATATAGGAGGAGTTTTCATTCTTCTCTGACTGTCCTATGAGGCTGAATGATCCCTGACTTTCTGTCTGAACAGTGCTGATTGGCCCTGTGCTGATCACATGCACTCTCCCCAAAAAAAAAAAACAACTCTAGCAATACACACAAAACTGAGCATGTGCAGAGTGCATCCAAGGCTCTGTACTATCAGTAGATGGATTGGGGACAGTAAAAGAAGGGGCGGATCAGAGAAGACGGGATCAAACAGCCTTTTTACACAATGCAGAAGATTAACCCCTTAGGTTCCACAGTGAGTATAACAAACATGCTTTACTGCATATACAGACTGATTTTACTGTTATGGGCTTAGTAACACATTAGGTGACCAATTTACAGTATATGTCTCCTGCTAAATTATTGTCTGAGTGGGAATGCTAGTATGATTTGAATCAACATTGAGGCAAAACATTCAAAAATCAACCAGTTCATAGATAGGCACACACTAGTAAATATTTAAATCTAGTGATTAATTTCAATATTTTTAAATTTCACACACAAAGCCTAGTTCTAGGTAACATATAGGTGACCCCTTTCAGCATATCCATTTTTTTTTTTTTTACACTTTTTTTGACTCCCAGGTTTCTTCATTAAAACCTTTACAGCAATGGCCATTCTCACCATTATGAACATTGAACATAATAGTGACCTTGCAGCATTGGTGGCCTAATTCAGTGTCCTTCAGCAATGCTATTTTAATGAAGATTGAATTGTCTTCATGTATTGGCACAGGATTCCAATCAAAATCCACAAACACATTTGTAGGTAAATGGGCTAGCAGCTAGAGCTTCTTCACCTCAGAAGCCAATTTTGTACCAGGGCCCCCAACCTTTGCCCCATTTTTAGCATGCATACTAGGTGTATGAGCTTTGCCTTAGCAATAGGATGATCTGTTGACTGATAAATGCCTTATTTCACAAATCCAGCTTACCTTTAATATTGATGAATAATATTTTTTTTTTTGCACAAATAGCATTGCCCAGTTTACATACAGTATGTAGAGAATGGCCCACGCATAGAGCTTCCATTATACTGGTGGTCAGTGGTCTACTGTACACCTAGTACTGTGCCTTCAGAAAATGTCCCATTGCAAAAAAAAAATATTGTTTATATTGGTGGCCAGGGGACTTGCTCCCAAGGCACCTGATCAGTAGCCTATGGCACACACAGGGCTGCTGTTAGAAATCATGGGGCCCCATACAGCCTATCTGACAGGGTCCCCCAAAAAATATTAAAATTATATTTTCATTAAAAAAACACAAATATTAGTGGGCAGCAGGGAAAATCAAATCCTGGCCAGGGAAGAGGATCGACGAGGCAGGGTGACAGGCAATTCCAGGAACCGATCCCCTGTGTGTCTCTCCCTGCAGCAGCTGAAAACTGATGGGAGGGAGAGAAGGATAAGCCAGCTTTTAGCTGCTGCAGGGAGAGACTCCCAGAGATAACTTCATCTAAATTGCCCCCCCCCCCCCACCCTGCTTTACCAATAACCCCCTCTACTGCCCATATCCGATTCCCCTGCTACCCAGGTCCCCCTCTGCGAGCATGGACCCCATACAGGAGGACTGGTGCTACCCCCCTATCATCGGCCCTGGGCACACATAAAGCTGCTCCATTAACACTGGTGGGCTATGGCCTATTGCAAAAATATTATTTCTGCATGCAGCTGCATGCCTAAAGCCACCACTTATTTTGCTGTAGTTCAAAGCCAGTGCAGAAAATGTGTGTGCCAATCAGTGTTAGAGTAGGAATTTTTCTAAAAAACATTTCAGGCCCTTCTGTGCAAAAAACTAAGATACCTAAACTGTGTATGTGTGTGTCTGCATGTGTTGGGTTGTATTAGGGACACTAGACTCTAGGTTTGGGAGCAGTGTGAATTTTGACATCAAATTCTGATTTAGCTTTAGTTATAGTCTTTTGACTAAAATTACATTTTAGTTTTAGTCATCTGACTTGTTTTAGTTTTAGTCATATTTTATTTATCTGAATTGTTTTAGTTTTAGTTGTATTTTAGTTGACTAAAATCTCCTACATTTTAATAGACTAAAATCATTTTAGTCTACTAAAATCTAATGAGTTTAGTTAAACTGTAATACATTATTTAAGCATTTCTCTAAAACTTACAAAATTATATACGGTACTTCTGGAGTAAAAATCTAATAACATGTTGTTATTTATGGTATTAATGTTGGAACGTGCACTACAAACACAGATTTATCCATTCTGATATACAGTATAGATGGTGTGGGTGAATAGCTGCGCTATCCTGCAAAGCTTAAAGCTGCCGACACAACAATGTGACAAATTGTGGACTAGTGAAAAATAAGAAAAGTGTGGCGCTAGGATAAAACATGTGAGAACATTCTTAGTGGGCAAGCATGAGGAAATCCAGACCACTATTGAGTGTTCAAAAAATTAGTATAAACAAAAATGGCAAGGACGTCAGTCCTTTGTGCACGCCATGAAAAACGTGTACCGTGCAAAACAAGTATCATCTAGTGCACATATGAAGAATGAACAGGGTCAACCGATCTCCAGGAAGGAGAAGGATGATGTTAAGGATAGATACTGTGCACTGTTCATAGACCTACATGGCTAGTAGTGTCCACGGAAAGTGCGCTGTGAAATCAAGAAATAAAACAAACACTTTGAGCGAGCCGTGGAGGCAATCAAAATCACCTGAATATGGATGTCAGTGCTAACTCACAGGGCGGTGCGAAAGACCAAAACACAATATATGTGTGAGCAATAGACAAAAGCGCACTATATGGGTGAGCTATGGTGGCTCATGGTAAATGTATCAAAATAAAAAGTGACTATCTGTACATTTAGACATATAATGGCATCATTCAAGACACTGAAAACATGGATAGGATTACACCAAACAAAACTAAGATGTCTAGGATCCTATGAATAGAACTAATGGAAAAAACTTATGGGTAAACATGGCGAAATAGCAAACTATAAATGAATTGTCTCTTCAGAACTATTCAAACGCCATTAAAGCCATATAATAGTGTCCATATCATAAATAGGTGTATCAAGAAATTTGCTTGAAAACTGGGTCCTCTGGGTGTCGGATTCAGTTGCAAACAGGAAAATATGGAAAATAGATTTGGTACGCTTACCACATCAGGTGGACCCACTGACCGGTGGTGAGGGGTCAAACGAGCTTGAAATTTGTAAGGCCTAAGCCTATACAAAATGGATGTGTGCAGTGGAGTCTCCGCAGCAGTTGTCACTCACCGACCGTCCATAGATCGACAGGAACCAATCGAAGGGGTCTCACCAAAGCACATGGGTCATCACAACGGGTAAGAGTATGTGGATAAAGAAAACAGAGAGGGCCTCCTCATCGCGTAAAAAAGTCCAGGCAAGGACTCTATTTATTGCTTTAAAAAATTGCGTTTAGCTTCCAAAATACATTTTTGGTAAAAAATATTAAAAGCAAAGCAGAAAATGTGAAAACGCACTGATATTAATTTATCTGCAAAGTTCTCCCGACGCGTTTCGTCTTACACAGACTTCAACTGGGGCCCCAGTTGAAGTCTGTGTAAGACGAAACGCGTCGGGAGAACTTTGCAGATAAATTAATATCAGTGCGTTTTCACATTTTCTGCTTTGCTTTTAATATTTTTTACCAAAAATGTATTTTGGAAGCTAAACGCAATTTTTTAAAGCAATAAATAGAGTCCTTGCCTGGACTTTTTTACGCGATGAGAAGGCCCTCTCTGTTTTCTTTATCCACATACTCTTACCCGTTGTGATGACCCATGTGCTTTGGTGAGACCCCTTCGATTGGTTCCTGTCGATCTATGGACGGTCGGTGAGTGACAACTGCTGCGGAGACTCCACTGCACACATCCATTTTGTATAGGCTTAGGCCTTACAAATTTCAAGCTCGTTTGACCCCTCACCACCGGTCAGTGGGTCCACCTGATGTGGTAAGCGTACCAAATCTATTTTCCATATTTTCCTGTTTGCAACTGAATCCGACACCCAGAGGACCCAGTTTTCAAGCAAATTTCTTGATACACCTATTTATGATATGGACACTATTATATGGCTTTAATGGCGTTTGAATAGTTCTGAAGAGACAATTCATTTATAGTTTGCTATTTCGCCATGTTTACCCATAAGTTTTTTCCATTAGTTCTATTCATAGGATCCTAGACATCTTAGTTTTGTTTGGTGTAATCCTATCCATGTTTTCAGTGTCTTGAATGATGCCATTATATGTCTAAATGTACAGATAGTCACTTTTTATTTTGATACATTTACCATGAGCCACCATAGCTCACCCATATAGTGCGCTTTTGTCTATTGCTCACACATATATTGTGTTTTGGTCTTTCGCACCGCCCTGTGAGTTAGCACTGACATCCATATTCAGGTGATTTTGATTGCCTCCACGGCTCGCTCAAAGTGTTTGTTTTATTTCTTGATTTCACAGTGCACTTTCCGTGGACACTACTAGCCATGTAGGTCTATGAACAGTGCACAGTATCTATCCTTAACATCATCCTTCTCCTTCCTGGAGATCGGTTGACCCTGTTCATTCTTCATATGTGCACTAGATGATACTTGTTTTGCACGGTACACGTTTTTCATGGCGTGCACAAAGGACTGACGTCCTTGCCATTTTTGTTTATACTAATTTTTTGAACACTCAATAGTGGTCTGGATTTCCTCATGCTTGCCCACTAAGAATGTTCTCACATGTTTTATCCTAGCGCCACACTTTTCTTATTTTTGATATACAGTATAACCAGTGCTTATTTTGCCGTCAAAGTTCAACGTTTTTTAAATGACTAAAATGCCATTTTAGTTTTAGTCGTATTTTAGTCATCTGAATTGTTTTATTTATGAATTGTCGTATTTTAGTAGACTAAAATAGCGTGAAACGAAATTAACACTGGGTTAATGTGAATGGTATTTGTACTTTGCAAAGCATTGTACAATATATTATGCCTATACTGTATAAAAGAACAAAAAATATAAATAAATTCCCTGTGTGATTGTATCATTGGATCAATGGTCAATTATTTGTTAAAGTGTACCTAGCATCAAATATTTTTTTCCTGTTAATTGCATGCATGCTATGTACCGTGTAACTATAACACTTATGCCCCGTACACATGATCGGCCATTGATCGGACATTCCGACAACAAAATACATGGATTTTTTCCGACGGATGTTGGCTTAAACTTGTCTTGCATACACACAGTCACACAAAGTGGGTCGGAAATTGCGAACGTCAAGAACACAGTGATGTACAACACGTACGACTAGCCGAGAAAAATTAAGTTCAATAGCCAGTGCGGCTCTTCTGCTTGATTCTGAGAATGAGTGGAACTTTGTGCGTCGGAATTGTCTACACACGATCGGAATTTCCGACAACGGATTTTGTTGTCGGAAAATGTCGGAAAATGTAAGAACCAGCTCTCAAATTTTGTGCGTCAAAAATTCCGATGGAAAATGTCCGATGGAGCCTACACACGGTCAAAATTTCTGACAAAAAGCTCCCATCGAACATTTTCCGTCGGAAAATCCGACCGTGTTTACGGGGCATTACAGTTATTTACTACCTCTCACTGGAATAAGTGTCCCTATATAAATGAAAATAAATTGGGGATAAATTCCAAGGTTTGCAGATTTTGCACACTGCTTACTCTCTTACTTTCTGTGGCTGGAGAAGGCAGCTTGGAGGCCAGCATTGCTTTTGAACATGCACCATTGCAGGAATACTCCTTTTTCTATTTCAGGCTACCCTCGACTCTACAAGTAGTAAGTGTGGAACTAAAAGTCCCAGCTTAGTCTGTCATTCTATGCTTGAAGTTCAACAGTATTTAAAAAGCCACACATTACCTACAGTATGTCTGCCTTAGTCCATTGTGAGATGATAATCAGCAGTGTAAATTATTCCAGATAATCCCCAGAAAGCTGAAATGAACTCAGGACTCAGGGGCTATGCTATATTCTTTAGCTGTGACACTGTGCTGCCCCCTGGCACATAACTATGGCTTTTCCGCAGTATCTGCACAGTGTGCTCAATTGATTTTTTATTTTCCCATGAGCCAAATGAAGCTTGTTATGTCAGTGCAGACAGTTACCTTTCTAAGTAGAACTAAGCCCAGATAATATTAGATTACAGAAGAAAATTCCCTTTTGTTTCTGTTATAATAACACACTTCAAATGTACAGTCAAAAGCAGCCAAGACCACAACAACAAACTATATTGCCATTGCCACTGACTTTGATCCGAAAATGAAAACGCATATCCTAGTCAAAGCCTTCATAAAACCTTCCAATTTTTTTTTTGTTTGAATAGAGCAAGAGAGTGTTAAAACTTCCATCTGTCTGGGTCCCCACTGGGGAAATTCACCCTCTCTATTTGTCCTTGTGACATTAAAGTGGTGGGACACCCTGAAAACAAAAACTTTTAAAAATGTTAGTAACAATTTCAAATGAAAAAAAAAAAAAAATTTTTTTTTTACTTACCAGAAATGGCTGTTGCTAGGCAGATTGTCCTAATCTGCCTCCTCCAGCTCCGCGGTGATCTTCTCTTCTTCCGTCTTCTATGGAATGGGGCGCAGTGTGTTATGGGAACTGTGTCCCACAACACATTGCGTTCCCCATTCACAAATCCCACTCGCGCATGCGCAGTAGGCCGCGCGCCGACTCGCGCATGCGCAGTAGGCTGCGCGCCGACTCGCGCATGCGCAGTAGGCCGCGCAAAGCCGTTTCCCTTACTGAGGATGGCGGCGCTGGATCCGGAACGCCGAGGGACATCTCGGCCTCCACGAACAGCATCGCGGGCGCCCTGGGAGGGTAAGTGTACTTATTAAAAGTCAGCAGCGACTTTTTTTTTAGCTGCTGACTTTTAAATTTTTTTTTTTTTAGCTGACACACCGCTTTAACCACTTTCAGACCTTTAACTGACAATTGCGCGGTCGTGCGACGTGGCTCCCAAACAAAATTGACGTCCTTTTTTTCCCACAAATAGAGCTTTTTTTTGGTGGTATTTCATCGCCCCTGTGGGTTTTATTTTTTGCGCTATTAACAATTTTGAAAAAAATGCATTATTTTTTATTTTTGCTATAATAAATATCCCCAAAAAATATATAAAAAAACATTTTTTTTCCTCAGTTTAGGCCGATACGTATTCTTCTACATATTTTTGGTAAAAAAAAATCGCAATAAGCGATTATTGATCGGTTTGCGCAGAAGTTATAGCGTTTACTAGTTTTATAGCATTTTTATTAATAATTTTTTTTTTTATTATTAATGGCGGAGATCTGCAAATTTTTTTGTGACTGCGACATTATTAGCTGACACACCGCTTTAATGGATAAATTCACCCATTTTTCAGGGTGGAATATGTAACATGTTCCCACTCCTGCAGCCGCCCCCTGCTCTTCTGCCTGTAGTGACAGCAAGCGGGGGATCTTCTTCCCCTGCTCGCGGTCACCATTTTAAAAAAGACATGACCGTGCGGGGACCCCTCCCGCCTGGCCGCGTAATTAATTTACAGAGTTTTATGAATGGCAAACTACAAGTACTGCTGCTGTCAGCTTGTAGTTTCAAATGACTGCCAAGGCGCTGTTGAGCATTCAGTCTCTCTTCCTGTCAGTTTGCATCTGCCTGCCCATACAAGGTACAAGCAGTCAGATACACTGAAAGGTCTGCAGGGGTCCAGCATGGTACCCGTGATCTGTGGATTTTACTTTACAGGTTCCAAGTAAAAAAAATAATAAATCCATGTTTTTGTACCTGCAAAAGATGTGCATTTATTTAAAATTTTTTTTAAAGTTGAAAATATCCTTTAATGAGGTCTGATGAACCCTAAACTGTGTGGAGCGCATAAGAGAGTCCTAATGAACACAGTGCCACCCTAATTTCTCCAAAATTCACATGTTAGTGACAAAAACAGATTTAAACAGTTTAGGACACATTTGACAAAAAGCAGAGGTATCATATAAACCCTCTAAAACAGTCCAAACTAGAAGAAAAGCAGGATGTTGTAAGCCTCCATTAGCCAGAGTCCTCAAAAGGCTTCTAATTCAGCCCTGTTATAAATAGTCAAGTAGTAAATCATCTGTGTAAGTAAAATACATTTTAAATCAGTTTTTTTTAACTATCAGAGCCAAACTCTCTTCATATTTCATAATTCCTGCTGCAATGGAGTTACCTTCATAAAAAGTGGTTACCCTAATGTATGGGAAGATGCCAACTAGGTAGACAACAAACCTATATTACAAGGTCCAGGATGCTGTGGGATCTCATTAGATCTCTTGATATACATATCATTTGGTCCCTAATTGTCAGGAAGGGCATGCCAGTAAACGAGATGGCTCTGCCCCTTCCGTACACTTTCACAGGCTAATATATATTCCTTCTCGTGCACGCAGGAATTGGGTACATGCACGTGGGCAGAATGGTGTGTGTACCCCTGCACATACACGCGCGTGTCAGTGTGCTCACGTGCATTTGTGACAGATGCTGGCACCAGACAGGCTATTTAAACTGTGCCTGTGCTCAGGATCAATGCTGCTTTGTCTTCAGCCACCAGTGTATTTTGAATTGCTGTGATCCTTTAACTTGATTCCAGTTGCTGGCCTTGCTTGTCCTGATTAACCCATGAACTCTGCCTACACTGACCTCAGTCTGTCCTCTGACCTCCACTCCCGTGGTGTCGCTATGGGGGGGCAGGGGGGGTGCGGCCTGCACCTAGATGACACCCGCCAGAGGGTGAAACCAGGCCCGGACTGACACTGAGTGCCGCGGCTCCCTCTTCCCTTCCGGGATCTCTGCTATCCCCTCAGCTGCACGCAAGGTGCGGGGAGGCTGGGGGAGGAGGGTGTGAGACATCGACAGACAGGGTGCCCGACCGATCATCCCACACACCCCTACAATCGCATCTCTCTGTTTCTGCATTGTACCCCTACCCATTCACCAAAAAAAGTGTCAAAAAGTAAAAACCACAATACAGTTTTAGATAAGTCCTTTATTAAAAAAAAAAAAAAAAGTGTCCCACGATGTCATCTATCTTTACTCACGGTGCCGACGGACCCGAAAAACAAAGACAAAAAAAACAACCTCTGCCTCGAAGGGTGGCGTCCCGCCGACTGCTGTCTCTTGGCTGTGACAGCTGCTACATATACAAGGGCGGGCCACCCTGTGACATAACCGAGTGACCCCGCCCCTTCTGATGTCATGTGCCATCAGAGGGGGGGCGGGGTCATCTGGTTACATCAGCGGGTGGCCCTGCCCTTGCCTATATAAGAGCTGTCACAGCGAAAAGACAGCAGTATACGGGACGCCTCCCATAGAGGCAGAGTATTTTCAATTTTTTTTCCTATTATTCGGGTCAGTTGGCGCCGTGATGAATGGACATCGCGGGACATGGATGGACATTGCGGGACATCTTTTTTTTTTGTAAAAATGTAAAAAGACTCTCACTCTAGCTCCTCTTAAAAGGGAATTGAACCTCCCCTCTAATGCATATGATTTCCTTGGGCTAGCTTTTGCTTTTTAAGAGGAACTCCACACTCCATTCTCCAATGCTCTTGTCCCCCCCCCCCTCTAACCCCTTGGATTTCCATGGGATAACTTTTGCTTTTAAAGGGGAACTCAACGCTCCATTCTCCAATGCTCTTGTCCCCCCCCCCCCCCTCTAACCCCTTGGATTTCCATGGGCTAACTTTTGCTTTTAAAGGGGAACTCCACACTCCACTCCATTCTCAAAAGGCTGTGAGCTGCCTTCACCAATCCAAACCACATCCTTTTTCAGAGCATACAACAGGGCCAGCTAGGAAAGAGGGGAGAAGAGCGATCGCCCAACCCCCTCCTGAACCATACAAGGCCACATGCACTCAACATAGCTGGCTGCCTTTGGGGCATGTTTGGCTCAGCCTAATACCAACCACAAAGCACCTTGTACCCACTAGATTAAAGGGGCTTTCCACATTCCGTAAAGCACCCTGTCTGCAGCCCCCCACAACCCCAGCCTAGGGTTGTGTGGAAGAGGCCCTTGTCCCCCTGAATATGGGAACAGGGTGGTTGACTTTTGAGGTGCCTGAGCTCCTCCTGCCCCCAAGCATCCACCCCCTTTCATGGTCTGTGTGTTTGGCTAGGGGTTTGTTAGTGTTTGTGAGGGGCACAGTATTTTTTTAGTTTGTGGCGGGATTTTTCATGTGGGGGTTCTTCTCATTTTAAGCCTTAACAGTCCCAAATGGCCTGTTATGTATTGGGGGGGGGGGCAGGCTTTCTTTTGTTTTGTTTTAAAGTCTTGCAGCTGCAATGTAGATTTGTAACTTTTCTCTAAAGCCATACATCTTTGAAGCAGCATTTTGCATACATGCTACAGATGCACCACTTTACAGGCAGAGTAACCCCCCCCCCCCCTTCAAAGTAACTAGCTTTTAAGCTATTTTGAATTTTTAAAGGCACTTCTCCTTGTTTCGTTTTTGGGGTTGTCCAAATTGGTGACATTGATATATGTCCCTCAGGATGAGACATGGGCTCCCATACACATTTTAAGGCCAATAACTAAAAGATAAGCCAGCCAAGTGGGGACTAACAAAATTCTCAAGTCAGTTCCCATAGACTGCAATGGTATTTGTTGAATAACTTTTGCCAATGTTAGGCTTTATTTGCCCCCCTGGACCGGGCGTGTTTGTCTGTAATTTTGTAGCATGCTGGATGATGTGCTTAATTTTGGACAGGGGGTGGCTTATTTTGTGCTAGCTGCATTTGGGTTGGTCTGGGTATGCTCAGGGACTTTGCTTTTTTTTTTTCTTCTTTTTGTGTGTGAACAGCACTTAGATGTTTCTGGGCATGCTCAGAGTATGTTTTTGGGTTAGTAATTTAAGGACATACTTAACAGGTGTACCCACTTAGAAGTTCTGCCTCTACATTGAGTGAACTTGCATTTTGTGTGTTTCATGGACTGTACATGTGTTTTCAATTGCCTCATTAGCACACAAACCTATGTTATATAAAGCTTGCAGATAGCATGCTTTACCTTGCCTTGAAAAGAGCCAAGATTGTGTGTTGGACTGGCAAGAGAGTACAGTTGGGTGTCCTTATAGATTTTGTGGTTTCTCTTTGTTTGTTATGTCTTTGCAAAACAGATGTGTTTTAGAGCTTTAGATGTGTTTTAGAAAAGTTTTTTTGACTTTAGTTTATTGTATATTTTTTTGGGGGGGGGGAGGGATATTCTCCCCTGAAATATTTTTAATGTTGTCAATGTGTGTCGTTTGTAGGTTGTTTCACTTTGATTTAATTGTCTGTGCTGCATTATTTTGCTAAATCTTCCTCAAGATGTTGTGACTAATGTTTAAATCCTTAATAGATGTCCGTTTGTGGGCGCACTGCTGTTGATTTCCTTTGCAAAATGGTCAGACCTCAAAACCATATTCTGTTAGTGTCTCAAATTAACATACATGTGTTTTTTGCTTTCCTTGCTCTTTTCCGAGTCCTGTTTTGTTGACCAATAAAATTTGTAGTAACTTATGTTTTATGTGTTATGTTTTCATGCAACAAATTTCCCAGCTGCAGCTTAACTAGGCTGATTGGCATGGCAAAACAAAAAAAGTGTGATTTGTCTAAAAGCTACTTTTCTGGTGCCTTCATAGTGGCATATGCATGGATTGTGCATATGCTGCCATGGATAGGCACCAGGAAAGGAAAATTACAGAGAGGTAAATTATTCAAATTTCCATTATAGCGCAGGGGTTCCCAGCCTCAGTCAAGTACCATGTTTTGGGGGAATTTATCTTTAGCTTTTTAGATTGGCCTGTGTGTCCCCAAGGAAGGACATTGGTAGGGTTTTACCCTTACTTCCTGTTTGGCTATGTGACAGGAAGTGAATAAATTTGAAGGAGAAAGTGCCAAAATTAGGGTAAAGACACCTTCCAATCAGAGGTGCAGACATCCCCAAAATCTGACAAGACTTCTAATCCCTCTGCACTCTATCCCCATTCAAAAATAAGAGGATTCCATTTAGTTTAACTTTGCAAAGATACATTCCTAAGTTCAACTGTGATGCATGTCAATGGCCCATTTAGACCTTGTTTAATAGAAAACACAAGTTGCCTTTCACTAGAAACATTTGTTAGTCCAGTTCTGGAAATTTGCATCTGCTTTACTATTAATTTCCCTAAAAATTGGGTTCCTGCAGCTAGATGCGCGACCGGTGTGTGTGGAGGTATGTAGCCATGGCACATATCTGGTTCATGGAAGTGGTGGCCAGCACACAGCACCTCACGCCCCTCCAGGAAGTTGCTTGTTCTGCTGCTAATTTCTTCCCACCACCATGTCCCACTTACTGTTCTCTGAGGAAGAGATGATCCTTATTTTCAAATTAAGAAAATTATTTATTTTTAACATGGGGTGGTGTTTGTGTGGGTCCGTAACACACATTCATACATATTAGGGCCAATTTAGACAGGATCTGATTTACCTACCAGCATGTTTTTAGAGTGTGGGAGGAAACCGGACTAACTGGAGGAAACCCACGCAGGCACAGGGAGAACATGCTAATTCCAGACAGATGGTGTCGCAGGTGGGATTCCAACCAGTGACCCTTTTTGCTGCTAAGTGAAAGTGCTAACTACTACACCACTGTGCTGCCCAAATATATATCTATAGATGTAGGTTCTTGTGTCCACCAGCAGAGAGAAGTTAGGTAGATGCCACACTCCCAATTCTGGAGGCATAATAATGGTCTAGCACAGGGGTCTTCAAACTACGGACCTCCAGTTGTTCAGGAACTACAATTCCCATCATGCCTAGTCATGTCTGTGAATGTCAGAGTTTTACAATGCCTCATGGGATGTGTAGTTCTGGAACAGCTGGAGAGCAGTAGTCTAAAGATTCCTGATCACTCTAGCATGTCTTGAAAAAAGGTGGTTTCTCATGTGCCTTGTATAATGCCCAAGAAATATCGTTAGGAAAATACAAGTGGGTCATGGTACATCTACATTCCAAATTTTGCACTTAAGACGGTAATGCCCTATGCAATCTGATTGGCCAAACTCTGTACAACTCGTCATTTTCGGCAAAATAGGTAATAGGAAGACGCACTTGAACAATTAATTCAATAAATTCAATAGGAAATCAAACAGGCTCTTGCACTAAATCTGTTTTTTTTTTTTAAGATCTAACTGATTGCAGTGTATGGTCACCTTTAACTAGGACGTTGTCACATGACCGCGCCCCAGAATGGCCGCGCCGTGCTGCTAGGACACGGCACAACCCCGATCTCTGTAAAGAGCCACGTCCACGGCTCTTTAACCATGTGATCGTCTGTGTCCAATCACAGCCGGTCACATGTAAACACAGAGATGCCGGTAATCAGCGCTCCTCGCCTCAATAGCGACACCAGTGCCCCAAATCAGTGCCAGCGATGATTGCCCACCATTGCTAGCAATCAGTGCCCACCACTGCTCACAAGTGCCACCAATCAGTGCCCATTAGTGATGCCAGTCCGTGCTGGCTATCAGTGCTGTCTATCAATGCCCATCACTGCTGTCCATCAATGCCCATCAGTGTCACCCATCAATGCCCATCTGTGCCTATCAGTACAGCCTATCCGTGCTGCCTATCAGTGCCCACCAGTGCTGCCTATCAGTGCCGCCTATTAGTGCCCATCAGTGCCGCCTATCAGTGCTCATCAGTGAAGGAGAAAAATTACTTAATTACAAAATTTACTGACAGAAACTATGTACCAAAAAAATTTATTTTCAAATTTTTTTACTTTTTTTTTATTTTGTAAAAAATAAAAAAAACAGCATTTTATGATTAAATACCACCAAAAGTAAGCTTTATTTGTGTGAAGAAAATGATAAAAATTTCATATGGGTAGAGTGTTGCATTACCGTGCAATTGTCATTTAAAGTGCAACATCGCTGAAAGCTGAAAAATGGCCTGGGCAAGAAGGGGGTGTAAGTAAAAGACTTTCAAAATGCCAATACATACTGATAGTTTAGATTAGCACATATAAGTTTGGAGGAGTGGCTGCCCAACACTATGGGAGAGACCTTAGACTAAATAATATGAAAGTGTTTTTTCCTGGGCATAGACACCTGGATGAATGGTGATGGTGACACAAAAACAACCACTAACAGCTACAAACTGTAAATGCGCAATAGTAGCATAATATAAAAGAACGAGTATAACTACCGTATATACTCGAGTATAAGCCGATTTTTTCAGCACATTCCGACCCGACTTTGGGGCCCCGTATCTCGGGGCCACTTGGGTCTAGGAACCCCAAATTTGGTGTGCCAACCCAGTGGACCTAGCACTATAACATATCCAAATATGGGGTCCCAAAGTCGGTTCGGAAAATGTCATTCTCTGCTGCAGAAAAGTGCTTGACATTTTCTGACCCGAATTTGGGGCCCCATATCTCGGGGACACTTGGTGCTAGGAACCTCAAATGTTGTATTCCAACCCAGTGGAATTAGCACTACAACATATCCAAAGATGGGGTTCCTAGCACTAAGTGACCCCGAGATACAGGGCCCCAAATCGGTCAACTGTGTCCATCTGCATGGGCACAGTGAGGCTGCAAATGGGCATCGTTGACCCTCTTTCCACTTACAGTAGCTGCGCATTTCTCACCCTAGGCTTATACTCGAGTCAATAAGTTTTCCCAGTTGTTTGTGGTAAAATTAGGTGCCTCGGCTTATATTCGGGTCGGCCTATACTCGAGTATATACGGTAATTTGTGAATTAAAGCTTTTCCTATAAAAGAAAGGCAGGCCAAGTACTCAGGATCCAGAATACCAGCAAACAACTTGACCAAACAGCAGAGCACCATTATTTACATATGTCTTACGTCATATATTGTTGAGTTTGTACAATCTGTTTTAATGAGTCAGACTGACTACAAACCATATGTAACTCTATCATTAGTCAATGCATTTGTATTTCCTCAAGATATTGTTTGTTTTACCCAATAACAAAACCATTGACAAGGAGTATTCTCTTCTATTTGGAAGTTGGGCCCAGAAGAACCCAGTACAGCGTCTGATTAATATATATTTTTTTCCTCCATGCTGAGAGCTACACCCAAAACCTTAAAGCAGAAATTTACCCATAACAGCATTCTTCTGTTTCTTTTTGCTGGACGTTTCCATTTTGCTGAATCCCAGAAACCCTAAACAGCATTAGGTCTTTAACCACTTCAGCCCCGGAAGAATTAACCCCCTTACTGACCAGAGCACTTTTTGCGTTTCGGCACTGTGTCGCTTTAACTGACAATTGTGCGGTTGTACGACATTGCACCCAAACAAAATTGACGTCCTTTTTTTCCCCACAAATAGAGCTTTCTTTTGGTGGTATTTGATCACCTCTAAGGTTTTTATTTTTTTTTCGCTATAAACAAAAAAAAGAGCGACAATTTTAAAAAAGAAGCTATATTTTTTACTTTTTACTATAATAAATATCCCCAAAAAATATATTTAAAAATTTTTTTTTTCATCAGTTTAGGCTGATATGTATTCTTCTACATATTTTTGGTAAAAAAAAAAGCAATAAGCGTATATTGATTGGTTTGCGCAAAAGTTATAGCGTCTACAAAATAGGGGATAGATTTATGGCATTCTTCTTCTTATTTTTTTTTATTAGTAATGGCGGCGATCAGCAATTTTCATCATGACATCGACATTTTGGCGGACACATCGGACACTTTTGACACTATTTTGGGACCATTGTCATTTATACAGCGATCGGTGCTATAAAAATTCACTGATTACTGTATAAATGACACTGGCAGGGAATGGGTTAAACACTAGGGGGCGATCAAGGGGTTAAGTGTGTCTTAGGGATTGATTCTAACTGTGGGGGATGGGCTACCTAGGACATGACCAGTGTTGGTCATCCTACTTTAAAAAAGTAATTAGTTAAGTTACAAATTACTTCTCCCAAAAAGTAATTGAGTTAGTAACTCAGTTACTACATTGGAAAAGTAATTAGTTACGCAGCAAAGTAACTGACTTTTTTTTTTTAAATATTCTATACGTGTAACTAAGGGGCGGGTCTAGTATTACTGTAAGCAAGGGGCGCATTTATTATTATTGTTATATATCGTATAACCAAGGGGCTGCTCTATTATTACTCTAACCAAGGGGCAGATCTGTTATAGCGTGTAAGCAAGGGGCCGGTCTATTATTATTATATTGTGTAAGGGGCGGGTCTATTATTATTATATCGTGTAAGGGGCGGATGGCTACAGAAGAGGGCGAATGTTAAATCAATGGGCAGAGCTCGATATATAACAATAATAATAAATGCGCCCCTTGGTTACAGTAATACTAGACCCGCCCCTTACTTACACGATAGACGCCCCTTGCAGAGTAGCACGAGCATCAGGAGCGTGCGGCATCGCCTCCTACAATTTATGTTAACTGCGCCTGAGCGGTGTACAGTTCACTCAGAGCTGTTTAGGTTCGGCAATTTTCGGAAGCTCCGTAGTCCTTCGTACTGTGCAAGCCCTGCGCCTGCGCAGTACAGGGGGGTCCTTATCCGGCGGGGGAACTTTTTCGGCAGGACACCGGAATTACACTACTGCCATCTAGTGGCGGTAGATGTAATTGGGGTAACTAAGCCAAAGTAATGGTAACTGAGTTACCATCAGGGGAAAAGTAATTAGTTAGATTACTCGTTACCCTCTAAAGTAACTGAGTTACGTAACTCAGTTTATTTTAACTCAGTTACTTACATCACTGGACATGACAACGATCACTGCTCCCAATGACAGGGAGCAGTAGATCTCTGTCATGTAACTAGGCAGAACGGGGAAATGCATCTCTCCATTCTGCCGCTCTGTGACACGATCGTCCATGGGTGCGGTCACAGAGAACGCGGCGCGCATGCCCACAATTAAAATCTTAAAGGAGACATACCTGTACGCCCATTTGCGCAGCTGTGCCATTGTGCCTATGTATATCATCATGCACTGGTCAGCAACCGGTTAACTACTTCAGCGCCGGAAGGATTTACCCCCTTAATGACCCAGCCATTTTTTGCGATAAGGCACTGCATTACTTTAACTGACAATTGCGCAGTCATGCAACGCTGTACCAAAATAAAATTGATGTCCTTTTTCACCACAAATAGAGCTTTCTTTTGGTGGTATTTGATCACCTCTGTGGTTTTTATTTTTTGCGCTATAAACAACAAAAGACATACATTTTTAAAAGAAAAAAAAAATATTTTTTACTTTCTGCTATAATACATATCCCCCCAAAAATGGGCAAAAACGAATTTCTTCATCAATTTAGGCCAATATGTATTCTTTTACATATTTTTGGTAAAAAAAAGTCCCAATAAGTGTATATTGTGTCACGTATCGGGTACGGCGGGGAACAGGAGGTGGATCCCCTATGCCAATGAGGCGATAGCACGGGTTGTATTGGAGGACCGGTTCTAATGTTGCTACTGGTTTTCACCAGAGCCCGCCGCAAGGTGGGATGGACTTGCAGCGGCGGTAGCAACCAGGTCGTGTCTTCCAATAGCAACTCGACCTCACTGACAGCTGAGACAGGCGCGGTACACAAGGATTAAGCAGAGGCGAGGTCAAACGTAGCAAAAGGTCAGGGCAGGTGGCAAAGGTTCGTAGTCAGGGGCAACGGCAGAGATCTGGATACACAGTAGGAGCAAACACAGAAACGCTTTCACTGGGCACTATAGGCAACTCAAGATCCGGCCAGGACAGGAAGGGGAAGTGGGTTTATGTAGTGTTTTGGGTGTAACATTAATTGGACCAGGCACTAATTGATGTGCGCTGGCCCTTTAAGAGCAGGCAGGGTCGCGCGCGCGCGCCTGGGGAGCGGGGGCGCGCGCACGCCGGAAGAAGCTGACAGGGGAAGGTGAGGGGAGCGGGATGCGATCCCCGGGCGGGACGTGGATCGCATCCCGGAGACAGAGCAGCGCCTGCGGTCAGGGGAGCTGACCGAGGCGCTGCAAGGCAGAGGACGCCGTGAGCGCTCCGGGATGGATGGGGCACCCGGAGCGCTCGGCGTTACATATTGATTGGTTTGCGCAAAAGTTATAGCGTCTACAATCTATGGGATATATTTATGGATTTTTTTTTTTTATTGTTGTTACTGGTAATGTCGGCGATGCATGGATAGTGGGGGCGGCACTAGGGTTACCACCTCATCCCTTTAAACCCAAACACATATTAATTACAGAGGTTCTGTGGCTGATTAAGGTGGTAATCAAACTCAATTTGTGTCCATTTTCCAATAAATTAGCCTCAGAACCTGTGTAATCAATATGTGTTCGGGTTTAAAGGGATGAGGTGGCAACCCTAGGCGGCACCCGTGCGCCCTTTAATGGACGGGCCGCCCCTGGTTATATCTGCAAAGGGGACCAGCCTGAAGTCATCTAGCAGGACTTAATTTTCTGACTAAAGGTCCACTTTAAGCAGAAGGTTCTCCAGAAATACCAGCTAGGTGGGATTTGGCACCTACAAGATAAGCATACTAAAATGGGTTCTTTGTTTTCTAGACAGATTTTAATTATCCAGAGTCCTCAGCTGCAGCAGTCCTGATACAGCTGGTGGTGATTGTTTGGGGGGAGGCATTGAATGTTTTTGGAACAGCAATAAACAAGGCAGATCTGCTGAAACACCTCTGACCTTGAACCCAAGCAACTGTTTTGTTACATTACTCCACACCTGGTAAACATAACATTAACTTTAAAGCCCGAATAGCTATCGCTCATCACTCTGGATGACATCACTGATTGCCCCTAAGGACTACAGCTTACACCTGAGCAGGACATCCCTGTCTTATCTCTAAAAACAGCAGATGTATATGTGAAATTCATTAAGTGGACAATATAACAATGCAGAGTTCTTTTTATTTTATTTCTCAGGTGCATCCTGTTATCCAGTCTCATGGTGGATATTACACATAAATCATTAAGGCTTTATTTCATTAAGACAAATGCCTGTTCTGTGATCTCTGCTTCTGAAAGTGCAGTCATAATTTTACATACTCTCATGAAGAGCACATCTGTTTCATGCGGACGGAAGCTTTGCAATAATTTATTTGTGATAAATAATATAATCATGCTGTTCTTCTTGTCGTCTGGTATTATGCTGGATATTAGTATCTTTTTTATTGAAGAAATGTATGTCTTTATATCATGTTCTCATGAAAATGGCACCATTGCAATGCCTATGGAAAATCTCAATTGCGCCAGATTCTGTATTTATAAGATAAGATAAACCAGTGGCCAGAAAAATGTATACTACTATATCCAGGCTTGCAGTCATGCCTTCTACATGTCAGTCCACAGCAAAATAAAGCGAGTTTTGTGCTTTCCCAAAACAATTGTTCTTTACAGTGCTTTTTCACTCCCTGGTAATCTCTCGCCTCGACTACTGCAACTCACTCCTCATTGGACTACCTTTACATACACTATCCCCCCTTCAGTCCATAATGAATGCTGCTGCAAGACTTATCCACCTTACCAACTGTTCAGTGTCCTCCACCCCTCTCTGCCAATCCCTCCACTGGCTTCCACTCACCCAACGAACAAAATTCAAAGTACTAACAATAATTTACAAAGCCGTCCACAACTCTGCCCTCAGCTACATCACTAACCTAGTCTCAAAATACCAACCAAGCCGCTCTCTTTGGTCCCCCTAAGACCTCCTGCTCTCTAGCTCCCCTGTCACCTCCTCCCATGTTCGCCTACAGGATTTCTACAGAGCTTCTCCCATCCTTTGGAACTCCCTACCCCAATCTGTCTGACTGTCCCCTAATCTATCCATCTTTAGACGATCCCTAAAAACCCTTCTCTTTAAAGAAGCTTATCCTGCTTCTAACTAATACACTGTTTTACTTTCTCCATCAGCTCATCCCCCACAGCTATTATCTTTTGTATCAATTGGACCCTCCCTTCTAGATTGTAAGCTATAGAGAGCAGGGCCCTCTGATTCCTCTTGTACCAAATTGTAATGTAACTGTAATGTCTTCCTTCATTTTGTTAAGCACTTTGCAAACTGTTGGCACTATATAAATCCTGTATAATAATAATAATAATAAATAATATCTCTCTAGAGATGTTCAATCGGGTTCAAGTCTGGGCTCTGGGTGGGCCACTCAAGGACATTCACAGAGTTGTCCCGTAGCCACTCCTTTGTTATATTGGCAGTGTGCTTAGGGTAGTTGTCCTGTTGCAGGATGAACCTTCGCCCCAGTCTGAGCGCTCTGGAGCAGGTTTTCATCAAGAATATCTCTGCACATTGCTGTATTCATCTTTCCCTTGATGCTAACTAGTCTTACAGTTCCTGCCACTGAAAAACATCTCCACAGCATGATGCTGCCCACCACCATGCTTTACTGTAGGCAGGGCCGGACTGGCCTACTGGGATACCGGGATATTTCCCGGTAGGCTGCCTGCCCTGGGGGCGCTTTGCGGCTGCAGTGCTCCCCTGAATCCCCTCTCTCCTGCTCCTTTGATCACGGCGCTGGCCTGGTCTGTGCTCTGCGGCCGCGCACCGCGCTGTAACGCTGAGGCTCTGGAGCAGGTTTTCATCAAGAATATCTCTGCACATTGCTGTATTCATCTTTCCCTTGATGCTAACTAGTCTTACAGTTCCTGCCACTGAAAAACATCTCCACAGCATGATGCTGCCCACACCATGCTTTACTGTAGGCAGGGCCGGACTGGCCTACTGGGATACCGGGATATTTCCCGGTAGGCTGCCTGCCCTGGGGCCGCTTTGCGGCTGCAGTGCTCCCCTGAATCCCCTCTCTCCTGCTCCTTTGATCACGGCGCTGGCCTGGTCTGTGCTCTGCGGCCGCGCACCGCGCTGTAACGCGGTCCCGCTCCCCTAGACCGGCTCATGTGATAGTAGATAGAATCAGTGTTCCACCTATCACACGAACCGGTCTATGGGGCGGGACCGTGTTACAGCGCGGTGCGCGGCCGCAGAGCACATACCCGGCCAGCGCCGTGATCAAAGGAAGAGAGATGCCTGTGAGTACAGCCCTAAATGTGTGCCTGAATAGGGGGATCGGCAGGGGGGCGGCATATAGAGGAGATTATCTTTCTATATTCCTCCATGCAGCCGCTCAATGCTTGGAGGAGGGAGAGAAGGAGAATCAAGCATTCAGGGGCTGCATGGAGGAATATAGAAAGCTCATTTCCTCTATATGCAGCCCCACTGCTTCTCCTCCTATCCAAATTCTTTTACTGCCACCCCCTTCTCCTTGTGCTCCCCCCAGTGCTCTCCTCCCCCACCACACTCTCCAGCCCCCCCCCCACAGTTCTCTCAATCCTTGTTCTTTCTGCCTCCCCCTCTCTCCAGCTCTCCCCATCCTTCTCCAGCCCCCCCCCCTGCTTCCTACCCCCCACAGTGCTCTCCAGCCCCCCCGTGCTCCCCACCCCCCACAGTGCTCTCTAGCTCTCCCCATCAGTCTCCAGACCCCACCCCAGTGCTCTCCACCACCCCCCACAGTGCTGTTCAGCCCCCCCCATACTCCCCAGCCCCCCGTGCTCCCCACCCCTGTTCTTTCTGCCCCCGGTGCTGTCCAACCCCCCCACAGTGCTGTCCAGCCCCTCCGTGCTCCCCACCCCTGTTCTTTCTGACCCCGGTGCTCTCCAGCTCCCACCCCAGTGCTCTCCACCCCCCACAGTGCTCTCTAGCCCCCCGTGCTTCCCACCCCTGTTCTTTCTACCCCCGGTGCTCTCCAGCCCCCACCCCAGTGCTCTCCACCCCTGTTCTTTCTACCCCCGGTGCTCTCCAGCCCCCACCCCAGTGCTCTCCACCCCTGTTCTTTCTGCCTCCAGTGCTGTCCAGCCCCCCCACAGTGCTGTCCAGCCCCCCATGCTCCCCACCCCTGTTCTTTTTGCCCCCGGTGCTCTCCAGCCCCCCACAGTGCTGTCCAGCCCCCCCATGCTCCCCACCCCTGTTCTTTCTGCCCTTGTGCTCTTCAGCTCCCACCCCAGTGCTCCCCACCCCCAAAGTGCTCTCCAGCCCCCCTGTGCTTCCCACCCCTGTTCTTTCTGCCCCGGTGCTCTCCAGTCCCCACCCCAGTGCTCACCACCCCTGTTCTTTCTGCCCCCGGTGCTCTCCAGCCCCCACCCCAGTGCTCTCCACCCCTGTTCTTTCAGCCCCCGGTGCTCTCCAGCCCCCCACAGTGCTGTCCAGCCCCCACGTGCTCCCCACCCCTGTTCTTTTTGCCCCCGGTGCTCTCCAGCTCCCACTCCAGTACTCCCCACCCCTCACAGTGCTCTCCAGTCCCCCCGTGCTCCCCACCCCCCACAGTGCTGTCCAGCCCCCCGTGCTTCCCACCTCTGTTCTTTCTGCCCCCGGTGCTCTCCAGCCCCCACCCCAGTGCTCTCCACCCCTGTTCTTTCTGCCCCCGGTGCTTTCCAGCCCCCACCCCAGTGCTCTCCACCCCTGTTCTTTTTGGCTCCCCCCAGCACTCTCTCTCTCTCTCTCTCTCTCTATATTATATTATATATATATATATATATATATAATATAAAGCCCTATGTGATTTCATATCTGTCTTATCTATATATAATACACTCTTCAAATGTGCTTTAAAATGTATGGTTTTTCCCTTTTATGAACCAGGAAATAATGACGTTATGCTGTTGCGCTGGTATAATAACGCTGTGGGGCTGGTGTGAAATTTTTTCCAGGGCTGGATTTTATTCCCAGTCCGGCCCTGACTGTAGGGATAGTATCAGCCACATAATGAGTGGTGCCTGGTTTCCACCACACATGACGCTTGCCATTCAGGCCAAAGAGTTACATTTTTGTTTCATCAGACCAGTGAATTGTGTTTCTCATGGTGTGAGAGTCCTTCAAGTGCCTTTGGGAAAACTCCAGACGATCTGTCATGTGCCTATTACTGATGAGAGTCTTTCATCTGGCCATTCTCTCATACAGGACTGATTGGTGGAGTGCTGCAAAGATGGTTGTTCTCCTGAAAGGTTCTCCTCTCTCCACAGAGAAACATTGGAGCTCTGTCAGAGTGACCATTGGGTTCTTGGTCACCCCCCCCCCCCAATCACTCAGTTTGGCCAACCGGCCCGCTCTAGGAAGAGTCCTGGTGGTTCCAAACTTCTTCCATTCACAGATTATGGAGGCCACTGTGTTCAATGGGACCTTCAAAGCTGCAAAAAAAATTCTGTACCCTTCCCCAGATCTGTGCCTCGATACAATCCTGTCCCAGAGGTCTACAGACAATTCCTTGGACTTCATGGCTTAGTTTGTGCTCTCACATGCACTGTTAACTGTGGGACATTATATAGACAGGTGTGTGCCTTTCCAAATCATGTCCAATCAACTGAATTTACCACTAGTGGACTCCAATCAAGTTGTAGAAACATTTCAAAGATGATCAGTCGAAACAGGATACACCTGAGTGATATGTGATTGTACATGTGATTTTTTTTCCTTTTTATATTTTTAATAAGTTTGCAAAGAGTTCAAACAAACTTTTTTCACATTTTCCTTATGGGGTATTGTTTGTGGAATTTTGTGGAAAAGAATGAATTTAATCCATTTTGGAATAAGGCTGTAACATAACAAAATGTGAAAAAGTGAAGTGCTGTGAATATTTTCCGGATGCACTAATGAAATACAGTGTTTTCAGTTTGTGTTGCTCAGATACAGTTCATTTCCACAACTACTTGCCTCCCGCGCTATAGCCGAAGGGCGGCTACAGCATGGGCCTTAATTGCCAGGAGGGTGTCCATGGATATCCTCCCGTGCATGAGTGTCTTCTGTGGAGCACGCTCTGTGACCACCGAGTCTATGAGATGCGACTGATCGCAGATCCCGGCCCCTTACCACGTGATCAGCTGTCAGCCAATGACAGCTGATCACGTGATGTATACAGAAGATCGGTAATCTGTATTTTTTTCCCTCACGCTATCAGCGTGAGGGGAAAAAAAAGCTGTCCACCGGCTTCTGTCAGAGGAACATCAGTCCCTCACACAGAGAGCCGCGGCTGCCTCATCAGTGCCCACCAGTGCCACCTGCCAGTGCATCTATCAGTAGCCACCAGTGCCACCTACCAGTGCCCACAGGGCCACCTAGCTTTTTCCACCAGTGCCACCCTTCAATGTCCACCTGTGCTGCAAATTAATGCCAATCAGTGCCTCATCATCAGTGCCACTGATCAATGCTGCCTATCAGTGTCACCTACTAGTGCCCATCAGTGCCACATATCAGTTCCACCTCATCAGTGCTTATCAGTGCCACCTATCAGTGCCCATTAGTGCCGCCTTATCAGTGCCCATACTGCTCACTGACTGGCCTCCCACTACATACTGCTCTCTACCCTGCCACTACATACTGCTCACTGACTGCCCTCCCACTACATACTGCTCTCTACTTTGCCACAACATACTGCTCACTGACCATCCTGCCACTACATACAATCTACTAAGTACCTTGCCACTACATACTGCTGATGGACTGCCCTGCCCTGTCACTACTGCTCACTGACCCCCCTGCCACTGCATACTGCTCATTGACTGCCCTGACACTACATACTGCCATACCATGCCACTTCATACTGCTCACTGACCACCCTGCCACTGCATGATGCTTACTGACCACCCTGCCACTACATACCTCTTGCTGACTGCCCTGCCACTACATACTCCCCTATCCTGCCACTACATACTCACTGACTGTCTTGCACTACATGCTGCTCACTGACTCCCCTACCACTACAAACAGCTCACTGACTGCCCTGACACTTCATTCTGCTCCCTGACTGCTCTGCCAGTACTGTACATACCACTCACTGTCTTCTCTACTACTGCTACATACTATATACTGTAAAGCTCTGCACTACAATTTCTTACTGCCCTGCATTGCATACTGCTCATTGCATTTATCTAGGTACTGTTCTGCATTGACACAGTTATATCATTTAGGGGAACGAAGGGGGCCCTGTCAGATAAGCTGTACAGGGCCCCGTGACAGGTGGCCCTAGCAGCTTCATACACTGTTAAGCACTAACATTTAATATAAAAAATAAAATAATGCCATATTTTTTACCTATTATGCAGACTAAATGCATAAAAGGTAAAAAAGCACGATTCTAGTAGGGAATTAAAGATGATTTACAGTATGGCTTTGTAACAGTCTTCTATCAGGTTACAACAACACAATTAAAACAATTTTCTGTTTGGTTGCTGTTGGTCACTGAACATTGATTTTCTGTCAATTGAAAACTGCCTTTTTAAACAAGCTGGATTTTATTGTAAAGATCAGGGTGACATTATACAGTAGCTGAGACTATCAGAAATTTACATTTCCAGAGACACTTTAAAAAGAGGATTTATTTTGTTTGCTAGGGAACCCAAATCTCACAAGAAGACATTCCTGCATTGTGCTGGAGAGTCTTCTCACGAGATTTAGGATCAACCTTTGAGGATTTTGCAGAAATGCTTGTAAGGTCATTCTCGCCTATGCTGTGGGTGGAAGGCGGTGTGTACAGTTTGGCCTATAAAGAATAAGCACACCTTGCATTTTCATATAGGATTTGTTTATATATGTCCAAAAATAAACATTTTCATTTAATATTTTTTTTTTTCACAAAAGTGTTTTATTGACAATTAGCATACAGCCGTGGTCCAACATTTTGAGAATGAGACAAATATTATTTTCACAGTCTGCTGCCTCAGTTTTTATGATGCAAGAGGTAAGATATTTTGTGAGTGGAGGTAAATTTAGGCAGGCCTAGCTGAAGCTAGGCCAGTTTGTTTTGATCTGTGTGTGCTGGGAGTGGCTCCAAGTAGCAGCTGTGACTCACAGACAGCATCCCTCCACTGTGACCTCCCTTTTCCTTCTAGAGGATTCTAGAAGAGAGGCGGGGAAATAAGGTGGAGCTGACTGGGGTGTCTCAGGGAGCCCTGACCAATCACCAACTAGGATTGGCAGGGGACAGGCCTCCTTGAAATACCTGGAGTCAGAAGAAGGAAGAAATGGGGATGGAACACTAGGTTGTCGGGGGTTTTGAGGGCGCTCCCCAGTTAGGACGGGGGGGGGTGACCTTGGGCCTGGGGTTCGGGTGCAGGATGGAGCCCTTCTGGAAAGCAAGGAAGATCTGTTCAGGAGGCACAGACAGGAACCAAAGAGGACAACAGGAGCTAGTGTTGGCAGGCAAGTCTTCAGGAGGGAACCACTGGTTTGCAGCCAAAGGGCTGGTGAGTGACATGCTATCGGGAGGACTGGAGAGGCATGCCAGAGAGGACTGAGAGGAAACAGTCAGAGCTGGGTGTAGAACCAATGAGGATTGCAATGTCACTGGCAGGGAAGTTGGGCAGCTGCAGCCAGAAGGGCTTTCAGGGCCTGAAGAGGACTTACTGGGAGCAGTAGTCCACCATAGGACAGCTAGCACTAAAGACTTCCTATTCTATATTTGCTACATTAAAAAGCGACCTGCGGTCCCTTCCTGCACAGGGCGATTGCTGAGGCCTGACTGAGTCAGAGTTGGGCCTAACCATGTGCTAGCTGTGCCTGGAGTCAAGTGTTGTGCAGCTGAGAGAGAGAGTAACAGTCTGCAAGCAAGAGATGTGCTAGAGGAGACTGGAGTAGCCAAGTGTACATAGTTGCCCCTACTGACTGATATACAATCAACCAATTCTATTGGGCATCCCATATATTCCTATCCCTATCCAACTTCAAATCCCTCACTAAAATAACAAAACAACCACGTGAAATGTTCATTGTCTCCAAGGTGATTGGGAAGTGAATGCCCGGCTTCGCAGGGTGACAGGTGGGCCACAACTTTCAGCAGCCCCTACGGGGGTACCGCTACACATAAAAAAAAAAACATTTCCACTGCATTTGTGAAGAAGGCTTCAGGGTGCCCAAGAAACTCCAGCAAGCGCCAGGACTATCTCCTACAGTTGATTCAGCTGCAGGATCGGGGCATCACCAGTGCAGAGCTTGCTCAGGAATGGCAGCAGGCAGGTGTGAGTGCATCTGCACTCACAGTGAGGTGAAGACTTTTGGAGTATGGTCTGGTGTCAAGAAGGGCAGCAAAGAAGCCACTTCTCTCCAGGAAAAAAATCAGGGACAGACTGATATTCTGCAAAAGTTACAGGGATTGGACTGCCGAGGACTGGGGTAAAGTCATTTTCTCTGATGAATCCCCTTTCCGATTGTTTGGGACATCTGGAAAAAAACTTTGTCAGGAGAAGAAAAGTGGAGCGCTACCATCAGTCCTGTGTCATGCCAACAGTAAGGCTGCTTTCACACTGGGGCGGTTTTCAGGCGGTACAGCGCTAAAAATAGCGCCTGTATACCGCCTGAAAAAAACGGCCCCATTCACTCCAGTGTGAAAGCCAGCGGGCTTTCACACTGGAGCGGTGCGCTAGCAGGACCGCAACAAAAGTCCTGCTAGCAGCATCTTTGGAGCGGTGAAGGAGCGGTGTATTTACCGCTCCTATACCGCTCCTTCCCATTGAAATCAATGGGAAACCGCGGAGATACCGCCCGCAAACCGCCGCTGCAGCGGCGCTTTGCGGAGGTTTTTAACCCTTTTACGGCCGCTCGCGGGGGTTAAAACCACCCCGCTAGCGGCCGTATACCGCGGGTAAAACGATGGTAAAGCAGCGCTAAATATAGCGCTGCTTTACCGTCGCCGCCCCGCACCGCCCCAGTGTGAAAGCAGCCTAAAGCATCCTGAGACCATTCATGTGTGGGGTTGCTTCTCAGCAAAGGCAGTGGGCTCACTCATAATTTTGCCTAAGAACACAGCCATGAATAAAGAAGGGTACAAAACCATCCTCCAAAAGCAACTTCTCCCAACCATCCAAGAACAGTTTGGTGAGGAACAATGACTTTCCAGCATAATGGAGCATCTTACCATAAGACAAAAGTGAGAACTAGGTGGCTTGGGGAACAAAACATCGAAATTGTGGGTACATGGCCAGGAAACTCCCCAGACCTTAATCCTTTTGAGAACTTGTGGTCAATCCTCAAAAGGCAGGTGAACAAAAAACCCTCACAAATTCTGACAAACTTCAAGCATTGATTATGCAAGAATGGGCTGCCATCAGTCGGGATGTGGCCCAGAAATTGATTGAAAGCATGTCATGGCGAATTACGGAGGTCTTGAAAAAGAAGGGTCAACACTGCAAATATTGACTCTTTGCAGAAACTTCATGTCATTGTCAATAAAACCTTTGACACGTATGAAATGCTTGTAATTATACTTCAGTATACCATAGTAACATCTGACAAAAAGATCTAAAACACTGAAGCAGCAGACTTTGTGAAAAATAATATTTGTGTCATTCTCAAAACTTTTGGCCAGGGCTGTAGTTATACAGAGCCAACTGACAAAGACAATAATCCAAACTGTACAACAGAACTCAAAGTACAGCACCAAAATACAGTGGAATGAGGAGGAATTACAATGAGTAAATTATTGGAATAATCAAACTGATCCACAGTATGAAAGTGATGTTCAGATGGAGGAGAGTCAGGCAACCAAAGTATACAAAAGAGTGGGAAACAAAGAAGACCTCCCTGATAAAATATGAGGTTAGAGATGCAGGAAGAAAAGGAAAAGCAAGAAAAATTAGGTCTCGGGGGACAATGGACCCAGAAGTATCATAATGCCAGTAACGTGTGGTCAAAGCATGAAGGATGAGCATAGGATACCCAGGGCTGCCAAACTCACAGAAACTGGTCATGGGTATCAGACAATATAGATGTTAATTTCTCATTGACCATACCAACATTCATGTGATGGTTGAGCTGAGAGCAGGCCTTCACTATAGTGAGCTTAATTGCAATAAAAAGGTGCGTTGCCAGTTTGCGTTCTGCCCAAAATAATGACTCTATAGGTTTGAAAAGGAGGGCTTTGCAAGGGTTCCTCTTTACATCTGAGTGAAGTAATGTTCACAATAGCGCAGAAACCCAGATGCCTAAAGGGCAGTACCACCAGACTGGCTGGGAGCACCCACGGAAACAGGTTGATGGATGTTGGGGAACTATATGGGCCAGCCAAACTGGTGTGTAGTACCACCGGTATATATCCTTATCATTTTTATTTACATTTTTTTTGATAGAACAGGGATTGTTTCAGGCCACATTTACATTAGTGTGGAGTGTAAGGTAGACCATTCAATTGAATAGGCTGGCTAATGCACCTAATCACACAGAAAAAGGTCCATACACCAATTTTAGCAACGCAGCACACTATAATGCATGGTAGGGCATCACGGTGCATTGTGGTGCACTGCAACGTAGGTCATTGGAGTGTTATTCAAAATGAGAGGTACTACAGAGCACCAATGCACATTATGTGTGTTGCCGCACATTACAGTATAAATTTACCACAACGTGTCAATCCAGCTTGAAAATCCTTTCAAGTTTTTATTGGGAAGATATTGATTTACTCCCAATCCTGGAGAGACAACAGCAAGTGAGAAAAAGATCTCTCTAAAATAAGTATAAATGCTTTTTCAGGCTGGGTTCACACATGTGCGGCCATGGCTCACAGCAGGGGGTCCAGTGCATCCCTGTTCAGATGTCAATCAGGTATGATTTTTTTCTTAAATTCGCACCTGAAACTGAGCCATAGACGCACAGGTCCCTTTTCCAGTGAGCTCCGTGGCCGCCCCAGAGCTGTGTGAACCCACATCCACAGCCACATCGCATCAGTGTGAACCCAGCCTAACAGTTATCAGCAGAACTAGTGTCCCCATTGGATGATTTCCCATCTATTACAATAGACAAGTGTAAAATCTTTGATTTCCCATGACTTTCTGTCCAGATGACAATGGTCACCTAGATGTATAGAGAGAGTGGTAATCTCTGAAAGAGGTTCTAACACTTCCCTACTCTATTTAAATGAAAGAAAATGTTTGTACACAATAAAATTACCTATAGGTGACCTAAAAGTATTTTAAGATATAGACATATTTTATGCAAAACAACGTTTTTAAATTGATTAGTTAGTTACTATCAGACATACCTTTAAAAGAAAAATGTAGGCGATACCTTTTATAAGATGAATATATTTTGTGGTGCAAGCTTTTGCAAACACAGGCAAGGTTTTTTGGATGTAAAGTTTCATAAATCGGCTGTTATAGGTGTGTACAGTTGGATCAGGTAGCATGAGGTGCCTGGGAATGAGCAAGTCCTTTTTATATTTTGTAAAGAAGAAGATTTCATGTGTGCATCTGTGTCAAGTATGTGAGTTTTCCAAGATGATTTTTCATTTCCATTCATGTGCCATTCATTCCAGCAAAAAAGTATTGTACCATATTAGCCATAGACAATAGTAGGAAATTAATTTTGAATATATTTTGAGATGCAAGTTTTAGGAGAGCGTATTCAGTTAACCACACATCGTCTACATTTTTTCTTTTCTACTCAATGACTAATATGGCACAACGCTTTACAGCTACAAAACTTTTAAAAGGTGTAGAGCAAATAATTAAATGTCATATTTTTTTATTTATTACAGTTGTAAGCTGGCCTGATTTTTTTTTGCCATATGCAATTTATTATCAATGTGTGTAACTGCTCATATTTATTTAAATCACTATAATATAAAATTAAATTAATATATAATATACAAAAAATAATAATAGCAAATAATAACAATATTAATAGCAAATAATAATAATAATAGCAAATAATAATTATTGTTGTTAGTATTATTATAATTGTTATTATTATTATTGTTTTCATTTTTTTCTTTAAATAAGCCCTTATAAAACAAAGTCTAGAAAAATAAGATTAAAATCATAAGCATGTTATATTGGCACATTACATGTATATGCATTACATTGTAAGCATTCTCATTTTTCTCTTTTAAAATATATATTGATTATGGTCTCTGGACAGTAAATCTGAAATTCATGTGTGTTATGTGATGCTCAAGATGGAAAAAATATCTGATAAAAGCTTCAATTACTTTAACCTTCAAAGAGATGATTTGCCTACTTCCCATATTCCTATCAGGTTACCGCACGATTTATTGAATTTCTCATCTCCAGAATTATGATATATTTATAGCTTTCAACAAAACACACAGAAATAGCTGTGTCTTTGGCATAGCCCATGTAATTACCATCCTCTACTGATAGATGTACACAGTATTTTGCCAACAATTCATTTTCTGTTTTGTTACCAAACCTGCTGATGGCTCTGCATAGGCTTGAATTAGTGTTCGTTGATTGTAAGGCCTCTCTTGCACAAACTAAACAACATTATTTTAGTGGCTAACAAATGACAGCAATAATTATTTTCCTATTTATTTAACCATCTCAATACAGGGCACTTACACCGCCTTCCTGCCCAGGCCATTTTTCAGCTTTTAGCGCTGTCACATTTTGAATGACAATTGCACAGTCATGATACACTGTAACCATGTGAACTTGTTATCATTTTATTCTCACAAATGGAGCTTTCTTTTGGTGGTATTTAATCACTCCTGTGTTTTTTATTTTTTCATAAAAAAAAATAAAAAAAAACAGACCAAAAATTTTTTAAAAAATAAAGTTTTTCTTAGTTTCTGTCAATTTTGTAAATAAGTAATTTTTTTCTCCTTCACTGATGGGCACTGATGAGGCGACACTGATGGGCACTGATAGGCTGCACTGATGAGGTGGCACTTATGAGCACTGATGAGGTGGCACTTATGGGCACTGATTAGGTGGCACTGATGAGGAGGCATGAATATGCCGCACTTATGGGCACTGATAGATGGCACTGATATGTGGCACAGAACATAGACACTGCGGTATGAATATAAATATGAATATAAGTATATGCATCTAAATGTTATCACAGATCCTGCCATAGCAGGCTGTGTAATAATGTTGAATACATCTTCATATTGTACAAAATGTGAACAACTGCAGTGTAAGTGTAAATGTATGACAGGATGTTTAACTGGATCCTGCATAACAACTATGAAATGGCAATATCTAAATCGGCATGTTAAATAAAATAAAATAAAATGATCCTACAATACCGTGGACATATTGAAAGGAAGTGCTTTGCAATGAAAGGGGAAAAAATACCAAATATAACAAAATAATCCCACACAGAAAACAGGGCCAACAAGTGTTGCCAATGGGGAGCCTAAGGCATATGAAACACCATAAACAATGAGATATGTACATACATAGAAATGTCCCAATGAATGGGATGTGTGCTCACCAGTGAATGTGTCCTCAATGTGTGAGATGAAGTGGCAAAGTGAGACAAAGCACACCCCCATGTCGGCAGGGCCGGTGCTACCATTAGGCAAACTAGGCAGCCGCCTAGGGCGCATTGCTGGCTAGGGGCGCCCGGACGCTGATTTCCCAATCCGTGTCTGCATGCTCTGCAGGCTGTAGCATGTAACTAACTCAGTCTCAGGCAGCTGCTTCGTCTGGCCAGTACGGGTGAGCTCAGGCGTGTTCGCAAACAGCACGTGCAGAGCCCGCCAGGAAGTCGGCACTGCGGAGTGCTAATCACAGGCAGTGAGACATTGTCCCGATGCGTGGCTGCAGAGATTGGGAAATGTCTCACTGCTTGTGATTAGTGCTGTGCAGTGCTGACTTCCTGGCGGGCGCTGCACGTGCTGTTTGCAAACACGCCGGAGCTCATCCTTACTGGCCGGTAGTGTAATAGAGGCACAGCACTGGAGCCAGCACTAGAGGAAGCAGAGCCGATGCTTCCTGTATAGCGCCACCTCCTGTCACATGGGCAGAACAAAGAGGGTGGAGTCAGGGGTGGAGCCAATGGGGGCGGCAAAATGAGGTTTCGCCTAGGGTGTCAAAAATCCTTCCACCAGCCCTGCATGTCGGTCCACCCACCCATATTCCCCACAAGGGCCGCGGGCCCAACCCCTCAATTTTCAGCCCTACGGACTAAGACTGGGCTGCTATTAAAGTTCGTGTGTGTATAAATGCAGATATCCCAAGACTTTTGGCTAGATGGTGTATCTGGCAAAATTTACAATGGTGGTGGAACCCTCCTACACATAAATATTACATTTAGACATAGTTTTAGGACCTGGGAGATGAGACGACTTCTCTACATGAAGCAGCATGTTTGGGATTTGAACCCAGATGCTCGCGAATGCTAAGCAGAGGTTCTAACCTCTAAGCCACAGAGCTTCCACATGCCAGAACCTCCTGCACATAAATACACATAAATACTGCATTTATTTGGACATACAGGTGATGGAATTACGTTACTCAAGAGTTATTCTTCATGTTTTATTCTGTGATATTTGGTGGTTCTTTGTGGGTGAGGGTAGAATAGTGATGTTACCCTCAAATTTTTGGGAATTACATTTTTATTCCTGATCTTGGTAAACATATCACATTTTTTGGGATCAACTTATGATTATTTAGAAATAATAAAAAGCACAAAAAATTGTGACTCATTTTAAATTTGCATCAGCAATGGTATTGTTTGTGCTTTGTAAAGACACCTGTGTGAGTTTTGGGTAAAGATTGTTGTGAGATGGAGAGTAACAAGTGAAAGTGACAGAGAAAAATATATTTTACCAAAACATCAAAACATTCCACATTCTAGCATTCTTAAAAACATAGTTGAAGTGGAAGCAACAATGTTGCAAAATGGAAAATTTATATCAAATACTTACCGTAATTTTCCTTTCCTGATGGACTCCATGGCAGCCAACGTATGGGTTAATCCCGCCTCTCCTACCTCATAGGACCCCACTCCCATAAATCCTTGCTCCCAGCTAGGTACCGTGTTCCATAACTTAGCCTACTCCAGCAATGGGAGGGAACTCCGGCTGCCAGGGAGTCCATCAGGAAAGGAAAATTACGGTAAGTATTTGATATAAATTTTCCATTTTCCGGACAGACTCCATGGCAGCCAACGTATGGGAAATAACTAGCCATACACTTCCGGGTGGGACAAATTGCTGGTTTTAGAAAAAAAAATTTAATTGGCATTGTCAACAGATAAGACATTCAAACCAAAATTAACTGAAGAAAGAGCCGCCGGCTCAACACAATAGTGTGTCATAAATGTATGTATCGATGACCATGATGCTGCTTTGCAAATCACTTCCGCAGACACATGACGGGAAGCTGCCCAAGACGTCGAAACACTTCTAGTCGAGTGTGCTGTCACCGCCTCTGGAGGGACCATACCCTTAGCCGTATACGCCCTTTGAATAGCCTGGACAATCCAGGCTGATATGGATCTGGAGGAAGCACGTAATCCTCTATTCTTCCCTTGGAAGTAAATGAAGAGGTAATCCGATTTCCGGAAGGGAGCCGTTGCTTCCAGATAGACTCTTAGGATTTCTCCGACATCTAGAGGATGGATACTAGAATCGTCAGATGAATGGAATGTTGGGAGAACTATTTCTTGATTCTCATGAAAGACGGACGTCACTTTGGGATTTGATCCCAACATAGGGATCAAGACCACCCTATCAGGAAAAAAGGTGATAAACGGTTCCTTGAAACTCAGAGAGCTGATCTCAGATACCCTTTTGGCAGATGTTATGGCCACCAGGAACACTGTCTTGAGAAAAAGATCTTTGATGGACAATTGATCCATTTGTCGAAAATCCTCTCCTGAAAAGAAGTCCAAAACGAGGGGAAGATCCCACTTAGAGAATCTTGGCCTCCTTTGAGGTCTAAGTCTTGTTGCACCTTTAAAGAATTGCCTGACGAGAGGATGTTTTGCCCAAGCAACGCCTGTGAATGCAGAAATCGCAGAGACCTGAACTCTAAGAGAGCTGACGGCCAAGGGCAACTCCAGGCCTGTCTGCAGGAAACCCAGAATGTCCGATATTTTCGGGTCTTTAAATGAACCTCCAACAGTAGGGATGAAACTCACGAATCTTGCCCAGATTCTTTGGTACACTCTGTTAGTACCCTCTCTCCTGGCACTCATCAAGGTTTCAATTGCTGTGTCAGGACACCCTAAGGCTGTCAACCTTTCCCTTTCAACCACCAGACCATCAGGTGGAGATGGGATGGACATGGGTGAAGCGATGCTCCCTGTAGCAGGAGATCTGGCCTGGGAGGAAGAGGGACTGGGTCCCGACAACTGAGATGCGTCAGGAGAGGAAACCATGGCCTGTTGGGCCAATATGGAATTACCGCTATTATTTCGGCTTCTTCCCAGCGGAGTCTTGACAGAAAACGAAGAATGACCGGTACTGGGGGAAAGGCATACGCCTTGAGAAACCTCCACTGGTCCGTCAACGCATCTATCCCATAAGCTTGGGGACAACGATTCCTCGTGTAATACTTCTCGAGTTTCGCATTGCTGGGTGATGCAAAGAGGTCCACTTCCGGTGTTACTCCTAGAGACAGAATCCAATTGAACACTGCTATGTGGAGGGACCACTCGTTGTTGTCCAATGCTACTCTTGAGAGGAAGTCCGCCTGGACATTCTGGACTCCGGGGAGGTAAACAGCCGTCAGATTCGACAAATTCGCCTGGGCCCAAGCCATAATCGGACTGACTTCCTCTAGTAGATCTAGACTGCGAGTACCCCCTTGTCTCTTGATGTAGGCTACCGCAGTCGTGTTGTCCAACCTCAACAGAACCGAAGCTCCTGAAATCAGGTGACGGAAGGCTTGAAGAGCTTGAAAGGCAGCTCGGAGCTCCAAGACATTTGACACCACCCCTTGAGATGGGAAGTCCCATTTCCCCTGGGCTACTTCTGATAGACAGAGGGCTCCCCAGCCGCTGTTGCTGGCATCCGTCGTCACCACAATCCAGGAGATTGGTGCAATAGAGTGGCACTTGAGGAGATTCTCCTGATGAAGCCACCATGGAAGACACTCCCTCATGGACGGGGTCATTCTGACAAAGTGATCTTGTGACTCTGGGATCCATTGTTGAAGAAAACCCTTTTGGAAGGGTCGCATCCTCCACTGTGCCCATTTTACCATGGGAGCTGTGGCCACCATGGTGCCGATAACTCTGAGGCAATATGAAGCCCTGAGGCGAGGACATGCCAGGGCGAGCCGAATCCTGTCTTGAATTACTGGGATCTTCTCCATGGGTAAGGAGATGGTACTCTTTACCGTGTCGAACTGCGCCCCTAGGAATATCAGGGACTGGGTCGGATCCAACTGACTCTTCTCCCTGTTCAACAACCAGCCGAACTCCGTCAAGACCGAGATGACTTGGTCCCGATGTAAACGAAGCTGGTCTCTGTCCTGCGAGAGCAGGAGTAGATCGTCCAGGTAGTGGTGTAACCGGACACCTTTGACCCTGATTAGGGCTACCACTGCCAGTAGTACCTTTGAGAACACCCGAGGCGATGTTGTCAGCCCGAAAGGAAGACAGGTGAACTGGAGATGTCTCTGCTCCACTGCGAACCTGAGGTATTGCTGAAAATTCTTTGCGATTGGAACATGAAAATACGCATCCTTCAGGTCTATTGAGACCATCCAATCCCCTGGCTGAATCGTTTGACTTATGGTCAAGAGAGTCTCCATCTTGAACCTCTCCTTCTGGATGAAGGAGTTCAAATATGTTAGGTCGATGACTGGCCTCCATGACCCGTTCTTTTTGAGAACCATGAAGAGAGGAGAATATATTCCCTGAAATTTTTCTTCTACTGGTACCGGAATGACGGCCCCTTGAGATATCAGAGAATCCGTGTAGGATAATAGAATTTCTCTTTTCTCTTCTGACTGTGGCAGAACTGTGGGAATAAAGCGGTGTGTAGGTGGGTCGGTGAAAGTCCAGGTATGACCTGTAGAAATAGTTTTGACTGTCCAGAAATCTTGGACCGAGGCTGCCCAGACGTGCTGGAAACGGAGTAATCGTGCTCCTACCTGCTCCACCTGGACAGGCTCCATATCAAAAGGACTTAGTCGTATCCCGACCCCCAGAGGGTGTGGTTTTTGTGGACTTCTGTCCTGAAGGTTGGTTTCTTCGCCAGTTTTTCCTGAATTCCCTGCCAGGTCTGTAACGACGTGCGTCTCTAGCACGCTCCTGATCATGTCTAGGTTGAGCTCTTCTCTGGCTCAAGAGACGACGATCCTGGGGTAGGAAACCTGACTTACCCCCGGTAGCGCGTGTGATGGCCGAGTCCAGCTTGTTCCCGAAGAGGGAAGAACCCTCAAAGGGAATCTTGCACCATGCCTGTTTGGAGGCAGGATCCGCCACCCATGGACGCAACCACAGGGCCCGTTTAGCTGTGACCGAGGATAGCATGACACGCGATACCAACCGGATAATGTCCAGGGATGCCTCACCCAGAAAGACCACGTCATCGGATATACTTCCCAGGGGACGTCATCTGTCCATGATTCCATGGCTTTCGACAAAGCCGCAAGAGCCTCAAGTGATATATATCCGTTTGAATCTGTGCACCATCTCTGAATGACACTGTTTGGAGGCAGCCGATCAATGAGGGGGGCTGAATCCAGATATTTCACCTCCTCGCTCTTGAATGGGTACATTTTCGCCCATAAAGGACCTTCCCCCGCAAGCTCACAGGGCTCCAGATGTTTTAGCTTCTCTATTGGGTGACTGCCCGATGAGGGGATAGTCGAATCCCGCTCCATATTCATCCACCTCGACTCATCGATCCATTTGACGAGAGATAGTCATGAGAGGGACCGGAACTTCAAGTTCGATGTCTCCATGTTGGCTGACTCTGTCCTGCTCAGAGATTCTTGCACAACCTTCCCAGTGCTTCCAAAAGCCTGGATCGCAGAGAGCCATCCTCAATTCGTGCACTGGCGGCGGGGGGAATTCCGGACCTTGACCGTGTGATGTTTAGAAGAAGATCTTGATTTTGATTGGTCACGCTGTGACCTGGACTGGATGATGTCATGGAAAAACAGCAGAGACTGCAGGCAAGACATAATACATAAACATCCCATAATAGCAGAAGCAAAGTAACATATTGCTGCATAAGACAAAGGGGTGCTCAGCCTACCTTACTTCCCATGCGCCGTAGGGACGAACAGCGGCGGGGTTGCATCCCTATGGCCAAATTGCCGCTTGCCAGTCAATGACTGGATAGTAAGCTCTTCAGGGCACCACAACATCACCCGTGTGGGCAACACTCCAATACCGCCATCTCTTCTGTAAGGAGGAGGACAAAAAAGGAACACGGTACCTAGCTGGGAGCCTATGATGATTAGGCTGCCATGGCAATAGAATTTTCTGCGTTTTCATAAAGGCTTTAGATACTGTTTCTGATATTGGAAAAACATTGCAAAAAAAATTAATTTTGCTGTGTTTTTTTTTTTCCCAATAGCATTTTCTGCGTGTTCATACATACACGCTGTAGACACTATCCGTGACAAAGCCGCAAGAGTTTTCTAAGACACTATCCCTGATATTGGAAAAACATTGCAAAAAAATTTAATTTTGCAGGCCATTTTCTGCGTTTTCATACATACACTGCAGTGATATGGAAAAACGAATATTCCGTTTAGCATTTTCTGCGTGACGCTGTCATCCGTGTATTCTGTCGATTTTGCTGTGTTTTTTTTCTTCCATTTTCTGCCATAAAAATACTGTCCATTCTGATATCTGATTTTGCTGTGACCCACTGTACGCTGTAGACACTTCGTGTATTCTGATATTGGAAAAACATTGTGGAACCGCTGATGGACTCCATGGCAGCCTACGTATGGGTTAAAATAAATAAATAACCGTGTTCCATAACTAGCCTACTCCAGCACATTCCAGGAAAGGTACGGGGACTGAAATTGCGTATGGTTTTAGTTAAAAAAAAAATTTAATTGGCATTGTCAACAGATAAGACATTCAAACCAAAATTAACTGAAGAAAGAGCCGCCGGCTCAACACAATAGTGTGTCATAAATGTATGTATCGATGACCATGATGCTGCTTTGCAAATCACTTCCGCAGACACATGACGGGAAGCTGCCCAAGACGTCGAAACACTTCTAGTCGAGTGTGCTGTCACCGCCTCTGGAGGGACCATACCCTTAGCCGTATACGCCCTTTGAATAACCTGGACAATCCAGGCTGATATGGATCTGGAGGAAGCACGTAATCCTCTGTTCTTCCCTTGGAAGTAAATGAAGAGGTAATCCGATTTCCGGAAGGGAGCCGTTGCTTCCAGATAGACCCTTAGGATTTCTCCGACATCTAGAGGATGGATACTAGAATCATCAGATGAATGGAATGTTGGGAGAACTATTTCTTGATTCTCATGAAAGACGGACGTCACTTTGGGATTTGATCCCAACATAGGGATCAAGACCACCCTATCAGGAAAAAAAGGTGATAAACGGTTCCTTGAAACTCAGAGAGCTGATCTCAGATACCCTTTTGGCAGATGTTATGGCCACCAGGAACACTGTCTTGAGAAAAAGATCTTTGATGGACAATTGATCCATTTGTCGAAAATCCTCTCCTGAAAAGAAGTCCAAAACGAGGGGAAGATCCCACTTAGAGAATCTTGGCCTCCTTTGAGGTCTAAGTCTTGTTGCACCTTTAAAGAATTGCCTGACGAGAGGATGTTTTGCCCAAGCAACGCCTGTGAATGCAGAAATCGCAGAGACCTGAACTCTAAGAGAGCTGACGGCCAAGGGCAACTCCAGGCCTGTCTGCAGGAAACCCAGAATGTCCGATATTTTCGGGTCTTTAAATGAACCTCCAACAGTAGGGATGAAACTCACGAATCTTGCCCAGATTCTTTGGTACACTCTGTTAGTACCCTCTCTCCTGGCACTCATCAAGGTTTCAATTGCTGTGTCAGGACACCCTAAGGCTGTCAACCTTTCCCTTTCAACCACCAGACCATCAGGTGGAGATGGGATGGACATGGGTGAAGCGATGCTCCCTGTAGCAGGAGATCTGGCCTGGGAGGAAGAGGGACTGGGTCCCGACAACTGAGATGCGTCAGGAGAGGAAACCATGGCCTGTTGGGCCAATATGGAATTACCGCTATTATTTCGGCTTCTTCCCAGCGGAGTCTTGACAGAAAACGAAGAATGACCGGTACTGGGGGAAAGGCATACGCCTTGAGAAACCTCCACTGGTCCGTCAACGCATCTATCCCATAAGCTTGGGGACAACGATTCCTCGTGTAATACTTCTCGAGTTTCGCATTGCTGGGTGATGCAAAGAGGTCCACTTCTGGTGTTACTCCTAGAGACAGAATCCAATTGAACACTTCTATGTGGAGGGACCACTCGTTGTTGTCCAATGCTACTCTTGAGAGGAAGTCCGCCTGGACATTCTGGACTCCGGGGAGGTAAACAGCCGTCAGATTCGACAAATTCGCCTGGGCCCAAGCCATAATCGGACTGACTTCCTCTAGTAGATCTAGACTGCGAGTACCCCATTGTCTCTTGATGTAGGCTACCGCAGTCGTGTTGTCCAACCTCAACAGAACCGAAGCTCCTGAAATCAGGTGACGGAAGGCTTGAAGAGCTTGAAAGGCAGCTCGGAGTTCCAAGACATTTGACACCACCCCTTGAGATGGGAAGTCCCATTTCCCCTGGGCTACTTCTGATAGACAGAGGGCACCCCAGCCGCTGTTGCTGGCATCCGTCGTCACCACAATCCAGGAGATTGGTGCAATAGAGTGGCACTTGAGGAGATTCTCCTGATGAAGCCACCATGGAAGACACTCCCTCATGGACGGGGTCATTCTGACAAAGTGATCTTGTGACTCTGGGATCCATTGTTGAAGAAAACCCTTTTGGAAGGGTCGCATCCTCCACTGTGCCCATTTACCATGGGAGCTGTGGCCACCATGGTGCCGATAACTCTGAGGCAATATGAAGCCCTGAGGCGAGGACATGCCAGGGCGAGCCGAATCCTGTCTTGAATTACTGGGATCTTCTCCATGGGTAAGGAGATGGTACTCTTTACCGTGTCGAACTGCGCCCCTAGGAATATCAGGGACTGGGTCGGATCCAACTGACTCTTCTCCCTGTTCAACAACCAGCCGAACTCCGTCAAGACCGAGATGACTTGGTCCCGATGTAAACGAAGCTGGTCTCTGTCCTGCGAGAGCAGGAGTAGATCGTCCAGGTAGTGGTGTAACCGGACACCTTTGACCCTGATTAGGGCTACCACTGCCAGTAGTACTTTTGAGAACACTCGAGGCGATGTTGTCAGCCCGAAAGGAAGACAGGTGAACTGGAGATGTCTCTGCTCCACTGCGAACCTGAGGTATTGCTGAAAATTCTTCGCGATTGGAACATGAAAATACACATCCTTCAGGTCTACTGAGACCATCCAATCCCCTGGCTGAATCGTTTGACTTATGGTCAAGAGGGTCTCCATCTTGAACCTCTCCTTCTGGATGAAGGAGTTCAAATATGTTAGGTCGATGACTGGCCTCCATGACCCGTTCTTTTTGAGAACCATGAAGAGAGGAGAATATATTCCCTGAAATTTTTCTTCTACTGGTACCGGAATGACGGCCCCTTGAGATATCAGGGAGTCCGTGTAGGATAATAGAATTTCTCTCTTTTCTTCTGACTGTGGAAGAACTGTGGGAATAAAGCGGTGTGTAGGTGGGTCGGTGAAAGTCCAGGTATGACCTGTAGAAATAGTTTTGACTGTCCAGAAATCTTGGACCGAGGCTGCCCAGACGTGCTGGAAACGGAGTAATCGTGCTCCTACCTGCTCCACCTGGACAGGCTCCATATCAAAAAGAACTTAGTCGTATCCCGACCCCCAGAGGGTGTGGTTTTTGTGGACTTCTGTCCTGAAGGTTGATTTCTTCGCCAGTTTTTCCTGAATTCCCTGCCAGGTCTATAACGACGTGCGTCTCTAGCACGTTCCTGATCATGTCTAGGTTGAGCTCTTCTCTGGCTCAAGAGACGACGATCCTGGGGTAGGAAACCTGACTTACCCCCGGTAGCGCGTGTGATGGCCGAGTCCAGCTTGTTCCCGAAGAGGGAAGAACCCTCAAAGGGAATTTTGCACCATGCCTGTTTGGAGGCAGGATCCGCCACCCATGGACGCAACCACAGGGCCCGTTTAGCTGTGACCGAGGATAGCATGACACGCGATACCAACCGGATAATGTCCAGGGATGCCTCACCCAGAAAAGCCGATGCCATCCTCAATTCGTGCACTGGGGAATTCCTGACCACGTCATCGGATATACTTCCCAGGGTTGCACCCACGTCATCTGTCCATGATTCCATGGCTTTCGACAAAGCCGCAAGAGCTAAGGCCGGTTTGCAGGCCATCCCTGCAGTAATATATATCCGTTTGAGATCAGTGTCGATCTTTCTTTCCAAACCATCTCTGAATGACACTGTATCTTCCAGTGGAAGCGTGACATGTCTCACCAATCTCATGAGCGCCGCATCAATGAGGGGGGCTGAATCCAGATATTTCACCTCCTCGCTCTTGAATGGGTACATTTTTGCCACTTTGGTGATTAAAGAGTTCTTTCTTTCAACCTTTCCCCACTCATCAGATATGATTTCACCAAGCTCACTTAGGAAAGGGAAATTCGGGCGCTCTTTTTTCAGATGTTTAAAATACTTCTTTTGTTTGGAGGGCTTCTCTATTGGGTCTTCCCATTTTAGCGCATCTTTAACTGCCCTGACCAAATGAGGGACTTGAGAGAAGTCGAATCCTGCTCTATATTCATCCACCTCGACCTCCTCATCTGAGGATCCATTTGACGAGCGATAGTCATGAGAGGGACCCGGAACTTCAAGTTCGACTGCGTCTGCAGTTGAGGCCGGTGCTGAAGGGGGAATGGTTATGTTGGCTGACTCTGTCCTGCTCAGAGATTCTTGCACAACCTTCCTGACCAGTGCTTCCACCTGCTGGTCACCTGCACCTCTCTCTTTCGCAGCTCTAGAGTAGCATGCTTCGCAGAGAGATCTGTCCTCCGGGACATAAGCCCTACACCCCCAGCAGGCTTTTTTCTCCGTGCGACCGGAATGGCGGCGGGAATCATGTTTAGAGCCGGACCTTGATCTGTCCGTGTGATGTTTAGAAGAAGATCTTGATTTTGATTGGTCACGCTGTGACCTGGATTTCTCTTCACGTGCTACTGGATGATGATCGGACCTAGAAGGGCTGAGAAAAAAACAGGAAACAAAATATTTTAAAATTCCCCAATAACCCTGACAACCCCTGCAAAACAGGTAGAGGAAAAAAATTCCGTCCTACCTGCGGCATAAGGGCTGACCACTAGGCGGCGACGACACATCCATGGCAATGGCAAAAACAGCAGAGACTGCAGGCAAGACATAATATATAAACATCCCACAATAGCCTAGGCAAAGTAACATATTGCTGCATAAAACAAAGGGGTGTTCAGCCTACCTTCCACAGAAATCGCTATATGAACAAGAAAACCAGCGTTTGCAGATTCCTCTCAGAAGCCAGGGCATAGCTGTATCTGACAGCTATTTAAATCTGCCGCCCTGGATGACGTCACGGCGCTCCGAGCGTCGTCGTGCGCCGCCTTATGACGTCCGCGCGCATGCGCGGCCACCGCCGTTCCGCCCGGACTGCGCATGCGCGAGCCAAGCCTCAATCTGGCTCGGGGCCGTGCGCATGCGCCGTAGGGACGAACAGCGGCGGACTGGAACGCAAATGCGCTCCAGCCGCCATACTGAGGACAAACAGGAACAAACACACAGAAATAAACACCGGCTGCCATGGAATATGATAAAGTATACGATACCCATCCAGTATGACGAAGCGATCCGACCTGACCCTCCAAGCGCCGTTCACAGGCGGGCACGACCGGGCATCAAATGGAAGGCCTCCTGCTAATAGCGAGGACGAATGGCCAAATTGCCGCTTGCCAGTCAATGACTGGATAGTAAGCTCTTCAGGCACCACAACATCACCCGTGTCCACCCTGCTAATAGCTGGGCAACAGGACTCCAAAACCGCCATCTCTTCACCGCCAACGCAAGGGGAAACGCCAGGACTGGATCACTACTCCTTAAGGTAAGAACTACCTCTTTAGTCCTAAGGAGGAGGACAAAAAAGGAACATGGTACCTAGCTGGGAGCAAAGATTTATGGGAGTGGGGTCCTATGAGGTAGGAGAGGCGGGATTAACCCATACGTTGGCTGCCATGGAGTCTGTCAGGAAAGGAAAATTTATTTCAGAGAAAGATCCATTTCATCTCAACATTAAAAGGATTTATTTGGGGAAGTTACAAATTGTACCATTAGAATCAATGGCTGAAACTTGCATTGGACTCTAATAGTGCCAATTTTCTCTCTCAAAAAATGCTCTTTAACACAGCGCTCATTCTGGTATTTACTATAGTGCCCTGTAAAAAAGACATTGGAGCTGCATTTTATTTAGAGCTATTTTCAGGTCTGAGCATGCTCAATTGTGTTGGCACCTAGTTGTACAAAAATGGGGAATTTATCTCTTCTCAGACTTTTAAAGATATTTCAGTGTAGAAATCACTTTTTCATACAGTTTAAAAACAGATTATCTTTAAATAATATACTGCATATTTCAGTACCATTTAGGCAATTATATCATGCTCTAAACATTATTTCCATGTGCACTACTCCAGGTTTTAGCAGACTAAGGGTTTGGGTGCTATTTGTTTTCAGGGAACTATAGTAAATTCGATTTTGGGAGTATTTTTTTACCAGCGCTATAGTGAATATCATTTTAGCGCTAATTAGCTCCATTAGCGATAATTTGCGGTAATTAGCGCCGCGGTGCTATAGTAAATGACCCCCATAGTGTAGCTGTAGCTGTGGTACTTTGTGGAGTTAAGGGCTAAATCACTGCATTACAACTCAGCTACTGGTATGCGGTGCGGCCCAGCGGGATCGCCGCAGTACCAATGCACCAATCTCAATCTCAATTTTCAGGCTTTTTAAAATAAACGCTACTGAAATGCTAAGACGTTCAATTGTCAGCTATGCGGTGCGAGGCAATAGATTAAAGTCTTGAACTGTGCTTGCAGGCAGTACTGTTCAGTGCACACAACACTGTGATGTGAATTGGGCACACCGAAGACAAGGCATTTAGCCATCAAACACAGTCCCACCACATATGGTGTGAATATACCCTAACACTGCATAGAAAACTCATTGATTTTTGGAGAGCTGGCCATGTGATTTGGAAGGGCCTACCATCCTTTTCTTTTCAAAGGCTTCCATTCATTCTTATTGTGCCCTGCCGGCTTTGGATTTCTGAAGCCAGCAAAGAGAAATGTAAAGCACATTTCCTGACGCCTTCATGGCAGCACACACTGGGTTGTGGCTCCGCCACAACCTGACAGCATTGGTCTTACTATAAATTTGAAGGGGAGACCCCCTGCTGCATTCTCTTTTTTATCCTCACCTGACAGGTTGGATGAACAGTTTCTCCTATTACAGATGAAAAAGCCTCTTACCGCATCGCCTCAGCAGGTTCAAGCCTCTCCTGTTTGGAAGTCCCTCCTGTACAGTCTCTAAAGGAGCTTCTATGGAGGGAACCCCCGTTCTGGTGGTCTTAGGGGGCATCTGGATGCTGGCACAGTAAGCTTTAAAGAAGCTTCATATTTTGCAGTGGACTCCTCTGTCACCCTTCTTTTCAATTGCACTATTTTTTCTAAATATTTTAAATATTTTAAATATTTCTTTTTTTCACTTTACTTGTCCTGCTGGTCCTTGCTGTCCTCCGCTCTAGCCGTCTTGGCCACCGCTCTCGCTTCTGCGCCGCTCTTTACGCACGTGCAAGGCCTGGTAAATGCAGGCTATCACTGTGCCCTTTCCCAAGATGGCACCGAGACGCTTGGGCGGCTTCTGCGCATGCGCGAGAGCATCATTCGGCCGCCGTAATGGCACCATTTTTAAATAAGAGAGTTTTTTCTCTCTATGTGCTGAACCTTCACAAGAAGAAGCTGCAAACGTTCCTGTACAAAATAAGACCAAACTGCAAAGGTAAGCCTGTCTACATCCCTGTTAATAGAAACCATTAACAAACATCTATTTTTTAAACTTTAAAGAAAAATAAAATAAAGGAAGATTTATTCATACAAATAATACATTAAATTAAATAATAATAAATAAAAATAAAATAAAAAAAATATAAAAAATAAAAATAAAAAAAAGGGAGACATCTATCCTATTTTCCTTTCTGTTCCTCAGGCTGCATTTTTTTTCCTATGGAGTCCACCGCCCACGCAGACCACCATCAGCAAACTAGGTAAGAGGCCATACCGTCAAGGTAAGTATTGAAGAAGGGGAGAAAAAAAGAGAGCCGGACCACTAAATGCTGCCTTTTTTTGGCAGCCCTGTTACGTCAAGAGCCGCAAGCTCCAGGCATGGGAGAAGATCCAGTCACGCTTCAAGCAGGAGGTCCCGCAGAAGCCGCTCAAGGTCGCCCTCTCGCCACCGAAGACATAGCCATTCACGTCACAGCCATTCACGCCACCACGGCTCCTGTCGTAGTCGGTCATACCGCAGGTGATCTCCTTCACCACATCGCCAGAGCCGCCATACCCGACCTGCAGCCAAAGCTTGCTGGGTTTGCGGCGCACCAGATCTGCCAGATAAACTCGCATGCCGCTCATGCTTCAATGAAGCTACGAAAGAGAAAGAATTAGACGCAAGGATGGCTACAGACCTCATAAGAGAATCTGTGCGGGAAACTATACTGGAGTCAACTGCACCAGTAATGGATAGATCGGCACCCAGTACATCATCGGCAGACCTCCATCGCACCCAAGCGTCAGAATCCTCCTCAGAAAATAAGGATCAAGAAATGTCTGCTGGGTTTGATTTTTCCCTAGTTGAGCCTTTTGCAAAATCAGTTAAGGAAGCAATCGGCTGGGAGGAAGACTAGGCGGAACCGCAGAAAGTTTGGAAATATTTCCCAAATTTAAAGAGGGATCCTGAATCCTTTCCTTTTATAGGAGAACTTGAGGATTTGATCAAGGACGAATGGGAACGATCAGATAAGCGGTCCAGCCTTACCAACAGACTGGCCAAAATGTACCCTTTAAAAGAGACAAAAGTAAAACCTCTGATTAATGCCCCCATCGTTGACTCCTCCTTGATGCGCCTCGCCCGCCATGTTATTTTGCCAATTGAGGACGCGGTCTCCTTCCGGGACGTTCTCGATCGGAAAATGGACCTAGAGCTGAAGAAAGCCTATTCCACGGCCGGAGGCGCCTGTAGGCCAGCAATTACCACGGTGGCAGTAGCAAAAGCCATCTCAGGCTTGGCAACCAGGATAGAAAAAGACCTTCAAGATGTCATTGAATTAGAAAAGATAACTTCCTCTCTTCAGGAAATTAAGCTGGCTGGTGACTTCGTGGCAGAAGCCTCAGTTGACATTATAAGGTCTTCAGCTAGAGCAATGCTGGCCTCAGTCACAGCAAGAAGAGCTTTATGGCTTAAACCGTGGATGGCTGACACTGCATCCAAAACAAATTGGTGCAGAATCCCATATGATGAATCAAATATGTTCGGGGCTAAATTAGATTCCGCCATCTCCAAAGTAACGGGGGGGGGGAAATCAGGGCTGATTCCCTCCGACAGGAGACCCAAGGTCCAGAAGGGGCCATCCTATAGACGCAACCTCCCTGATAAATACCGCGAATATAAGTCCTACCGCCCTGGCAGGGAATTCAGAAGGGACTGGAAAAACGCAAGACCTTCCTTCCTGAGGATGCAGAAGTCCAAGACTACCCCGGCAGGGGAACAGCAGAAGTCCTTTTAAGAATTTGCCCGCCCACCCGGCAGCAGGGAGGCAGGTGGGCGCCAGGCTCAAAAATTTCATACAAATCTGGTCAACCCATATAAAAGATCTATGGACACTGTCCACAATCAAGTTTGGACACAAATGGAAATTCATGGACAGAATCCCAAGCAATCACTTCCAGCCAACCAGACTGCCATATTCACTAACCAGAAGAAGACTACTAATAAAGTACATTGTAGAATTGAAGCAAAAGGGAGCAATTCTGGAGGTTCCATCAGATCAAAAAGGGAGAGGATTCTACTCCCCCTTGTTTCTAGTAAAAAAGAAGACAGGAGACCTACGACCTGTACTGGATTTGAAAAAGCTCAACAGGTGTATCAAAATAGAATCTTTCAAAATGGAAAGTCTCCAATCCATACTCCTAGCAATAAACCTGGGCGACTGGATGCTATCAGTAGATTTGTCGGAGGCCTATGTTCATGTTCCAATTCATCCCGCCTTTCAAAAGTTTCTCAGATTCGCCATCAACCAATGTCACTTCCAGTTTCAATGCCTCCCATTCGGCATCTCTTCAGCCCCCAGGACATTCACCAAAGTCCTGTTACCGCTGGTTGCGTTCCTCAGAGAGAAAGGTCTACGAATCCACCATTATCTAGACGATATTCTACTTTTAGCAGGAAGTTGGGAGACGCTAAACCATCATCGGGAAGTTCTACTTACAACTCTCAAACTTTGGGTAGCTAGTCAATTGGAGGAAGAGCAGTTTGCAACCCACCCAGAATATGGTATTTCTGGGGGCAGATCTGAACACCAAATTGAACAGGGTGCAGCTTCCCCAGGAGAAAGTTCAGCCATTAATACAGAAAATGCGGAGACTGTTGGCAGCAAGGCATCTACCAGCCAGAGCCTGTTTGAGTGTCCTGGGGTCCATGTCCGCAACCATACCCATGGTACAATGGTCACAATGGCACATGAGAGTCCTGCAGAACTCCTTTCTAAAGCAGTGGGATGGAATATCAATGCATCAGACCATTACTATCTCCAGGTCAGTGAAACAATCGGTGTGGTGGTGGACACGACCAAGCAATCTCAGAAGATACAGACCAATAGTTCCCCCAGACCCCGAAGTAGTCACTTCAGATGCCTGCCAGAGTGGTTGGGGAGCCCACTTTCAAGATCAAGCAGCTCAGGTGTCAAGGACTTTCCAGGCATTTCCGGTCCTTCCGTGCGCACATAGGTGCGCGGCGGGCGCGCGCGTGCACGTTAGCGCGCGCGCGGCGGCGCGCGCGTGCATGTGCGCATGCGCGGGAACGCAATTGGCGCCAAAACGGGCTTTAAAAGCCCAGCAGTGACACTCAGCCAGTGCTGTGTTGTCTTTAAGCTTCCTGCTTGTCAGCCACCCGAAAACCTGATCCGAAACCTGAACCTGTGATCTCCCGTTACCGACCCGGCTCTGTTTGGACTACTCTACCTTCTCCTACCCGACCCGGCCTGCCTGACCTTGTTACATCTGTCTTTGGTTACCGACTCCAGCCTGCCTACCGACTCTGCTATTGCCTGCTCCTATCATCTGATTGATCTGCTGTTGCCAACTGGACTGTCTGACCTTGCCTCTGCTGATTCCCACTTGTTTGATCCACCTGTTGCCTGGTTCTGTTGTATCCTGCTTCAACCACCTACAGCTGCAGTCCTACATCCTGCCATCCGCATACGGACATTACTGGAGGACCTTCCTGTTGGTTCCAACACCTTCCTCTACAAACCAGGCACTCCTACCCCACTGTGCTCACGTCACCACTGTCCCCATCTCCAGTGGCACGTGAACCAGCGCTGTATGAGAGGTCTCCTCCTACAAGTCAGGCTCTACGTCCAGGTACGTAACAGTACAACACAGCCATGACTGAGCCTGCAGGAGAGACCCCTCCCATGACAGATATCTGTTCACACCTGTCAGCCCTCACTCAAGCCGTAAAATCCTTACAAGACGGTTACACCAGATTGGAGGGGCAAGTCCAGAACATCATCAACCCCATACACGTGGTTCCTGGGTCCGTTTCCGCCCCTGCTCAGGCTGCTTCCCCTCCTTCTGTCGTTATGCTTCCACCTGAGCCAAGGGTCCCCATACCTGAGAAGTTTTCAGGGGACCGAACTAAATTCCGGGCCTTCCGCAGTGCTTGTCGACTTTACTTCGCCCTGCAACCCCGGACTTTTTCACTTGAAGCCACTAAAGTGGGGTTTGTGGTCTCCCTACTGTTAGGAGAACCACAGATCTGGGCACACCGACTTCTCGAAGAGGACTCTGTTTTGATTCAATCACTAACGGCCTTCTTTGAAGCTATGTCCCAGCTTTATGAAGACCCTGAACGGGTCGCCACAGCAGAGGCATCCTTAACTACACTTCAGCAGGGTCGCCGGGCGGCCGAGGAGTACATTTCGGATTTTAGACGCTGGAGTGCGGACACTCAATGGAATGATGCAGCTCTACGGCATCAGTTCCGCATGGGCCTATCAGAAGGACTGAAAGATGAATTGGCCCGGGTGGGCATACCTGATACTCTTGAGGCCTTAATCACCCTAACCATTCAGATTGATCGCCGCCTTCGGGAACGTCGCACTGAACGGGCCTACCAACATAATCGCCCTACTTGGGTGACTGCTAAAGCTCCAATTCCGGCTGCCCGCTACTTACCACCACCCAACTTCCAGCCGATCCGCCCTGCACCGGACGCCTCCGAGCCAATGCAACTGGGACTGATTCGACCCACCTTAACCCCGGAAGAGCGCACACGTCGCCATCAACTTAACCTCTGCCTGTACTGTGGAACAACAGGACACTACGTGCGCAACTGTCCGGTCAAGATGCGTAAGTGCTTTTCCTCTGTTCCTGCCAGTCTCTCAGCACTTTCTGCTAACACAACCCACATTGCTCTCCCTCTCTCATTGCAGCTCCAAGGAAGGACAATTCCAGTTAAAGCAATTATTGATTCCGGAGCATGCAGTTGCTTCATTGATTCTGCCTTCGCCAACCAACACAACATTCCCTTACGGAATAAGACCCACCGACTTTCAGTCTTCTTGGCCGACGGCTCCCGCATCAGCTCCGGACAGGTGACCCAAGAGACTTTTCCCGTACCTGCCATCACCTCCTTCCAGCATAAGGAGCTTCTGATCCTTGATGTGATCTCTTCCCCGTTGTTCCCAATCATCCTGGGCATTCCCTGGCTTCAGGCCCATAATCCCTCCATCAATTGGACTACCAGAGAAATCAGGTTCTCGTCCCCCTACTGCCAAGAACATTGTCAAAAGGAGTCTATTCAATCCTCTGTCACCTTATTTTGCATGGACATTGATCAGAACCTACGCCAATCAGTACCCGAACCGTATCATGGGTTCCTCGATGTTTTCAGTAAAAAGGGAGCAGACTCTCTTCCACCCCATCGGGCATATGACTGCCCAATTGAACTCTTACCTGGGGCCGAAATTCCCTTTGGGCGCATTTTCCCTCTGTCAGAAAAAGAACAGGAAGCACTAAAAATTTACATCAACGAAAACCTGGAAAAAGGATTCATCCGCCCATCTACATCTCCAGCTGGTGCTGGAATATTTTTTGTGACTAAGAAGGATCAGACTCTCCGTCCGTGTGTAGATTACCGGGAGTTGAATAAAATTACGGTTAAGAACCGTTACCCGTTGCCCTTAATACCCGAATTATTCCAAAAATTAAGGTCTGCTACTATTTTTACGAAACTCGATCTAAGAGGGGCATATAATCTGGTCCGCATCCGGGCTGGGCATGAATGGAAGACGGCATTCCGAACAAGGTTCGGGCATTATGAATATCTGGTCATGCCCTTTGGTCTATGTAATGCACCTGCCACTTTTCAACATCTGATTAACGATGTATTCAAGGACTTCTTAGATATTTTTGTAATTGTTTATTTGGATGATATTTTGGTTTTTTCTGAATCCCTCAGCCAACACCGGGAACACGTTTGCAGAGTCTTGGACCGTCTTCGCCTACATGGACTATACGCAAAAGCAGAGAAGTGCGAGTTCGAGCAACAAGAGATCCAGTTTTTGGGTTTGATAATATCCGCGACCGGTATCAAGATGGACCCCCAAAAAGTATCTGCTGTTCTGGAGTGGCCTGCACCCGTCGATAAAAAAGGTATTCAACGTTTCATTGGTTTCGCAAACTTTTACAGGAAATTTATCAAGGGATTCTCTGCCATCATAGCCCCTATTACACGGTTGACACAACAACATGTCAGGTTTCATTGGAGTACGGAGGCTTAAGAGGCATTTGAGAGACTTAAAAGACTTTTTACATCAGCTCCAATTCTCAGTCACCCTAACCCATCTTTACCTTTTTTGTTAGAAGTTGACGCATCCGAAGTGGCGGTGGGAGCGGTCATTTCGCAAAGACAGGGTAAGGAGGATTTAATACACCCTGTGGGATTCTTCTCCCGAAAGTTATCGCCAGCTGAAAGAAATTACGATGTAGGGGATCGGGAGCTTCTTGCCATCAAGACCGCCTTGGAGGAGTGGAGGTATCTATTAGAGGGTGCGGCTCACCCGGTATTAATATATACCGACCATAAAAATTTAGAATATCTAAGATCTGCCAAACGTTTGAGACCCCGACAAGCTCGTTGGGCCTTGTTTTTCACTCGCTTCTGTTTCCACATCACTTATCGGCCAGGATCAAAGAACGTCAAACCAGACGCATTGTCACGCATGCATGATAACCCTAAGGACTCACCTGCTCCTGACACGATTCTACCCACAAACAGTTTTTTGCTCTTACACACAGATCTCTTAACTTTAATCAAGGAAGCCTCTTCCACTCTCCAAGACCTCCAGGAACCACCTTGACATCTCGAGATGGCTTGCTATGGAAGGAAAGTCAAATCTTTGTCCCTGAAGATATTCGAGTTAAGGTACTAACATTGTTTCATGATCATCCCTTAGCAGGACATTTCGGGGTACGGAAGACTCGTGAACTTGTACAGCGTACATTCTGGTGGCCCAATTTAAGGGAGTTTTGTGAAAAGTACGTCAATTCCTGCTCCATCTGCTCACGGAACAAGACTTCAAGGAACCGAGCCTGGGGACTGCTTAAACCTTTACCTATACCAGACAGACCTTGGAAAATGATTTCTATGGACTTTATAGTCGAACTACCCCGTTCTGAGGGGTGCACAGCCATTTTTGTGGTGGTAGATCGCCTATCTAAGATGGCCCATTTCGTGCCCCTGAAGGGAACCCCATCCGCTACAGAGACAGCCCGTGTATTCATTAAGGAGATCGTCAGACTACACGGAGTACCTACAAATATAGTCTCCGACAGAGGGGTACAATTCACCTCACGCTTCTGGAAGGCACTTTGTGAAATCTTGAAAATTGAGCTTTCTCTCTCCTCAGCCTATCACCCACAGACTAATGGGCAGACAGAGAGAACCAACCAAACCCTCGAGCAATATATCCGATGTTTTACTTCCTTTTCTCAGGACAATTGGGTTTCCCTGCTGCCTCTAGCGGAATTCGCATACAATAATGCCAGTCACTCAACCACTAACCAATCCCCCTTCTTTTCCAATTATGGTTTTCACTTGACTTTTTTTACCAGATTTTGTTTCAGAATCCCCAGTTCCGGCAGTCCAGAAGACAGTGGAATTCCTCAAACGCAACAATCAGGTCCTACAAGAAGCTATGTCCAAGGCCCAGGCAGATAGCAAGAGGAACTTCGACCAAAAGAGAAGGGGGGAGCTGGTTCTGCAACCTGGAGATCAGGTATGGCTGTCTACATCCAATATCAAATTGATGTGCCCTTCTAAAAAACTTGCACCTAAATTTATGGGACCTTTTCCTGTTAAGAAGAAAATTAATGAAGTGGCCTATGAACTGTCTTTACCTGATTCTCTTAAAGTTCACCCGGTATTTCACGTATCTTTGTTAAAACCTGCTGTGCCTAATCCCTTCCCTGACAGAGGAACTGACCCGCCTGAACCTGTTTTGGTGGATGGTAACTAGGGATGGGCCCGGTGCTCGATGCGAACCCACGTTCGCATCGAGCACCGGGCGTTCGCTCGCTCGGCGAGCCCAGAACTATTTTGGCCGCTCGCATCACGTTCGTGTGATGCGAGCGGCCCCGCAATGCATTGCGGCCGGCGCGGCCGGCGCAGTGCATTGCTGGCTGATGATTGGCCAAGCATGCACTGTGACCCCGCATGCTTGGCCAATCACAGCCCCGGAAACTCGAAGAGCCATAATTGGCTACAGGCAGGACGCCTGTAGCCAATTACAGCTCAGGGGCTGTAGTACACGCCCCCCCTATAAAAGGCCGCCACGCCGTCTGCGCCGGTCACATGCTGTTCCGGCGCAGATTGAGCAGGCTGATTCTGTGACACTCTGCTCGATTTAGTTAGGTAGAGAGATTCACTTACAGAAATTGAGTTAGATAGATTCAGTTACAAAGATTGATTGAGAAAGAGGGGCTTGTAGTGTGTTCGTGGCAGGCAGGCAGAGCTCCTATATTTTGTTACCAGAAGCACCTATAGGACTTGTAGTGTGTTCGTGGCAGGCAGGCAGAGCTCCTATATTTTGTTACCAGAAGCACCTATAGGACTTGTAGTGTGTTCGTGGCAGGCAGGCAGAGCTCCTATATTTTGTTACCAGAAGCACCTATAGGACTTGTAGTGTGTTCGTGGCAGGCAGGCAGAGCTCCTATATTTTGTTACCAGAAGCACCTATAGGACTTGTAGTGTGTTCGTGGCAGGCAGGCAGAGCTCCTATATTTTGTTCCCAGAAGCACCTATAGGACTTGTAGTGTGTTCGTGGCAGGCAGGCAGAGCTCCTATATTTTGTTACCAGAAGCACCTATAGGACTTGTAGTGTGTTAGTCCCATCATACACACAGAGCTATATTTTGTTCCCAGAAGCACCTATAGGACTTGAAGTGTGTTAGTCCCATCACACACACAGAGCTATATTTTGTTCCCAGCAGCACCTATAGGACTTGAAGTGTGTTAGTCCCATTACACACACAGAGCTATATTTTCTTCCCAGAAGCACCTATAGGACTTGAAGTGTGTTAGTCCCATCACACACACAGAGCTATATTTTGTTCCCAGAAGCACCTATAGGACTTGAAGTGTGTTAGTCCCATCACACACACAGAGCTATATTTTGTTCCCAGAAGCACCTATAGGACTTGAAGTGTGTTAGTCCCATCACACACACAGAGCTATATTTTGTTCCCAGAAGCACCTATAGGACTTGAAGTGTGTTAGTCCCATCACACACACAGAGCTATATTTTGTTCCCAGAGGCACCTATAGGACTTGAAGTGTGTTAGTCCCATCACACACACAGAGCTATATTTTCTTCCCAGAAGCACCTATAGGACTTGAAGTGTGTTAGTCCCATCACACACACAGAGCTATATTTTGTTCCCAGAAGCACCTATAGGACTTGAAGTGTGTTAGTCCCATCACACACACAGAGCTATATTTTCTTCCCAGAAGCACCTATAGGACTTGAAGTGTGTTAGTCCCATCACACACACAGAGCTATATTTTGTTCCCTGAAGCACCTATAGGACTTGAAGTGTGTTAGTCCCATCACACACACAGAGCTATATTTTGTTCCCAGAAGCACCTATAGGACTTGAAGTGTGTTAGTCCCATCACACACACAGAGCTATATTTTGTTCCCAGAAGCACCTATAGGACTTGAAGTGTGTTAGTCCCATTACACACACAGAGCTATATTTTCTTCCCAGAAGCACCTATAGGACTTGAAGTGTGTTATCCCATCACACACACAGAGCTATATTTTGTTCCCAGAAGCACCTATAGGACTTGAAGTGTGTTAGTCCCATCACACACACAGAGCTATATTTTGTTCCCAGAAGAACCTATAGGACTTGAAGTGTGTTAGTCCCATCACACACACAGAGCTATATTTTGTTCCCAGAAGCACCTATAGGACTTGAAGTGTGTTAGTCCCATCACACACACAGAGCTATATTTTGTTCCCAGAAGCACCTATAGGACTTGAAGTGTGTTAGTCCCATCACACACACAGAGCTATATTTTGTCCCAGAAGCACCTATAGGACTTGAAGTGTGTTAGTCCCATTACACACACAGAGCTATATTTTCTTCCCAGAAGCACCTATAGGACTTGAAGTGTGTTAGTCCCATCACACACACAGAGCTATATTTTCTTCCCAGAAGCACCTATAGGACTTGAAGTGTGTTAGTCCCATCACACACACAGAGCTATATTTTGTTCCCAGAAGCACCTATAGGACTTGAAGTGTGTTAGTCCCATCACACACACAGAGCTATATTTTGTTCCCAGAAGCACCTATAGGACTTGAAGTGTGTTAGTCCCATCACACACACAGAGCTATATTTTGTTCCCAGAGGCACCTATAGGACTTGAAGTGTGTTAGTCCCATTACACACACAGAGCTATATTTTCTTCCCAGAAGCACCTATAGGACTTGAAGTGTGTTAGTCCCATCACACACACAGAGCTATATTTTCTTCCCAGAAGCACCTATAGGACTTGAAGTGTGTTAGTCCCATCACACAGAGCTCCTCTATTTTCTTTGCAGAAGCACCCATAGGACTTCTAGTGTGTTAGTGGCATCACACAGAGCTCCTATATATTCTTCTCAGCAGCACCCACAGGACTTCTAGTGTGTTAGTGGCATCACACAGAGCTCCTCTATTTTCTTTGCAGAAGCACCCACAGGACTTCTAGTGTGTTAGTGGCATCACACAGAGCTCCTCTATTTTCTTTGCAGAAGCACCCATAGGACTTCTAGTGTGTTAGTGGCATCACACAGAGCTCCTATATATTCTTCTCAGCAGCACCCACAGGACTTCTAGTGTGTTAGTGGCATCACACAGAGCTCCTCTATTTTCTTTGCATAAGCACCCACAGGACTTCTAGTGTGTTAGTGGCATCACACAGAGCTCCTCTATTTTCTTTGCATAAGCACCCACAGGACTTCTAGAGTGTTAGTGGCATCACACAGAGCTCCTCTATTTTCTTTGCAGAAGCACCCACAGGACTTCTAGTGTGTTAGTGGCATCACACAGAGCTCCTCTATTTTCTTTGCATAAGCACCCACAGGACTTCTAGTGTGTTAGTGGCATCACACAGAGCTCCTCTATTTTCTTTGCAGAAGCACCCACAGGACTTCTAGTGTGTTAGTGGCATCACACAGAGCTCCTCTATTTTCTTTGCAGAAGCACCCATAGGACTTCTAGTGTGTTAGTGGCATCACACAGAGCTCCTATATATTCTTCTCAGCAGCACCCACAGGACTTCTAGTGTGTTAGTGGCATCACACAGAGCTCCTCTATTTTCTTTGCATAAGCACCCACAGGACTTCTAGTGTGTTAGTGGCATCACACAGAGCTCCTCTATTTTCTTTGCAGAAGCACCCACAGGACTTCTAGTGTGTTAGTGGCATCACACAGAGCTCCTCTATTTTCTTTGCAGAAGCACCCATAGGACTTCTAGTGTGTTAGTGGCATCACACAGAGCTCCTATATATTCTTCTCAGCAGCACCCACAGGACTTCTAGTGTGTTAGTGGCATCACACAGAGCTCCTCTATTTTCTTTGCAGAAGCACCCATAGGACTTCTAGTGTGTTAGTGGCATCACACAGAGCTCCTATATATTCTTCTCAGCAGCACCCACAGGACTACCGACTACAATGGCTGGAAGACCGCCAAGGGGAGGCAGAGCGTGCAGAGCCAAGAACACAGGGCAGGCAGGCTCTGTTTCTAGTGGACGTGGCCGTGGACGTGGACGTGGTCGTGCATCGTCATCAGCACGTGGCCATGGGACACGTGCGTCTTTGTTTTCGGCAGCTGGACATGTGGAGCCGCATCATGCTGAAGGCTTGGTAGAATGGATGACCAAGCCCTCCTCATCCTCCTCATCCTCTCTCACCCAGGCTCAGGGTACTGACAGAGCATCATCAGCCACCCCTTCCCTAGACCCACCATGTCCTCCTGAGGAGTCCCCCGAACTCTTTGAGCACAGTGTTGGGTACATGCTCCAGGAGGATGCCCAACGATTCGAAGGCTCGGATGACGATACCCAGCTTGAGGAATCTGGCAGTACTGTTCCACCAGCTGCAGCTTACTGCCAGGTTTGCTCTAGTGGTGAAGAGGGAGGGGATGATGAGGTCACTGACTCCACGTGGGTGCCTCAAGGGAGAGAGGATGAGGAGGAGGAGGATGCGGCGTCACATGTCCAACGAGGCAGGATGCCCCCTGGAGGCCAGGTAGAGGCCAGCACAGCAACTGTACAACACCGCAGAGCTCCGCCTGTGCAGGGCGCTGCCTCTGCACGTTATCAGAAAAGTTCTTTGGTGTGGGCCTTTTTTGAGACGAGTGCAGCAGATCGCACCACTGCTATTTGCAATATTTGTCTCAAGCGTATCTCGCGTGGCCAAAACATCAGCCGCTTGGGCACGACAAGCATGACCAGACATATGGCGACCTGCCATGCAGCTCGTTGGCAGGCACACATAAAAGACCCACACCAAAGAACTAAGCGGACCTCTCCTTGCTCCTCCTCAGCTGGGATCTCCATCCCCACTACACCTTCAGTCCTCTCTGAAAGCTGCTCTGAGAGGACTGAAGGTGTAGAATTCGGTGTGTCACAACCAAGTACTTGCAGTACACCGACGTCCGATTGCAGCAGGCAAATTTCCCTGCCCCAGCTGCTGGACCGTAGAAAGAAGTACACTCCCAGCCATCCACATGCCCAGCGGTTGAATGCTAGCCTTGCTAAATTGCTAGCACTTCAACTGCTGCCTTTTCAGTTGGTAGACTCGGCCCCCTTCCGTGAGTTTGTTCAATGTGCGGTTCCTCAGTGGCAGGTTCCCAAACGCCACTTTTTCTCGCGGAAGGCGATTCCGTCTCTCTACCGGCATGTGGAGGGCAATGTCCATGCCTCGCTGGACAGGGCGGTCAGCGGTAAGGTGCATATTACCGCTGACTCATGGTCCAGCAGGCATGGACAGGGACGGTACCTTTCTTTCACGGCCCATTGGGTCACTCTATTGGCAGCTGGGAGGGATGCAGGACAAGGTGCAGTAGTGTTGGAGGTTGTTCCGCCACCACGCCTCCAAAACGCGACTACTGCTACTGGTTGTGACACACCTCTCTCCTCCACCCCCTCCTCTTCTTCTTCCTCCAGTGCTCTGTCCTTGGAACCAGCGGTGCTCCGTAGGCGTACAAGGGGCTACGCAAGTACGCAGGCAAAAAGATGCCATGCCGTGCTTGCGCTGGTGTGTTTGGGGGACAGGAGCCACACTGGGCCAGAGGTTCTGGCAGCTCTGCAGGGGCAGGCCGAGAGGTGGTTGACGCCACGTCAGCTTAAGCCAGGAATGGTCGTTTCTGACAATGGCACCAACCTCCTCTCCGCCCTGCGACAGGGGCAGCTCACCCATGTGCCCTGCATGGCTCACGTCCTCAACCTGGTGGTGCAGCGGTTCTTGGGCAGGTTCCCAGGCTTACAGGATGTCCTGAGGCAGGCCAGGAAAGTCTGTGTGCATTTCCGCCGATCTTATAATGCCAGTGCTCGGCTGACTGAGCTGCAAAAGGAGCTGAACCTGCCCAAGAACCGCCTAATATGTGACATGCCCACCAGGTGGAACTCAACGTTGGCCATGCTGCAGCGACTGCACACGCAGCAGAGGGCCATCAATGAGTACCTTTGCGACTACGGCACCAGGACAGGGTCAGGGGAGCTTGGTTTTTTTTCCCCACGTCAGTGGAGCATGATCAGGGATGCATGCACTGTCCTCTCACCATTTGAGGAGGCCACGAGGATGGTGAGCAGTGACAGTGCATGCATCAGTGACACTGTCCCTCTTGTCCACCTGTTGGAGCATACGCTGCGTGGGATAATGGACAGGGCACTTGAGGCAGAACAGAGGCAGGAAGAGGAGGACTTCCTTGCCTCTCAAGGCCCCCTTTATCCGGACAGTGTTCCTTCTGTCCCACCCATCACACAGGAAGAGGATGAGGAGGAGGAGGAGGAGGAGGAGGAGGAGGAGGATTCCTGTGCCCACCAGTCTTGTGGCTACACCAACATCTAATAGGGCAAATTTCTGCAGAGTATATACGCCAGGCCCCTACTTTCAAACATCCAACTTACAAACGACTCCTACTTGCAAATGGAAAGAGAAAACAGGAAGTGAGAGGAAATCTACCCCTAGGAAGGGAAATTCTATCCTGTTAGATTTAATTTGGGAAAAAGGTATCTCCTCTCTACTGATACTTTATCACCAATCCTTGTTTCAATTAAAACCCCACTTTTCCAAAAACATTTGTCATTGGGACGGAAAGTGAGGTGACATGTTCTGAACAGATGTGCAAAGACAGCAAATGTTACAGGGGTGATAACCCTCCCTATGTTCTCCAAAAAGCTTAAAAATAGATTTTTTTGGGATGGAGCTACACTTCATAATGTACCTGTTCAGATTCTACTTAAGAACAAACCTAAAGCCGCAAGTGGTTTTAAATGGCTTCTTTTTTTCCTTTACAAATGTCATTTTGTGCAAGGACAGTTCTAAACACGGGAAACACATGCCACTTCACAGGCATACTTTAGACACCCCCCAGGTACCATATTTAAAGGAAAATTTCACTTTTTTTTTTCACTTTATGCATCATTAAAATGACTGCTCCCGAAAAAACGTTAGTTTTTAAAAGTTCTTTTTGCATTGATATATGTCCCCTGGGGCAGGACCCGGGTCCCCAAACCTGTTTTATGACATTAACATGCATATTGGCCGTTGTAATTAGCACTTTTGATTTCGAACGTTCGCGTCCATTATAACGTATAGACAAAAGATACCCTTATAACGTATAGGGTTCGAAAATTCGCGCGAACTTTCGGTCCGTTCGAAGGTTCTGGTTCGAACCGAACCCGGGGGTGTTCGGCTCATCCCTAATGGTAACCAGGAATATGAGGTGGAGGCTATTCTCAATTGTAGAAGAAGACATGGGCAAGTACAATTTTTGGTCAAATGGAAAGGGTACGGTCCAGAAAGTAATTCCTGGGAACCAGACAGTAATTTACATGCAAAACGGCTAGTTCGTACTTACCTGATTGCCCACCCTGAGAAGGCAAGCCGCCTGGGCATCCGGAGGCTGCCCCTTGTGGGGGGGCAATGTCAAGGACTTTCCAGGCATTTCCGGTCCTTCCGTGCGCACATAGGTGCGCGGCGGGCGCGCGCGCGTGCACGTTAGCGTGCGCGTGCGCGTTAGCGCGCGCGGCGGCGCGCGCGTGCATGTGCGCATGCGCGGGAACGCAATTGGCGCCAAAACGGGCTTTAAAAGCCCAGCAGTGACACTCAGCCAGTGCTGTGTTGTCTTTAAGCTTCCTGCTTGTCAGCCACCCGAAAACCTGATCCGAAACCTGAACCTGTGATCTCCCGTTACCGACCCGGCTCTGTTTGGACTACTCTACCTTCTCCTACCCGACCCGGCCTGCCTGACCTTGTTACATCTGTCTTTGGTTACCGACTCCAGCCTGCCTACCGACTCTGCTATTGCCTGCTCCTATCATCTGATTGATCTGCTGTTGCCAACTGGACTGTCTGACCTTGCCTCTGCTGATTCCCACTTGTTTGATCCACCTGTTGCCTGGTTCTGTTGTATCCTGCTTCAACCACCTACAGCTGCAGTCCTACATCCTGCCATCCGCATACGGACATTACTGGAGGACCTTCCTGTTGGTTCCAACACCTTCCTCTACAAACCAGGCACTCCTACCCCACTGTGCTCACGTCACCACTGTCCCCATCTCCAGTGGCACGTGAACCAGCGCTGTATGAGAGGTCTCCTCCTACAAGTCAGGCTCTACGTCCAGGTACGTAACATCAGGATCGATGGCACTTCCAGGCTCAAGGTGTGGTATCAAATATACTAGAGCTCAGGGCAGCATTTCATGCTCTCATGGCATTTACTCCAATACTGAAGGGGAAGAATGTGCTTATCCAGATGGGCAACAGGGTGGCAGTATCCTATGTTCAGAAGCAGAGAGGTACCAGGAGTGTCACACTGATGGGGGAAGTCCGTCCTATCCTGGAGTGGGCACAGATACACCTAGCAGACTTGAGAGACCCTATCAAACAACGAGTGGTCCTTGAGTCCTCAGGCCTTCTACCTTCTTATGGAGACTTGGGGAATGCCGGAAGTTGATCTAGCAGCCACACCTGTGAATGCCAAGTGTCGAAGGTTCCTGTCGAGAGCTTTGTTTCCATCAGCCGAGGGGGTGGACAGTCTAATTCACCCGTGGAACTTCAGACTGGGGTACATGTTCCCTCCGACCCCGCTAATCGCGAGGTTCCTGTCCAGGCTCCGGAGGTCCTTAGCTACAGTTATCGAGGTAATCCCACTTTGGCCGAGGAGACCATGGTTCACGACCTTATTACAGCTCAGCCTTCAACCTCCAATCCCTCTTCCAATAACTCTGGATTTGCTATCCCAAGGCCAATTCTTGCATCCAGCTCCAGAGAAATTGCATTTGACAGCCTGGAAATTGAAAGGACTCGGCTACGGGAGCGGGGTTGTTCTAAGGAGGTAATATCAACCCTAATGCAAGCCAGGAAAACCTCTACCAACGCCATCTACACAAGAGTTTGGAGGAAGTTCCTTTCCATGGCCCAGCAGAAGGGATGGAACCCAGCCTCTCCAGAGCCTCTTCAGATCCTAGAGTTCCTCCAATCAGGACTTGATAAAGGCCTAAGCTCAAATACCCTGAAAGTACAGGCATTTCACCCTCTTGTAATACAGTTCCTAAGAGCCTGTCTTAAAATTAAGCCTCCCAAGAAACTAGTCTTCCCATCATGGGATCTCTCGGTAGTCCTACTCTCTGTAGCTACCTTACAGCTACAACTTTCTTTAGGAAGACAGATTCCCTCATGGTCATCCCACATGGACGCAGACAAGGGCAAGCGGCTACCTCATGCACTATTGCTGCATGGTTAGTATAGTCCATTAAGAAGGCGTATTCCATTCAACATCTGGCGATTCCTGAGAACATCAGGGCTCATTCCACAAGGGCAGTGGCTACCTCCTGGGCAGCATATTGCAGAGTCTCACCAGAGACTATTTGCAGGGCGGCAACGTGGTCCTCCAGACACACTTTCATTTCCCACTACAGAGTGGATTCTGCTCACTTAGCAATGGCAGACTTCGGTAGATCCGTTGTTAGAGCCAATTCTTCCGCATTATAAGGAATAAATATTATTTTCTTGCACCCACCCGACTGGCGAGTTATTTCCCAGTGTGTGCTGCCTTTCCGTAATTTTCCTTTCCTGACGCATCTTCATGGCAGCACACAGGTTCTCACCCCGTGTTTTGTGATGATATACACAGAGAATGCAGCGGGGGGGGTCTCCCCTTCAAATTTATAGTTAGACCAATCCTGTCAGGTTGTGGGGGCGGAGCCACAACCCAGTGTGTGCTGCCATGAAGATGCGTCAGGAAAGGAAAATTACGGAAAGGTGAGTATACAATTTTCCATTTTCTGTGCTATAAAAATGCACAGTACAGCCATGCCACTGTTTTTTAAATCTATAATTTTAAAGAGAGAATGGATATTGCTACTGTATCTGCTCTCTATTATACTTTGCTAGGCTATATACACCGTGACCTGGATTTTATGGCTCCATGGAGTTCCCACTACTTAGTGCAGAAGAGGGAGTCCCATGATTGAAGGAGACAGTTTGACATGTCACGTGACAGGGCTCTTATACTGGCTATTTGTTAGCGAGCACTAAGTATAGTTCTTTGTAAATATGCAGTATTTTTTCTTTAAAGCAGCGATAAGGCAGTAGTGTGCCACTGCTTTATAAATCGTCCCCCAATTAAAGCAGAACTAAACTGAATCCGAGCACCACAAACTAAAAAAGCAATTTCATTCATTTTTAATATTTAAAGCCACCCCCCCCCCCCCCCAATTCCATCCATTTCTCCATCCTTCATTTTGCTGAGAAATCACTTTGGCCGAAACCAACCAATTCAGGTAGCATTTATGTCCTGGAATCCATCTGCCCTTAGCAAAGGCATGCATACAGGAGGTTGTGCTTAGCTGAGAAAACCCCTTCTCCCCTACTAAAGACTCCTGGGAAGTATGACATCATTTAGGCCTAGAAACCCAGAAGTAGCTTAGCAAATGTAAAAAAACAAGTACCGTATTTATTGCGTATAACATGCACATTAACTTTAAGAGGAAAGTTTCAGAAAAAGAATTGCATTTTAAAAAAAGGGTCAGTGTTCTGCAGCCTCACCAGTGCCCATCAATGCAGCCTGATCTATGCCCATCTGCAGCCTGTTTAGTACACATCTACAATTATATTGGTATCAAAGTGTTCTAAGGAGGGTCAGTTTGGTTTACCCTGATCTGTCTTTCATTGTAGTGCTCTGTTAGGCCTTCTATCCTGCTCAGTCCATTCCTCATGCTGTTCTCACTTCTCAAAATGTCTCCAACATATTGCAGAGGGTTCATTCTCACTGATACTGTAGCAGAAAGAGAAGGGTTTCTCTGTCTCTTTCATCACTCTTGAAGATGCATTACTGTGCTTTGAAGAAGCAATGAGCTGAGCCCATCAAAACAAAATTTGTCAATGATTGCAGCCACGCCAGTGCTGGATGACACAGATCCGCAATCTCCTGTGTATCCGGCGCTCAGTCACTCACAGTCCCGCCCGGCTCATATGATGGACAGAACAGTGGTCCAATGGCAGGACAGGGGGGCGGGACTGTGTGTGACTGAGCGCCGGATACACAGGAGATCGCGGCTCTGTGTCTTTCATCGGCGCTCGTCCTCTCCTTCCAATTCGAGGCAGCAGGGATCGGCGTATAACACGCACACATGAAAGTACATGTTACATGCCGATAAATACAGTAAATATGGCATACTTTCCTATCTATGTACTAATGCTAACAGCATGTGGATTAAAAATAGTCAATATTGATTGAGAGAGTTTAGTTCCACTTTAAGGCTTTTAGTGAGTTTAAACACTATTCTGTGTTTGCAAAGTTAGCATTGAGCCGTGAGGTCCTGCTGCCAATAGCCTGTTACATGTGCTCCACAAATGTACATGTTTTGTACCCTGACTTTCAGGTAGGGATCAACAGATTCCCTGAAAAGAGAAGAAATGACACAATGAAGCTGGAATGTGGCTGCGGTGAATCTTGCAGTTGTAGCTATTAGTGACCACGGGGTTCCGTCAAGCTGTGCTGAAATCTGGGAATCCAAATGCATTTGATGTCTCTTGTATTATTCTGTAAAACATGGCAGCCAGTGTCTTGTGTGTGGTCTCTGGTCAGTGGAGTGGGAAATGCTTACATTTATAGAGCATATAATTGAGCTTAAAAACACAGTAATGTGTGCGACCAAGGGAGGATAAAATTGGAGACATATGCTTTTGTAATACTTTTCTATTTTCTGTGTGGTTTTTGGGAGTTTTTTTAATGTATGCTCTGTATTTATAATATATAATAAAAGAATTGGTATTATTCTCAAATATGTATTGTCAGTGTCATTTAGACAGACTTCTGACTGAATATTTTAAGCTACACCTATGTTTGGATCATTAAGATATTACAAAGTTTTTGTCTGACCTTCATTTATTATTTCCATTAAAGCGGTTCTGCACTCTGTAAAAAAAAATTTTTTTTTTAGGACGTAATATAAAGTATGCTTACCTTTATTAGGGGACTCACCTGTTCCATCTTCCATCTCGATCGCCGCCGGTTTTCGTCCGATGAAGTTCCTCGTCTTCTTCTTTAGTGCTGGGGGCCATCTTGCCTGTGGGCATGTGAAACCCCACAGGCACTGTTGATGGCCCAGCATGCACCGCCGTTACTCGCGCGTGCGCAGTAACGGCACATCTGCCGACATCTCACGAGATTTCGGCAGATGCGGCCGAAATCTCGGGAGATTTCGGAAGATGTGGCCGAAATCTCGCGAGATTTCGGAAGATGCCCGCACTGACTCCTGGGATCAATGACACCAGATCCCAGGAGACAGTGCGGCGTGACGACGATCGACGCAGAGACCCCGCCCGCCGCCGCAGAGGGAGAAGACCGGAAGTCTTCAATTACAAGGTAAGTAAAAAAAAAAAAAACATTTCATTTAGTACTCTTTGCCTGATTTGGAAGGCAAAGAGATTTACTAAATGAAATGGGTGCAGAACCGCTTTAAATTCAAGTAGCTTTTTCTCAGACTGAAATACCTGGTAACAGATGAATATTTGTTACACTCAGCCAAACAGCAAATGTAAATTCTATGTCAAACATTATGAGTTTCTGTTCAGTTATGGAGGTGTTAGTATACATATTATGAATTGTTCTAATGCCTGCATGAACATTCAGAATGAATGTCTGCTAAATAAATGCCTGGTGCATCAAATCAAATGGTGTGCAAAATCTTACAGTTTGCTTTCTTTTGAAAGCAACCACATCATGAGTAGAAACGCCTGTTCCCTGCCAGCATGCTGCAGAGAACAGAACTTTGCTTTTTGTGTGGACGCAGATCAGAAGGGAGCGTAATCTTTTCTGATTTCAGGTCTATAGGTTTAACTTAGCAGGAGCTGTGTTGGAGCTCTGTCAAAGGATAATTAGGGTCTTTCACTTAAAGGGGTTGTAAAGGTAATTATTTTTTTTTTTAATAACAAACATGTTATACTTACCTCCACTGTGCAGCTCGTTTTGCATAGAGTGGCCCGAACCTCATCTTCTGGGGTCCCCCTCGGCGGCTGTCTCGGCTCCTCCCTGCAACTAAGCACCTTCATGCGAGCTCTCTCGCATGGTGGTTAGTTCTTGCAGGCGCGCTCCCGTGATACAGCCGGCGGCTATAGCCGCTCACTATATGACTCGGCCCCGCACCCCCGGCGCCTTGCGTCATTGGATGTGATTGACAGCAGTACGAGCCAATGGCTGTGCTGCTTTCAATCCATCCACTCTAGACAATCAACGGCGAGCGCAGCAGGTGAACGGGCTCAGGTAAGTAAAATGGGGGGGCTGGGGGGGAAGGTATTGTCAGATGTTTTTTCACCTTAATGCATAGGATGGATTAAGGTGAAAAAACGCAAACCTTTACAACCCCTTTAAAGTGGATGTAAACCAGATTCATGAAATTTGAGCTGGGCACATATACAGTGGATATAAATTTTACACACCCCTGTTAAAATGTCAGGTTTCTGTGATGTAAAAAATTGAGACAAAGATAAATCATTTCAGAACTTTTTCCACCTTTAATGTGACCTATAAACCGTACAACTCAGTTGAACAACAAACTGAAATCTTTTAGGTGGAGGGAAGTTAAAATAAAAAAAAACTAAAATAATATGGTTGCATAAGTGTGCACACCCTTAAAACGAATACTTTGTTGAAGCATCATTCAATTTTATTACAGCACTTTCTTTTTGGGTACGAGTCTATCAGCATGGCACATCTTGACTTGGCAATATTTGCCCACTCTTCTTTGCAAACACACTCCAAATCTGTCAGATTGTGAAGTCATCGCCTGTTCACAGCCCTCTTCAGATAACCCCACAGATTTTCAATCGGGTTCACTTCTGGGCTCTGGCTGGGCCATTCCAAAACTTTAATCCTCTACTGGTGAAGCCATTCGTTTGTTGATTTGGGTCGTTGTCAAGCTGAAAGATGAAGTTCCTCTTCATGTTCAGCTTTCTAGCAGATGCCTGAAGGTTTTGTGCCAATATTGACTGGTATTTGAAACTGTTCATAACTCCCTCTACTTTGACTAAGGCCCCTGTTCCATCTGAAGAAAAATAGCCCAAAGCATGATCCTGCCACCACCATGTTTTACGGTGGGTATGGTGTTCTTTTGGTGATGTGCAGTGTTGTTTTTTCACCAAACATATCTTTTGGAATTATGGCCAAAAAGTTCAACCTTGGTTTCATCAGACCATAACACAGTTTCCCACATGCTTTTAAGAGACTTCAGATGTGTAGGGGAGGGTGAGGGACTTTTGACTTCTAATGGTGGGGGGGGGGGGGGGCTCTTTCTTGACATCTGATGTAAGGGATGGTGGAGTGTTGTGGACATCTGCTTATTATTATTATGAGAATAATACAGCTCTATGCCAGTTGAAAAGGGGGGTCGCACACCGCTGGTATCATCCACATGAAACTTTATTGGAGACTTCTCAGACACAACACCATGGTAGATACAACTGGACCTTTGAGAGCAACCATGATGTAGGCTACCTCTGATGTAGGCTATTTGGCAAGACTGAACTCCAGCCTAATGATGCCTGAATATTTACATTGCCTCTATCACTTGGCAGAGCCAAGTAGGCAACAGGACAACTACCAGAATCTTTTTTTTTTCAGGTAAGTAATCACTGACATCAACGATCCATTTAACTGACCTCCCACTGACCACTGGCATAAGGGGGACTTCACAACTAACAACTGAAAACTGACCACCAATTGAATAGGGTACTTCACTTCTCACCACCAATGTAAAGGGGCACTTCCCCACTGAGTCAGTGGAAGAAATAGTGCCCCATATTTGATGTCAGTGTCCTATCTTTGGTGTTAGTGGGAGGAATAGTGTTCTACTTTTGGTTTAAGTGGAATAGTGGCCAATCGCTTTTGCCAATGAGAGGAATAGTGTCTCATCATTGCTGTCAGTAGGAGGAATAGTGCACCACCATTGGTGTCAGTGGGAGTAGTAGTGTCCCAAGGGCCAATAAAATTGGCACATAAAGTCCGCAGGCCAGTTTGGAGATCACTGGTATAGAGTAACCACTGACATCACGATCCATTTAACTGACCTTTCACTGACCCCCGGCATAAGGGGGCACTTCCCACTGACCACCAACGTATTAGGTATTTTACAACTGAGATCTGATATAAAGGGGGACTACACAACTGATCACCAATGGAATGGAGCACTTCACTTCTGACCACCAATGTAAAGGTGCACTTCCCCACTGAGTCAGTGAAAGGAATAGTGCCCCATCGTTGGTATCAGTGTCCTATCTTTGGTGTCAGTGAGAGGAATAGTGTTCCACTGTTGGTTTCAGCGGGAGGAATATTGGCCCATTACTTTTGCCAATGAGAGGAATAGTGTCTCATCGTTGCTGTCAGTAGGAGGAATAGTGCACCGTCATTGGTGTCAGTGGGAGGAATAGTGTCTCAAGAGCCAATTAAAGGCAAGCCAAGTGGCACATCCAGTCCGCAGGCCAGTTTGGAGATCACTGGTATAGAGTATGGGATGTAAAAAAGTATCTGCTCCAGGAGTCAAATATGCAAAGTACACCATGGTGTATGGCATCCAATATACAGTAAATGTCACAACATAAGGAAAAATTAATTAAAACACTGGACAGACAGGTAAGGATATATTATAGGTAATTTACCATATCCTATGGTGACCAGATCTTCTTGTCAGCTATACCCATAATTTACAAAGGTTTTTTGATGGTTAAATCTCCCCAGGTGTGATAATGAACAGCAAACCTTATATTATATTAGGTCATATGTGTCGCATATTAAGTAATCATACCATCATCTTACCATACTTTAAATGACATGTACTATACTGCTAGCTCGATATATGATTATTCTCTCTGCCTTGGTCTAGTATATTTTCTGGTTCTGCATTTACTGACCTCATTTCCAGATTTTTAATACATATGGAATGTAAACTAGAAAAACATGTGAGAGTCTCTTGATTTCTTCTGATTGGTTTACACACATATGTAGCCCACATGGAGCTGACAGGCAAAAAATAGCAACGACCAGATAACAAATTACTGTGACACACATTTTCTAAGTCTCCTGCCAATGTGTGCTTCAGCTTAGAGGGGCATTGTGGATTCACTAGAGTGAAAACCAAGCGCAGAAATTTGGTAGCAAGCATTCAAGTGTCCTGTAAACATGTCAGGTTAGGTTTACTAATTGCATATACATTACATACCTTACATAATGCCATTGCTGACCTCTCTTTTTGAAAACACTAGTTGCTCTGCTGGTATAATCATCAACTTTACCACTTTCTGGGTCCATAATGTAGAGTATGTATAAAGATCAAGACTTTTGGTTTCCCTCTGACAGAGAACTGAAACTATAGACAGGCTGCTAACTAGCATTTTTGCCTTTGCTTCCATTCCTCCAAACACTGATTTACCTGCTTATACAGTATATTCTGTTTATTGTTAGCCCTGAAGAAGGGGATGTTGATCCCTGAAACACATTGTTTTTTTATATATGTTGATTAAATTTATTTGGTTGTTTTCAAGATCAAAGCCCATTTTGAGTTTATGTTTGATGCAAGCATTGCTTCTCCTAATAAAGTGTAGCTTTGTGACTTTCTAATCCATTTTTGTACAAAACACTTGAAGTCCTTCGGCTCTACATTGCTTAATGAGCAGCATGTGACATTTTTCTTTGTTATACCGAGTCTAAACTGGTCATGCACAGCTTACATTTTAGCCATTTCCTGTGAATCTGATAAAATTTGAGCCATTGGTGATCCCTTGCAACTCCCCCTGGTTCAACAAACTTTGAAAAAAAGTTGGACAAACAGTGACCGCAGCCCATAAACAGCAGTCACTGTTCAGGTACTCTGACAGCCAAGGTTGTCAGCGGTCAGAATAGAATAGCCGATAACAGGAGATTCATCCCTGCTTTTTAACATGAATGAGAGTAGCTATGGATCTCTCTTGTTTAGCCTCCTGGGAGGGGAAACTTTACGTGTATGGCCAAATTTAGTCTCCATTTTCAATGGATCATTCCTGACCTAATGCCAGCCTAATTTTACCTTTCAGTACAGGTTTTCTTTAAAGCGGAGTTCCACCCAAAAGTGGAAGCTCAGCCTATCTGACTCCTCCCCCTCTCCGGAGCCACATTTGGCACCTTTCGGGGGGGGGGGGGGAGTGGGTACCTGTTTTTCACAGGTACCTGTCTCCACTTCCGGGAGATCACGCCACGGCTTGATTACTCGGAAGTTCGCCCCCCCTCCTTCATCCCCGGCTGCCTGGTCATTCAGAAAATGCAGTGCACTTTGGGCATGTGCAGTAGGGAACCGTCTGTGAAGCCGCAAGGCCAGGTTCCCTTCCTACGAATTGTGACGGCAGCACCCAAGAGCCGATGGAAGCATGAGCTGGGGTGCTAACATCGCTGGATTCCAGGACAGGTAAGTGTCCTAATAACAATGTTTTAGGGTATAGTTAAATGTATAGGTAGGGATTATTTAGGTGTTAGAGAGCTTCTTCAGTGTGGGGTATTGTTCTGCTTCCACAATCTAAGCACTGAAAGTGAGAGCTCTATAACTGATCCAGCTATGATGAGCTAGCTTAGGTCTCAGTAGCTTGGTAGACAGTGACTTGATACAAATGACATCTTACAGATCATAGAAAGCAGTAATCCAAAAACTTGTGCAGATCATAACAGAAGAACATCAGATAGGTCAAAAAATCGAAGTGTGTCTAGCTCCAGCAGAATACAGGACCAGGGGCGGATCCGAGGGGGGGGGGCAACTGCTCTCTCCCGCTGTAATGGCTTGTGCGACGTGCGCAACGACTTATATAGGCATGGGGCGTGGTCACCGGGTGATGTCACAAGGCGACCCCACCCCTTATGGCGTCACAGTCCCAGGATGCCCCGGGACTTGAAGTCATAAGGGGCGGGGTCACCCTGTGACATCACCCGGTGACCACGCCCCATGCCTATATAAGTCTTCGCGCACGTCGCACAAGCCAATACAGCGGGTGAGAGCGTCGTGTCAACATCGGAAGAAGAGAAGAAGGAAGAAGAAGAAGAAGACAGCGGTGACAACGGTGGCGGCGTACCATAAGCCCAGGCCAACGCTAGTAAAAGAGCTGCAAGAAGATAGCGGAGGAGCTTGGCAGAACAACCGGGGGATGGAGAAGAGGCCGGAAAGCGCGGAGAGAACCCCGAAGTCGGAAGAAGACCCCCGGAGCTGACTAATAAACTACTTTAAAAACCTGTGTAGTGTGTTTTTTTGTACCCTGGATTCTGATAAGCCCCCCGCCCGCAGACCCCGACAACCAACGGCCAGGGTTGTCGGGAAGAGGCCCTTGTCCTCATCAACATGGGGACAAGGTGCTTTAGGTTGGGTGCTTCCCCCAAAGCACCCACCCCCCATGTTGAGGGCATGCGGCCTGGTACGGCTCAGGAGGGGGGGCGCTTGCTCATCCCCACCCCCTTTCCTGACCGGCCGGGCTGCGTGCTGGGATAAGGGTCTGGTATGGACTTTGGGGGGACCCCCATGCCATTTTTTTGGCGTAGGGGGTTACCCTCAAAATCCATACCAGGCGACGGGGGCTCGCAAGGTGTCAATCTCACCGATCAAAGCGGCTAGATTGACTGGCTTCTCTAGTCCCGTCGTACCTCGAGTCACGTTCAAAATGAACGGACTTTACTGTGTGGGCAAGTCCGTTCATTTTGAAAGTCCGTCGGACCTCGGCTGGAAAGTCCGGCGGACCTCGGCTGGAAAGTCCAGCGGACGTCAGCTGGACAGTCCGGCGGATTGTCCGACGGAAAGTCTGATCATGTGTACGCGGCATTAGGCATGAAAGGGATAAAGTACACGAGGCAAATAGAGGCTAAAGCAATAAGGGTGGGACTATCTACATAGAGCATCCCCTAGGTCTGGAGTGAGGTTGGAAGGAAATTATTACAGGCAAAACAATAAAACATAACTATTCACAGTGGTCTCCAGGCTACTGGCACTGAAAATATATGTATCTTCAGTATTACCTTGTTTGTATCATTTTGTTGTACAGAGCCATAGAAATGATACTATTATGGATGGATTATAAATTAATATCATTTTACAGGATAAGAGGTCATGAGTTTGAGAGAAATTTGTGTCTAATCATTTTATAAATGCATCCCAATATAGTAGTTTTTGCTCTCCTATTGTGACCCAACATGTTTCTCAAAGAATGTTTAATTTATAGTTTTGTACTGTTCATGTAACATTAAATACATTAATATTTAGATTTAATTTGATTTAGCCATTCATTTTATGGGTCTACATAAATTGTGATTTTTTATCTCTTAGGAACCAACTAATTAGATTGCAAGCCCTCATAGGAAAATAGATTCATTGTGCCTTGAAAACCGAGCTGTGAGAAGAGAAAAAAATATTCTTTCAATAACATAAATAACAGGGACACAGATGTATGCTAGGATAAATATTACAGGAAAAACAGACATATTCTTTTTACAGGCTACATTCAAAGCCCTATAAAGCTTAACACACTAAATGCAATGGAGAACATCTTTGAGTTAGAGTTTTACTAAAGCAATTTTTTACTTTTTTTTATTTTTTAAATACCAAACATGGTTTACTTACCCCAAACCTCCTCTTCTGGGGTCCCTGGCCAGCGCTGTTTGCTCCTCCTTTTCTGTGTCTGCCTTCATAAAAAGTTGCTTGCTTTGAGGGCAGGCTCACTACCGCGTTGAGCTATACATAGCGTGTCTTGGCCTCGCCCCCCACTCCCTCATCACTCGATTTGATTCAGAGTAGCAGCAGGAGTTAATGGCTCTTGCTGCTGCTTCCATGTCCAGTGAGGTGAGAAGAGCACTGCTGCAGGCAGGCACCATGCTGAATCGAGGTCAGGCTCAGGTAAATACAAGGGGGGGCTGAGGGGAAGCAAAATGATAAAACATTTTCCCTTAATGCAGAGAATGCATAAAGGTAAAAAACCTTTAGCCTTTGGAACCATTTTAAAACAATTAACATGCCATCATATTTGATTACACATTTTTCAACAAATATAAAATGGGTAACCTTTCAAGAGGTTTCCCGGGATGAAATAAAATGTGACTATTTGTTGCCATACTGATGCATCTCCTGCTTTCACACCACCAGGATCCATAACTACCTGGTAATGTGACCACACTATTGAAATATAATGACTGTCTATCTACAATACTAAAATTGGAATGTAGTACTTAACACCTTCCCGCCCCGGCCTATAGCAGATTGACTGCTGGGCGGGTGCTTTCTCCTGAGTGAACGTCGTATGATGTCATCGTAGAAGGTGTCGCTTGCACAGCCATGGGGCAGAACAGCGGCATGATCTGTCACTGGCTGTGTCCACTGGACATAGTCAATGATTGATTAGTGTATAAAAAAAAATATATATATATATTGTAGCACTGAACCCCAAAAGAGCTGCTGGTTTTATTGGGCTTACCGTTACCTTCTTGACCTCGTCTCCGTATAGGGTTTCCCGTGGTAGATGGTCCAAAGAAATGTAGAAACTGACACTTTATCTTCCTTTTTGGGTTATTTATTCAAAAGATAAAACAGTCTCTTAAATGTAGGGTAGAGGGTTAGGATGAAAGTTCAGGTACTTTGGAACTGCAAGAATAAGAAGTCTCTCACTATAGAGATCAAGAGAATTACCGTTTCATAGCTGGATACTCACAACCATTGGATAGACCTCCTCTCACTAGGCCTAGCAGCCGGCAGGGTGTTAGGTAAAGCAAAGTCTCTGCCACAGACTTGGATGTAGAACACTTGAACAAAGTCTCTGCCACAAACTTGGATGTAAAACACTTGAACAAAGTCTCTGCCACAGACTTGAATGTAACTGAGGGACTTAGACAAATTTAGAGAGCTATCATACGGTACCAGTATCTCGCAGGCGGTCTGGCGATACCGTATGAGTGTAGATCCATTTAGTGTCCTTCAACTGAGCCTCCAGGCTCCTTCAGAGAAGCCAGCCTTGTGCATGGGCTTCTCCCGAAGAGTCCTCCCCTGGATGCTTCTCCAGTTGCTGGGCCTCTCCTTAGATGAGACGGCACTGGACCACTCTTGGATCATTGAGCCCCCGATATCCATTCAGGCCTGTCCTGCAGTTGCTTCGCCTCGGGCTATCCAGCCCCGAGACTCGGAATTGCATGGATCCGCACCCCAGGCCAGGAGGGCCATGAGGGCTGGTCAGGAGGACCAGGACCAAACAAACAGAAAATCTCTTCTGGACCGGAACCCAGAAGCACGTGACCCCAGTACCTTAAATACCACCTCCCAGAATGCACAGCAGGATGACACTCACACTGGGCTGGTTCCGAGAATGAATGGTACCCAATACGCCCAGCCAAACTGCGTTCTCATACCTGCCGGTGGTGACAGCGACACCTATGGCCAAGTAGAACTCAGTGCAATTCCAGCTAGACTGGTACTGAAACTATAATTTGGCATAATTAGCCCTAAAACCCAACTGTGGTTTCAGGGATGTTAACTTTGAAAAACACATAGCGCACACTCGTCGGGAGCCAGCGCTACAATATATATATATATATATATATATATATATATATATATATAGTATCTCACAAAAGTGAATACTCCCCTCACATTTTTGACAATATTTTATTATATCTTTTCATGTGACAACACTGAAGAAATTACACTTTGCTACAAGGTAGTAGTGAGTGTACAGCTTGTATAACAGTGTCAATTTGCTGTCCCCTCAAAATAACTGAACACACAGCCATTAATGTCTAAACCACAGGCAACAAAAGTGAGTACACCCCTAAGTGAAAATGTCCAAGTTGGACCCAAAGTGTCAATATTTTGTGTGGCCACCATTATTTTACAGAACTACCTTAGCCCTCTTGGGCATGGAGTTCACCAGAGCTTCACAGGTTGCCACTGGAGTCCTCTTCCACTCCTCCATGATGACATCACAGAGCTGGTGGATGTTAGAGACCTTGCATTCCTCCACCTTCCATTTGAAGATGCCCCACAGATGCTCAATAGGGTTTAGGTCTGAAGACATGCATGGCCAGTCCAACGCCTTTACCCTCAGCTTCTTTAGCAAGGCAGTGGTCATCTTGGAGGTGTGTTTGGGGTCGTTATCATGTTGGATACTGCCCTGCGACGCAGTCTCTGAAAGGAGGGGATCGTGCTCTGCTTCAGTATGTCACAGTACATGTTGGCATGGTTCCCTCAATGAACTGTAGCTCCCCAGTGCACTTATGCAGCCCCAGACCATGACACTCCCATCAACATGCTTCACTGTAGGCAAGACACACTTGCCCTTGTACTCCTCACCTGGTTGCCACCACACACGCTTACATAGTTACATAGTTAGATTGAAAAAAGACCATCCAGTTCAACCATAAAAAAAATAAAAAATAAAATATTGTACAATCCAATATACCCAATTCTATACCCACAGTTGATCCAGAGGAAGGCAAAAAAAACACCAGAGCATGCTCCAATTTGCTACAGCAGGGGAAAAAATTCCTTCCTGATCCCCCAAGAGGCAATTGGATTTTCCCTGGATCAACTTTACCTATAAATGTTAGTACCCTGTTATATTATGCACACCCCCTTCAGCACACCCCTACCCAGCAACCGGACTTCATCGCAGAAGCATCAGGCAACACAGCAAGCGCTTCAGGGACTATCTCCAAACAGGTAAGCTCTCGGGATCCCCCCCCCCACCAGTAGTTGATCCAGGGCACTTTGTCCGACCGCCTCTCGGGGTCAGGAAGGAATTTTTTCCCCCCACTGAGCAATTGGCCAGCACAGTTAGGGGTTTTTTCGCCTTCCTCTGGATCAACGAGAGGGCGGTAGGTTCAACAGGAACTACTCGCTCCAATTAAGCAACACACCGCAGCTGTCACCTGCAGCATTTTTCTGGTCCAGGATTCCTTGCGACAAGCAGAGGCAGCCAGAACAGCCAGGAAACTACTACTAAACCAAACCAAGTCCTCACACACAGGGCACACGATCAACTTGCTGGCTTTAGTCTACGCGGCGGCAAGTCTGATACCTAGACTTATAACTGGACAAACCCGGATCAGGATCAGCATCCTCACACATAGGGCACCACACGATCAACTTGCTGGCTTTAGTCTACGCGGCGGCAAGTCTGATACTTAGACTGATAACAAGACAAACCCGGATCCGGATCATCAGCTCAGTCATCCCAGGACCATCAACTTCATCCTCTGGCCATGTGCTACCTTAAATATTCAGCTGAAGTCCTCCACAGACTAAGAAATACCACCGCAACATTGCCAGCTCCCATTCAAAAAATTCTACGAAACGAACATCTATTAAAGACTGACCTACAATCAACCTGCAAAAACAGGAAGATACCTACCCAACCACAACAATTAGCATGCGCCATGATCAACACCAGATCTGCAGCCAAACACAGACTAGAAGTACACGACTTCATCACCCAAAACAATATAGACTGCCTCTTCATCACGGAAAGCTGGCTAACACCCGACTGCAACACCATCCTCACCGAATTGGTGCCGGAGAACTACAGGATCCTAACGGAACATCGGATAGGAAAAAAAGGAGGAGGCCTAGCAGTGATTTTTAAATCGCACTTGGCACTCACCAAACCAATCTTACAGAACCCAGTGCCTTTTATGGAGACACTGACGCTACATCTTCAATCAACACCCCATGACACCACCCACATTCTACTTTGCTACAGACCACCAGGACCTAAGACCAATCTGCTTACACCCCTCACAGAGTTTATCTCAATACACACACTGAAATCCAAAAACCTGCTGGTACTTGGAGACTTCAACCTCTGGGCAAACTCTACCCAAGACCCGATCGCGACCGCCTGCATCAGCCAACTGGAAGAACTGGGTCTCCAGCAACTGATAAAGACCCCCACACACGGGTCAGGACATACTCTGGACCTCATCTTCAACCAAAATCTGGACATCAACACAGTAGACAACATACCACTACCATGGACGGACCACCACGCCATCAAATTCAAAATCTCCACCAACACCACCCACCAAAAACAGAAACCTGCAACAACAACTCATTGGACCAGATCGCAGAAAAAACTGCACTCCGTCTCCTTCAAAACCATCTTATCAAACAAAATAGCAACTCTGAATTTAACCCACTCATCGGAGCAAACTCTCAGCTCCCTAAACAATGCATTACTACAATCAGCAGACTCAGTGGCTCCAAAACGCAGAACTCTCATCAAGAGGAAAAACGCAGGATGGTTCAATAGCTCGCTCACGCTACTCAAGCAAGAACGCAGAAGAGCCGAAAGAGCATGGAGAATAAATCCCACCAATGGAAATCACACAAAATACAAAGGACTCACACAGAATTATCAGAAGGCAATCTTCAAAGCAAAAAAAGACCATTTCTCAAATACCATCTCAGCGGCCTTAAACCGCCCCCGGGAACTTTTTAAAATAGTCGCTCAGTCGATGAACCCGGCATGCTTAGAGCCCCCGCTAATGAAACCCAAGATTTCTGCAATGAATTATCAGATTTTTTCATCAATAAAATCGACAACATCAGGAAAACAATTGGTCAGAAAAAGACATCCGACGGCAGTCAACCAGAGCAAAAAGTCGATATCGACACAAACATCCCACAACCACCAAAGTTTTCTCTGATCCCAATTACCACGGATACTACTAAAAACATCATCAAAAATCTCAGAGACAGCACATCCTCCATTGACATCATCCCCACAAAACTCCTGAAAGAATGCTCCGACATCCTGGCTCCCACCATAACGCACCTCATAAATCAATCATTCAAAGAAGGGATTGTTCCAGGCGCCCTCAAACAAGGCATCATCAAACCCCTGCTAAAGAAACCCAACCTCGACCCACGGGACCCCAACCATCGCAGACCAATTACAAGCTTGAACAACATCTCCAAGATTATGGAGAAAGCGGTAGTACAACAGATACAACGCCACCTGGACACACACAAACTCCTGGATCCGTTACAATCAGGATTCCGCCCAGGCCATGGGACAGAAACCGCACTCCTGAAGATATGGGACGATGCCCTCGAAGCAGCGGATGACGGAGATTCATGTCTCCTGGTACTATTGGACCTCAGTGCAGCGTTTGATACTGTGGACCACAATACTCTACTCATCCGCCTCACAGAAGTAGCAGGAGTCACTGGCTCAGATCTGCAATGGTTCGCATCCTTCCTAGGAAATCGCTCTCAGACAGTGAAACTAGGAGGTTTCACCTCTGAAACCCGGGCAATCTCCTGTGGAGTCCCTCAAGGATCAACCTTGTCGCCAGTGCTCTTCAACATCTACATTCGCCCACTCCTCAACATCATCAGAAGATCAGACCTCTGCTTCCACTCATACGCTGACGACACTCAATTATATTTTCGTATCACCGGACAAAAAGACCATCATCAGCAATTAGGAAAATGCCTCACTGTGATAGACGACTGGATGACTACTAGCTCCCTCAAACTTAATGAATCAAAAACAGAACTTCTTATTCTACATGCAAATCATAACCCCCGAACCAAGATCCCTTGGACACCTCCTACCATCTTTGGACGGACCATCACCACTAGGACCAAGGCTAAGAGTCTCGGAGTCATTTTTGACTCAGAAATGTCAATGGATGCCCAAATAGGAGCAGTGGTCAGTGGTTCTCACCATCTGCTCCGCCTGCTACGCAGACTCCTCCCCTTCATTCCAAAAGAGGACAAAGCAGTGGTAGTTGGAACGATCATCAATTCTCGACTCGACTATGCTAACTCCCTTTACATAGGATTACCCCAATATCAACTTGCGCGCTTACAACTTATCCAAAACACGGCGGCAAGGCTGATAACAGGGAAAAAACCCTGGGAATCCATCTCCCCTTCCCTGAGGAACCTACATTGGCTAAATGTAAGGAGTCGGGTCGCATTCAAGACCCTCTGCCTCACCCACAAATGCGCACATGGAAACGCCCCGCAATACCTTCGCGAGAAAATAAAACACTACACACCGAATCGCAGTCTTCGATCGGCTAATCAAAATCTTCTCCTCATTCCCAAATCCCGCTACAAATCAAAGGGGGAACGGAGATTCGCTGTCCAAGGTCCACGGCTATGGAACGCTCTACCAACCGACATTCGCATGGAAGAAAACCATCAGGCCTTCAGGAAGAAACTCAAGACCCACCTCTTCTAGAAGCTCGACAACCAAATGCCAATACAGCGCCTTGAGGCGATTCAGTTCGCATTGTAGCGCTATACAAGTTATTCATTCATTCATTCATTCATTATGTACATTTAGTTAAGTATTCAGGCCTTTCTTAAAGGGAGGGAGTCTATTCCACATTTTCACAGCTCTTACTGTGAAGAAACCTTTCCGTATTTGTAGATGAAATCTCTTTTCCTCTAGACGTAAAGAGTGCCCCCTTGTCCTCTGTGTTGACCGTAAAGTGAATGACTCAACACAAAGTTCACTATATAGACCCCTTATATATTTGAAAATGTTGATCATATCCCCCCGTATTCTCCTATTCTCAAGAGTGAATAAATTCAGTTCCTCTAATCTTTCCTCATAGTTGAGTTCCTCCATGCCTCTTATCAGTTTGGTTGCCCTTCTCTGCACTTTCTCCAGTTCCCCGATATCCTTTTTGAGAACTGGTGCCAAAAACTGAACTGCATATTCCAGACGAGGTCTTACTAATGATTTGAACAGGGGCAAAATGATATCTCTCTCTCTCTGGAGTCCATACCTCTCTTAATACAAGAAAGGACTTTGCTCGCTTTAGAAAATGCAGCTTGGTATTGCATGCTATTATTGAGCTTATGATCTACGAAATATGATGATCTACGAAATACGAAAACCCCCAGATCCTTCTCCACTACGGATTCCCCCAGTTGTGCTCCCCCTAGCATGTATGATGCATGCATATTCTTAGCCCCCAAGTGCATAACTTTACATTTATCAACATTAAACCTGATCTGCCACATAGTCGCCCAATTAGACAGTGCATTGAGGTCGGCTTGAAAATTGGAGACATCCTGTAAGGACGTTATTCCACTGCATAGCTTGGTGTCATCTGCAAAGATGGAAATGTTACTTTTGATCCCAGACCCAATATCATTTATAAAGATATTAAAAAGTAAGGGTCCCAGCACTGAACCTTGGGGTACACCACTGATAACCTTAGGCCATTCAGAGTAAGAATCATTAACCACTACTCTCTGAATTCTGTAATTTAGCCAGTTTTCTATCCATTTACAAACTGATATTTCCAAGCCTGTAGACTTTACCTTACACATGAGCCATGTGTGCGGAACTATATCAAACGCTTTTGCAAAATCCAAGTATACCACGTCCACCGCCACCCCTCTGTCCAAGGTTTTACTTACCTCTTCATAAAAAGAAATCAGGTTTGTCTGACAACTTCTGTCTTTCATGAACCCATGCTGTCTGTTGATTAAAATGTTTTTTTCCAGCAAGAACTCGTCTATGTGGTCTTTTATTAAATGCTCCAGTATCTTCCCAACTATAGAAGTTAAACTAACAGGTCTATAGTTACTTGGTAAAGACTTTGTTCCCTTTTTAAATATAGGCACCACGGTACTATTGTAAAAATTAAATACATTGGCTTTGAAATTACAGAGCTCAATTCTTTTAGGATCCGTGGGTGGATGCCATCGGGTCCAGGTTCTTTATCCACCTTTATTCTGTCTAAATATTTCTTGACCATATCACTTTTGAGCCATTGTGGATTTGGGGCTGTGTCACTACCACCCCCATTATGGACATGAGCTCCCCCATGCTCTTTTGTATACACAGAGCTGAAGAAAGTATTTAATAAACTAGCCTTTTCTTTGTCCCCAGTCACCCACTCTAGATTATTTTGGAAAGGACCTACATGCTCAGGCGCTTTACACCATCTGAACCAAATAAGTTTATCTTGGTCCCATCAGACCACAGGTTGCAGTAATCCGAGTCCTTAGTCTGCTTGTCTTCAGCAAACTGTTTGTGAGCTTTCTTGTGCATCATCTTTAGAAGAGGCTTCCTTCTGGGATGACAGCCACGCAGACAAATTTGATGCAGTGTGCGGCGTATGGTCTGAGCACTGACAGGCTAACCCCCCCACCCCTTCAACCTCTGCAGCAATGCTGGCATCACTCATATGTCTATTTCCCAAAGACAACCTTTGGATATGACACTGAGCACATGCACTCAACTTCTTTGGTCAACCATGGCGAGGCCTGTTCTGAGTGGAACCTGTCCTGTTAAACCAATGTATGGTCTTGGCCACCGTGCTGCAGCTCAGTTTCAGGGTCTTGCCAATTTTCTTATAGCCTAGGCCCTCTTTATGTAGAGCAACAATTATTTTTTTCAGATTCTCAGAGTTCTTTGCCATGAGGTGCCATGTTTAACATCCAGTGATCAGTATAAGTGAGAGCGATAACATCAAATTTAACACACCTGCTCCCCATTCACACCTGAGACCTTGTAACACTAATCAGTCACATGACACCGGGGAGGGGAAATGGCTAATTGGGCCCCATTTGGGCATTTTCACGTAGGGGTGTATTCACTTTTGTTGCCAGTGGTTTAGACATTAGTCACTGAGTGTTGAGTTATTTTGAAGGGACAGCAAATTGACACTGTTATACAAGATGTACACTCACTACTTTACATTGTAGCAAAGTGTAATTTCTTCAGTGTTGTCACATGAAAAGATATAATAAAATATTTACAAAAATGTGAGGGGTGTACGAATATATATTATTATTTTTTTTCAACTGTCACCAGTCAGTGTCCCTGATCACCGCCACACCAGTTATATGATGATGCTGTACTGCACTGGTGACAGTATGTTAAAAAAAAATATTGTGAAAAATTTGTTTTTTATTTCTTAATTTTCCAAAAAATTCTGACAAAAAAATCACACCTTCAAAAAAACAGCCATGCCTCTTACTAAATACCTTGTCTACTTTCCAAAAATGGGTCATTTGGGGGGTATTTGTACTGTACTCACATTTTTGGGCCTCAAGAATTGGCCATCAGTACATCAGTATTGATCAATTTTCAAATACATACCATAATTTGTGGACTCTCTAACTTTCTTACAGACTAAATAATAGACACTGATTTGGGTTATTTTCACTAAAAATGTAGCAGATTATATTTTGGGTTATTTAAAGGCATCCCAGAGGACCTGCGGGTTTGCTGTGTCCGCATTGTGTATCCAATATGTGCACAGTTCCTCCGGCATGTCCTCCTGATTATATTTTGGTAGCAGCGGAGCGTGATCCGATATGCCACGGGAGAGGATCTCACCCGAGGATGTCACCCGCAGCATATCGGAGGACGCAAATGCCATGTCCAGCCGCGACAAAGTCCTATATGTTGCTGAAAGGCATGTAAACTGTCTGTCAGATGGGTGGAAGTGTCTCCACACATCCGTCAGGTGAAAAGTAGATGCCCAAAGTGAAAGTCCAGTGCAGGGGGAAGGGGAGGGGTGAAGTCTGTCCAAATCGTTAGCCATCACCAGGTTAAAATCCCCCACCACCAGCACCCTGTCAACATCAAACTGCACCACAGCATAGCCGGAGGCGGCAAGTAAACCCCAGCTATAACATAGGGAGAGCCCCCAATCAAGGCCTGCAACAGGATGTAGCGCCCCTGCGGGTCTATTTTAACCTGGACCAGATGGAATGCCAGGGACCTGTGGACCAAGATACTGACCCCCCTTGCATAATTAGAATATGTGGCATGGTAGTGTGCTGCGACCCATGCTTTTTTCAGACCCAGAATTTTAGCACCAATCAAGTGAGTTTCCTGGAGAATGCATATTTTAGGGCAATGCTGTCTTAGGAACCTAAATACTAGGGAGCGCTTTATTGCTGAATTGAGACCCCTGACGTTCCATGATAGCACAGTGAACTCAGCCATGAGAGTGATGTAGCCATACCAGGAGGATTATAGCTTCTGGAGCGTTGTTATACGCTGCTGGGGGGGTGCATGGCATCCCTGCTCGTCCCGAATGGACCGGAAATACCCTGGCAGGTGATGCCCACAGTCCCCCAGCAGCCATATCGTACTTGTCATTGAAATTGCACATATAGACCAACCAAACATAAAACAAGCCAGCATAACACTGGAACAAAGAGAAAAAGAATAAACATCTCCAATTACCTCCTTTGGCGGCAACGGCCGCCCCCCCCCCACCCCATGCTCTCCCAAACAGCGGGAGGCATCTGGATCCCAAAAACAAAACACCCCTCATTTGAGGTGTGTAGACAGATCGGGAGGCGTGGGCCCGATCAGAACTACGCCAATGGGGCTAACACCGTTAGTGTAGAGTCCTGTCTTAGAACCACTCACTGGATCGAGTTGCTGGATCTGGATAAAGTTATTTTTCCTTTCCTTTTGCCGGTGAAAGAACTCGAGCGTGGCATTGCAAGTCAAAGCATAAGAGTAAAACAAGTGGGGAACGGAGAACAAATAAAAAAGAGAAGGGGAAAAGTGTGACTCAGCGGGCCAGGGGGTAGTAGAGCCGCGACTCAGATCTCCTGTTGGGTAGGGCCTTCTGGAAAATTAAGTCCACTGAGTCGGGGCCTGGGTGAGGACCACATGAATGAGCCCATGGGCAGTCCTAGGACCCCCGGTTAAAGTATCTCAGGATTCTCCGGGGCCAGGAGGGCTAAACTGATTAACAGGGTAAGTCACATCTGGTGATTAGTTCAAGGCCCAACAGGGGAATAACACCAGGGGGGAAAGGAGCTGCCGGTCTTACCTCCACATCAGCTCAGTCCCGTTAAATGTAGCTGGCGGGTCACTTGGTGCCAACTGATCACGCTCCTCATCCCGGTGGCAGGGTGTCCATCCATGCGCTGGCATCTTTCGGGAGGTTGAAGATCCGGATCGTTTCGCCGTCCACCACCCGCAGCTTGGCTGGGAACAGGATGCTGTATCGAATGTTCCTGGCCCGAAGGGCTGCCTTTACTGCGTCAAAAGACCGGCGCTGCTTCTGCGTCTCGAGGGTATAATCCGGGAACATCATTAGCCTGGTGTTTTTGTAGTTAATGTCCCCAGCGGTTCTTGCGGCCCGGAGCAGTTCGTCCCTGTCTCTGAAGTTCAGCAGCCGGAGGATCAGCGTGCGCGGGGGGGCTCCCTCAGGCCCAGGCCTTGGTGGAACACGATGGGCCCTCTCCACTGTAAAGTGGGGAGAGAGCTGGGCCGCTGGAAGGGCCGATCGGAGCAGGTCCTCTGTGAAGGCCGTCGGGTTACGTCCCTCCACCCCCTCCGGGAGGCCTACGATGCGGAGATTGTTCCTCCTGCTCCGATTCTCGGCATCCTCGGCCCGGTACTCCAGTGCCTTCACCTTACTCTGTAGGGCTCTGATGGATACATCATGGCTGGCGACTGCATCTTCCGTGTCGCCAACACGCTGCTCCACCGCTGTTATCCTATGGCGGATCTTGTCCAGGTCTTGTCGCACCAAGCCGACATCCAGTTGAACAGCTTCTATTTTATTCGTTAGGGTCGTCTGGCACATGCTGATAGCCGCCATGACCTCCGGGATTCCTGGCGGTATCTCCTCCTCGTGCTCCGTCTGCGACGCCATGTTGCTGTTGCGTGGCGGTGTAGGCCGCAGCTCCTGGGCCCGGGTCACTGGGGTGTCTTCGACCGGAGGAAACTTCAATTTTTTGCCCTTCTTAGGGCCCGTGGAGTACCTAGAAGGCATGCACAGGCTGAGAACGTCAATCGGGGTGATTATCCACAGAAAACGGATTTAGTATGGGTTCTTCTCCAGCAGAGCTCACGAAGTGCGACCGCTCAGTTCGGCATCCTGGCCACGCCCCCCGACTCTCTAACTTTCTTACAGACTAAATAATAGACACTGTTTTGGGTTATTTTCACCAAAAATGTAGCAGAATATATTTTGGTCTAAATGTATGAAGAACAATTATTTATTTGCAACATTTTATAAAAGAAAATGTCACGTACCTGACTGTGGACCCCGAGATGACGAGGTTGGCCTCTTGCAAAATTTCTGGCCAAGCTCCCCTGGTAGTGGAGACTGGGACTGCTGGGGCAGTGGAAGGGTGCAGGTGCCTGGCAGCTGTATGAGTGAGCTGTAGATTGAAGACACGGGTGTCCTTCCAGTGGCGGTGTGGAGTCTGGTAAAAAAGCCTTGTTCAGGATTGTTATGAACTGATACAGCACATAACAATTCCGAACTTTGACTGCCTCCCTCCCTGTCCTGCCTTTAATCCCGCCTACAGCCTCGCCCCCCTGACACTATAAGAAGCCACGTCTTCTGGCTTCAAGCCATTGGTATGAAGAAGGAACCAATTAGACATTCCAAAACGTGCCCCGCCCCTATTACGCCACTTCTGGTCCATGCGTTCCACGCTGATTCTGGTCCCCTTTCGCTGACGTCACTTCCGGGTCCTGCGTTCCACACTGGTCCCAGCAGCATCGCTGATCCTTCTGGTGCTTCCTTCTGCTGTTTCTTCCCTTTGCTGGTGGGCTGGGATCCTCTGCTGTACACCGGACAACCTCCAGGACCACCTAACTGGGACTAACCCGCCCCTAACTTCCATTCCTCTAAACTTACCATGATGAGCTTTATTTCATTCTATGTCAAGTGTTTTTAACCCGTTTGGGCTATTAAAGTCTTGTATTGCTGCACTTAGAGGCACCTTTGTGTTTGCTTTATAAATTAAAAAAAACACAACGTGGAAATCGATATATGATTTCACATTTGACCATAGATAAGCTTTAAGTTGTCCATAGATGTAAGATGGAGTTTTCAGTGCTAGGGTTCGGTTGCTAGAACCACCCATGTCCTAGCAACCAACCACGTGCTTGCCCCTTCCCCCAGGGCCGGCATTCAGAGTAGGAGGAAGTTCCTCGAAACCTATCGGGTCACAGTGCCTAGCCTTCCAGCTTCCACCTGTCTTGTAGCCGACTGCTGCAATGAGAAGGTACGGATTCTGATGTAAGCTGGAGTCTTCACAATACTCCCTCCCCCCCTTCCACTACCCTGACTATTCTCTTAAACATATCCACTCTACCTACCCCACTCAGCGCTTCCCTTCTAACTTCGGGGACCCTATTGAAAAGGAATGGACTCTAGGTACCATGATGTAAGGGAGTTTTGGGGACCCTAATGTAAGGTCGCTTTAGGGACTCTGATGTAAGAGGGGCTCTGGGGACCCTGATGTAAGGCGGTGACTTAGAAAAACCTAAATAAAGGGAGACTGTAAGGGGAAACTCTGAGGTCCCTGATTTAAGGAGGGGGGACTCTGGGGACCCTGACATAAGGGGGGGCTATAGGGGCTCTGATGTAACGGGGACTTTTGGGATCCTAATGCAAAGGGAGACTTTGGGGACCCTAATGAAAGGGGGGTCTCTAAAGTAAGGGCGAATTCTGACTCTTGGGACCCTGATGAAAGGGGGAGTTGATTCTGGTGACACTGATAAAAGGAGGGGGAACTTTGGGGACTCTAATGACTGGTGAAAAACTCTGATGTAAGGGGGTCAGGCCCGGGGGGGCCCAGGCCTAAAGCTCTAAAGCTGTGTAAGGGGCCCCAAAATTTCTGAAGGCTGCCCTGTTCCCCACACACTGCACAGACGTTCCGCATACCATTGCAGGATTGGATGATGTTAGCAGGAGACAAAGGCATCTCCTGCAAACCTTAGCCAATCCAAAAAGAAGAGGTATTCAGCCAATGAAGTGCCATGCAAGCAGTGCTGCGTGCAACATCACTTCCTCCCAGCTCCCCAGTCAGTCTGCACACAGAGCTAACAATGGCAGGGGGGTGAAACATCACCCCTGCATAGGCTGCATTTGCAGCCTTAATTTTTTTTTGGGGGGGTACAAGTAGCTAGTCTTGCCTGGGGTGCAAAAATAGTCTAGCACCAGCATGTATATTTAGTGACCAGCAGATGACTCAACTAGGAATAGTCTCTTTTTTTTTAATGCATAGGGCGTCAAAAGGAAGACTACACTAACACACACAGAAAAGTTGTGTCAGCTACATTATTTTAAGTGTAACTTACATTTTTTTTTGTGGTTTGGGAATAGTAACTAACACAATGACATAATGGATGGAACCCTTGGGGAATCCAAAAAGTATGCCAGTACTTTATTCTGAAAACTGCTTGTCACAAGAGTCATAGCAAAGTTTTGGGCCTTGCAGTGTCTCCTTCTCAAGGCAACAGGTTAGCAAGGAAATCAGGATTATACAGAGGTTTTAACTTTTACCCTCGCTCATAAATTGATATTTGTAACTACATCTTATCAATAGCAGATTTGGATTATTAATAAAGAGTTCCATAGCTGAAAAGAAGAAAGAAAAGTACCTCAAGGTCAAATTTAACTACTTTCTATGTCAACCATCAATTCTGTCTTCCACGTGAAAATTAGCTTATGAGAATGCTACTTGTGACTGAATGACAATTCAGTGCCAAAGTTCATGTCATGGCATTTCATAAAAAGGAGTGGAGGGACAATTTTTCAGGTGACATTTCTCGTTAAAGGTATGTGTGACAGCTGCTATACCATGCATGACAAGTCTCAGTTTCTTTCCGTTAAATTGCATCATTTATTTGTTTTACCTGGTAAATCTTCTTTTTCAAAGTGTGGTGTTAGTGACAGCTAAATAAATAACAATGTGAACATTTTACTAACAATAAATAATAGTATGTGATGGTATAAAAAAAAAAAAGTATACAATGCTGAAATATGGCATTGACTTAATAAAATGAAAGGTACTTGTGTGAAACCTTCTAATTCGGATTCTAAAACCACTCCATCACATATTCATAAAATTGAACATGATCTTGCCAAAAAAGTGGAAACCACAAAGTTGAAGTGCAGGTAGTGTTTACATTGATTCCTGATGCCCACCCCTGTCATTCAAATGTCATAGCCTCTACTGTCCACTAAAATTCTGGCAATCGATGATTGAATGACAAGGGAAGGCTAAAGACTAGGAAGTGGGTGGGGGTTTCCTAAAGTGACAAAGTCAAAACTATTACATTTAGTTCAAAATCAAATCCAAAAAACGTTCACCAAGTCTCTGATGGCATCATAGAATGCATTGACAAGAATTTGCATACGAACATTTGCATGAACATTTACCAACGTATGGCATACTTAGGAATGCCTTGGACAGAAATCCTCTGAGTTTGCTTCAGGAATGTTCTTACCTTTTTAGGCTAGGTTCAGAGTATGTACAGGGGGTCCGGTGCGCCCCCGCTCACCGTTTCAGGTCCAAATTTTTGCCTGAATTTGGACCTGAAACTCAGCAAAAGATGCACAGGACCCTTCTAATGTGCGCACTGCGTCAGCCCCAGAGATGGCGAACCCGCATCCAATCAGGGGCGGATCCAGGGGGCAACGGGGCAATTGCCCCCCAGAGGAATTAGTTGCGGGTGAGCGGCGGGCCAGTCAGCGGGTGAGTGAGCGGGTGGCTCAGCAGGCGGGTGAGTGAGCGGGCGGGGGGCTCGTGGGTGAGCGGGCGGGCCAGTCGGAAGGTGAGCGGGCAGCTGGCCAATCAGCGGGCCGGCGGGCAGGGGAGCAGAGAGATGACATAATCTCTGCTGCCTGACTTCACTCTGGGACACAGGAAGTGACAATCCCCACCTTAGCAGGAAAGTGACAATTGTAGCAGGCAAGTGACAATCCGCAATGTGTGGCAGGTGACGTGACAAGTGACAATCCACAACTTCTGGCAGGTGACGTGACAAGTGACAATTCGGATCTGGTGGCAGGTGACAGTGGCAAGTGACACACCCAGGGCTCCCACTGATTCTGCATTATGGTGAGTTGAACTATTACATTTTATATTAAAATGTAATAATAGAAATAATGCGTTTCAATCATCCTGACACCATAACAACCATGGTACCAGGATGATTGAAGCGCCAACACCAGCCATTTCCCCGATAAACTGCCCGCAAAAAAAAATATTTTCTGGCAGTGCCCCTCCCGAGACTAGACTCTGGATCCACCCCTGCATCCAATTTGCATAAGTGTGAACCCAGCCTTCCTTTTCAGACCAGGTCAAGTTCAATTATTTTTAGGGTACAGGGTGTTGATATTTTCTATAGCTACTGATTTGATTTGATTGGCATACATATTACCTAAACCTTACCATTTGTACTGAGTTTTTTGATGAAAGGCTATCTTTGCTTAACCATACATACAATTTTTTTCTAATGCCACGTACACACGATCGGACATTCCGCCAACAAAATCCTGGATTTATTTCCGACGGATGTTGGCTCAAATTTATCTTGCATACACACGGTCACACAAATGTTGTCGGAAATTCGGAAAGTCAAAAACGCAGTGACGTACAACACGTACGACGAGCCAAGAAAAATTAAGTTCAATAGCCAGTGCGGCTCTTCTGTTTTATTCCGAGCATGCGTGGAATTTTGTGTGTCGGAATTGTGTACATTTTGTGATCGGAATTTCCGACAACGGATATTGCTGTCGGAAAATTTGAGAACAAGCTCTTAAATTTTTGTTGTCGGAAATTCCGACAAAAAATGTCTTATGGAGCCTACACACAAACATAAAATATAATTTTGTTGTCGGAAATTCCGACAAAAAATGTCTTCATGGTCCAAGCCGTACACCACAAAGTGTGTCATCCTGTCTCCCGATCTTCTCATCAAAATATTTGGTCAAGAATGCATCGTTTTGACTCATAGGTCAAGGATGTCAACCAGTCTATACCTCCCTTTAATTGCTTCATTCATCCATACAGGCCATCAGTAAATGCATATGCGTCTGTTGCCCATCTTTCCCTCCCTCATCAAACCATTCTCTGGCACTAATTAGCTTCGACCAGGCTGGTACCGGTCACACGCCTCGACAGTAACGACCGCAAGAATTTTCCCCCTTGTATCGCTCCATGGGGACTTACTCGTCGCTGGTGAAAATTCCGCGAGTTCCGTTGGAGGTTGGACCCCACCCATTTTTTCCAGCCGAGGGGTCCCCTTAAATTACATACCAACCTAAATTCTCCGGGCGAACCCAGGCCGTTTTTTTTTTAATGTGCGTTTTCCCCTTAGATTCATACAAAACACAGGCCGTTTTGCAGAGCCAAGTCAACCCCCCTCCTTTGATCCCCCTCTAGTCAAATTTGCTTGTAGCTTCGTTGGAAAGGGAAAAAAAGAATTTTCCGTTCCCGATGAGCGAGCCACTCAGGCTTCCCGCGAGCTGACTCTCATTCAATGCTTCGCGGCCGAAGAAGGCTAGATTGACCACATACTGGGCACCTATGTAGTGTGCCAAACCTGGAAGCCAGGCCAGTTTCCGAACCAAGATGGTTGCCAGAGTGACATTAGGTTGCTTCCGCCCCGTCGTCAATGAGGAACTCCACGCAGATGATTACTGTAGAGAAAGTAACTTCCGGCTTACACACTGCACTCCTGGCGTCTCATTCAAATTATTGGGTTCAGACACAGCCAAATAGACTTATTTTCAATGATTCACCCAGTCTACCATCTCCTTTTGTGTGCTACATTTCAGTCTTCTGTTCTTTTCATACCATAATAAGCACCGTTTGGGCCATGCTTTCCCTCATCCCCCCCCCATCCAGGTATCCTTTCCATGGCACTATTCAAGGTCCTACCAGGCGGACTGTCTTCTATGTGGCCAAACCGGAGCCAGCCTTTAGTGCCTGCCCTCCCAAAGGTTCCAGAGGGACATTACGTTCCCAGGGGCCCAGTTACCAATGTGGTCTCCATTGGAAGTAAGAGCGCCTCCGACATTGTAAAGTAGAATTGCCGCCGACACACTGGCACTCATTTGATTCTCATACCAAAAAGTTGTCTGGACTTCAGCGAAGTGGATCCATATTTGGGCAATAGCAACCAGGTCTCAATCTCGCTTTATGGTGCTACTTTTCTTCCAACATCGCTATTCAGAAATGAATCTGTTGGACCCATTGCTTCCCTCCGCATCAGGTACCGGCCCTGCACTAGTTTCTGTTCCTAACCTAAGAGGCGGGAACCTGTCTCTAATCCACTATAGTGCCAATCACGGGAGCCTGCCATGATATTCCTTCCAGAGTGGAACTTTAGGTCTCTTCCCCAGGGCCGCTGAAACCATGGAGGATCGCCACGGTCAGAAGAGAGCCAACCTACAAGTATAGAAAGTAACCGGCCCTGCCGACACCATGGCACATCTCTTTGCTCATCAAATATTGCTTTGATGGCACCAGTCTAATCTACCACCCTCTTTTTTCACGTGGCTGCACAACGTGCGGAGTTCTATGACTCTCAGTACGAGGCACAGCTGCGGTCAATGGATAATGATTGGGTTCGAAGCCTTACGAAATCGCTGTTTATCTCAAGCCCTCGTAGTCAGAGCGTCTGGTATGGTTGGTTTTCGTGGCCTGTCGTGCCTGCTTACATATACAGAAACCTGAACCGCCTTATACAAAAATTCAAAAGTACAATATCAGTAAGGACACTGTCCTAATATAAAGCATCTGAGCATGCTGGAGGTTGAAAAACCGCGCCCATGTATTGTCGTGGCCGTGAATGTGGTTCTTCGGCATGCTTTCTCACTCCTAAAATCGTAATGTTTTTGTGTTACTTTTTAAATATTTAAGGTATTTGGAAAAAATTATTTAAGAATGTTGTGATTAATTTTGATTATAGGAGAGGGTTTGTACATCTATTGGGATAGGAGGGAATGTTTGATAGTATACAAGTTAAGCTGTTGAATTGTTTGTACAAGTTGATATGAGGGGTTGTTGGAGATATCATTGGAATATGATGGGTATGTGTGGTGTGTTACAATTTTATGATGAATTTTTGGATACAATTTTGTTGCTGCCTGGCCCTTCTCCTCATCCCTCTTCTCCCCCCACTTTCAAATCCTCTTTCCCAATTGGACCAAATGGCAGATCGTTTGCATCATTGCAATCAACTCCGTGCCCCCACGCCACCAAGATCTTCACTGGTGGGCCGTCAATTACTGGCCGAGACAGGTAGGATTGTTTTCTTCACCTTCCCATGCCGCTCGTTCTCGCTCAGCGCTTGAGACATGGACGGATGGTGAGTTCGCTGTTATTTTTGTTGTATCCAATAGTTTCCCCCGAAAATAAATCACTTTGGCACCAAACTAATTCGGGGTTCAGTTCGAGATATGTGTTTGGGGGTGTTGTTATAATGCTATGAATGATCTATCACTGAAATTCTAATTCACTTCACTCACTTTCCTGGACTCTCTGATGTCACTCCTTAGGTCCAATAATCTTGATCTGTTCGAAATTCCCTTTCTAGTTTTTTTTGGGTGTTTGGTGCCAAAACTTTCTGGTTGGGATGGATCGATGGTACTTGATTGGCATACATATTACCTAAACCTGATACCACTTTTTGTATCTTTTAAATTGATTTTTTGTCTGCTTTTTTGATGAAAGGCGAATTGTTGTAATGGGGTACCTGCCTTTCATTAAGTCTATAAGTTCTTGGTTTGTACTTGTTTGCTGGGGCCAGCTGGGTTCTTTTATTTGATATTGATGGATGAGGGGTTATCAATGGTTATTTAATTAACCATACATACAACTTTTTTTTCTACGGACAAATGCCATTTGGTCTGGTTCGTAGCTCGGTAACACGGATCGACATTCCGACAACAAACAAGGAAATCCTGGATTTATTTCCGACGGATGTTGGCTCAAATTTATCTTGCATCACACACGGTCATCACAAATGTTGTCGAAATTCGGCAAAAGTCAAAAAATGCAGAGACGTACAAACACTACGACGAGCCAAGAAAAATTAAGTTCAATAGTTAACCACTTAAGACCGACTAATCCCAGTGCGGCTCTTCTGTTTTAAATTCCGAGCATGCGTGGAAATTTTTGTGCGTCGGAATTGTGTACATTTTCCCAACATGTGATCGAATTTCCGACAAAACGGATATTGCTTGTCGGAAAATTTGAGACATCAGCTCTTAAATGTTTTTGTGAATTATCCGACAACGTTTGTTGTCGGAAATTCCGACAAAAAATGTCTTATGGAGCCTACACACAGTCGGAATTTCCGACAACAAGCTCCAATCGAACATTTGTTGTTGGAAATTCCGATCATGTGTACGCAGCATTAGTATTCCTATTATGTTGTAGATAGAATGTCAACGATTGCCCATTGTTGGGGTTGATGCGTTTTTCAAGCACATTTTGCGGTACATTTTGTGTTTTTAAACCCGTGTTTTTGCATGCACTTTTCATGCATTTTGCATTTTGTGCCCCCCCCTTTAAAAACACTGTATATATCTGGTTGCTAAGGAGCAGGCCGGGAAGCTGACCGCCACATCCTTAACAACCTATGAGTCATCAGCCGTCAGTGGGATTCCCTGCTGAAAGATAAATGTAAAAAAAAATTGCCAGCAAAACAAAATTCCTGGAAAAAAAGGGCGTGCAGGCCCCCCCAAATCCATACCAGACTCTTATCTAAGCATGCTCCCCTGCCCCGGTGCTAAATTGGAGAGCGCTGGACTCTTGTCTTGCAAGTGAAATGGCCGACAATGCATAGGGGCCTCTACGGCATCTCTTTGCCCTCCTGGCCATCCTAGTTATTATTACTCAAGTGAGCATTCACTCCCATGAAGGGGATTATTTTACTTGTACTATTGCTGCAAACTTCCAGTCATTGTTCACATTGCCCGGGGACTCCAAACCCCTATTTTATTGTATAGTTACAGTTTTTCTGAGTTACAGTTGAAGGTACCCCCTATAACCTATTTGCTCTGTGGGGGGCCAGCTCTACTGTAGCTAACTGCTCCACCTTCTAAGGGCTACCACTTTTTGTAGGTATAGTGGCCAACCCTAGTCAACTCAAAAGTTTGCTCACCTGGGGGACACACCACTTACTTTTACCTTGTAGTCAAGAGGCCATATGTCCCCCTTATACTGTACACATTCAGGCCTACTAAAGCCCCATACACACGGTCGGACTTTTTCATGGATTCTGTCCGATCGGACAATGTTGTTGAAAAATCAGACCGTGTGTATGCACCATCGGACAGTGTACGTCGGATTGTCCGACGGACAAAGTCTTATCTCCTGCTGGAAAGATTTGCCGACAACACGGTCCGATCACACCAAATCCGATCGTGTGTACGGTTGTCCGACCGGACAAAGTGCTACGCATGCTCAGATCACATTACAAGACCAAAGCTATTGGCTACTAGCCTCTACGTAGTCCCGTCGTAGGCAACAAACGTCACCACGTTCAGAATGATCGGATTTTCCGACAACTTTGTCCGACCGTGTGTACGCAAAACCAACATCAGACAAAGTATGACGGACAGGATCCGACCGACCTGGTCCGCGGATTGTCCGACCGTGTGTATGGGGCTTAAGAGTGCTGTAACCTTGTCATCTTCCAAGTGCTTGGGGCTGACAATGCGTAGGTGCCTCTACTGCATTTCTTTGGCCTCACGATCCTCCTGGTTTTTACTTAAATAAGCACTGGCTCCCCTACAGTGGGTTATTGTTCTTGTGCTATTGCTGTGAGCTCCTAGTCAATATGCATACTGCCCATTGACTCCACACCCCTATTCAACTGTATAGATACAGTTTTACTGAATTGCAGTTTAGGGCGTCCCCTATGGCCTATTTGTTCAAGAACAAAGACCATCGGGCCTTCAGGAAAAAACTCAAGACCCACCTCTTCTAAGAAGGAATCAATCCAGGTCGGATCAAGCGCCTCGAGACGATTCAGTTTGCAGTTTCAGCGCTATACAAATCTTTCATTCATTCATTCAATGGAGCCCAGCTGTACTCTACTGATTTGTACTTATTAGACCCTCTGTCCCCCTCTGTCACATCCAGGTCTACTAAAGTGGAGAGTGCTAAACCCTTGTCATCTTGTAAAGGGCATGGGGCTGACAATGCATAGGTGCAAAATCACTGAAAGAAAAAATTATGACAAATACTCCAGCGCTAACAAGTATGTGCCCGTTGAAAGTGTATAATCAGAAACACTATATATGATAAGAAAATACAATCAACAGAATACTGCTGCTGGCACAAAAATAGAGTTCACACTTCTCCTATATGTTGCAACTTAAGAAAAAGAGACTGTGCCTGCGCTGTGCAATCAGTGATAAAATTGCTATGAATTTCAATTGATCAGTAAAGTGCTTTCTGTGTCATTTCTGTGTCATAAATATAACATGTGTAGCACTGACCCCCGAAGGAGCTGCTGGTTAGATTTGGGCCTGCACTCAATATGCAATATGCAATGCAATACAATACAATATAAGACAATGCAAAGTACCTGTATTGTAACCTCAGGATCCACTGGCTCCACCTAGTGAGGGAAAACAGTACGCCACACAACTGGATACTTAACCAGAAATATATTTTACTGTAGAATATTCAAAAAGGTGATTACAGTAATTGTGCTGTCATCCCAACATAGGACGACAGCACAATGGATTTCAATATTAACAATTTGAAAACAATATATATATATATATATATATATATATATATATATATATATATATATATGTGTGTGTGTGTGTGTATTTAGACCTGGGTGCTCCCCCTACTTTATAAGCTATGCATGAGATCTCAGTTAAAGTACTTAGTCATGGATCTTCTTGTCTTCGCTAGCTAAAGTAACTCTTTGTGATTTGTAATCCATAGTTTATGGTAAGTTAAAGTGGAAGTAAACCCATCTATTTAACAGTTTCAAAAAACTGTTACATTCCTGGCATGCCGGGAATATAACTGTCACATTGTTTGTGCTCTCAACCAAACTGTCTAACCATCCAATGGCTGGTATCATAACTGATCACATGTGCAGCATCATGGCATTTGAAGATTAAACAGAGGCCAAGATGGCAGCTTCCTTGCCTGAAAACGATAGGAGGGTTTACTTACACTTTAAGTTAAGGTGAAGGGGCTCCTGGTGTAACTTCAATTGTCTATTTTACAACGCTTGAGATGTTAGAGTAGATAGGCCTCAAGCTTGCTCAGTGTCAGTTGCTCTGCTCCTCCTCCGTGGAACTATAAATTCCAGTGAGGCCTGTATATGAGTCTAACTGCGTGTGAAAGTTAACAAATTGTGGGACGTTACCCACTCACCAACTGGATCGGAGCTCCGTGTAGTAACTTTGGTCCGGTGACTGCAGCTTGCTTCTCCGTCAGCTGGGCCAGTTGCTCCGTTCCGCTCCGCTCGGTGGGCCCAATCCTCCGATGCTCGGATGAGTGTCTCTGGATCTCTTCAATCCGGTCACTGTCTCTCAGGCACCGTCAGGTCACTTGCAAAAACAAGCAAGGGTTGCGCTCCACAATGGCTGTAAACCACTGTCTCCAGGAAGCCTCCTCACAGATCCTCACAGGCAGGCCACGCGATCCCAAGAGACCTAAAGTGGCCGCTCGGGTTCCTTTTATACCCTACCCAGCATGCACTGCTACAGAGAGTGTTCATGGGTAGGTCCTCCTGGGTAAAAAGGTCAACCTTCTGATCAAAACAACAATCACTTCCAGTATTAGTCTTTTGTGCTTGTTCTGAGGTAAAAATCATATAAGTGCATTACCAGTATTTGGCCACTAGATGGCTCCAAATACTGAGCCATAGCAATGTGCATAGACTTTATATTATAGCATGCAAACACACATTAATATGCAAGGATGTCAGCACTACAAATGTTTATAACAAGAATAATTCCAAAATGAATAAATAAAAATATATACTGTATGAGAAATAATAAACAGTTCATTCAGTAAAATATGTATATATATCCGTGTCTTGTGTCCATTTTCATTTGAGCGTTGTATTAGCAGCAAAATGTAATAAACGATACAAGTGGGGTTGTTAGTATTTGTAGTGTGCTTATCCCTCCACCGTTATAATACCGATCTCACCTCAGCAGATGGATCCAAAATCTATTAGGTCAGATGTGCTTTTTGCCCTTATACATGGGCTTGTTGTGCTCTTTTATGTGTATATTTCCAGACAGATATGGATCTTTCATTACTGGTACAGGATATTCTTCAATGTTAATCCATTGCCATCCTACTTCCCATTACCTAATTTTCCAGAGAAATCCTCATAGTGTTTGCTGTTATTATGGCTTTATTTTAAAAAAATATACAAAGATGCACTCACAGGTTTTAAAAAGAATATTCGCCTGTACAGGGGGTCCCCGAGTTACGAACTCGTTAGGGACTGCCCGTCTGTTCTTAAGTCGGAAATGTTCGTAAGTCGGCTGCGCATGCGCAGACCGACAAATACGGACATTTGCGGACATTTCCGATGTTCCGTCTAATGCCGTCCTGCGCATGCGCGGCAAATTATGGACATTTCCGAAGTTTGCCAGCATTTTCCGAGGCTCCGTATGGCCGCGCATGCGCAGAACGGCTGGAATACGGCGGAAAATGGCGGAGGGTCCCCGCAGCGCCCCGTTCGTAAGTAGGGGATGTTCGTAGGTCGGGCGTTCGTAAGTCGGGGACCCCCTGTATCACTTTGGGATTATTCTTGTGTTGAATTGCACGTTATATTTATGGCACAGAAACCACTTTATTGAACAATTGAAATTCATAGCATTATTCTCACTGATTTCACTTTATTTACAGCACAGGCACAGTCTCTATTTCTTAATGCATAGGTGCTACCGTGTTTCCCCGATAGTAAGACACCCCCGATAGTAAGACGTATCGGGAGTGTCAGAGGGGACAGCTAATGTAAGCCGTACCCCGAAAGTAAGACGTATGTCTTACTATCGGGGAAACACGGGGGTTTTCCCTTCACAGACCATAGCCGAATGAGATGCAGAGTAGCGCAGGAAGCGTCTATCTGTCATACGCTGTCTCTCATGTCACTCAGCGCTGCTCGCTCCCCGGCGGCCCCTCCTCTCTTCTCGTCAATCCCCATTGGCTTGAGACATCATCTGGGATAGACGAGAAGAGAGGAGGGGCCGCCAGGGAGCGGGCAGCGTGACATGAGATAAAACATGACAGATAGACGCTTCCTGCACTACTATGCTCGCAAGTAAGTGTCCCCAGATGTGCCCCATGCCCTGATGCCCTAATGTGCCCCATGCCCTGATGCCCTAATGTGCCCCATGCCCTGATGCCCTAATGTGCCCCATGCCCTGATGCCCTAATGTGCCCCATGCCCTGATGCCCTAATGTGCCCCATGCCCCATAATGTGCCCAGATGTGCTGTGCCCCATAATGTGCCCAGATGTGCTGTGTCCCCCATAATGTGCCCTGATGTGCTATGTGCCCCATAATGTGCCATAATGTGCCCTGATCTGCTATGTGCCCCATGATCTGCCCCATAATGTGCTATGTGCCCCATAATGTAAGACATACCCCGAAAGTAAGACATAGTGGGGCTTTTAGGGATAAAAAGAAAGTAAGACACTGTCTTACTTTCGGGGAAACACGGTACTATTGCATTTCTATGGCCTCCCGACCATTCTGGTTATTACACAAAGAACAGGCTCCCCTACAGGGGTTACTTCACTTGTGCAATTGCCATGAATTTATAATCAATGAGCGTACTGTCTGGGGACCCCACACCCCTATTTTCTGTATAATTCCAGTTTTACTGAGACACATTGGAGGGCATGTCCACTATGGCATGTTTGTTCTGAGGGGCTAACTGTTGTCCTCCTTTCTAAGGACAACCAATTTGTTTGCCTGTAGTGCACTTTTGGTAGGTATGGTGGCTAACCATAGTCAATTTGTCTCTGTCCCCCTCAATCACATTTAGGCCTATTAATACACATGCCAAAAACACACTGCCTGAAATCTTTTATGTATTGTTATGTCAATAAATGGATATAGGTAATAAACAAAGATTGCTCCTCTGGTCAGACGTTGAATGCAAATACCTTGCATAGTATAAGACTACAGTTGCACTTTTCCTAATGAAAACTTTTAATTCCAGTTACAGTGAGCACTCAGTATGATTACTTTTAAAAGTAATTAACATAACACATGGCTATTACATTTATTTATGTCACCCACATAAAGTAGAGTAATGGAATTCCTGCAAAATACATTACCAATTATTTACCAACAAATGAACTAATTACTCTACCCCAGAAGAGCCAGTAAGCTTTTAATAATCCAGTACAGTTTGGAAAATGAAGGTTTTGCTATAGGCTATTAAACATTTGCCATCTGTGAGAACATCATGACAATGTTATTCTTGGGAAAGTGAATTAAGGGCTTCACAAGTGGTCAAATTAGGGCTTCACAAAAGGTAACTTGATGAGCAAAGTGAGCTTCAGTACACTGCATTATTGGAACTTTTATATGTTTTCACATCTTCAGCCTATTTCATTAACTAATTAATGGTTGTCAAATGTCATAACTTTGTATAAATTATAAATGTGATGTTATAGTGGCATATTTCTACCAGAACAATTTATATTCCTGGTCCTACTTTATCAAGCCACAAAATCTGCAAAGATTTTTATTTTATTTACAGCTGATACTCGAAAAACTAGAATATCGTACAAAAGTTCATTTATTTCACTAATGCAACTTAAAAGGTGAAACTAATATATGAGATAGACTCAATACATGCAAAGCAAGATGGTTCAAGCCGTGATTTGTCATAATTGTGATGATTATGGCTTACAGCTCATGAAAACCCCAAATTCACAATCTCAGAAAATTTGAATATTGTGAAAAGGTACAATATTCTAGGCTCAATGTGTCCCACTCTAATTAGCTAATTTAGCCATAGCACCTGCAAAGGATTCCTGAGCCTTTAAATGGTCTCCGTCTGGTTCAGTAGGAATCACAATCATGGGAAAGACTGCTGACCTGACAGTTGTGCAGAAAACCATCATTGACACCCTCCATAAGGAGGGAAAGCCTCAAAAGGTAATTGCAAAAGAAGTTGGATGTTCCCAAAGTGCTGTATCAAAGCACATTAATAGAAAGTTATGTGGAAGGGAAAAGTGTGGAAGAAAAGGGTGCACAAGCAGCAGGGATGACCGCAGCCTGGAGAGGATTTTCAGGAAAGGGCCATTCAAAAGTGTTGGGGACGTTCACAAGGAGTGGACTGAGGCTGGGGTCAGTGCATCAAGAGCCACCACACACAGACGGATCATGGACATGGGCTTTAAATGTCGTATTCCTCTTGTCAAGCCACTCCTGAACAACAAACAACGTCAGAAGCATCTTACCTGGGCTAAAGAAAAACAGACCTGGTCTGTTGCTCAGTGGTCCAAAGACCTCTTTTCTGATAAGAGCAAATTTTGCATCTCATTTAGAATCCAAGGAGTATGGAGGAAGAATGGAGAGGCACACACTGCAAGATGCTTTAAGTACAGTGTGAAGTTTCCACAGTCCGTGTTGATTTGGGGAGCCATGTCATCTGCCGGTGTTGGTCCACTGTGCTTCATTAAGTCCAGGGTCAATGCAGCCGTCTACCAGGAGATTTTGGAGCACTTCATGCTTCCTTCCGCAGACAAGCTCTATGGGGATGCTGACTTCATTTTCTAGCAGACTTGGCACTGGTTCAATGACCGTGGGATTACTGTGCTTGATTGGCCAGCAAACTCGCCTGACCTGAACCCCATAGAGAATCTATGGGGCATTGCCAAGAGAAAGATGAGAGACATGAGACCGAACAATGCAGAAGAGCTGAAGGCCGCTACAGTAGCAGTGCCACAGGCTGATAGATTCCATGCCAGGCCACATTGAGGCAGTAATTGCTGCAAAAGGGGCCCAAACCAAGTACTGGGTACATGTGCATGCTTGTACTTTTCAGAGGTCCGATATGTATGTACAATCCTTGTTTTATTGATTTCATGTAATATTCAAATTTTCTGAGATTGTGGTTTTGGGGTTTTCATGAGCTTTAAGCAATAATCATCACAATTATGACAAATAACAGCTTGAACTATCTTGCTTTGCATGTAATGAGTCTATCTCATATATTAGTTTCACCTGTTAAGTTTCATTAGTGAAATAAATTAACTTTTGCACGATATTCTAATTTTTTGAGTATCACCTGTATTTTTTCAGAAAAAGTAAGCAGCATTAACCCTTTCCCACTGTATGTATGCATGTACAGTAGCTCACAAAAGTGAGTACACCCCTCACATTTTTGTAAATATTTTATTATATCATCATGTGACAACACTGAAGAAATTACACTTTGCTACAATGTAAAGTAGTAGTTATATAACAGTGTAAATTTTCTGTCCCCTCAAAATAACTCAACACACAGCCATTAATGTCTAAACCGCTGGAAACAAAAGTGAGTACACCCCTAAGTCAAGTACCCCCCCCCCGTGTCATGTGACTCGTTTGTGTTCTCAGGTGTGAATGGGGAGCAGGTGTGTTAAATTTGGTGTTATCGCTCTCACTTTCTTATACTGGTCGCTGTCTGTTAACCACTTCACCCCCTGGACCACGGCTGTGCTCTTAAGGGACCAGTTACCTGTACGTGGTTTTGCCTAGCCATGCCATTCTGCCGACGTATATGTGCAGGAGGTGGTCGGGAAGCAGTTAAACATGGCACCTCATGGCAAAGAACTCTGAGAATCTGAAAAAAATAATTGTTGCTCCATATAAAGATGGCCTAGGCTATAAGAAGATTGCCAAGACCCTGAAACTGAGCTGCAGCACAGTGGCCAAGACCATACAGCGGTTTAACAGGACAGGTTCCACTCAGAACTAGCCTTGCCATTGTCGACCAAAGAGATTGAGTGCACGTGCTCAGCGCCATATCCAGAGGTTGTCTTTGGGAAATAGACACATGAGTGCTGCCAGCATTGCTGCAGAGGTTGAAGGGGTGGGGGGGTCAGCCTGTCAGTGCTCAGACCATACGCCGCACACTGCATAAAAAATTGGTCTGAAGGAAGCCTCCTCTAAACATGATGCACAAGAAAGCCCGTAAACAGTTTGATGAAGACAAGCAGACTTAGGACATGGATTACTGGAACCATGTCCTGTGGCCTGATGAGACCAAGATATACGTATTTGGTTCAGATGGTGTTAATTGTCTGTGATGGCAACCAGGTGAGGAGAACAAAGACAAGCGTGTCTTGCCTACAGTCAAGCATGTTGGTGGGAGTGTCATGGCCTGGAGCTGTATGAGTGCTGCTGGCATTTTGGAGATACAGTTCATTGAGGGAATGAATGCCAACATGTACTGTGACATACTGAAGCAGAGCTCGATCCCCTCCCTTCAGAGACTGGGCCACAAGGGCAGTATTCAAATATGATAATGACCCCAAACACGCCTCCAAGATGACCACTGCTTGCTAAAGAAGCTGAGGGTAAAGGTGATGGACTGGCCAAGCATGTCTCCAGACCTAAACACTATTGAGCATCTGTGGGACATCCTCAAAACGTAAGGTGGAGGAGCACAAGGTCTCTAACATCCACCAGCTCTGTGATTTCATCATGGAGGAGTGGAAGAGGACTCCAGTGGCAACCTGTGAACCTCTGGTGAACTCCATGCCCAAGAGGGTTAAGGCAGTGCTGGAAAACCTCATGACAAAGAACTCTGTGAGGACCTGAAAAAATAATAGCTGCTCTACATAAAGATGGCATAGGCTATAATAAGATTGCCAAGACCTTGAAACTGAGCTGCAGCACAGTGGCCAAGACCATACAGCGGTTTAACAGGACAGGTTCCACTCAGAACAGGCCTCTCAATGGTCGACCAAAGAGGTGAATGTGCTCAGCGTCATATCCAGAGGATGTCTTTGGGAAATAGAGGTATGAGTGCTGCCAGCATTGCTGCAGAGGTTGAAGGGGTGGGGGGGTCAGCCTGCCAGTGCTCAGACCATACACCGCACACTGCATCAAATTGGTCTGCATGGCTGTCATCCCAGAAGGAAGCCTCTTCTAAAGATGATGCACAAGAAAGCCTGCAAACAGTTTGCTGAAGACAAGCAGACTAAGGACATGGATTACTGGAACCATGTCCTGTGGTCTGATGAGACCAAGATAAATTTATTTGGTTCAGATGGTGTCAAGCATGTGTGGCTGCAACCAGGTGAGGAGTATAAAGAAAAGTGTGTCTTGCCTACAGTCAAGCATGGTGGTGTGAGTGTCATGGTCTGGGGCTGTATGAGTGCTGCCGGCACTGGGGAACTACAGTTCATTGAGGGAAACATGAATGCCAATATGTACTGTGACATACTGAAGCAGAGCATGATCCCCTCCCTTCGGAGACTGGGCCGCAGGGCAGTATTTCAACATGATAACCCCAAACACACCTCCAAGACGACCACTGCCTTGCTAAAGAAGCTGAGGGTAAAGGTTATGGACTAGCCAAGCATGTCTCCAGACGTAAACTCTATTGCATCTGTGGGGCATCCTCAAAAGGAAGGTAGAGGAGCGCAAGGTCTCTAACATCCACCAGCTCCGTCGTCATGGAGGAGTGGAAGAGGCCACACAAAATATTGACACTTTGGGCCCAATTTGGACATTTTCATTTAGGGGTGTACTCACTTTTGTTGCCAGTGGTTTAGACATTAATGGCTGTGTGCTGAGTTATTTTGAGGGGACAGCAAATTGACACTGTTATACAAGCTGTACGCTCACTACTTTACATTGTAGCAAAGTCTAATTTCTTCAGCGTTGTCACATGAAAAGATATAATAAAATCTTTACAAAAATGTGAGGGGTGTACTCACTTTTGTGAAATACTGTGTGTAGCAACACAGACTAGGCCTTATTCTAGGTGCCACATATATGCACACCTTTGTTTGTGCTGGGAGTTAGACATGTGCAATTCGTTTCGTTTTTTTTCGTTTTTCGTTTTTTTTGTTATTTTCGTTCGTTTGTTTTCGTACGAATGAACGGATTGTTCGAATCATACGAATCCGAATAACGAATCTTTCGAATCGTACGAATCCGAATAACGAATCGTTCAAATCGTACGAATCCGATTAACAAATCATTCGAATCGAACGAATCCAAAAAAACAACGAAAATCCGAAAAAAACGAATTAGAAACAATGAATGTACTAATGAAGAAAATCCGAAAAACGAAAACGAACGAAAAAAATTCATACATTCGTAACTTTTTTTTTTGTTGAATTGGTAATTTTCCATGTCCCTTACAATGGTGTTGCTAAACGTGCTTCGAATGGATTGAACAAAAAAATTCGTACATGCGTAACTTTTTTTTCGATTCGTAACTTTTTTTTTCGATTCGTAACTTTTTTTTTTTTTTTTCGATTTGTAATTTTCCGTGTCTCTATTGAACAAAAAAATTCGTACATTCATAACTTTTTTTTCGATTCGTAACTTTTTTTTTTCGATTCGTAACTTTTTTTTTCGATTCGTAACTTTTTTTTTCGATTCGTAAATTATTAAAATGTAATAATAGCATACACATTACATAAAATTATGAATTATGCTCCGATTACGAATCTACGAATGTTACAAATGTTACGAATGTACGAATAAATACGAATGCGTCCGAAAATTAAACTAACGAAAAAACGAATCAACGAAAAAATAACTCTTACGAATGTACGAATCGTTACGAATACGAACACCGACGACTTACGAATGTACGAATCGTTACGAATCAACGGAAACGAAAAAAACGAAACGAAAATAAACGCATTTTTTTGTTGTGCACATGTCTACTGGGAGTACAGTTGATTCCGCACCCACAACACAAAGACCAAGCTGTTACCCACAGCTGCCGGTCTAGGAGTAACAATTGGGAGTAGCTAGAATGGGCACCAAATCATGTGATCACTGTTATATAGCCAGTCACAGTGATTACTAGTTTCAGAAGCCTCCACTATATCACTTTCAATGAAAAACTACTACAAGATCCTTCAAAGCTTAAGAAGAGGTTAACTGCTTTTCCTGTATGTTCACTAGTCATTTGAACTTGGAAAAGGATTTCTAGGACAAGGTTGTGATGCTTTGCCAGCTCCTGGCTTACACCTGTGACAATCAAAACATTGTCCAAGTAATGGCAGGGCCTTACCCTCAAAGACTAACTACTGCCTTCAAAAAGTTTCTTGGTGCAGTGCCAAATTTAAAAAAATGGCAAACACCTAAACTGGAAGTGACAGCCAGTCACTGCAAATCTCAGATGTCTCTGGTGTTACACACTAATTGGTATATGGTATATGGAAGTATACGCCCGGCAGGTTGATTGACTCTAGCTGGTCCTCATGCTTAACTATCACCATGACTGTTTGCATGGACTCAATCTTGAACCTTTTGTTGTGTATGTTGTGTTGTGTATGTACTTATTTGATTTCTTCAATCCCAGACAGTAGGGAAAGCTCCCGAAGCCTTGAGTACTAGAAAGAATGGGGAGAAACCCCCAGATTTGTTCTTTTAGTGGCACCAGCACTATGGACTTGTTGCAGTATAATTCTTATACGTAATCTTGCAAATTCTTTCTTCTTGAGATCTGTTGGTCATGAATTGGTGATTGTACTCCCAGCTAACTGTCTTTGATGTTTGTCGCCCAAACACTCCAAAAAGGAGGCTACCTTGGCTCTCACTGGAAGACACTAGATGGGCCCACCTTCAAAAGACTTTCCAAATGTCTAGCAGCCTGCTCTGGATTGGATTCCATGTACACAGGAAGTTTGAGCCCCCTTCATTGTGATCTGGTAAATTTCAGCCTGGCCTATTAGAATTGGCCTCCTGAACCCTTCTGAAGATCGACTGATTTGAGCAAAAAGACAGCTGCTTCCTCTTGTTAGACTGTGACCACATTCTGGGTATTTCTTCTGTCTGCAAGTCTGCAGGCCAGTTCACCACAATTTCGGAGTTGAAGAGGTTTTTCTGCATGTACACTTTTGAGGTGTTCAGGTGCTTTTTCAATGCGTTTGCTAAGTTATAAATACAATCCATAGAGAAAAAAATGCAACCTGTTCTCCTTTAGTTGACTGTACTGGAACACACAACACCGGTGTGATGTAGGCCATTGGGATCCATGGTAAACACTGTTCATGCATTTTTAACTAATAAACGCATTGGACTGCATCCAGTGTGAACCACCCTTAAGTACATTTTTTCAACCCGTGGGATTCCTGAAAGGTATTAAAAGGCAAAGACACTTGCGCACCAGATGCTGGCAGGCTCCATCCCCTCCTGGAAGTGCGTTGCTTAAACATGCATCAGCCAGCTTCATTGGATAAAGCATGGAGACCTTTACTGTACCTTAAATGGTTCTTCTTATCACATCTCTCCCATTCTTCATCAATGAGCGTTTAACTCATTATTTGAAAAGAAGAAGTTCTTCCTTTTTCACATTTGGAAATATCTGCGTGCCTTTGCGATGGCTGGGCCTGCGTCTTGCCTGTTCCTTATCCATTGGCATTTGAGGCAATCCATGCCGATTAATGGCCAATGTTTGCTACAGGGCTGGGCAAAGCATTTTCTATAGCGCAATTGCCACGTGAGCAGCCTGAGGAGCATGAAAGCCACCCTGTGTGGGAATGTGAGGAATGCATATAGTCTTGGTCAGGAGATGACCAGTGGCGGGTCCTAAGCCCCATACACACGCGCGGATTATCCGAGGACCAGGTCCGTCGGATCATGTCCGTCGTACTTTGTCCGATGTTGGTTTTGCGTACACATGGTCGGACAAAGTTGTCGGAAAATCCGATCATTCTGAACGTGGTGACGTTTGTTGCCTACGACGGGACTACGTAGAGGCTAGTAGCCAATAGCTTTGGTCTTGTAATGTGATCTGAGCATGCGTAGCACTTTGTCCGTCGGAATTCGCTACACACGATCCGATTTGGTGTGATCGGACTTTGTTGTCAAAAAATCTATCCAGCAGGAGATAGGACTTTGTCCGTCAGACAATCCGATGGAAACTGTCCGATGGTGCCTACACACGGTCGACAATTTCCGACAACATTGTCTGATAGGACAGAATCCATCGGAAAATCCGACCGTGTGTATGGGGCTTTAGAGTGTTTGCGTTTAGGGCTTCTGCTCCTAAAATCAAGCAAAACACCATACTGCATTCCTTGAGCACTCTTTTGAAGATATGTCCCATGCCGCCCCCTCTTACCTTTGCTAATATTCTGTGCCACTAATAGGTGTGGTGAGCTCATATGTGCAAAAACAAATATGGAAAAAAAAACATAATTCTGTCACCAAAAACAAAAAAACAGGTACCTTGTCTCTTTAAGACCCATCCGCTTTTATATACTTACTTAAGCAGCAGCAGGTGAGGTCAGAAAGCCTTCCAGAGGCAGACAGGAGACACAGAATCTGAGACAAAACCAGTCAGACTGTCTAACCCCCCAGGAACACACAACACAGCAGGGGAGCAAACAGCAACAAGCCTTTACCACACAAGAGAAAACTGCAGAGAGAGCAGAGAAACCAATTCCTCTGCAGACTCTAAGACTGAGATAAAAAAAACAAAAATAAATAAAAACTGTGTGAAATATATTTGACATTACAGAGTCCAGAACATATGCATTCCATTTGGATAAAACATTGCATCAAACTGACATACAACATGGTGTTAAATAACAGATTAGAACTGACTTCGCTCAGAGGCCAGTTATAGATACATATAAGTATTAAAGCGGTTGTATACCCAGTTAAAAAGTTTTTTTAAACTACCTGCAAGAGAAAGTCATAATGAGCTAATATGACTAGCATACTAGCTCATTATGCATCACTTTCCTTAGATCGGGGCCCCCGACGCCGTCTTCTTCTCCCCCTCCAGCCGCAGCCATCGCTCTTCCGGGTATTGCCGCTCCGGCCAATCACAGCGCAGCTGCGGCGCTGTGATTGGCCAGGGCAGCGAAGACGTCGCTCCACGCATGCGAGCGGGGCACTTCAACTGCGGTGAGCCGCAGATGGGAATGGGGATTAACCCGTTCAATGCACCGTTGTCTACGGCGCGCATGCGCCGTAGACAACGTTGTAAATCGTTCTTTCCAAATAACTTCCAAATAAACCGTGCAGGTTTAGGAGATATTTCTTGTACCTACAGGTAAGCCTTAATCTAGGCTTACCTGTAGGTGCAAGTTGCAATTTAGGGTATACAACCACTTTAAGTCAGAACTTTACACCTCTACTGTCCGGAGGTTCTAAGACTGTTTATGCTGCTGCTTGGTGACTGGCGGACGCTACCCCACGCCACCGGTCTCCCTGCCCTTTGTGACATCATCCACCGCCGCTCTCAGACTGAAGACAAAGCCAGAAGAGCGGCACACTGCCTATACAAGACAGGAAAATCCCAATGGTGAGCTTACTAATACCTCACTTGTAAAATATTTGTGCTATCTAAGCAACTTTGTCCACGAACCAGCACAAGGGATATCCAGTTTCAAGAGGCTTTACCAGCCAACATTCTGGGTCTTCCAACTCCATGAGAGGCTGATCATGGAGGGGCGGTGCGGTAGGGGGGCAATCCACAAGTGGCCTGGAGCAGACAGGGGCTGTCTTTTATTCAGCTAGGAAAAGGTGGTCATGTGGGCACCAGATGAGACGTTAACCCACTGAGACTTTAACCCTGCTGACATGAGGTATGGCCAGGAAAAGGGGGCTGTGCCTTCTTTTACTAAAGTTCTTTCTCTTACTTTCTAAATCATATAATGCTGAATGTGAAAAAAGATCCACATAAAATGTATTAATTCATTCATGCATTTATAAAACAGAGTTTTTTTTTGGCATGTGACTATTTATAAAATATACGATGTGGGCCTTGTACTTAAAAGGTTGGAGAGCCCTGCTATAAGAGGATAAAACTGTTGAACAATAATTTCTTGTTGATAAACGACAAATAGCTAATCCTGCAGTATGATGGACCACACAACCCTGACTGTCCTGTCAATATGACAAAGGTTAGCACCTCTATATATGTATAAAAACTTGCGCTAAGGTGAAAGTGACATCGTATGGACTCGGTACCGGAGTCTCCTCCCTCTTGCTTATCCAATAGGTTTTACCTAGTGGCTATTTTTCTGTGGACTGAAGACCACCTTGTCACTACCTTCGAACAGTAGTAGCGGCCATTTTCTCTGTTGGTTTCCCTTACTATTTTTCCTGGTGGCAACAGTTTTTCTGGACAGGAAAGCATCCCACCAGGAACACAGAAAGAAATAAGCAAAGCAACAAAGCAAAACTTTAAGACTAAAAATAATTAATAAAGGCATCAGTGCTGATACCAAAATAGGAAGGGGTTAAGGCAATCTAAATGACTATACTACAAGAATTTGAATGCTTCATGCACATGCTACAAACAAGATCATGGTAAGATTTTTCCAAGACGTGCAATTTTTTTTGACAAACGTGTTTCCACATAGTCAGCACATCTGGCTGCAGATGGCACAAGGGGATTCAACCTCATTTGACACCTACACAAAGTTATTTAGGATTAAAACATAACAGACTTCATCTCTGAGAGGCTGACCAAAGAAGCATTGAGCTAAAAACTTAAATATGCGATCCACAGATGGTCAGTATACTATACATTAGACTATACATAATCTAACTAACAGATGTATATTGTATCAAAGAGTTTACTGTAAGAGCATCCATTAAAAAATGTTGCTCTGTGTAGTCTGTTAGGTTTTATATACATCATCATCAAAATATTTAGAGATTTAAATGTTTATCTGATCAATAAATATGATGGGTGGAGGGGGGAGTGTGGCGTATAGAGAAAAAAACTAAGATCAAAACCCAATAATAAGGGGTTTAGGAGATATTTACAAAAAAGGCGACAGAGGCATTGTCAATAAACAGTCCAGGGTCAGTTCAGGCGGCAAGCAGAGGCATTGTCAATAAACAGTCCAGGTCATACATGGAAATAGCAAATAGTGGACAATGGAAAAATATCTTCACTTTAATTATACTTCACTAATAGTGTAGTAAAATGTGATAGATCGGGAAGTACTCTCCAATACAGAGGCCTGGCTGGGAAGGACATTGAGGACAATAGTATCAGGTGTAGAGGTGATATATCATTTTTTTCCCCAAAGTTCAACTTTAGGCCTCATGCACACGGACGTTTTTGCAGCCGCGTTTTTCAGCGTTTTTTGCAGCTTAAAAACGCCTGTCCATGTTAGTCTATGGCTTCATGCCCACCTAGGCGTTTTTGAGCTGCAAATGGCATAGGCATTTTTAAGCTGTAAAAAAAACCCAGGACCAGTGCGTTCCGTGGCGCGAGAGCTGTAAAAACGCGAATCGCGCAAAAACGCGCAAAAACGTGCATAAATGCGCAAAAACGCGCACCGGCGTTTTTGAGCTGCAGCGTTTTTTTGCTGCAAAAAGTTGATTGGACACTGTAATCCCTGTATAGGAAATTAGAGATGTGTAAAACGCTAATTAACGCTGACGCTAAAAAAGGCGCCAATGCAAAACGCGGTAAAAGTCAAGTTTTTTTAGGCTGCTTTTTCCAGGCGTCCGACCTAGCTTTACAGCCCGTTTTTTAAAGCGTCCGCGTGCATGAGGCCTTAAACCTAAATGTGTCAAGTTCAATTTTATATGCCAGAAACAGACTGCCAGAAATATTTTGTGTATTGATATGTCAATAAATTTATATAAGTAATAAACAAAGGTAACTCCTCTGGCCAGAATTTGTGAATAAATATGTCTAGAGAGATAAACAAAATGTCACCTACGCAGGGGAGTAAGGCAGATGATTTAACATAATCGGAATACAGCAGGCTAGGTGACAAAAATAATAACAGCATAGCCTTATGAAAGTTGCATAAAATAGCATGTGAAGCTCAGTCCAGTATTAGAAACGTATAGCTCCAGGGATAACCCCATCAGAGGTAGGCACTTAAATTATCACACAATCCGGAACATAAAAGGCAATCCGGATAACTGCAGTGGAAGGTTCCTTCAACCATCTCGACCAAACCGTTCATACTTAGCAGGGCAACCCCTTGCCTTTGCATAGTTTGGCCCAGTGTTTCTCAATCTTTTTTAGTCAAGGCACCCTTTAAAAATATGTATATCTCAAAGCACCCCCTTCTCAAATGTAAAAAACTTAAAGTGAATGTAAAGGATCGTTTTTTTTTTTTTTTTAATTACAAACATGTCATAATTACCTCTACTGTGCAGCTCGTTTTGCACAGAGTGGCCCCGAACATCCTCTTCTGGGTCCCCTGGCGGCTCTCGCGGCTCCTCCCCGCATCAGATAACCCCCTAGGAGAAGCTCTCTCCTGAGGGGGTTACCTTGCGGGCGCTCTCCCGAGTCCAGCATTTGCATCCAGAGACACGAATGCCGGACTCGGCCCCGCACCCCCTAGCGCGCGCGTCATTGCATTTGATTGACAGCAGCTGGAGCCAATGGCTGCGCTGCTATCAATCTATTCAATCAAGAGCCGGGACCCTGTGGAGAGAGGGACAGCGCGTCCCCGCCCAAGAGATGAAGGGGCTCAAGTAAGTAAAACGGGGGGGGGGGGGGGGGGCGGTGACTGCCAGGTATTTTTTCACCTTAATGCATGGGATAAAAAAAAAAAAGACACCCTGCAAGGCAAAGGCATAATGAGCTAGTATGCATAGCATACTAGCTCATTATGAATTACGTACCTGAGATCGAAGCCTCCTCCGTCGCTGACATGTTGACTCGGTGTGTCTTCCGAGTATCGCTGCTCCCGCGCTGTGACTGGCCAGAGCAGCGAAGATGTCACTCCCGCGCATGTGCGCTGGTACTGACACTAACGGCATGATCGCCGTTAGAAACGGCATGCTCAGTGCGCCTGCGCACGATGTCCGGTGCTGCTATTTCTGCAAATATCTCCTAAACCTTTTAGGTTTGGGAGATATTTCTTGCACCTACAGGTAAGCCTTAATCTAGGCTTACCCGTAGGTTAAAGTGGTTGTAATGGGTTTACAACCCCTTTAATTAATAGTTTTAAATAATTCAGTGGCATTGACACACATAGGAAAACCAACATTGGAGATGATTTATTTTTACAAAGTAAATACACCTTTGCACTCTGGTACTAACTAGTTTTCCAGATTTTATTTTCTTCTTCAGTTTCCCCCCCTCATTTAGCTAATGTGACTCCGGTGCTGACAGAGAGGGGCAAACAGGCAACCTTTGTCCTTTTTAACCTATGGTATCATCAGTTGTTAGCATGCCAGCAGCTGGCCCACATGGTGCCCAGGTTGTAATGCTGCACAATTAATACCTGTGGCTTTGTGTAACAAAAAAGTAAGCTTGATCCACCTGCTAATTTGTTGACAATTTTGGGGCAATTTTTAGACGTTATCTTAGACAGAAGGCACCCTGGTTGAAAAAGGCTGCTCTAGCCTATAGCTTTACTTCGAGAAAGCTTGATCTAGTCTACTTTAAAACCTTTTTCATTTGCCTATAGCATCTGTCAAGGAAATGAAAATATGCTTTCCAAGACAAAATATAATTAGATAAGGGTTAATAATGATGAAAGGGGCTCTTAAGGGGAGGATTTTTCGATAAACCCTTTAAAAATCAAAGTATTAGTTGACTTTTCATAAAACACAAATCTATAACTGAAAGGGAAAGTTTTCCTTCCTTAGTCTGGAATGTAAACTTAGACCACAAAGTCAACGGTTTGGGCTTAAGCTGCCAAGGAGAGATCCATCACACGCTCTGCTCTAAGAATAGCCATGGATTGGCTTTCACACAAGAGAAAGCTACTGCTAGTGTGGATACTGGGAAGACCAGGATGCTGTTACATATTAAACTGGGACTCTCTATTCTCTTAGCTGACTTGGCCCAGTCTGGTCCCTGGCCAAATTCTTCCAAAATGAAACACATAGCCAACTGACAGTGCTGGATGGAGCAGTGCAGAAACGTGGACTGCTCCTACATCAAGCGTGCTGTGATTTACAGATATGGTTCCCGTAATAGAAGGTGAGCTCATTCCTGGTTAATGCACTGGGAGAGAATAATGTAAGTGATATGACCATTACATCATTCCATTGGATTCATTGTTGTCACTACAGCTGACGGCGGAAAAAAACAGCCTTTGTGTCAGATTATTGACAGCTTTATGGAAAACCATTTAAATGCAAAATCATATGTTCTTCTCTTTCTAGTTTCATCTAGAAATTGTATAAAAGGCACCAAACCTTTACCTTAGCATGTTATAAATCACCACAACTTTTTAACGTGCTAACTGTAATAAAGTTAAGCAGAAGATGTGCTTTGGGTGTCCCTGGCATATATATTTGGTCAAATTTTACGTTTTAAAGTTGAATGATGTTATCTCATCCTAGCGACTGAATATTGGCCCGAATAACTTCTGGTATGAAATATTTTCCATGCCAGAAGGCTTCCAGATTAAATGGTTTAGAAAGTGTTTAGAAAATGTGGTTGAGAAAATTATTCTCCTTAGGATGTGAAATAGGCACAAATTTTGGTTTCCAAAAGTTCCCTAGCTCACACATCTAAAAAACAAAGGGGTGCTATATATCTTAGTAATAATGCATATTTTAATTATGCACACCACAGAGAAATTCAGTTCAAATTAATCATATCAATGATGGCTCAGAAGGAAACTATTTACAGCTTTGATCTACTCCCACTGCAGTGCCATGAAAACCTTGTTTACAAACAGCTTTGGTCCAGAACAGAAAAAATTAAAAGAGGTTGCCATCCCACCCAGAGGCACTGTGAAAACTCTGCTCAATATGGCATCAAGGTATAATAGAAACATTATAAATTGAGTGGATTCCTAGGGTTGATTTTCTAAAGACAAATAGGATATTCACTTTGCAAGGGAATTTGCTGATGGGCACTGATGTGGAGGCACTGACGAGGCTGCACTGATGAGGCGGCACTGATGGGCACTGATAGGTGGCACTGATGATTGGTGCCCTGATCATCAGTGTAAATAATGTACTCACTGTGCCCTGTAAGATCAGCTCTCCTTTCTTCACACCCTGCTTCTGTATAAGGAAAGGAGAGCCGATAACCGGCAAGTCTGTTTACATGTGGCCAGCTGTGATTAGACAGCTGATCAGATGGTAAAGGGCCACTGTGATTGGCCCTTTACCCCGATCTGTGATCCGCTGTGTCCCTTGGACATCACACACACCTCCTGATGCATGCCCCAGGGGGGCTTGGGGGAAGCGCGTTCTCAGGAGGATGTCCAGGGACACCCTCCCAGAGCTGTAGAGCCGTGCTGTAGACATATATCGGCTATAGCGCGGCAGGGAAGAGGTTAAAGTAAAACTTTGGGCAAAACTTTTTCCTTTCATTTTGGATAGAGTAAGGGAGGGTTTTAACCACTGTGAGGTTTATTTTTGCCATTAAGTGCAAAATCGCATACCTGTATATGATTTCTTTCTTCTGTGATTGGACACAGCTGGAGCCAATCAGCGGGTCAGCCGGAACCTGCGGATCATCCCCAAGGCAGACAGAATGGTGGTCTGCCTATGTAAACGAGGCAGATCGCCATTCTGTCAGAGGGGAAGATAGAGATCTTGTGTTTGAACTAAGCAGGAACACAGATCTTTGTCTTCACCCAGTCAAAGCACCCCCCCGACAGTTAGTAAGCACTCAAAGGGAACACATTTAACCCTCTGATCGCACCTGATGTTAACCCCTTCCCTGCCAATGTCATTCGTACAGTGACAGTGCATTTTTTTTTAAGCACTGATCATTGTATTGGTGTCACCGGTCCCTAAAAAGTGTCACTTAGTGTCAGATTTGTGTCGGATTTGTCCACCGCAATGTCGCAGTCCTGCTAAAAATCGCTGATCACCACCATTACTAGTAAAAAAAAAGAAAAATTAAAAGTCCATAAATATATCCTATAGTTTGTAGACGCTATAACTTTTGCGCAAATCAATCAAAATATACCTACTGTGTGTACCTGATACCACATCCTGTCTGTATCTGACATCACTTCCTGTCTGTTTGTAATTTTTTATTTACATTTTATTTATTTTTTAATTTTTAATTTTTTACAATTTATTATTTTTATAACTTTTTACAATTTATTTTTTTTGTCATTTTTTTTCCAATGCTTTCTTTTTTGGGGGGGAGGGGTGTCAGTGTTTTTTTTATTTAATTTTTTATTATTTTTACAATTTTACTTTGAAATATTTATTTTTTCGAATGTTTCCTTTTTTTTTTTAATCAGCCCCGTTGGGGGGGGGGGGGGGCTTTGGTGAGATATCAGGGGTCTAAACAGACCCCTAACACCTCCCCTTTGAGACAGGAAAAGTGAATGAGGAATAGATTCCCCAGTCCCTTTCTCTGCAGCTGCACTGAAGATGAATGGACAGGAGACAGCGATTCATCTCCATTCATAAACGGAATCATCGTAAACACAGTTTATGATGACCAGTTATGAATGGACAGAGTCAGTGACTCTGTCCATTCAGAAAAGGAAGGAGCAGGTAAATTACATATATACTTGACATATATACTGGCTCCTTCCTCCGCTCTCCATCCTGAAAGATCTGGAATGGGGGGAGCACAAAGGGGGACCGGAGGACACAGAGGAGCACACGGAGGAGGACACAGAGGAGGACCAGAGGGGGACCGGAGGAGGACATGTGGGGGGGGCTGGAGGAGCACATGGAGGACACAGAGGGGGACCAGAGGAGGACACAGGGGACAGTCAGGGACGATTGGTGCGGCGGTGAGGGCAGTTACAAGCACTGATCTCACTGGCTTTCAATAAAGCAGCTGAAAGCCAGGGGGGGGGGGGGGAGGAGGAGAAACAGCTGTCAGATGCTTTATTAAAAGCTACACAGGGAGATTGGTGTTGTAACTCCCCCCACCACTGCACCGATTGTCCTTGACTGTCCAAGTTTTGGGTCAAACATCAGAGAATTTGAAAGAGTACAAGTACTTGTGCAAATGCTCGGTATTGGCTCCGATACCGATGCTAGTATCAGTGCAACCCTACATATTGGCCTAAATTGATGAAGAAATTTGATTTTTGAAATACATTTTTATTGGATATATTTTATAGCAGAAAATAAGAAATATTGTTTTTTTTTTCAAAGTAAGAAATATTGTTATTTTTTTCAAATTTTTGGTCTTTTTTTGTTTAAGGTGTAACAAAATAAAAACTGCAGAGGTGATCAAATACCACCAAAAGAAAGCTCTATTTTTGGGAAAAAGGGACATCAATTTTATTTGGGTACAGAGTTGCACAACTGAGCAATTGTCAGGTAAAGTAACGCAGTGCAGTGCCGTTTCACAAAAAATGGCCTTGTCAGGAGGGGGGTAAAGTGGTTAGGCTGATGCCATGACTGCTGCCCCAGGTTTCTTGCCTGAAAGTGACTCCTTTCTTTTGCGACATCCTAATGGAGCCACCCATTCATACAGAGACAGGACTTGTGTCTCCATACACTGTGTGCATCAATTGAAACACACAGCCCCATACATTACGATGGCAAGGCACTCTACTGCTCCTCCCTTCTCTACACTAACAGACTTACTGGAGACTGCACTGTTCATTCTTTCCTATGAAAACCAGAAGATCAGAGAAGCAGCACTGAGAGTGCAGGAGCCAGAAGCATTGAAAGTTGTAAACTGCAAGTATTGGGGGTTATGGGAAATGATTATTTTACCGTGCTTAATGTGTTAAACTAAAGAATTACTTATTAGGCCTAATGTAATCTGACTATATAGAATATTAGCATCTAAAACACAATAGGGCATGGCAGTGCCGGGACAAAATCATCCAGCGCCCAGGGCAATGATGCCAAACTACTCCCCTGCCCCCATTCATGATGTGCAAGCTTAGGGGATCCTATGCCGAGCAGTCACTCGTTTGTCAAAATCACTGCAGTTGTCACTACCCCTGTCAGCCTTGTAACAGAAGAAAGGCACCCCCATCCCAACAGTAAGTCATTGCGCTCAGGGCAGCCGCCCACCCCGTGTCCCGGCCCTGGGGCATGGGGACAGACCTGAATTAATGCACCCAGGATTATAGTTATAGTCAGCGCTGCATGTTGGCCTAGGCCGACAAGGCCCAGGCCTAGGGCAGCACTTTGCAGGGGCTGGGGGGGCAGCAAAAAAGCCACCCCACCCACACAAAAAAATACAGCTGAGCCCATACAAACCGGTGACAGGCTGGCAGCAGTTGTCCACTGGTATTCCAATGTAATCTCACATGGAGCGATTACCTAGGGTTAGGGACAGATGACCACTCTGGGACACAAACAGCTTGTGTCCAAGGACAATCTTCTGTCCCTCACCATAGATAATCATTCCATAACGCGATTACATGTAAACATTGAGGACAGCTATGGCTGCTGTCAGCCTTTTATTGCTTTGAACAGCCTGAGCAGCTTCAACTATCTGCAAGCATCTGTAAATGTAAATCTGCAGGAGTCCACTGCAGTTGAGGTGGAGCTCTAAGAGGAAAGGGTGGGGCATAAAGAGGAAGGGGTGTGGTTTACAAATGGCAGAACGGGTATCACCCGCTTAAGGACCGCCTCACGCCGATATACGTCAGTAGAATGGCACAGCTGGGCACAATCACGTACCTGTACGTGTCTCTTTAAGAGCCCACTCGTGACCCGGTCCTGAGCTCTGTGACCGCATCCGCAGGACCAGCGGACAGGATCGCCATTGGTGTCCCGCGATCGGGTCACAGAGCTGAAGAACGAGGAGAGGTCTGTGTAAAAAAACCTCTCCCCTTGCTTCCTAGTGCGACTGACACTGATCGTCTGTTCCCTGTCATCGGGAAAGACGTTCAGTGACGTCAGATGCCAAGCCATACCCCCCTACAGTTAAAAAAAAACACACACACACACACACTTAACCCCTCCCCGCCCCCTAGTGGTTAACTCCTTCACTGCCAGTGTCATTTACACAGGAATCAGTGCATTAAAATAGCACTGATTGCTGTATAAATGACAATGGTCCCAAAAATGTGTCAAAAATGTCCGGTGTGTCCGCCATAATGTCGCAGTCACAATAAAAATCGCTGATCGCCGCCATTACTAGTAAAAAAAAAATATAAAAAAAAATACTATAAAACTATCCCCAATTTTGTAAACGCTATAACTTTTGCGCAAACCAATCAATAATTGCTAATTGTGATTTTTTTCCCAAAAATATGTAGAAGAATACGTATCGGCCTAAACTGAGGAAAAAAAAATGTTTTTTTATATATTTTTTGGGGGATATTTATTATAGCAAAAAGTAAAAAAAAATATAGCATTTTTTTCAAAATTGTCCCTATATTTTTGTTTATAGCGCAAAAAAATAAAAACTGCAGAGGTGATCAAATACCACCAAAAGAAAGCTCTATTTGTGGGAAAAAAGGACGCCAATTTTGTTTGGGAGCCACGTCGCACGACCGCGCAATTGTCAGTTAAAGCGACGCAGTGCCCACTCGCAAAAAGGGGCCTGGTCCTTTGGCTGAAAATTGGTCCGGGGCTTAAGTGGTTAAACAGGATTGGGTGTGACCTTGACAGGAAGGGGTGGGTCATATTTAAATTAGAGGGTCATGAGTTTAGTCAGGCTTACTCACTGGTTATAGTCATAGCAGTCATAGAAGGTCTAGCAGTTTGGGGCCCAGTCTGGATATATAATGATTTATGCAGGTGTCATAGTATTTAGGAATGAATGTTAGTTAGTTAATGTTAATGAAAATATAGGTCAAGAACCTTAGTTAGCTTGCAATGAATAGTGCAGATTTGTTAGTTTTAGATGGGTATGGGTTTTCGTAGACAGATGACCCTGACAGGCAGAGAATAGACTCGTTAACCATTGTAATACATGTTTGTGTCATGTAAGTCAGTATTATTTCTTTCTCATTAACTGATTTTCCAGTTGTGTATGTGGAAATAATTTTCATCTGTAAACTGATGGTACTAGGAAAGTATTTTGGCATTGGGAAAGAGATTAGCAGGACAGATAACTTACAGCAAAATGACACTGTAGTGCCTTGACAGTTTCATCTGGGGACTTAATTTCCACTAACTTGTACTGTATAATCTTTTTTCCCCCAAAATGTTAGCCCCTCCCTTTTCTGTCCTAATTTTATATGCAGCTAAAATATGAATAGAAATTCTCCATGTGCATGATTTCTTATGAAAACCACAGCCTCAAGAATGTTGCTTTTGATTAAAAACTAAAAAACTAAAAATGCTGGATAAAATTGTGAACACATTGTAACTAATATATAGGATCACAGTATTGTAATACATATGGAAGGCCAACAAAATAGCAAGGTGAACATATTTTAGTAATATAATCAGCTTGTCAGTAAAACCTCTATATATATATATGTGTCTGATGTACATCCAATAATCCACTTAGTTATGGCCCGTTTACACGTTGCAAGTTTGCAACTTCCCCATTATCAAAATGTGTCTGTTTCCATCTCAGCACTCCAGTGTAGTGTGTTTTAAAAAAAAATATGACATGTCAATTTTTGGAAGGCCCATAGAAGTCAATGGCAGTGCATTAACCACTTGACCTCCAGGCTTTTTTCTGACACGTTTGTTTACATGTTTGTAAAAATCAAAATTTTTTTGCAAAAAAATTACTTAGAACTGCCAAACATTATATATTTTTCTTTAAGCAGAGGCCCTAATGAATAAAATGGTGGGTTTTGCAATTTTTATGTCACACCGTATTTGCCAAGGTAAAATATAGAAGATGAGGTTAAATAGATAATAAAATAGAATAAATAGATACCAAACATGTTGCGCTTTAAAATTGAGCACTCCTGTGTAACGGCGACAAATGATGTAAATTTCGCTATCCATAGGCAACACTTTAAAAGCCGTTACAGGTTACCACTTTAGATTTACACTGGTGCTAGAACTATTGCCCATGATCTGATGTTCACAGTGATACCTTACATGTGTGGGATGATTGCTGTTTTCATACATACAGGACCGATGCGTGCATTCAAATTTGCGCACATGCACTGGGGGACATTGGCTCTTTAAAAAAATATATATATTTTTTTTTAATTTTTACACGGTCACTTTAAAAATGTTTTATCACTTTTATTGCTATCACAAGGAATGTAAATATTCCTTTGTGACAGCAATAGGCATGTAACAGGTCATTTTTGGTGAGCTGTGGGGGTCTATAAGGCCCTAAATCCCTACTCTACACTTAAAAGTATTTGATCACACCAAAGCGCCCAACAAAAACGATGCTCAGCTCTATGATCAGCCAGTGGAAGTGCTCGCTGGCTAATCGTGACTTCTGGTGGGGCAGGAGATCCTGGTAGAGAAGTAGAAGGTGGCAGGAGGGGACCGTCCCCTCCCAATGCTTGTAAAAGCAGTCCAGTGGCTAGTTAGCAATAAGGATTGCTTGTACAAGAGAGACGACCGGCATCTCTAAAAAAAATGGTACTGGAAGGATGCCTGCAGCTGCAGGCATCATCCCAGGATAACTGCTTGAAGTCTAGCAACGTACTGGTACGTCGCTGGTTGGCAAGTGTTTAAAACATGTGTTCATTTGAGTAATGGTGTCTTCAAGTAAATGAAAAACTTCTGAAGGAACAACAAATCTACTGTAACAGGGGCATACCTAATAGATTATAAAAACTGTGGATATTGGCCACAGGGTTGGCCCCATCTCCATTAGTCTTTGTTTCTTTGTAGGGTGCCCAATTCTGGTTTATGATAGTAAGTATGGATTCAGAAGGAAAATGGGAATGGATGGCCATACCAGTGGGTACATAAGAAAGGTGTGAAATAATCCACCTGTTCTAGTAACTTTTTTCATAGATACAGGTATAAAGCTTATTACATCATGTGAATATTGGATTAGTGGCTTGGGTGGGGTTTTTTTTGTTTGTTTGTTTTGTTTGTGGGTCTGTTATCATTTGTAGATGTTTATAATGCTTGTTATGTTGTATAGATGATATGTGAAGTAAAAAGAAGAAAGAAAAATTCTGAATCTGCTATGGTTTGACCATATGTGATAGTTTGAAAATGATGGAATTTTTGTATTATTTTAATACTGAGATATTTGCCATATTCTCCAACAAGAATGTAATTTGATCTGTAATGATGAAAACTTTCAATAAAGAAATATAAAAAATAAAAACAAAATTTGTTTTTTGAGTTAACAACAGGTATTAACAAGCCTTGGTCGCTGGCTGTTAGTCATATCCACTGCAAATTTTTAATTTAAAAACACATTAAAGCCGTGGATCAATATGCGTGCCTATGCACCAAGGAAACATGCGCTGACGTATGACAATGTCCTCACCTAAGCTACAAAAACAACTCAATATTCACAAAAATGTTAATCATGATTCCCAGCAGGGTTGATTAAGTTTGGAGTTGAGTGGGTCTTCAAGCTAACCTAGGCTCTATTGTAAAAATAATCAAAGTAGTACATTTCTCAGTGGGAAAAGAAATTCAACTTTGCACACTGAACTATTGTAAACTACATTTGGCAAGACAATGAAAATGTTAATATTTGCTGTCATGGCTTAGACAGGAAGCCAGGGATTCTTACAACACACTAAGATTTGTCATCATAGGCAAAAACATTTTTTGTTAAATATAAACTGTGTATGGACAATCACATATAAGAATGTGTTCAAAAAGATGTCTAATCACACACATGGCAAAACTTCCCTGCAAAAGGTCACGTGTCACAAATACAAAAATAACAATAATGATGCCAAGAGGTTTAGGATATTTTCAGTGATTGGCACACATCTGCTCTCTGTTTGCAGATCATGGGCAGCTTGTTCTTTCTCCTCTCTTGGAGTGCATAGGAAAGTTTAGACTTCAGGAACTGCATGCTCATCTCTGCCACCTGCTGGACATCCATTATTACTATGGTCACAATGTACAGTAGTTCTACAACTGGCCTCATCAGCAATGCTTAAATTGATGTCAGAGCCTGCCCCTGATTAAAGGCTCTGGCAGCCTTAGATTTTTTATCACTCTCTGAACAATACATTCATTTTTTTCAACTTTGCTTCTGGTTGCAGCTTGTCCTGACCTTTGGCATGTCTTCTAAAAGACAGTTTTTTGGCATGATCAGTCATATTTTCCATAACAATGCCAACATTTCACAATTTCTGCCAGGGTATGCAAACTTTTGAGCACAAATTTACCTTTTGAGTGTACAAAACCCTCCCAGCAATTTTTCCACTCTTCATAGCATCCCTGGAGGTCTTCAAGTGGGATGGCGTTCAGAGCCTTCAACTTTGGAAGTTATCCACATTTCTAAAAAGGTGCCCTTTCAAACCCTTCTTCATCTTTGGAAATATTAAAAAGTTGTAAGGAGCCAAGTCAGGGTTGTGGGGTGGATGGGGAAGCACTGTAATGTGTTTTTCAGCCAAACATTCTTTGACAGCCAAAGCACTGTGAATCGCATTGTCATGATGAAGGATCCAAGTTGAGCCGATCCCTGGACTCACAAGAAAAACTTTTTGTCTCAAGCTACCAAGAACTTCTAGGTAATATCTTTCATTCACAGTTTGACCAGTAGGTACAAATTCCTTATGGACTATTCCATGTGAATAAAAAAAAACAAAAAAAAACAATGGCCATTGATTTGACTTTTGATTTGCTCATTCAAGCTTTCTTGGGGCGAGGCGACAAGGGTGTGTGCCATTCTAAACTTTGTTTCTTCATCTCGGGATCCTACTCAAACACCCAGGATTCATCTCCCGCGACTCAAAAAATCAGGCTCTCTTTCCAAACAGGCCAACAGGTCTTGGCAAACTAGTTGATCGTGTTCCTTCTGCTCAGGTGACAACTTCTGTGGAACATGTTTTGCACAGACTTTTCACGATTTCATAAACCATTGACTTGGTAATTCCCATTTCCTCTGCAATCATTCTGAAAGTGAGCTGTCAGTCTCAGTTGAGAACAGACCTCACTGCATCCCCATTCTGTTCCATTTTTGACGAAGAGAGGCATCCTGATGGTTGTTCATCTTCAACACCTCACCATTTCCAAAGTTTCTGATGAACTTTTACCCAATTTCACACAAAATTCTATCACGTACTGCTGCTCCAAACTTGCTTGCTTTTTCTTAATACGAGGCACTTGAACAGGGTGTCACAAAAAAGAATGTCTCGACTCTGACAGGTCTGGAATGCAGTTGATCAGTGTTCTAACATGACCTTGGCCAGCTTCCTTCTTCACAGAGTCCTTCTCGAGCGTAGGAACTTCATTCTCATTATATTCCGGACACACCTCGTATTGGCTGAGAAAGTACACATTTGAGCTATTCTCATTGTTTTAGAGGTGCTCTATCAAACACTAAACCCAAGATTAATGTGTAACTAAACCCAAAAGCAAAATTGGAATGTAATGTAACTTACCAATCACTGGATGTGGTGGTTGCATTCGTTTTAACATTTTCATGGTTTTATACCTTTATTTTCACTTCACGATTGGCCTGTAACACATCCTCTGTCTTAGGGTGGCTACATTTACTCCTCTACTATATCTATGGAGGAGCAACGTAGCCACCCTTGAACAGCAGCATTGTCAGTTAGTGGAGAGAGTGGTGTTGGATGGGCTAATGTATTCAGATGGACTTTACATTAATGACTAATAATGTAAAGCCCAACTCCGCCTAACACTTGTTAAGCACTTATATGATTTTCTTTTTTTTCCTTTTGGGATAAAGGTTTCACATAAATAAATACATATAAATAATAGTTGACCAATGTAAGCCCCCTTTTCAATGGTAAATGGTTTCTCTCAACCCTCTAACTGCCACCTTTGCTATAGAAAAGTTTAGGTTGAAAAACAACGGACTTACAGGTTGAATCACCAGGTAATAAAATTATATTACAGGAGGTCCCCTAGTTACAGACATCCGACTTACAAACGACTCCTACTTACAAACAGAGGGAGACAACAGGACGTGAGAGGAAATCTACCCCTAGGAAGGCAAATTCACTACTGTAAGAGTTGTTATGGGAAAAAGGTGTCTCCACTGATGTTGTATCACCAAGACTTGTTTCCACAACAATCCCAAATTTTCAAAATCCAATTGTCATTAGGACAGAAAGTGAGGGGAAATCTTCTGAACACAGGCACAGACAGCAAAACAAACGTTACAGGGGCGTTAACCCTTCCCTGTGCTATCCAGAAAGATTAAAAATAGGTTTTTTTGGCTGCAGCTACACTTAAAAAATATACCTGTTCCGACTTACAGATTCAACTTAAGAACAAACCTACAGACCCTATCTTGTTTGTAACCCAGGGGACCACCTGTAAAGGGAAAAACAAAAGCTGCAGTGTTAATGTTACTAACAGACTATATCATATAGTATATGCATTTTTTTTTTATTTGGCCATAGTTACAGTTTAATTGTCAACAATAGCCTAATCATTTGACATATTTGAATATAGCATTTATGTACTATTTTTCCATCTAGAGTTTGTAGACAGAAATGCATCTTTCGTAGAAAATGATGTCCCCATGTGGGATTAGCTACCAATCCTTTTATGATTAAAGGCCAGCAGCACAAGTTGAAAGAAGAACACTAGAAGCCACATTATGAGATAGTGGGAGACTGCCAAGAACACAAATTAAGTTTGCTGCAATCGCTTAAAATGTTTGGAGTCCTGTTTGCTACAGAAATTGTGGACCAGCTACAGAACAGAAGTAAGTGACTTTTATGCCGCGTACACACGTTCGGACTTTGTCCGCCGGACCTAGTCCGGCGGGACTTCCCCACACACGTCCGGACTTCCGAGCATGTGACTTGCCCACACACGCCCGGACTTCTCCGGTGGACAATCCGCTGGAAAAAGTCCACGGGAATGAACGGACTTTCCTATGAGCGGCAAGTCCGTTCATTTCAAAAGTCCGGCGGACTAGCCTACTAACAGGGGGATTGTCCGCCGGACTGCCAAGTCCAGCGGACAATTTTAAAACAAAAATTAAAACCTAGTCCGCCGGACTTTTGGCGCCAAAAAGTCCACCGGCGCCCACACACGAGGGGATTGTCCGGTGGACTTGAGTCCAGCGGACAATCCCGCGGGATAGTCCCTTCGTGTGTACACGGCATTAGTGTATCTCATTTGTGTACAAACGAATGTATTTGCTAGAAAAAGATAGATAGCGTGTGTTTGTCTAAATGTATGCATATCTATAGTATTCTGTATGTCTTGCATTGTATTTCTGTAACTGTAAATAGTTTGTACATGCAGCATTCCTCATTAGTAAAGGCACATAATATACTACTGGGTTGTTTCCTTGGCGTTAAAGCAAGAAGACAAATGGCAAGAATAAGCAAAACAAACAGCAGTTCTGGTGAAGGTCTGGCACACCACTGCTTCTGCTGGGCTATCTTGCTAGAAAGCCCCATAAGTGCTGAAAATGTTGTATAATAACAGAACCTTATATTAATGTCATCAAAAAGCCTGTGCTTTCAACTATGTAGGGGACTTAGAGAGCTGTCGTTGGAGACCGCAGAAGGAGTCAGAGAAAATGAAGAAGACTGATTCTCCCAGTGAGGAGTTGTGCAGGGGGGCATGTCAGCACAAGTCTGACCACTGGAGTACAGGCATTCTGTGCTTTCCAGTAGAATGCAAACAAGAAAACTGACAATGCTGGGATGGATATGCTTCCATGCCTACTGTGGTCAGTTTGAAATAGGAAAGCAGGGGGACTGGCAGAAACACCCGTTATTTCACACATAGGAAGAAATACATAGAGAACAGGATACTTAATACAAGTACATTGTACAACATCTACATATTAAGAATATGAAGTGCTGGGGTAACATACATGGGAATTAAAACATACAAGGAATTAAAAAAATTGTATTGTAAAAAAAAAAAAAAATTGTAAAAGATCAGTTACAGGAGGAATACCATTCAGAAACTGAGATATGTTCACAGGGACGGCTAACAGACGGCTAACAGAGGAATTCGAAGTGTGCTCGGAAATTGTGTGCTTAGGAAATCCACCCAAAAATGAAACCTCCGCTTTTTTCAGATTCCTCCCCCCCCTCCGGTGTCACATTCGGCACCTTTCAAGGGGGAGCAGATACCTGTATAATCCAGGTATTTGCTCCCACTTCTGAGCATAGATCGCCGCAGTATCCGTGGCTATCTATGCAATGTCTGGCCCCTCCTCTATCCCCCTGCTGTCTTCTGGGAGACACACAGGTCCCAGAAGGGACAAGTAAGATCGCACAGCGCGACTCACGCATGCGCAGCAGGGAACCAGGCTGTGAAGCCGCAAGTCTTCACTTCCTGATTCCCTTACCGAAGATGCCAGCGCCTCCACCCAGGAGCCGAAGGAAAGATCGGCTTCGGGTGAGGACATCACGGGCACCCTGGACACGTAAGTGTCCTAATATTTAAAGTCAGCAGCTGCAGTATTTGTAGCTGCTGACTTTTAATTTTTTCTTTTTCGGCGGAACTGTCAGAAACTATGAATCAGACTGAGACAGAAGTACTGTTAAATCACACTTGTTTAATAATAATAATAAAAAAAGGTAAACAGAGTAAACGTAGTCAAAACATAGCCAGAGTTTAGGAACCGGAACGGATAGTCAGACAAGCCAAAACGTCAGGGAGCCAGAGATGAGTGTAGTAGAGCAGCAAGCAGGATCTGGAGCCAGAAGGAATGTCAGCCAAGCAAGTCTTTAACAGGAACACAGGAGAGCGTGTCTAGAGATGTGACCAAGGCTAAGGCAGAGATCAACTGGACTGGACAAAGTATTCAGGACTGACGAGCAGAATATCATCAACAGGTGAATCACTGTGGAGAGATAGAAGCTGGCAATTAACCGACAGCTGAATGGCCAGCTTTGAGAAGGAAGGGCTGAGCCCAGCCCTGACAGGAACAACGCTTTAAATAAAGGTCAAAAAATATGCTGAAGCTCACAGTTTAATATCTCTTTAACCACTTCCAGACCGGCGCACGACGATGTACGTCGACAGAAAGGCATGGACAGTGATAAGGGCCTACAGGTACGTCCCATTTAAGATGCCGCCATGCCATCGAGCGCGCGCCGCTTGCGGCGCGCTGGTCGGGACACCCGTGATGCCGGTCGCGGGTCCCGTCGATCGCCGCGGGGGTACCCGCGATCGTCTCACAGGAAGGCTGAACGGGGAGATGCGGAAATAAACAGCATCTCCCCATTCTGCCTAGCAACTAGTGATGCCGATCTCTGCTCCCTGTGATTGGAGCAGAGATCAGCATTCACTAGCTCACAGCCACGCCCCCCACAGTTAGAAACACGCCTCTAGGAACATATAACCCCTACACTGCCACCTAGTGGTTAATCCCTTCACTGCCAGTGTCATTTACACAGGAATCAGTGCATTTAAATAGCACTGATTGCTGTGTAAATGACAATGGTCCCAAAAATTTGTCAAAAATGTCCGATGTGTCCGCCACAATGTCGCAGTCACAATAAAAATCGCTGATCGCCGCCATTACTAGTAAAAAAAAAAATATTAATAAAAATGCTATAAAACTATCCCCTATTTTGTAAACGCTATAACTTCTGCGCAAACCGATCAATAATCGCTTATTGCGATTTTTTTTACCAAAAATATGTAGAAGAATACGTATCGGCCTAAACTGAGGAATTATTCTATATATTTTTGGGTAATATTTACTATAGCAAAAAGTTAAAAATAATGCATTTTTTTTTCAAAATAGACGCTCTTTTTTTGTTTATAGCGCAAAAAATAAAAACCGCAGGGGCGATCTAATACCACCAAAAGAAAGCTCAATTTTTCGGGAAAAAAAAGGACATCAATTTTGTTTGGGAGCCATGTCGCACGACCGCGCAATTGTCAGTTAAAGCGACGCAGTGCCGAATCGCAAAAAGTGGTCTGGTCTTAAGCCAGCAAAATGGTCCGGTCTGAAAGTGGTTAAACAGAGATTTTTCCTCCATGTTTCACACCAATAACTCAGAAATGAATACAAGTTTAAATATTGTCTTGAATCAGGAACTGGTATTAACAACCCTGTGAGTTTTGTTTTGAATCAGTTGACCCTGGCCGCCTATGATGAAAGTATCCAGGATACTATAAGCCTACGACCATTTTCCCTAGGAAATAGTGTATATGTATGTTGCAGCAAGGAATGCTACCCATGGATACCGGTTGGTACCCGTGGGTGGTGTTATTTGGCTTCATTGATTCCAGTGATCATAATCATAAGGGATGAAAAAGGAAAGAACCAACATCTTTTGAAAGCTAGCGCATACCCCAGGTACCCCCTTAAACATATAGAGAAAAGAGAGTTTTTTTCTGATAAAGACCAAGCCTGGGCATGGTTTCCCTCGTGAACCGGATGGGGAATATAAATAATGAAAAGATTAAATAACTACTCCAAAATTATGGACAAAATTATGGAAAGAATTCTGTAGACATCAAACTGTTAAGTATCTAACAAAGGGCTCTTCGTAAACAACTAGATATGCACGAAGTAGACATTGAATCCATAAGTACTGCCCTGACTGGACTCTGTGAAGCAACGGAGGACTATGAGTGCTGCACATGGATTCAAAATACCAGTTTTTATGATATACCTGATTATTATGATATAATTGATTAACACCGAGAGGAGGTGTCAAACCTTCAAGCTGAAGCAAGCTGAAGCAAGCTGAAGCAAGCTGAAGCAAGCTGAAGCCAGAGATATTGCCAAATATGGATGGAACCCCTTTAAGGGACTAGGAAGTTTTAGTGATTTTTTTGGTAACATTTTCTCTTGGTTCCGACAGGCAGGAATGTTCATTTTAATGTGCCTGGTTTCTATCCTTGTTATATATACATTGTTAAAGCTTATTCAATGTATCTGTAATCATAAAACGCAACAAAAGGATCCCACACAGAGAACATTAAGTGATCATGGTGAAATCACTTTGTGATTTAAGAGGGGATTGCAGGGTGAGAAAGAGTTAACAAGACTGAGACATTAAAAATAGCTGACAGACAAATGTATCTTTGTTTTAGGGTCTTGTATGTCGCAATGGCCACAGGTTAAGTGGGTTCAGGTAGGAACTGGTTGTGAAACTACCGTATATACTCGAATATAAGCCGAGATTTTCAGACCCTTTTTTAGGTCTGAAAGTCCACCCCTCGGCTTATATTCGAGTCACCGCCGTCTGCCTACATGAACAGCGTGTCATGTAGACAGACGGCAGTTCAAAAGCCGCGCCGCCTCCTCCCGCCCGTCCGTGATAGGCGGACACTAATTTTCCCAGCAGTACAGTGTTCCACCTATCACGGATGGCCTGTCATTCTCATCTCATGGACGAGGATGAGAGAAGGTCCGTGATAGGCGGAACACTGCACACTGACTGCTGGGAAAAAAGTGTTCCTCCTATCACGGACGAGGAGGAGGAAGAGGCGCGGCTTTTAAATTGTAATGGCGCCATACGCCGTACACGCTGTGGAGCGGGACAGAGCGGGACAGAGCGGGACCGAGCGGGACCACATCGGCTGCACGGACCCCGGACACAGGACCCCGGACCCCGGACCCACGGATCGTCACAGGTAGGCTGCAATGGGGACACGGGCTGCAATGGGGGACACGGGGGTCTGTACAGGGGACATGCAGATGGGCATTGCTGACCCTTTTTGCCCCTCGGCCTATACACGGGTCAATACGTTTCCCCATTTTTTTGTGGTGATTTAGGGGCCTCGGCTTATACTCGGGACGGCCTATACTCGAGTATATACGGTATGTCTTCAGACAAAATCAACCGTCAGCATCCCATGACCTATGATATCCATGATACTAGATAACCAGATGTCACTCTGTATATCTTGACCCCCCCCCATATATGTTATGTGACTCCTTTTGTTCCAAGTTTGCATAAAAACTCAGCTCATGCTGCCAATAAATGAGCATTCTTTGAACTTATTTTGTCTTGTGCTCATTTGAATGTTCCCAGAGTTCCAGAGGTCCCACTGATTGTCCAGGTGTCTGAGCAGAATTAACCCTTACAGAAGTTAGGAGGTGAGGGGTTAGTAAAGGTAGCTAGCACATACCTGGTGATGACTGGAATGTTGAGGAGGCCTCTCTTGCACCTCCTGGCCAACACTCCTGATGGTGGAGACAGAGAGAGTGAGGGCAGTGGCATGGTTGGTAAAATCCGCTCCTAGGTAGATGAAGCTGGGGGTCGCAGTCCTAAAACAGGATACCAAAGCAGCTTGGCACCAGAGCAGGAGATGGTAGCATAGCCGGTATTCAGGCAGCGGCCAGGAGCAGCTGGGTAACAAGGTACCGAGTCAGCAGGCAGAGCAATTCCAGGAAGCAGGCCAAGGTCAGTAACAGCCGGGCAGCGCAGGCAAAGAAGAGGGGGCATTCTTTAACAAATACTGCCTTCAGTTTGTTTCCCTCTAGTGTTCAGTCTGGCCATTGTGACATAATTTCTTGAAAGCAAAGGGAGAGGGACAATTACTGAAATAAGGGGATCATGGGACATGTGGTCTGGATAGCCGGGTTTTACATGGAGCCAGTGCTGCTGCAAACTACAAGTTTCAGCCAGTTGGAGAGAGAAGAATGCTGGGAGAGGACATAAACAGCATAGCCTAGGGAAGAGTTCTTCTTCTTGGGACCATGTCCTTCATCTGAGAGCAGAGACCTGCCACTCTGGGGAATGCGAACTGGCCCGCGGCCCGGACAGTGTGGAGAGTCTTCAACGAGGGAGCAATACACCTACAGGCAGATCCACTATTGCTAGCTCCCTGTCAGCTGAGTGACTGTCGGGGGTCACTCTCATCATCACCGTTACAGACCCAGCTGAATCCCATCGTCACCAGGTGTATAGTGGTTCCAGAGCCTGTTCTGGGACATCCTATTCCCCTGAGCCAGGTACATCTTACAAAAGACACTGCATGCAGACACCTTTACCCCATCTCTTTACACAAAAGCTTCTAACAGGAAACACTTTGCATATGCTATCCACTATTGCTGGTTGCCATTGCACAGCAATCTCTCGGAGCCCTTGTTGAGCTGAAGGTTCTGAACACCTACACTACAGGAACTTCTCTCCTCCCCTCCCCAATATAAAGGACTCAGTGGCATTACATCTGTGCACATTAAGGGGAACTCTTACTCAGAATTTGCCTATTGCATGCATTGTTCACATATTGTGTTCTTGTAGATTGTGCTGTTTGTTTTTCTAGGCTCGTGGCATCATGATTTTAAGGAAGCAGTTTGACGCAGAAAGGTCTTTCCTTTCCCTTTTATACCTGGGGTCATAGGTTCTTTCAGTGCCTATTGGTTATTACTGTTTGATTTACTGTGACTTCCATTACACTGTATAGCCGTTAACTATACTTGCTAAGACTAAAAGTTTTATTTTGAAAAATATCTGCATTAACACTCCTTTCTGTCTGTTGACTTAAAGGGGAAACCGGCCATGAAGCCTTGCAGCTTTACAGTCGGTCCACTACTGCGGTGCTTAGTGAATGGCCTGGCGGTGGAGGAAAGAGAAAGGGGGCCAAGGAGGGTCACCTAGAAGTGGGAGTAAGTAGCTGTCAAAAACAGATACCCACTCTCCCCTGAAAGGTGCCAAATGTGGAAGCAGAGGGGGGAGGAAGCAAACAAGCGGAGCTTCTCCTTTTGGGTGGATCTCCGCTTTAAGAATTCTTTGCTACAGTCTGGTGTCTTTGCTGTTGCTGTTGTCTTTTATGAATTATGTCCGAACCCAGGGTGTCAGAGGTGTCGGGAGGCTTGTAAGGTCAGGGCAACCTTTGGGGACAGTCATCTTGCAGCAGCCCCTTGAGAGAAATACATTAACAGACTTTGATCGACCATGCCTTAAAATGCTAGCTGCCTGACACACAAGCTGGTCCTCTGATTTCTGTATTTTGTGAATCACTGACCTAAAACAAGCATGCGGTAAGTAAAGTCAGAATCCCTGATCTATGTGCTTGTTTCAGGTCACAAGTATTAGAGCCAGAAAATCAACAACTGACCTTTTCAGAAGGAGAGGTCGGCAGTGGCGACCTCTTATTTCTCTTAGTATTGATTTCCTTTAAAATTACTCTGAGGAAGCTTGGCTATTTATTTTTTTTGGAGTTTATATAATAGTGCTCTGCAATATTTTGGTGTGTTTTGGTGTGATTGTGCCCAAATTGTAAGCCTTATTTCCCAGAGTACTTATAGGTCTATTTACATATGTCTTTTTTGAAAGTGTTGTGTATTACAAATATCAGTTGTTATAATATGATTTCCCTTTGCAGTATACAGAAGAATACAGATTGCAGCTATTAAAAGATGCAGAAGGTACTTAAACAATAATGTCTTTCTAACAATGGCATTTGTTAACCCCTTAATGCAGCCTCCCTGCAGCCCTTTAAATGAGCTTTAATAAAGGAAGACTCTCACAGCAGTCACATGATCAAGAGTCTGGTCCCCAATCAGAGGCTTTGACCAAGTTGTGACCGAGAGCTCTCAGTGATAGATCAGTTAGTGTGCTGAGAGTGCACTCTTAACCTCAAAGAACGCACACAACCACATACTTGCCTGGGACTCGTATATATGGCAGCTGGGGGTGTTAAGGTATTAGTTGGGCTGGAAGAGATTAACAAAACATTTTACAAAAAAACACACACTCTAACAACTTGTAAAAATAAATTGAATGATAATGTAGCGTACCTCCTCAGGAGCCACAAGTATTTATTTATTTATTTATTACAGGATTTATATAGCGCCAACAGTTTACGCAGCGCTTTACAATATAAAAAAGGGAGACAATACAGTTATAATACAATAAAATACAAGAGGATTAAGGGGGCCCTGCTCAGAAGAGCTTACAATCTAATAGGTAGAATGAGATCCCCCACCCTGCACAGCCAGGCATACCAAACTTTCACAGGAACTCGGTGTCAGAGAACAGTCCGTGACTGTTTTTTTGTTTTATTGAGGGATGTGAACTTGGATAGGGATTGGAGATGATGGAATGCCCACCTGACTTCAGAACAACTTCAGGGACAACTCTTCCTATATACAGTCCTATATACACTCCACTTCTCCCTCCAGCACTCATTGCAGAAACCCAGCTATGCCACCTTTTTGCATTTTGGTAGCAAAGGCCCATTACAGACAGGGACTCGCAGCCCCTATACGTAAAGATAGGGTAACACAGTTCACACTTTCCCAGCACTTCATCTCTGTGGTCACTGATCCCAGCACCACCTCTTCAGACACTGCCAGCCCACCTGGCTACAGCTGCCCCTTTTAATAGCCCTCCAGGCTAACTTATCCCCACAGTCCTCCAGATTGACACTCACCAGCCCACCCGGCTGACTCTAAGGAGCTCTCCCAGATGTGCTGTCCGCTCACCTTGCTCCCGTGCCTCTAGAAAGGGTTTCCTCCATGTGTTGTAGGGGGAATCTTCCAGCACCTGAGCCCCAGGCCACCCCCCCCCCCCAGACTAGGGGGCAACCTCAAGGGCCCCCAACAGCTACCTCAGCACTCCATCTTCCACCCAACATACCTATTTATGAGGTGAGCTGCCCTCTTCCAGACCCTTTTTGCTGGGGATTGGCCAGGGTTCTCATTATTATGCATTGCAGCCCCTCCTCACTCCCACCCTTTAGTTCTGGAAGTTTCTACCAACTTCCAGACCAGTGGGAAGTGCTAGAGAAGGCTTCCAGATGAGTCATCCAGCCTCCGAGTCACTAAACCCTGTCCCAGATTTAACCCAGGCCTGGCTCTCAGCCAAGCAAATTTTCAACAACTAACCTACACTAGCACACTAGCTAGAGGGTGCTACAATAATAACAATGCTATTTAACCTAGACATTATCATGTATACTGCCACCGCTACAGGGGAGTATCTACAATGAGGCAAACAAGGTGATTGCCTTGGGTGGCATTTTTCAGGGGGGCCCCGACGCCCTGAGGCAGAAGGGCAGAGGTGGTTCTTTAACCACTTCCTGTCCTTTTGGTGGTTGTACCGGGATGATGCCTGCAGCTGCAGGCATCACCCCAGTATCGTTTTTTAGAGCCTGCGGCTGGCTCTTGTAATAGCAATCGGAGTGGCTTACTAGCCACTAGATTGCTAGTACAAGCAGTGGAAGGGGACAATCCTCCCCCCTCCTGTCACCTTCTGCCGCTCTCTCTGGCTCTCCTGTCCCACCTAGAGACCTGAGCAACCAACTGGTGCATCCGCAGTCAGACAGCCAGGCAAAGCTGGGATTGGTTTTGATTTGATCGATTGTAACAGTAAACTAGAAGCGATTACATCACTTCACTTCCTCTGTTTGTTTACATTCCTTGTGACAGCAATAAAAAAAAATCAAGCAACAGCGTAAAAAATGTATAAAAAAATTAATTAATAATAATTAAAAAAAAGATTTAAGTGCTTCTCCTCCCGTGCTTGCACTTAAAGGCAAACGCATGTGTCGGACCCGCACGCATGCAAACAGCAATTGTCCCACACATGTGAGTTATCACCATGAACGCCAGATCATGGGCAGTAATTCTATATATGGCACTTGGACGAATTATGTCTCACGGTCTGATCAGGAAGCGACAGCTGTTCACTGTGAATGGCGGCAGCTTCCCCATTAGACTCTGAGACAAGAACGGTATACCGTGAATTGGGTGAGACAAATCGTTTTTGCCTAGGGCAGCACAAAACCAAAATACACCACTGCACCACTACCCTAAACCATTTGCCCCACCTTCCCTTGCTTGCACCTAATTCATGGCAATGTGTATTATCCATGTTTCTAAACAAACTAAAATATGTATATCTAAACGCAAAAACAAAAATACATTATATTGCAAATTAAAAAAAATTTTTTTTCACCTGGTGATCTGGCCAGTAGGTCTGTTATTTTTCAACTGCATTTAACCAACCAAGCAGTCCAGAAAAGTGACAGTTAGAGGGTTGAGACAAACCATTTAACACTGACAAGGGTGCTTACCATGATCAGCCTTTATTAATTCATGCATGTACAGTTGCAATAAAAAGTATGTGAACCCTTTTGGAATGATATGGATTTCTGCACAAATTGGTCATAAAATGTGATCTGATCTTCATCTAAGTCACAACAATAGACAATCACAATCTGCTTAAACTAATAACACACAAAGAATTAAATGTTACCATGTTTTTATTGAACACACCATGTAAACATTCACAGTGCAGGTGGAAAAAGTATGTGAACCCCTAGACTAATGAGATCTCCAAGAGCTAATTGGAGTGACGTGTCAGCTAACTGGAGTCCAATCAATGAGATGAGATTGGAGGTGTTAGTTACAGCTGCCCTGCCCTATAAAAAACACACACCAGTTCTGGGTTTGCTTTTCACAAGAATCATTGCCTGATGTGAATTATGCCTCGCACAAAAGAGCTCTCAGAAGACCTATGATTAAGAATTGTTGACTTGCATTAAGCTGGAAAGGGTTATAAAAGTATCTCCAAAAGCCTTGCTGTTCATCAGTCCATAGACAAATTGTCTATGAATGGAGAAAGTTCAGCACGGCTGCTACTCTCCTTCGGAGTGGGCGTCCTGTAAAGATGACTGAAAGAGCACAGTGCAGACTGCTCAATGAGGTGAAGAAGAATCCTAGAGTGTCAGCTAAAGACTTACAAAAGTCTCTGGCATATGCTAACATCCCTGTTAGCGAATCTACGATACGTAAAACACTAAACAAGAATAGATTTCATGGGAGGATACCACAGAGGAAGCCACTGCTGTCCAAAAAAAACAATGCTGCACGTTTACAGTTTGCACGAGAGCACCTGGATGTTCCACAGCAGTACTGGCAAAATATTCTGTGGACAGATGAAACCAAAGTTGAGTTGTTTGGAAGAAACACACAACACTATGTGTGGAGAAAAAGAGGCACAGCACACCAACATCAAAACCTCATCTCAACTGTGAAGTATGGTGGTGGGGGCATCATGGTTTGGGGCTGCTTTGCTGTGTCAGGGCCTGGGCAGATTGCTAATATCGAAGGAAAAATTAATTCCCAAGTTTATCAAGACATTTTGCAGGAGAACTTAAGGCCATCTGTCCACCAGCTGAAGCTCAACAGAAGATGGGTGTTGCAACAGGACAACGACCCAAAGCATAGAAGTAAATCAACAACAGAATGGCTTAAACAGAAGAAAATACGCTTTCTGGAGTGGCCCAGTCAGAGTCCTGACCTCAACCTGATTGAGATGCTGTGGCATGACCTCAAGAAAGTGATTCACACCAGACATCCCAAGAATATTGCTGAACTGAAACAGTTCTGTAAAGAGGAATGGTCAAGAATTACTCCTGACCGTTGTGCACGTCTGATCTGCAACTACAGGAAACGTTTGGTTGAAGTTATTGCTGCCAAAAGAGGTTCAACCCGTTATTAAATCCAAGGGTTCACATACTTTTTCCACCTGCATTGTGAATGTTTACATGGTGTGTACAATAAAAACATGGTAACATTTAATTATTTGTGTGTTATTAGTTTAAGCAGACTGTGATTGTCTATTGTTGTGACTTAGATGAAGATCAGATCACATTTTATGACCAATTTGTGCAGAAATCCATAGCATTCCAAAAGGGTTCACGTACTTTTTATTGCAACTGTATTTATTTAAAATCTGTATTCAAAAAGGAAAAAAAATGTTGCTGTAACTGCATAAAAAAGAGTTTGGCTTTAATTGTTAGTCAAGTCCATCTAAATCTGCTAGTGCATATCACACTCTCTTCTCCCCAGATTGACAATGCTGCTGTCCAAAGGGGCCACCTTTGCTCTTACATCCAGAGTGTAGATACCTTAAGACAGGAAGTGTGTTACTAGTCAGACCACCATGTGAAAGTAAAGAAAAACAAATGCAGCCACCACAATCTAAGGATTGGAAAGCTGCTATATATTATACTTTTGTTTTTTTAATTTTAGATAAACTTCAGTTAGGAAGGGGAAATCTCTGTCCAACATATTTAATCTTTGACAAATGCTGTAACAGCTGTAAAAATATTAGTTTTTGAGCTCACTTGACTTTATTATTACTACCCCAGACTGGTTATAAAAAAATTAGTTGGTCAAATGTGACAAGCCAGCCATGGCAAATTTTGGTTATTATGCTGATTTTCTTGTGGCCGTAATGTGATATTTTTCCTGAAATATTTTAATCAGGCAAATACCACATTATGACCATTAGATGGAGCTGATGATGATAGGAAATCACTGTATTATGAAAAATATGGTAAACATTTGTCACAGCCAGGCAAATGATTTTCACATTTGCCCAACATTTTTTTTTTTTTTTAATGGACCCCTAAGTGTAAGTGAGGGCAAACAAATTACATATATGATACAGTCTGTCCATAGCATTAACGCCGCAGCATCTGTTTATCTGAGTCCCCAGGTAGCTTTAAAGAGTTTAACTTTGTTTTGGATTAGAACAGGAGTCTCCAAACTTTCTAAATAAAGGGCCAGTTTACTGTCCCTCAGACTTTAGGGGGCCAGACTGTGCCTAGTGAGAATAAACAATGCCTGATCATTAGTGGTAGGAGTAGAAATAGTTGGTTTCAGTTGGAGAAAAAGTGCCCTATTTTTGTTGTTAGTGAAAGCAATTATGCCCCGTTGTTGATGTCAGTGGAAGGAATAGTCTCCCATTGTTTGTATCAGTGGCAGGAATAATGCCTCAAGGGCTGGATAAAGGTAAGCAAAGGGCCGCAGTTTGGAGACCACTGGATTAGTACAATAGACCCTTTGATTTAACTGTATCCCAAACCAGTTAGCAGGCACTTGTTAACTGCATGGGTCAACTGCTCATTCCATTATAAGGTTTAAAAGTGGGTATGGTAATGCTTATTTTTGGTGTGTGCCCCTTTAATACCCTAAAGTTGGTGTGTTTGTGAAGTGATGCGTTTTGTCACATCAACGTCATCAGGCCGCTCCTGATGACGTTGATGTGACGAAATTCGTAAGGTGGAGATTCCAGCATCATTGCATCACTTCCGGTCTGAGTTCGTGGAGTGTATTTGCGGTCCTGGACTTCCTGATTTTTATGCGGAACGTTTTTTAAAACGATGTAAGTGCATTTTGACACAAGTTTCATAATAAATAGTTAAAACTTATTTACACTATGGGGTTTGCCTGTTGTGGTTGTCTCTTCTTTTGAGAGATTTGAATGAGCAGATGAACTAAGGAGAAGATAAAGACAGCCCTGGATGTGGAGCGTGTAAACAGCCACACTCCACATCCCCTTAAAGGAGAAAAGCTTCTGGTGAGTGAGATTTATGAATTCAAATGACATCATATCATGGACTTAATTATTGTTTCATAGCACAAGACTTTTTTGCTGGATTTAATTGTTTCAAAGCACTTATTATTTTTTTCTGGACTCAAGCATTGTTTCATAGCACACGTCGCTTTGTTGACACAGCCCTTGCCACTTTACTGTATTTTTACCTTATGAGTTTTAGCGCAGAGATGTATTTTTGATTGATTGCACAGCTTATGATTTTTATTTTATTTATGTGAGTTTGTGCAGAGACATACCTTGAACGCTATCGTATGGTCTTTGAATTATTTATGAACTCATTGTAATATTCATATCACTTTAGATTTTGCACAACATATCACTTTATATTTTGTCACTTCACAAAAACACAAACTTTAGGTGTATTATAGGGGCACACACCAAAAATAAACATCGCCATACCCACTTTTAAACCTTACATTGATCACCGACTCTGCTACAGTAGTAGTCTCAGTGGGGGCAGCAGCTTAAAGTATGTTTCATTTCACTCAATTTTGGTCCATAGCACGGAACATCCTTTCTTTATTTCAAGTGCTCGTTCAGTTTGGGAGTACAGGAATAAGGTGTAATACTTACCTTATTTCTCACTCCGGCAGAATCCCTCCAGGGGTGCAGCCAGTTCCGCAAAGTCCCCACTCTAAAGCCCCATACACACGCGCGGATTATCCGAGGACCAGGTCCGTCCGACCATGTCCGTCATACTTTGTCTGATGTTGGTTTTGCGTACACACGGTCGGACAAAGTTGTCGGAAAATCCGATCATTCTGAACGTGGTGACGTTTGTTGCCTACGACGGGACTACGTAGAGGCTAGTAGCCAATAGCTTTGGTCTTGTAATGTGATCTGAGCATGCGTAGCACTTTGTCCGGTCGGACAACCGTACACACGATCGGATTTGGTGTGATCGGACCGTGTTGTCGGCAAATCTATCCAGCAGGAGATAAGACTTTGTCCGTCGGACAATCCGACGTACACTGTCCGATGGTGCATACACACGGTCTGATTTTTCAACAACATTGTCCGATCGGACAGAATCCATGAAAAAATCCGACCGTGTGTATGGGGCTTTAGGGAATTCAGGCCACGGTTGTATTCCTGCCTCCTCCATGTACAATGAACAGTTAATAGCCCTGAACTGTATGTGATGAAGTCAAGGGACTGCCCACAGCGCAGAGTGCCAGTGGGAGAAGAGGCAATAGCTGGAGCAGGGAGTAAGGTAAGTAAAATAGCATCTTCAGCTCTCCCTAGACCTAATAAGTGTGGGGGTTCCATTCCAAGGATAGATTTTGTCTAATTCCTGGGGTTGGCCATTAATCGTGTTATTTGAACTGGTTATTGCCATCTTTAGTTATTGTGAACACACTTCCTTATAATTTTGCATTGTTTTCCAGCCAAGACTATGAACCTGTATTGGCCTGATGCTTTAAAAACAATCAAAAAATCACTTTACAAGAAAATTCATTGAAAGTACTGTAATGGGTATTTTCAAATATGTGCTTGCAATGTATTGCAATTTTATTCAATACTTTAAAAAAAATGTAATTATTAGCTATTTTAGGCCAAGCTAGAAGAATTGTTGTATTTGTATGAATTGTGGTGAAGAACAGTAGTTACTAGTGTTATTGAAGAGATTATTGCACTTTTATTATTGTCATTTTCTTCATACTTTTCCATCCACAAGTTGTTCTGTCATGCAGTGTATGCAATTTACAACTGGAGTATGAATTGGCTTTTTGTTCTCTTCAATTTCTATTGAAGATATATTTTTCTTAAAAAAGACCATAAATCCCTGATCAGTAATGGGTATGTTTTCGCCACATTTCTGTTGTGCTGGTACATTATTTTGATTACAAGTAAAGCATTTTTCTGTCTGAAAACCATAGCTACTTTACCATACTTTATTTACTAACAATCTTTTTTAACAAATAACAGAACATTTAAGTATAACTAGTAGTGGATATATTTTTTCATGTTACGCTCATGCCTGCTAAGTAATTTGTAAAATCACAGTAGTCTCACTGATAATGCCATCATCTCTCCAGAAGGGCGGCACCACCTTTTTTTACCACTATCCATGGTCAGTGCTATTTGGATTTAGATCCTGGCCCAGTGATAACAGAATGATGTACAACATGGTGTCTGTATGGTTCTTGGCTGTGTTATAACAAGTGTTTAACACAGATTGGCCCCCTGCCACAGCCTTTAACTTTGCTGAGTTTGCTACAAAGTTACAATGTTGCAGTTTGATCCTTTGGTAGAGGAGACTGAGGAAATGGTATGCCATTTACTCCCCAGCATGACATTGAATGGGAATAAAAGTGCAATGTGTAATACAAGGAGGATGCCGTAGGTGGAAACAAGGCGATTAATGGGGGGACAATGTGTGTTTTAGTGATTTTTAAAACAATTGTATATATGGATATAATGGAATCTAATGTATAATGTATATATGGAATTATACATTTTAGCTACCATCTATAATTCAAAAACTGGACATCCTCTATTCAGATGCTAATTAACTTGTTTAACTGGTTCATAAAGGCTAGTTAAGTAATAATTGATGTTGTCAGGAAATGGGGGGAGGCAAAAAAGAAGATAACACAGCCATGTGCTCAACAAGGGGGATCTGGAAGAAGACCAAGGCTAGAGGTAAGGCTCCATAACAAGAAGAAGAAGAAGACCTGGGTAGAAGGAAGGAAGGTCTGTGCCAGAGGGGACTTCACAAGACCCAGAGGCGGCTCTCTAATTAGGCAAATTAGGCGGTCGCCTTAGGCCTCGCACTCCCAGGGGCCTCGCGGCCGCCTAATTTGTCAGATGTGTGTGGGAGTTGGAGGGGATGTCCCCCAGTCGGTGTCCCCAGGGACGTCTCTCTGCCCGCTACTACTTTTACCCCTGCCAGGGGCGGACTGTTCAATTCAGCACTGCCAGGGGTGACATCCCAGGGTCAGTGGGTGGCTCCATGTACTCCCCTCTCCCGACTCCAACCCTTCTGCCAGGCTCTGTGGATCTCCTCTTAATATATGCAATTTGTAGTTATTTTTTTATCGCTTGAATTATTTTTCCGGTTTTGGGCGTGAGTGGGGCCTCATGTTTATGATTTGCCTAAGGCCTCACAAAGCCTAGAGCCACCTCTGACAAGACCAAAATGGTAACTTGGGGATGATGCTAAATGTACACTACAAGAGAGCTCCGATTTCTGCAGTCACTCAAGTAGCCTGATGTACTTGTTCCCTACAGAGATCATGAAACCGCTTTAAACCAAACTAAGTGACTTTTTACTGTATACCTTTAGCATACCAACCATTGTCAATGCTCATTCGCTAGGAAGGTTGTATAGTTCATGTGTGTTCTTTAAAACTCTGTATGATGTGTATTGTTTTCCTACAATTGTAAGTAGTTTGTATGTACACAGCTTTCTTGTTTAACAATGGAAGAGAGGGGCAGATACATCAAACTAGACACCACATCCCAAATTTACAAAATATAACATGAAAAGGACTTTTGGATCAACCAACCCCGGTACTTTATAGGTGTCACAAATGAAAATAGATGGGTATTAAATAATATCCATAAAAAGTTTTTTATTTTAACAAATTAATAATAGACAATAAAAATACATTTCCATATAACATTGAGAAGCATCAAACATTGAAGTTTTCCTAAATAAGATGGTTAACTAGCAATTCCACATATACCACTCAGCATGTTTCGCTCATCTGAGCTTCCTTAGGAGTTTAGGTACATGATGCAGAATAATCAACAAAACAGATCACTTAGATGATGCCAAAAAATATTAATGGTGCTACAATCAGCAAACAATCACTTCGGACAAAAGCGTCAATATGTGTGGCAGTGGAAATTCCCTCCGCTGGATGTCGGTAGTGCTGCAGGGTGAGGATATCATCCTGTCTTCTGTTTAGTTCTGCTGCCATACCTACGTTTCATCATCAGGCAATTACCAGATGTATATTTTTCTGGCCCCAGTGTGAGCGATGACTGTCAGCTAGGGATGAGCTTGGTGTTCGATTTGAACTCATGTTCGAATTGAACATCGGCCGTTCGCCTGTTCGGCGAACCCAGAACTTTGTGGGCAGTTCGTGCCAAATTCGTGTGACACGAACGGCCCCACAATGCACTGCGCCAACGCAGTGCATTGCTGGCTCATGATTGGCCAAGCATGCACTGTGACCCCGTATGCTTGGCCAATCACAGCGCCAGCAGTGAGGAGAGCCATAATTGGCCACAGGCAGGATGCCTGTGGCCAATTATAGCTCAGGGGGGTTAAGTACACGCCCCACACTATATAAGGCCGCCAGCGCGGCGGGCTTGTGTAGTGTGTTGCGGCGTTCAGGGAAAGAGCAGGATAGGCAGGGACAGTGTCTTTGTGGCTTGCAAACCTAGCGTTGTTAAAGTGGGTGTTGTGTGCCTCCAGCACAGTATACACCTGAAGCTACCCTTTATTACTGGTGTTCTATAATACAGGCATCTCTGCAGCAGTTAAAGTGGGTGTTCACAGTATACACCTGAAGCTACCCTTTATTACTGGTGTTCTGTAATACAGGCATCTCTGCAGCAGTTAAAGTGGGTGTTGTGTGCCTCCAGAACAGTATACACCTGAAGCTACCCTTTATTACTGGTGTTCTGTAATACAGGCATCTCTGCAGCAGTTAAAGTGGGTGTTGTGTGCCTCCAGCACAGTATACACCTGAAGCTACCCTTTATTACTGGTACTCTATAATACAGGCATCTCTGCAGCAGTTAAAGTGGGTGTTGTGTGCCTCCAGCACAGTATACACCTGAAGCTACCCTTTATTACTGGTGTTCTGTAATACATGCACCTCTGCAGCAGTTAAAGTGGGTGTTGTGTGCCTCCAGCACAGTATACACCTGAAGCTACCCTTTATTACTGGTGTTCTGTAATTCAGGCATCTGCAGCAGTTAAAGTGGGTGTTGTGTGCCTCCTGCACAGTATACACCTGAAGCTACCCCTTATTGCTGGTTTTCCCATCTCCTTGCAGGCCATTAGTATGTCTGGAAGGCAAACAAGGTGAGGCAGACAGTCACGAGCCAATAAAAGAGGGCAAGCAGGCTCTGGGTCAGCTATTCATCTGTGTAAAAGGAAAGCTTTCTTTTTTGGATTGCGTGTTGAGCAATCTACTCTATATCCTCCTGCGGCCTCAATTAATGGATTTGGGTTAGGTTGACGGAGGGAATTTCCACTGCCACACATATTGACGCTTTTGTCCGAAGTGATTGCTTGCTGATTGTAGCACCATTAATATTTTTTTGGCATCATCTAAGTCGGTTTTGGCAGAGTTCCAAGCTGAAGACATGATTTTTTTCCCTTTATTAAAGCTGAATACATACCTTTTTGGGTAAAGTATCACACATGTAGAAAACCCTAGTATCCACTGGAGCACCTGTGTGGGACACCCTAAAAAGCTTGTTCTGGTGTCCCACACTAGTGTTCCTGCATCCAGATGTGTAAACAGCTGCTGAGTGTCCTCTCCTTACACTGAATCAAGTTTGCATTTCATTCTAGTTACAAACCCATCTAGACAACAATGTCCTAAACTTCTTTTAATGATCTTGGCCTTTCTCACATTTGGGTTTGGGTAAGGTCCATGCTTCCCGTCATCTCTTCAAGATGTCCACCATGTCCACCATCTCTATAAAGGTCATATTAGAGGCCTTAAATCTCCTCCGGGATCGGGACGTTCGTGGCTCGGGCCTTTCGCCGTTGCTGCTGTCTGCCTGCACTTGCTCTTTCTCCGCCATGTGTTATCCCACTGCGCCGAAAGACAAGGGGCGGGGAATAGACTAGAAAGAACGTCAGGGGCGGGCGAAGTTTAACGCATGCGCAGTGTATATAAAGCGCAACACGCGTGCATGGTATGTACGATCTGTGAGCGAAGGAAGGAGTAGCGGAAGTTTAACTTTGTGCATCAGTGGCCTATACTGCTTCTAGATTAAGGCCTATATTGGGACAAGATTAGGAAAGTTTAGCCTGACATTAGGGTTTGTCTTGTGTTGTGTCTTGCAAAGAAAATGGATGGCTTCAATGATCAGAACTTCCTCCCCCTATTCATAGACAAGTACAGGGAGATGCCCTGTCTGTGGCAGGTGAAACATCTGCATTATAATCATAAACAAAAGAGGCAGGCAGCGCTGGAGAAACTGCTGGAGGCAAAAATTGGTGGCCTGAGGAGCACTTATAATAGGGAGCACAGTAAGGTCCAGGATTCCATGAGATCAGGAGCTGCAGCAGATGCTATTTATGTCCCCAGGCTGTGGTTCTATGACAGACTGCGTTTTCTGTCAGACAGACTGAAGTCAGGCAATCACTCTCAACCCTTCCTTACACTCTTCCTTCCACGCTTCCTTCCACCCCAGCTGAGGCTTCCGACGTCCAACCTGGGCCTTCCAGCCAGGAAGAAGTGGAGGAGCCCAGCTTGAGCCAGGTATAGCATTGTTCTACATATTTCTTGTCGTAAAATGAATGATGTTAACTAGATGTTATTATTGATCACTAATTGCTGATTTAATAAAGTGTTTTACATATCAATAGACAGTAGTGGCCAAAAATGTTTGGGACAAAAATGAAAAATGCTGGGATCAGAATGATAGTCTTTTCTATTTTTTAACAATCAATTTGCAACAGTCATAAGATGAAAATTGTGTGTGATTGATGAAGAAAAAAATAAAACTTTGTCCCTTTTTCATACACAGGAAAGCCTCAGCCAGGAGGAGGGTGTGGAATGTGGCAGCTGGGAGGAGGCTGTGGAATGTGGCAGCCGGGAGGTAGCGGGGGAAAGTGGTAGCCAGGAGGTGGCGGGGAAAGTGCCAGCCAGGAGGTGGCAGGGGTAAGTGGCAGCCAGGAGGTGGCCCAGCCCAGTAGCCTGATCGAATCCCAGGTCCCTCCCTTCCGCCTTCCAACCAAATGGCCCAGCGCTTGGGCTGATTCGGGAGGCTAATGCTGCCCTCAAAACCACCCCCACTCTTCAAGAGGCCTTTGCCTCCATGGCTGCATGCAAAATGCAGGAAATGGAGGAGGGGCTATCTGTCCCTAAATAAGGGGCTGAGGGGCCAACACAAACCCAAAACCCACCTGTGTGGGTTTGACCATCCTCCTCCTCTTCCACCACCTCCTGCCACAACTCTAAAAACACAGCCTGGAAGCAAGCCTGGAAGGAATAATGGAAGGAAGACAATTGTGTGATGGCCTGGGTTCAGTCTGGTCTGACAAAAAACGCAGGCTGTTGTATGACCACAGCTTGGGGACATATATGTCATCTGCTGCTGTTCCTGATCTCTTGTAGTCCAGGATCGGATTGTGCTCACTATTATATGGACTCCTCATGCTACCAATTTTGGCTGTAAAATAGTTGATGTGTGTTTCTCCAGCATTGCCTTGCTCTTTATTTTCTTATGACCCATAATAAATGGCTATTTTGTATTCACAAATACTTGCCTATGTGTTTTACTTCAAAAAGTTTGTTTGTGAGTAGGCAGGTATATTTCCAAAATACAATGTCAAATTAACAAGGGACACCAACACCAACCAACCTCCTTGAGGTTAAAAAAATACAAGATAATAATGGTGTTGTGGTAACTTGACACGCAAAACAAAAAACAATATTATGGAGAGCACTAGAAAAAAAACAAAAACAAAAAAACAAGGAAAAGAAACACTATAAACAAAAATTAAATGCATTATTATGGAGATCTGACGAAAACCAAAAAATAAAATATTCAGGAGATCACGAGAAATAATAAAGAAATCATTTTTTCAGAACTCTGTGAATATCAACAGCAAAACAACTTCATTATTATAGCATTATAAAGAAGAAGAGAATGCGCTGCATTTAAAATATTAAAAATTTGCAGCGTGACGAATGTGCTATCTCCATTACGAACGCTAGTTTTACCAGACCGATCGCTTCCGTGTCGTAATTGATTCAGAGCATTCGTGGAACTTTGTGCGTCGGAATTGTGTACACACGATCGGAATTTACGAGAACGGATTTTGTTGTCGGAAAATTTGAGATCCAGATCTCAAATTTTGTTTGTCGGAAATTCCAACGGAAAATGTCCAATGGAGCCTACACACAGTCGAAATTTCCAACAAAAAGCTCCCATCGAACATTTGTTGTCGGAAAATCCGATCGCGTGTACGCGGCATTATACTCCTGAATGCCTGAGAATGTGAAATATAAGTGCAATCATTAATATTTTTACCTCTATTTGAATAAAATACTGCACCATGAATTAAATAATTTACTTTGGGAATGTGGATTATTATACCGAATGAGAGAGAGTGCTGGGGATTCATCCTACCTTGGTCCTGGAACCACCTGAAGAGTGATTTAAGGAAACCTTTTTTGAGCATTGTGAAAAGTGATCAAGACCCTTCAGTGGTCATTTGTAGTTGGTGAGTGAGCACTTCTCTCACATGTGGTGGTACACATTAATTCATAATTAAAAAACAAGCCCTTTATTTGTGTAGAAAGGTGCGTTTTACATTTTTATCAGAATAGGGCGTTAAAGTGGGTGTAATCAACATTCTTAGCAGCCCCCCTCAGCATCCTACTAGCATCCTACTACTTACCTGTGCCCCATCTCTGTCCAGCGATGTGCACAAGTGCACTAAGACACAGCAGCGACACCATTGGCTTCCGCTGCTGTCAATAAAAGTCAGTTAGCCAATCAGGAGAGAGAAGGGGCTGAGCCAAACTGCAGCTCCGTGTCTGAATGAACACACAGAGCTGCGGCTTGGCTCGGGTGCCTCCATAGCAAGCTGCTTGCTGTGGGGGAACTCGACAGGAGGGAGGAGCCAGGAGCACCGAAGAGGGACCCGAGAAAAGGAGGATTGGGGCGGCTTTGTGCAAAACCGCTGCACAGAACAGGTAAGTATAACATGTTTGTTATTTTTAAAGAAAAAAAAAACTAGACTTTAGTATCACTTTAAATATACTATTGAAAGTGTTTTATTATATCGGTTCAACAAGTGCAAAAAAAAAAAAAATGTTAATCCAGCCAGACATCTTGTGAGCTAATAACTTCCTGTACTCTCTGCCTCTGGACTGTTATCATTTAATATTGTTCTATCTCTATGGACTACAAACACCCTATTATGGAGACAAATGGGAGGTGTTTTGTAGTCACGACACAGTGTTATGTGGTCCTACCACACTCCCTGTCCTAGGGTGACAATGCTGCTCAGTACAGTTTTCACCACAGGACATGAAACGTGTTATTGGCAGAAATACCAGGTTAGAATAAAGGGAAAAAAAGTGTGAAAAAAAAGAATACGAATACTGTAACGAAAATGTAAGTGTAGCACAATTTTGCCTAAGCGAGATGTGATGTGATCTGTAGAAGTAGTGTAATTGTAGATGTAGTTTAATTCTGGGTTATTAACCAGTTAATAACTGGCCCATAGCCGAATGACGGCTACAGGGCGGTTTGTTAACTCTGGTACATTTACGTCCTCCCAGAATCCCCCCTGGGGCGCGCATCACGGATCACGGTGAACGGCCGCTGATCGCGCCCGTTTACCACGTGATCGCGCTGTCAAATGACGCATTTTTTTTTTTTTTTATTGAAAAGCCAATGGCGTGTGAAACACACCCAAAAAACTCCACCCGGTGCCAAAAAAGTGCACACACATAAAGAGTGAAACACTCCCAAGGAAGGACCTTGACCCTGATCCCCCGGGGCGTTAGGCTCCAGACGGGGACTAAGGTACTCACATGGTCCATCTGGCCGAAACCAGACGGACCCCTTTCTCTGGAGGGTCTGCCGAAACAGACCCACCCAAGTACTTGGTGGGGCTCTCCCGAAGAGAGACCCCATGAGAGAAGGCGAACTAAGCCAGAAGGCCATGTCCACCTCCTCCCAAGACTTTCAGGGCTGGCCCGAGGACCAAACACCTTACTCGTCACACTGTGACAAACGTGAACACCAAACAAAAATATACAAAAAAGTGACAAACACGGGGGTAAATAAAAAGAGAGTGGGGAGAAGGAAGATGGGAAAGTGAGTGGAAAGTGACCATTGTGCAATACAATGGCCGGCCCTCCGGCCAGGAATAAAAAATTTCCCCTGGTCCTAGCCAAAAGGCTCGGCCCTAGAGGCAGGTGTGAAAAACGTGTGTTGTGATGAAAGTGACCATGGTGCCATAAATCAAAGGGGTTTCCCACAGTGAATGTACGACACCCCTGAACTGCCACTTCAGGGGCACAATCACCACTGGCTTTTCAACGTGCAACCCTGGCCCGCCAGCCATAGACCACAACAGCCCCCACCCCAGTCAGGAAGGAAAGGAGATCTGGTGGCTTAGTGAGAGCCCGACAGAAAAGGCTCCACCCTCGCCCCATCACTCCCTCCTAATTATATTCATGGGGTACTAACCGCTCCTCCCACTCACAAGGAGGAGCAAGTGTTCCACCCCGAATAACTGACCGGAGCTAGAGCTGCCACAATCCAGGCCAGAAGGCCAGGGACTCGGCCCTTCAGCGCCAACCCAGTGGTTCTCCATCCCCATCAGAAGGCTTCCCTTTCGGCTATGAACCGCTTCAGGTCACCTTTACGCCAGCAGGCTTTTGCATAGCAACCGCCAACCCTGCTCCACCTCGCCGTAGAACAGGGACGGAAGCAAGCGCCACCTCCTGGCAACTGATAAGAACAGATACTACACTTGATCTTAGCCAAAAGGCCGAGAAGCGGCTGTGTAAAAGTCTCACACATGTGGTATCACCATACTCAGGAGGAGTAGTAGAATGTGTTTTAGGGTGTAATTTGTGCTATGCATATGCTGTGTGTGAGAAATAACCTGCTAATATAACAATTTTGTGAAAAAATTGTGGGAATAAATTACAACTTCAAAAAACTCACCATGCATCTTACTAAATACCTTGGAATGTCTACTTTCCAAAAAGGGGTCATTTGGGGGGTATTTTTACTTTCCTGGCTTGTTAGGGTCTCAAGAAATGAGATAGGCCGTCAGTACTTCAGGTGTGATCAATTCTCAGCAATCACCTCCCCAGCATGCTCTTCTGCCCCAATAGACACCTATGGCCTAGTCACTTAAGCAATGTATTTTGTCTGCTGCATAGTATTGTTTGCCCCCAAACACCCCCTAAAATATGTTTGCTGTGTGGTTTACTTCATGTAGAGCCCCCTTTTTTTTTTTTTTTTTTTTTGTGGGGGGGGGGGGGGCAAACTCATTAGGAACCCCCTCCCCCAACTGCTCTGTCAGATGGTACCAATCCTCTATCTGCTGGCTTTCCCAAGGTCAATACACACTATATACCTACCTCTTTATAGTGGGCATCTTTAGGGATGAATTCAGCAAAGCATGTAGTGCAAGGGGCTGCCTCCATACTTTCCATTTCCTATTTTTTTGTGTTCTTTCCCTCCTATTAGCTTGCTTGGTAATTTCATAATGTCACAATGTGCTTTCCTTTTTTTTGGGGGGGGGGGGGGGGGTTTGAAATGTTAGTTTAGCTTTCCTGGGGGCTGCCAATAGTGTTAAGTACAGAGGGTCTGGCCAAACTAGCACACATTATTGAGCCATTTGCCAATCAATGAAGTGCAGAGGGTTACCTGTCCAACAACCCCCCCCCCCCAAAACCCTAGTTATTGCCAATGGCCCATCAGAAGTGGGGGGATTGATGGGGGGTGAGTAATCTGTGAAGGGAGCCTCTACTTTTCTGTGCAAATACTTTCCAGCCTCCAATTTTATACAATGCTCTTGTTCCAAGATGTTGATTGTCTAATCTGCTTGCAATGTTTATGTGCAAAGTGACTAATTATTTTTTCTGGTTTCACTCCACAGTTCCCTTCCACGCCACAGGAATGGCAGACTGTGGCCTCCCACTTTGCCAGCCGTTGGGACTTTCCTAACTGCGGAGGGGCAATTGATGGGAAACACGTCCGCATCGTCCCACCGCCCAACTCGGGGTCCTACTATTATAATTATAAAGGGTTTAATAGTGTAGTGATGTTGGCGGTGGTGTCGGCAACATATGAATTTATGTATGTGGACGTGGGGATGAACGGCCGGATCTCAGATGGTGGTGCCATTACGCACACGGAGTTCTACTGGCGTCTCCAAAGTGGCAGTCTGTGCTTGCCACCTCCAGAGGAGAATGCAGAAGGACTCCCCTTCGTCTTTGTCGCAGATGAAGCGTTTGCGTTGACTCCCCATGTGATGAGGCCGTTCCCGATGAGGACCCTCACCCCAGACCAGAGGGTCTTCAACTACAGGCTGTCCAGAGCCAGAAGAGTTGTGGAGAACACTTTTGGCATCCTGGCCAGCCGCTTCCGCCTGTTCTTGACGGCATTTAACTTGGCGGAATACAAACTGAACCACATAGTTCTTGCCTGTTGCATATTGCACAACTTCCTCAAAAGACATAACAGGAACTATGTGGTGCCCGTTGGCCCAGATGTGGAGGGCCCTCCAAATGCGGACCTCACAGCCCTTCAAGTGGCACGTCCAGGCTTGCCCCCTCTAAATGCCCGCGCGGTCCGCGAGCAATATATGGAGTACTTTGTGGGTAGGGGGGCCATTGCTCTGCCTGACGATGTGTGAGAGGCATTTTTTAATAAATCTGATATTTCAACCAACCTATGATTTCTTGTCATTTCATTCTTCTTTTTAGCTTATTTTACCTTGAAATTTTTTCCCTTTGCCTTCGACAGTGGGAATGCACTTTCTGGGCAAAAGGAGGTAACAGTCTCTTCTTCCCAAAAAGATTATTCTCATGTTGTGTGTTTGCTACCTAATCTTTGGTCTAGAGAAGGTTTGTACTGCATAACTGACACCCAAAATACTCCTTTTCATCACCAGGTCAGACATGTGTGTATTCTCAAAAATGCTGTGCTCCGTGTTTTCGTACAAAGCACTGTGGGTGTCATTTACATAAGTCAAATCCACTATGCTCTACAAGTGCAGTGAAAAAGTGCCCTGGAAAAGAAACTTGCAGTGCAAAGTGGACTTGCCTTTAGTAAATAACACCCATTGCCCCCCATATCCTTTACATTTGACATACATAATGCATTGTGTTTTTTAAATAAGGAAGCCACACATTTAGAAAAATAAAAAAGTTTACTTGGAAAACATTCACAAGTGCGTTTACAATCTTCACGCCCAAACTGACAACATCTTGGTTATTTACAACATTGTTTACAAACATTCCGCAATTGGTAAAACCAGGCATGGAGCAAAACAGAACCTATGAACTAGGAAAGTTCAACTTTGTAAAGTGAAGACAAGATCAGACATGACTATATGTTCAAAGTGTGTTTGATCTTGCCTTCATCACATGGGGGGGGTCACCCCTGGAAAGTGGAAAATTAGAACATGCACACAATTTGGGTCGGAAAATGGTCATTAGATGGTAAAACACATGCCTAGAAGCTTCAAAAGTGCCATTTTCCATCATGGGGATGAATGGACGTTTTTTGGGGGTGCAACCCCTTCACCACAACCACTTTCGTAGTTCGTAAAGTGGTTGCACCCCCCAAAAAACGTTGGCATTCATCCACCATGATGGGAGCTAGCACATGTGGACACAATGTGTGCATGTTCCAAATTTCACACAGTTCTTAAGTTGCAAATGTGTTCAGAAGCTGGCACAAATGTGTGTTAATTACTTGGTGCGTTTTCATATTTTTCCTAAAACATCAATGATGTTCTTCAATTTTTGTTGAACATCATTGATGTTTTGCTTTATGTAATCTAGATCTCTATTGCAGACCATTATCTCCCCGATGAGTACGTGGGCACTCTCTGTGGTAAAGTGCGATTTTTCTTCCACAACATCCACGTCACCTAAAAACCACAAACAAAAAAAAATCGGGTGTTGGAAATGAGGCAGCCATACATTGATTAGCTTACCAGTAGCTGTGTTCTCCCACACTCACCTGTTGTGGTGACAATTTCTCCAAGTTCGATGATCTCTCCTTCCTCCTCCTCCTCCTCTGCTTCTGCTCTTTCACCTTTTTTGGGAGGTGTTGGTTTTGGGGTTTCCTCAGACGGCCCAAGTTTTCGCTCCCCTATGAGAATGTACAAAAGGAAGATTTAGCAACACAATCTATTGAGGGCAGAAATAGGAAATGACAAACATTGCTTGAAAGTGACGGACACTATTTTTGTTTGGCCAGTTACAAATGCCAACTACATGAATGTAGTCACTTTGTAAAGGTGCTAAACTTACTAGCTTTTTGGTAGAAGTTTGTGTGATGGAGACCCCCCTCTAGTATCCACTGGAGCACATGTGTGGAAAAGCCTAAAAAAAAAGGGGGTTTGGGTGTCCCAGCACTAGTGCTCTAGAGTCCAGATGGGTAAACAGCTACTGGGTGACCTCTCCTTTACATTGAATAAATTGGCTTTACATTCTTGATGACATTTCTAGTGAGAACAAACTTCCTTTCCCCAAAAAAAACACCAAACATCGTATTATAAGTGGCCGAACGATCGAGGTTGCGTACGATCGAATGGACACACACGATCATGACAGTGGCAGAAAGATCGAGGCTGAGTACGATCGAATGCACAGACGAACCTGAAAGTGGCCATTTTGGAATGTACAACTTTGTAAAAATCAAACCACATGGAGCAGTATGCAAGCAAGAAAGCAAACACAAAACACAACTACTTACTTTTTTGAAGAATTCGCTTGATCTTTCTGTACTGATCGGCCTCCCTCAGTTTCAGGTCTGACCAGCGTTTCCTGAGTTGCTCCTTGGATCGTTGTACCCCAAAATGATTGTACAGCCTTCTCACAACTTTAGACATGATCTTGGCCTTGCGGACATTGGGGTTGAGGTAAGGCCCATACTTCCCATCATAGTCGCTCCTCTTTAATATGTCCACCATCTCCAACATTTCTCCAAATGACATATTGGAGGCCTTGAATTTCAGGCTCCGGGATCGGGACGTTTCTGCCTCCGGACTTTCCTCGTCCTCCTCCTCGTTGGTGGGATATTTGGGGCGCACCTGCTGTGTCCCCGCCATGTGCTCTCCCCACTGCGCCGTAAAGAGAAGGGGTGGGGAATAGACGAGAAAGATCGTCAGGGGCGGGCGGAGTTTGACGCATGCGCACTGTATATAAAACGTCACACGCCTGTGTCGTAGCCACGATCTGGGAGACGAGGGGAGAGAAAGCTCACGCGCGAGACGATGGCTAGAAACAAAGGTACAATTTGACGTTGGTACATAACTAGCCTAGACTGATTAGAACTTGAGGCTTCTTTATGGAGAAGATTAGGAGAGTTTAGGCTGACATTATTTATATTGTTTTGTGTGGTGTTGTGTCTTGCAGAGGTGATGGAGGCCTTCTACGACGTGAGTTTTCTCCCCCTCTTCATTGATAAATACAGGGAATTTCCCCTCTTATGGCAACCAAAGCACCGTGACTATAGCAACAGACCAAAGAGGTACGCAGCCCTGCTGAAACTTGTGGCATTTGTAAAGCCAAACCTGCCCATGGCAACCGTGGCAAACTTAAGAGTAAAAAACAATAACATGAAGACTACCTATTTCCGGGAGCGCAATAAGGTCCGGAAGTCCCAAGCATCTGGAGCTGCAGCAGCTGATGTCTATGTCCCCACGCTCTGGTACTATGAGAGGCTCCACTTTCTCAAAGACCAGGCTAATGTCAGGAAGTCACTCTCGACTCTTCCTTGCACGCGTCCTTCCGCGTACGCCACCCCTGATGAGGCTTCCGAGGACCAACCTGGGCCTTCCAGTATGGAAGATGTGCAGGAGCCCAGCTTGTTCCAGGTATAGTAGTTTTGTAACCATTTTTGGGAATAATGAATGATGTTCAGTTAATTCAGGATCCCCAATTGCTTAGTTCCTAACGTGATTGACATATCAACAGACAGTGGTGTTGGAGACATTTTTGGGAAGAATCTAAACTGCAGGGCTGCGAATTGTATGGTTTTCTATTTGTAAACATTTTGCAACAGTCACTAGATGAGAATTGTGTGTGTTTGATGAACAAATAACTGAAACTATGTCCCTTTTTCATACACAGGAAGACCTCAGCCAGGAGGTGGCTGTGGAAGGTGGCAGTCAGGAGGAGGCAGGGGTTAGTGGCAGCCAACAGGGGGGTAGGCCTAGGAGCCTGACTGTCTCCCAAGTCTCTCCCCTCCGCCTTCCCTACAGAAGGGCGAAAAACATGGGGGAGGTGGGAGAGTCAGCGCTCCAGCTGATCAAAGATGCCTCAGCCTCCCTATATGCCACACCCACCTACGAGGAGGCCTTTGCCTCCTTTGTTGGCAGTAAAATGACGGGTATGGAGGCGGGGCAACGCAGCATGTGTGAGGATGTCATCCTCAAAATACTAAATGAGGGGATGGCTGGGGAGATGACTCCCCTCACACATGTTTGCGAGAGTGACCTTGCTCCGCCTCCTCCTCCACCTTCTGCCACCCCACCAGCACCAGCACCACGGCGTGGAAGGAAGAGTACAAGGAAGACAAGAGAGTGATGACCTTGATTCCGTCTGGTCTGAGAGAAGATGGAGCCTCTCGTAGTACCAGAGCCTGGGGACCTAGATGGCATCTGCTGCAGTTCCGGATGTTTTGGACTTCAGGACCAGATTGCACTCCCTTATTATTTAGATAGGTACTCCTCAGGCCCCCATTTTTCTAAGCTTGAAAAATGATGGTTGCCGTGGGTGTCCAAGGCTTTGCAAATTCCCCAAGTTTCACCATGGCTGCGTTCCTCTTTGGTTTGTTGCTGAGACCTAAATAAATGTTTTTTGGATTTGAAATAATCATTGACTATTGTGTTTTACTTTTCTACAATGACAGTTTTTCTTTGAGTAGGCAGGGACATTTCACTAATCCTAAAGTAGAATTAACAAGGAGCACCAACAACCAACAAACTCCTAGTAAATTTAAGCAAGAAATACAAATGTTAATAATGTGGTTTTGCTAAGTTGAGACACACAACCCCCCTCAAAAAAAAAAAAAAAAAAATCTCCTTCAAATATGTATTCCCAAAAAAAAAAAAAAAAAAAAGACAAATCATGCTAAAAATATAACAAAGTTTCTTTTACGATCTGAGTAAAAATAAACATGTAGTGTATAAATGCTGAAAAGTAATAAAGAACTAAGTTTGTGAGAAGTGCGGGTGAATAGGAGCAGCTAAAACATGTCATTCTTGTTGCATTGTAAAGAAAAAGAGAATGCGCTGCATTAAAGACATTTTAACATTGCAGCGTGACGAATGTGCTGTGTCGATTAGGAAAGGTAGTTTTACCTGACCGAGCGCTTCCGTCACAGAATTTCTTCTGAGCATGCGTAGCACTTTGTCCGTCGGACAACCGTACACACGATCGGATTTGGTGTGATCGGACCGTGTTGTCGGCAAATCTTTCCAGCAGGAGATAAGACTTTGTCCGTCGGACAAACCGACGTACACTGTCCGATGGTGCATACACACGGTCTGATTTTTCAACAACATTGTCCGATCGGACAGAATCCATGCAAAAGTCCGACCGTGTGTATGGGGCTTTAGAGGTAGTCAAGAAATGATATGTGTAATTTATGCTCCAAGAATGCCTGATGGCACTCCCTGCATGTTGGGCCTCTGTATGTGGCCACGCTGTGTAAAAGTCTCACAAATGTGGTATCGCCATACTCAGGAGGAGTAGTAGAATGTGTTTTGGGGTGTAATTTGTGCTATGCATATGCTGTGTGTGAGAAATAACCTGCTAATATAACAATTTTGTGAAAAAAAAGAAAAAAGAAAAGAAAATCTTGATTTTGCAAAGAATTGTGGGAAAAAAATTACAACTTCAAAAAACTCACCATGCATCTTACTAAATACCTTGGAATGTCTACTTTCCAAAAAGGGGTAATTTGGGGGGTATTTGTACTTTCCTGGCTTGTAAGGGCTCTTTCACCCGGACGGTCCGTATGTCCGTTTTTCATCCATCCGTTTTCGGATGAAAAACGGACATACATGTATCCCTATGGGATAGCGGGTGTCAGCGGATGAGCATCCGCTGACAGCCGATCTCGTCCGTGCCCACTATGGTCCGTTTCTGCAGACGGAGGAAAACCCTATTTTTCCATCCGTCTGCAGAACGGATCGGATGACGACGGACTCTACGGTCCGTCGTCACCCGATCCCCCATAGGGGAGAGCGGCGCTCTGACAGGTCTGTCCCTGAACAGAGTGCAGAGACGGACCTGTCATCTTCCTGCTCAGAGGAGATTGCTCCGGCGATCCCCGCTGAGCAAGCGGATATCCACAGGGCGGATCTGCACTGATCAGCCCCGTGTGAAAGAGCTTGAAGGCCCCTTTCACACTGGGGCGTGGAGCCGCGGTGGCGGTAAAGCAGCGCTATATTTAGCGCTGCTTTACCGTCGTTTTAACTGCGGTGTTTGGCCGCTCGCAGTGCGATTTTACCCCCCGCGAGCGGCCGAAAAAGGGTTAAACACCCCCGCAGAGCGCCGCCGTAGCGGCGCTTTGCGGCGATATTGCCGCGGTTTTACCGCGGTTTCCCATTCAAATCAATGGGAAGGAGCGGTATAGGAGCGGTGAACACACCGCTCCTATACCGCTCCAAAGGTGCTGCTAGCAGGACTTTTTTTGCCGTCCTGCTAGCGCACCGCTCCAGTGTGAAAGCCCGCCGGCTTTCACACTGGAGTTAAAGGGGCCTGATTTTTTCAGGCGGTGAACAGGCGCTATTTTTAGCGCTGTGCCGCATGAAAAACGCCCCGGTGTGAAAGGGGCCTTAGGGTCTCAAGAAATGAGATAGGCCGTCAGTACTTCAGGTGTGATCAATTTTCAGAGATTGGCACCATAACTTGTGGACTCTATAACTTTCACAAAGACCAAATAATATACACCGATTTGGGTTATTTTTACCAAAGATATGTAGGGGTATACATTTTGGCCAAAATATATGAAGAAAAATTACTAATTTGCTAAATTTTATAACACAAACGAAGAAAAATTCATTTTTTCACAGAACTTTCAGTCTTTTTTCTTTTATAGCGCAAAAAAAAAAAAAAACAGCGGTGATTAAATACCACCAAAAGAAAGCTCTATTTGTGTGAAAAAAAGGACAAAAAATTCAAATAGGTACAGTGTTGTATGACTGAGTAATTGTCATTCAAAGTGTGAGAGCACCGAAAGCTGAAAATTGGTCTGGTTATTAAGGGGGTTTAAGTGCCCAGTGGTCAAGTGGTTAAGGAATATATTTAAATGAGAGTTTTTTTGTTTTGAGTTTGGCTTTAGTAGATGTAAACCCTAAATTAATACAATTTAGTTTGCTAAAGCACTGCACAACATAAACAACTGCATTTTTTTTTTCACTGTTGCCTGCTACCAGATGCTGTGTGTCACTTGTCACTAAGGCCGGCTTCACACTGGGGCGGTGCGGGCGGCAACGGTAAAGCAGCGCTATATTTAGCGCTGCTTTACCATCGTTTTACCCGCGGTATGCGGCCGCTAGCGGGGTGGTTTTAACCCCCGCTAGCGGCCGTAAAAAGGGTTAAAAACCTCTGCAAAGTGCCGCTGCAGCGGCGCTTTGCCGGCGGTATCCCTGCGGTGTCCCATTGATTTCAATGGGTAGGAGCGGTATAGGAGCGGTGAATACACCCCACCTTTACCGCTCCAAAGATGCTGCTAGCAGGACTTTTTTTACCGTCCTGCTAGCGAACCGCTCCAGTGTGAAAGCCCTCAGGGCTTTCACACTGGAGACACAGCAGCAGCTGTTTCGGGTCGGTTTGCAGGCGCTATTTTTAGCGCAATAGCGCCTGCAAACCGCCCCAGTGTGAAAGCAGCCTTACCACCAGATGCAGTGTGTCACTTTCCCGCCGCCTGCCACCAGATGCAGCATGTCAGTTGCCATTGTGTCCTGCTACCAGGTGCAGCATGTCACTTGCCACTGTGTCCTTCTACCAGATGCAGCATGTCACTCGCCACCATATCCTGCCAAATTCAGCATGTCACTTGCCACTGTCACCTGCAGGGTGGCCATCAGAAATTTTGTGGCCCCTTACACCGCTTTAGGCCTGGGCCCCCCGGGCCAATATTCCCCAGGGCCCGCCCACTGGCCGTCCCACCGAGTCCTTCGGTGCACCCACTTTTATTTTAACACCCAATGTATCCCCATACCGACCCTGAATTATCCACATCCCTCTCCAGGAGAGGGATGGATGATTCTGGGCGGGTATGGGGATACATTGTGGAGAGGGATGGATGATTCTGGGTGGGGATGAGGATAATAGAGTTCAGTGGCGACTGGTGCTCTATTGGTGGGGGGGTGGGAGACGGACCTGACCCCCCCATCCCCAATTTCTCCAGCACGCCACCACCCGCCAGTCACCACCCCCCCCCCCCCCCCACCCCCACCCGGCTCTCCTACCCTGTGTTGGAGATAATAGGGGGCTCTGTGCAGGCTCCATGCCCAGGGATGACGGATGAAGTCAGCGGCAGGTGGGGATCGATGTCGGTGTGGATCGATGAGGTGTCCAAGGTGTCACAGGGGCATTTTGCATGTGCTCCTCTCTTCCGCAGCCACAGGAGGAGCTGACAGCACTCTGCATGGAGGGTCCCGAGGATCGGATTTGGCGGCTGGTTCAGTCTCTCGGTCCTGGATGGTGTCAGTAGGGCAGTGGACGGTGTCAGTAGGGCAGTGGATGGTGTCAATAGAGCAGTGGACGGCGTCAGTAGAGCAGAGGATGGTGTCAGTAGGACAGTGGACGATGTCAGTAGGGCAGTGGATGGTTTCAGTAGGGCAGTGGACGGTGTCAGTAGGGCACTGGATGGTGTCAGTAGAGCACTGGATGGTGTCAGTAGAGCACTGGACGGTGTCAGTAGAGCAGTGGACAGTGTCAGTAGGGCAGTGGACGGTGTCATTAGGGCAGTGGACGGTGTCATTAGGGCAGTGGACGGTGTCATTAGGGCAGTGGATGGTGTCAGTAGAGCAGTGGATGGTGTCAGTAGAGCAGTGTCAGTAGAGCAGTGGACGGTGTCAGTAGAGCAGTGGATGGTGTCAGTAGAGCAGTGGACATTATCAGTAAGGCAGTGGACGGTGTTAGTAAAGCAGTGGACAGTGTCAGTAGAGCAGTGGATGGTGTCAGTAGGGCAGTGGACGGTGTCACCCGGTGAGAACTGTATATATGGATGGTGTATGGGGGGGGGGGTGAAAACTGTATATATGGATGGTGTATGGGGGGTGGAGAACAGTATATATGGATGGTATATGGGAGGGTGGTGAACTGTATATCTGTATATATGGAGGGCGGACTGTATATATGGGGGACTGTATATATGGCTGGTGTTGGGGGGGGGGGGACTGTATATATGGGGGGGCTGTATATATGGATGGTGTATGGGGGGGAGAACTGTATATATAGATGGTGTATGGGGGGAGAACTGTATATATGGGGGGACTGTATATATGGATGGTGTATGGGGGGGGGGAACTGTATATATGGGTGCTATATATATGGATGGTGTATGGGGGGAGGACTGTATATATGGGGGGGACTGTATATATGGATGGTGTATGGGGGGACTGTATATATGGATGGTGTATGGGGGGAGATCTGTATATATGGGGGGAGGACTGTATATATGGATGGTGTATGGGGGAGAACTGTATATATGGGGGGGACTGTATATATGGATGGTGTATGGGGGGGGGAGAACTGTATATATGTGGGGACTGTATATATGGATGGTGTATGGGGGGGAGAACTGTATTAATGGGGGGAGAACTGTATATATGGGGGGGGGGGACTGTATATATGGATGGTGTATGAGGAGGAGAGAGAGAACTATATGGATGGATGGTATATAGGAGGGGGGCGGCAGAACTGTATGTATAGTGTATGGTGGGGGGAGAGGGGTGTATGTATGTATAGTGTATGGTGGGGGGGGGGGGGCGTGTGTATGTATGTATAGTCCTGTCCCGCACTCAGGCAGCAGGAGCAGAAATCAAGTGGCGCTGCGAAAACCGAACTCGAGGAGACACGGCCGCACTGATGACACAGCTTCGGCAATCGGCACAGGCACAGCTTCGGCACAGACACAGGGAGCCACTGGCGGGTCTGAAATGAATAATGTCCCCGGGTCTCAGGTGGGCAGAGACCCGGGCACATGTTTCAAAACCCGTACTGTCCGGGTGAATCCCAGACAGGTGGCAACCCTAACTGTGGGCGCCGCGCGGCCAGCGGCTGTCTAAGTTTAACAGTTTCATTCATTAAGCTGCTGTACGGCAGGCCCCTTGGGACACTCAGGCTCCTTACAAGTGTGTTGACAGTACCCCCCGGATGGTGGCCCTGGTCACCTGCCACCAGATGCAGCATATCACCTGCGACCAGATGCTGCATGTCACTTGTCACTGTCACCTGCCACTAGGTGCTGCATGTCACTTGCCAATGTCACCTGCCACCAGATGCAGCGTGTCACTTGCCACCAGATGCTGCATGTCACTTGCCACTGTCACCAGGTGCTGCATGTCAATTGCCAACGTCACCTGCCACCAGATGTTGCGTGTCACTTGCTACTGTATCCTGCCACGTGAGGCTGCAAGTTACTTGGCACTGTTGCCTGCCACCAGATGCAGTGTGCCACTTTCCTCCATTGCCTGCCACCAGATGCAGTCTGTCACTTGCCATGGTATCCTGCCAAATGCAGTGTGTCACTTGCCACCATCACCTGCCACCAGATGCATTGTGTCACTTGCCACCATCACCTGCCACCAGATGCATTGTGTCACTTGCCACCAGATGCAGCGTGTCACTTGCCACCATCACCTGTGACCAGATGCTGCGTGTCACTTGCCACCGTCATCTGCCACCAGATGCTGTGTGTCACTTGCCACTGTATCTTTCCACCGTCACCTGCCACCATATGATGCGTGTCACTTGCCACTGTCACCTGCCACCAGATGCTGCGTGTCACTTGCCACCGTCACCTGCCACTAGATGCAGCTTGTCACTTGCCACTGTATCCTACCACCTGATGCTACGAGTCATTTGCCAGACTTCTCCCCATCGCTATTGCCTAAGACAGATCAGCAGGAAGCTGACATTCCATTGTTAAGGAGCGGGAAACCTACAATCAGCACATGCGCAGTTAGGGTTCTCCTCCTATGATCCTATGAAAATCGAATGCACCGCTGATCTCATAGGAGGTGGACCTGGCTCACAGGAAGTGGTGATGCGAGTGGCATACTGCTATGTAAACAAACAGCCTATGCTCCCTCAGAGGCTTCAGCAGTGTGGCCCGGTGTCTGACAGGACATCAGACCCGGGGTTGGGGACCCCTGTTCTAGAGAATTCTAGGATCATAATGGGAGGACAAACAGGGCTTTCAGCTGGAATATTGATGGTACGCCAGACAATCCCTGGGAAGGTCTGCCCAAAAGGTGGAGGAAAAGCTCATAAATAGTCTGAGGCCTGAGCAGCAGGTTCAGAGTTCCTGGGTCTAGTACTGCTGGAGGGACCCCTGTGCAGGGCTCTGCCCCTGGGACAACTTTTGGAAACGATCTGTAAGGAATACACTGAGGTTCCAGCTAGGATTAGCTGGGAGGCTTTTCGGCAGCTGAAAACCAAGGATCAAGTGGGGTTTGGAAAAGCTCACTAGAGAGAGCCAGGAAGAAATTTGGGGGAAACAATCCAGCTGTCCTATGGTGGTGTGAGTCTACATCTTCCTCACTAGGAAGAGCCTGGTGGATGTTGGCAGGAGGCAACTGATGATCCTGTGGCTGAGTGAGTAAGCAACCTTATTGCTAAGGAGTTAGTGACTGTGTGTAGCTTTTAAACTCTGGAAGAAGTACAGGTCACCTTCAGCATGGAGATTCTGCAGAACATTCAGCAGGTGTCCAGTGCAGCCAGCAGTTTGGGAATTGCAGCTTGAAATTAAGAAGTCCTCAAGGTGTCCAGTTCTACAGTTTTCGGAGTATCCCATGCTCCCTCTACCTATCCCAGTTCATCGTTCTCAATAAAAACCCAAAAGGAAAACCCCTAGACTGTTCTGTAATCTGTACCCATTCAACCCAAAAACTCTTGTGAGATCAGGTATCTGGCTTGGAAATGGCATAGCTCCCAACTGTCCCTGATTTTTAGGAACTGTCCCTGATTTTGAGCAATGTCCCTCTGTCCCTCTTTCCCCCTCATTTTGGTCTGATCTATATAGTTGTATATAAAATGCAATTTTTATCTTTCAAAAAGTGTTTCCCACCTTTCATCCAATTTCAAAATTGCTGCATTTGTAAACGTTAAAAGCCAATATAAAGGTATAGGAGTGGCAAAATAAAGTCCTTGTGGATTTAATTAACTTTTATTTGGGTTAATTCTCCTTGATGGGGGTGTGTTAGGGGGGCGTGTTCTATGCCTACATATGTTTGCAAGTAGGTGTCCCAAATTCCCATCTTAAAATGTTGGGAGGTATGAAATGTTGGTGTTTAGAAGGGTTGAAGTTAGGACTGTGCAGACCATTAGGGAATAGGGATCCTCCACACCAAACTCATGAAACCATGCCCTAAAGGAGCTGACTTTGTGCACGGGGACAGAGTAATGCTGTGTACACACGGTCGGATTTTCCAACAGGAAATGTTCGATGGGAGCTTGTTGTCGGAAATTTCGACCGCGTGTAGGCTCCATCGGACATTTTCCTTCGGAATTTCCGACAAACAAAATTTGAGATCTGGATCACAAATTTTCCGACAACAAAATTCCGATCGTGTGTACACAATTCCAATGCACAAAATTCCACGCATGCTCGGAAATCAAGCAAAAGAGCCGCTCTGGCTATTGAACTTAATTTTTCTCGGCTCGTCGTACAAGTTGTACGTCAGCACGTTCTTGATGTTTGGAATTTACGGCAAGATTTGTGTGACCGTGTGTATGCAAGCCAACATCCATCGGAAAAAAAAACATGGATTTTGTTGTCGGAATGTGCAATCGTGCGTACGCGGCATTATGCTTGAACAAAAAAGGGCCTTCTATTGTTGTCACAAGGCTGGAAGCGCATAATTGCTTAAAATATACTGTAGCATTACAAATACACTTTTTACATGAAAAACCCAGTCTCGGTAGTTTAAAAGGGGCCATAAAGCATTTTTTTTTTTTTGTGACTATGTTTACATACACTTTAATATATGAAAGCATTACGCCATCTAGTGGCAAATACAAAACACTAACCACAAAAATGTCTACTATTATATTTCCAATTCATTTTTTTCTTATTTCAGCAATTTGAAAAATGTTAACCTTTTTCATCACACAAACAAACAAAGGTTTTCCCAGCACACTTATCAGCTAGCCTGCAAAAAACTTCAAAACAATAATAATAAAAAAATAAAATAAAAATGTCTAGCAATCTGCATTAAAAACAGAGGTTTTAGTTGCATACTTTTGAAAATATATGTGGAAGCCAGACTGCCTTGTCTGGGCCCCTCTGTAAAGTGCTGTCCTAAGGGCTCTTTCACACAGGGCGGATCAGTGCAGATCCGCCCTGTGGATATCCGCTTGCTCAGCGGGGATCGCCGGGGCGATCTCGGCTGAGCAGGAAGATGACAGGTCCGTCTCTACGGTCTCTGCACTCTGTGCAGGGACGGACCTGTCACAGCGCCGCTCTCCCCTATAGTAGATCGGGTGACGACGGACCATAGAGTCCGTCGTCGTCCGATCCGCTCTGCAGACGGATGGAAAAATAGGGTTTTCCTCTGTCTGCAGAAACGGACCATAGCGGGCACGGACGAGATCGGGTGTCAGCAGATGTTCATCCACTGACACCCGCTATCCCATAGTGATACATGTATGTCCGTTTTGCATCCGAAAACGGAAGGATGAAAAACGGACATACGGTCCTTCCGTGTGAAAGAGCCCTTAGGCTGCATTCGCACAGGTATTTAGCCATGGTGTGAATCCCAGTGGCAGGAATCTACTGATTCCTGCTTCTGCGTTTGACATCTGCAAGCAGATAGGTATGGGCCACGGAGCTTGTTAACTGCTTGCCGACCGTATAACTTGAACTCGAAAATGCAGGATCACATACTAGGTACATGATCCTGGAGTTCCGGGCCTGGGGAACATGGATCAAAGCCTTCCCCTAGTAAAAGCACCTACCACACAGTACACAAACCCTTTGATCACCCCTAATGTTAACCCTTTCCCAGCCAGTTTCATTAGTACAGTCATAGTGTATATTTTTTAGCACTGATCACTGTATTAGTGTCACTGGTCCCCAAAAAGTGTCAGTTAGTGTCCGATTTGTCTGCTGCAATATCGCAGTCCCGATATAAGTTGCTGATCGCCGCCATTACTAGTAAGAATAAATAAATACAAATCATTGTACAACCCCTATAAGTGTGCCTCTGCTCTTGGGGACATTCTAGTGTTTGGAATCCCCTGAAAGCAGCTTGAGAGCTATATTGCTCTTAAATCTCAGCTATTGCTCTCTACGTTGATTACTCGAATATACAGTGGTGTGAAAAAGTGTTTGCCCCCTTCCTCATTTCCTGTTCCTTTGCATGTTTGTCACACTTAAGTGTTTCGGAACATCAAACCAATTTAAACAATAGTCAAGGACAACACAAGTAAACACAAAATGCAATTTGTAAATGAAGGTGTTTATTATTAAAGGTGAAAAAAAATCCAAACCATCATGGCCCTGTGTGAAAAAGTGATTGCCCCCTAAACCTAATAACTGGTTGGGCCACCCTTAGCAGCAACAACTGCAACCAAGCGTTTGCGATAACGTGCAATGAGGCTTTTACAGCGTCCTGGAGGAATTTTGGCCCACTCATCTTTGCAGAATTGTCCTAATTCAGTTACATTAGAGGGTTTTCGAGCATGAACGGCCTTTTTAAGGTCATACCACAACATCTCAATAGGATTCAGGTCAGGACTTTGGCTAGGCCACTCCAAAGTCTTCATTTTGTTTTTCTTCAGCCATTCGGTGGTGGACTTGCTGGTGTGTTTAGGATCATTGTCCTGCTACAGAACCCAAGTTCGTTTCAGCTTGAGTACACGAACAGATGGTCGGACATTCTCCTTCAGGATCTCTTGGTAGACAGCAGAATTCATAGTTCCTTTTATCACGGCAAGTCTTCCAGGTCCTGAAGCAGCAAAACAGCCCCAGACCATCACACTACCACCACCATATTTTACTGTTGGTATAATGTTATTTTTCTGAAATGCAGTGTTCCTTCTACGCCAGATATACTTGGACACACACCTTCCAAAGAGTTCCACTTTTGTCTCATCGGTCCACAGAATGTTGTCCCAAAAGTCTTGGGGATCATCAAGATGTGTTGTGGAGAAATTGAGACGAGCTTTGATGTTCTTTTTGCTCAGCAGTGGTTTTCTCCTTGGAACTCTGCCATGCAGGCCATTTTTGCCCAGTCTTTTCCTGATGGTGGAGGCATGAACGCTGACCTTAACTGAGGCAAGTGAGGCCTGCAGTTCCTTGGACGTTGTTGTGGGGTCTTTTGTGACCTCTTGGATGAGTCTTGGGATAATTTTGGGCGGTCGGCCACTCCTGGGAAGGTTCACCACTGTTCCATGTCTTCGCCATTTGTGGATAATGGCTCTCACTGTGGTTCGCTGGATTCCCAAAGCTTTGGAAATGGCTTTATAACCCTTTCCAGACTGATAGATCTCAATTACTTTCTTTCTCAATTGTTCCTGAATTTCTTTGGGTCTCGGCATGATGTGTAGCTTTTAAGGATCTTCTGGTGGACCTTACTGTGTCAAGCAGCTCCTATTTAAGTGATGCCTTGATTGTGAACAGGTGTGGCAATAATCAGGCCTGGGTGTGGCTAGAGAAATTGAACTCAGGTGTGGACAACCACAGTTATAGTATGTTTTAACAAGGGGGGCAATCACTTTTTCACACAGGCCCATGATGGTTTGGATTTTTTTTCACCTTTAATAATAAACACCTTCATTTACAAATTGCATTTTGTGTTTACTTGTGTTGTCCTTGACTATTGTTTAAATTGGTTTGATGTTCCGAAACACTTAAGTGTGACAAACATGCAAAGGAACAGGAAATGAGGAAGGGGGCAAACACTTTTTCATACCACTGTATATTGCTACTGTCTGTTATTCTTCCACAGAAATATTGCAGTAAAGACAATTTATGTGTTTAATCATACCGTGCGTGTTTCTCATTGGTCATTGCACTTACACTATTGCCAGGTGTGCCAGAGGGGCTGAGACTGTTATTGGGGTTGAGAGGCAGAGTAACGGAAGCTCCTGTGGGGGTATCGCAACGCGTTTATTTTCCAAAGACAACCTCTGGATATGACGCTGAGCACGTGCACTCAACTTCTTTGGCTGACCATGGCGAGGCCTGTTCTGAGTAGAACCTGTCCTGTTAACCGGATGTATGGTCTTGGCCACCATGCTGCAGCTCACAGGGTCTTGGCAATCTTCTTATTGCCTAGGCCATCTTTATGTAGAGCAACAATTCTTTTTTTTAGATCCTCAGAGAGTTCTTTGCCATGAGGTGCCATGTTGAACTTCCAGTGACCAGTATGAGAGAATGAGAGCGATAACACCAAATTTAACACACCTCCTCCCCATTCACACCTGAGACCTTGTAACACTAATGAGTCACATGATATAAATTGGGATAAAATCTTAGGAACAAAGAACAAGGAGGAGAGATGGGTTTGAATATTAAATAAGGGCATGAGCCAGTGCATCCCATTGGGAAATAAATTTGAAAGAGCGAACAAAAGTCTTGAATGGCTTAACTTCAATGTAGAAATGCATATAAAAGCAAAGGAGAAGGCCTTCAAAAAATACAAGGCTGGGGATTAGCATTCAGACATTACAAAGAATGCAACAAGAAATTTAAGGGTGCAATTAGGGCGGCTAAGATAGAACACAAAAGACACATAGCGGAGGAAAGCAAAAAAAATCCCAAGAAATTCTTTAAGTATATAAACAGTAAAAAAGGGAGGACAGACCATATTGGCCCCATAGAGAATGAGGAAGGAAATCTGGTTACAAAGGATGGGGGAGATGGCAACGGTATTGAATTTAGTCTTCATGAGGGAATCGGGGGGCTTCAGTAACCAAAACTGCAGTGATTAACCTCATGACATATCACAGGAAGCACCCTCATGGCTAACTGTCAGAAACCATGAAATCAGACCGAGACAGAAGTACAGTTACATCACACTTGTTTAATAATAAAAGTAAAAAGAACAAACGTAGTCAAAACATAGCCAAAGTTCAGTAACTGGAACAGATAGTCAGCCAAGCCAGAATGCAGGGATCAATGTAGTGGAACAGCAAGCAGGATCTGTAGCCAGAAGGGATGTCCACAAAGCAAGTCTTTAAACAGGAACGCAGGAGATGTCTCTGTGATGTTGACCAAGGCGAAGGCAGAGCTCCACTGGGCTGAACAGCTTAAGTAGGCAGGACTGACGAGCAGGATATCATTAACAGCTGAGTAACTGTGGAAGGATAGGGATAGGAGCTGGCAAATAGCCGACAGCTGAGTGCCCAGCTCTGAGAAGGAAAGGCTGAGCCCAGCCCTGAGACTAACAGAGGACAGAATTAGAGATAGACTTAAGGAAAACTTAACATTAATAAGTCACTGGGATCAGATGGCGTGCACCCGATTCAAGTAATTGCCAGACCATTGTTCCTAATTTTTACTGACAGCCTACTGACTGGAATGGTACCAGCTGATTAAAGAAAAGCCAATATAGCACCAATATTAAAAAAAAGGGCCAAAATACATCCCTGGGTATTACAGACCAGTTAGCCTAACATCAATAGTATGCAAGCTCTTGGAGGGGATGATAAGGGACTATATAGTAATGAAAACAATATCATTAGCAGTAATCAGTATGGATTCATGAAGAATGTTCTTGCCAAACCAATCAATTAACCTTCTATGAGAAGGTGAGCTGCCATCTAAATAAAGGAAGGCCCATACAGGGCCGATCCTAGGGTCACAGACGCCTGGGTGCAGAAATATTTCTGGCGCCCCCACGTGGGCGTGGTCATCTTACCAACTCCTCCCCTTTACAAATATTCTATGACAACGACTTCAACACAGAGATGTTCCCGTAAGAAGTCTTCGTTACCCTGGGATCCTCCCATGATCTTTTACCAATAAATATAATACAGGAAGAGTGTACACTAATGAGACCTGGAGGGGAGTCTCTCTGATGCACACAGAGGGGGCTTCTGTTAGAGAGTCTATTAGAAAGAACCCCCAGACATAGTACAGGAGATGGTCAGAGACTGTAGACATGATACTAGAGACAGTCAGAGACTGCAATCATAGTACAGGAGACGGTCAGAGACTGTAGACATGATACTAGAGACGGTCAGAGACTGCAATCATGGTACAGGAGATGGTCAGGCTGCACACAATACAGGAGATGGTCAAAGACTGCAGACATGTTACAAGAGATGGTCAGAGACTGCAGACATGTTACAAGAGATGGTAGTAAATAATGGCCGATCGGCCCTCTCACCTGACCCAGCGATACAGCAACAACGGTTCCTCTGATCAGGAGTCAGCTCACTCTGAATTGCCCGTGGCGACTCCGCTGGGTAGAGCCCAGATCTGTATTCCTGCAATGACTCCATTCCTTTCTCCACCAGGGATGGTGCCAGGCTGTGTGGCTTTTTCTCTCTGATGGTGTTCTCTCAGCACTGCCCTCTCCCTCTGGAGTCCTGGGTGCCCTTCCCTGAAAGCTTTCCCAGGCTCCTGGCTTTCTCTCTCCCATTCAGCTGAGCATGCTGTTTGGGCTGCAGTTTCCGTGTTACAGTGGGGCTGCCAGTCCTTGGGACCACATGTCCCACAATCCTTTTCTTTGCTCCTTTGTTTTTTCTTCCCTGGCCGTTATGAAGGCGGGGGAAGAAACATAGTGTGCCGCTCATTAGTACAGCAGCGCATGAGGAGGTGAGGGAGAGGGGAAATAAGAGCCCGCAGCTGCAGTGGCATCACTAGGGTTGGTGTCACCTGGTGCAGTAAAACATGGTATCACCCCCTCCACCAACTATAGTCGTCCCTCAGTACAGACCCCACTCCATTAAGTATAGACCCCCCCCCCTCCGTCAGTGCAGTATCAGGAACTAAGTACTCACCGAGGCCAAGATGCCGAGAGCGGTTGCCCTTGCGACTCAGCGCCCACCACCCCTGAAGATGGTACAGGGGACGGTTGGCACCAAGAGGCACAAGCCACCTGTTGGGTGGTGGCTAGGCGTGGATCCAGGTGTAGTTGGGTATACAGGCAGACTGGCGGAGGCTCCAACACTGATGGGTAAACAGGCAGCAGGCTGAGGATCAAACACAAGATTAATCAGGCACAAGCAGAAGGTTAATACAGGAGGACAAGTCCAGATAGAATGGTCAAACACAAGCAAGAGGTCAAGGCAGGCTGAGGGTCAAGTACTGCTTAAGCAGGCGGTGGAAGTCCAGTATACAGGCCGAGGGTCAAACACAGGAGAGAGAGATGGTGATCCGGGTAAACAAGCCAAAGGTCAAGGTTGGAGAAGGTAACAAGGTCAAGACAATCCGGGTCGGCAACGGGTAGGCAAGTAGATACAGCAGGCACAGGTACAAGGGACAAGGGAACAGCTGAGAGACGAACCAGCGTCTGTCTGGGTCCAAGGGCCTCTCTTTTATAGGCCGGGTGGAGGTCACATGGGACGTGCACTAGCGCGCATGCGCGCGCGCCGTTCAGCTGGGCCGCGTACGTTCGTGCGCCGCCACATCGTTCCTCTGACTCCTACTGTGCGCCGCAGTGCCGGACCTATGCGTCTGCGCACTGGGGCGCGTGGCGGACCAGGTCCCTGATATGCAGACCCTTCACTAAGTATAAATACCTCCCTCAGGACAGACCCCCCATCAGTATAGACCCCCAGGACAAAACACCCCCCTTTATCAGTATAGACCCCCCCTCAGGACAAACCTTTCCCCCCCTACATTAGTACAAACCCCCCAGAACAACCCCCCCCCTCCATTATTACAGACCCCCCAGAACAAACCACCCCCTCCATTAGTACAGACCCCCCAGGACAAACCACCCCCTCCATTAGTATAGACCCCCCAGGACAACCCCCCCACATTAGTACAGACCCCCCCACATTAGTATATAGCCCCCCAGGACAAACCCCCCCCATTAGTATAGACCCCCCAGGACAAACCCCCCCTACATTAGTATAAACCCCCCAGGACAAACCAGCCCGCCACCCACATTAGTATAGACCCCCAGGACAAACTACCCCCCCACATTAGTATAGACCCCCTCAGGACAAACCACCCCCCACATTAGTATAGACCCCCCCAGGACGAACCCCCCACATTAGTATAGACCCCCCAGGACAAACCACCCCCCCACATTAGTATAGACCCCCCAGGCCGAACCACCCCCCACATTAGTATAGACCCCAAAGGACAAACCACCCCCCCCCCACATTAGTATAGACCCCCCAGGACGAACCACTCCCCACATTAGTATAGACCCCCTCAGGACAAACCACCCCCCCCCCCCCACATTAGTATAGACCCCCCAGGACAAACCCCCCACCCCACATTGGTATAGACCCCCCCAGGACAAACCCCCCCTACATTAGTATATACCCCCCAGGACAAACCAGCCCGCCACCCACATTAGTATAGACCCCCAGGACAAACCACCCCCCCCACATTAGTATAGACCCCCTCAGGACAAACCACCCCCCCACATTAGTATAGACCCCCCAGGACGAACCCCCCATATTAGTATAGACCCCCCCAGGACAAACCACCACCCCCCCACATTAGTATAGACCCCCCAGGCCGAACCACCCCCCACATTAGTATAGACCCCCCAGGACAAACCACCCCCCCACATTAGTATAGACCCCCCAGGACGAACCACTCCCCACATTAGTATAGACCGCCCAGGACAAACCAGCCCCCATACATTAGTATAGACCCCCCAGGACAACCCCCCCTGCATTAATATAGACCCCCCAGGACAAACCACCCCTACATTAATATAGACCCCCAGGACAAACCACCCCCCCCACATTGGTATAGACCCCCCCAGGACAAACCACCCCCCCACATTAGTATAGACCCCCCAGGACAAACCCCCCCACATTAGTATAGACCCCCCCAGGACAAACCCCCCACATTAGTAGACCCCCTAGGACGAACCCCCCCCCCACATTAGTATAGACCCCCCCAGGAAAAAAAAAGAAAAACCACCCCCCACACATTAGTATAG